>CM065591.1:84293808-84893808 GCA_033119425.1 Bufotes viridis | reverse complement strand
TTAGACACCCTAAGGTATTCACTGAGGGGCATAGTGAGTTCATGGAAGTTTTTATTTTTTGTCACAAGCAGAAATTTTTTTTTTTTTTTTTTTTTAATTTCATTTTCCGCTAACTTGTGACAAAAAATAAAAACTGCCATGAACTCACTATGCCCCTCAGCGAATACCTTAGGGTGTCTACTTTCCGGAATGGGGTCACTTGAGGCTCTAAAACCAATGAGTTCCTTTAGGATTTCACAGGGCAATTTTACTCATTTGGATTCCAAACTACTTCTCATGCTTTAGGGGCCCCTAAAATGCCGGGACAGTAAAAATACCACACGAGTGACCCCATTCCGGAAACTAGACACCCTAAGGTATTTGCTGATGGGCATAGTGAGTTCATGGAAGTTTTTATTTTTTGTCACAATGGAATATTTTTTTTTTCTTACAAAGTCTCATATTCCACTAACTTGTGACAAAAAATAAAATTTTACATGAACTCACCATACCCCTCACGGAATACCTTGGGGTGTCTACTTTTTAAAATGGGGTCACTTGTGTGGTATTTTTACTGCCCTGGTATGTTAGGGGCCCCTAAACGTGAGAAGTGGTTTGGAATCCAAATGCATAAAAATGTCCTTTGAAATCCTAAAGGTACTCATTGGATTTAGGGCCCCTTTGCGCATCTTGGCTGTAAAAAAGTGGCACACATATGGTATCGCCGTACTCGGAGAAGTAGGGCAATGAGTTTTGGGATGTATTTTTACATATACCCATACTCTGTGTGAAAAATATCTCTGTAAATGACAACTGTTTCCATTTTTTTATACAAAGTTCTCAATTTACAGAGATATTTCTCTCACCCAGCATGGGTATATGTAAAAATACACCCCAAAACACATTGCCCTACTTCTCCCGAGTACGGCGATACCACATGTGTGCCACTTTTTTGCAGCCAAGATGTGCAAAGGGGCCCAAATTCCAACGAGTACCTTTAGGACTTCACAGAGCATTTTTAGGCATTTGGATTCCAAACTCCTTCTCACGCTTTAGGGGCCCTTAAAATGCCAGGGCAGTATAAATACCACACAAGTGACCCCAATTTGGAAAGTAGACACCCTAAGGTATTCGCTGATGGGCATAGTGAGTTAATGGAAGTTTTTATTTTTTGTCACAATTTAGCGGAAATTGAATTTTTATTTTTTTTTACACAGTCTCATATTCCACTAACTTGTGACAAAAAATAAAATTTTACATCAATTTACCATACCACTCACGGAATACCTTGGGGTGTCTGCTTTCTAAAATGGGGTCACTTATGGGGTATCTTTACTTCCCTGGCATTTTAGGGGCCCCTAAAGCGTGAGAAGGAGTTTGGAATCCAAATGCGTAAAAATGTCCTGTGAAATCCTAAAGGTACTCATTGGATTTAGGGCCCCTTTGCGCATCTTGGCTGCAAAAAAGTGCCACACATGTGGTATTGCCATACTCGGGAGAAGTAGGGCAATGTGTTTTGGGGTGTATTTTTACATATACCCATGCTGGGTGTGAAAAATATCTCTGTAAATGTCAACTTTTTCTATTTTTTTATACAAAGTTGTCAATTTACAGAGATATTTCTCTCACCCAACATGGGTATATGTAAAAATACACCCTAAAACACATTGCCCTACTTCTCCCGAGTATGGTGATACCACCTGTGTGCCACTTTTTTTCAGCCAAGATGCGCAAAGGGGCCCCAATTCCAATGAATAACTTTTAAGATGGCATTTTTACGCATTTTTCTTCTCACGCTTTAGTGCCCCTAAAATTCCAGGGCAGTAAAAATACCCCAAATGTGACCCCATTTTAGAAAGAAGACACCCCAAGGTATTCTGTGAGGGGCATGGTGAGTTCATAGAAGTTTTTTTTTTTGGCACAAGTTAGCGGAATTTGATTTTTTTTGTTTTTTCTCACAAAGTATCCCTTTCCGCTAACTTGTGACAAAAAGTTCAATCTTTCATGGACTCAGTATGCCCCTCAGCAAAGGGCTGAGTACAGCGTTACCACATGTGTGCCACTTTTTTGCAGCCAAGATGCGCAAAGAGGCTCTAAAACCAATGAGTACCTTTAGAATTTCACAGGGCAATTTTACTCATTTGGATTTCAAACTACTTCTCATGCTTTAGGGGCCCCTAAAATGCCGGGACAGTAAAAATACCACACAAGTGACCCCATTCCGGAAACTAGACACCCTAAGGTATTTGCTGATGGGCATAGTGAGTTCATGGAAGTTTTTATTTTTTGTCACAATGGAATTTATTTTTTTTTCTTACAAAGTCTTATATTCCACTAACTTGTGACAAAAAATAAAATTTTACATGAACTCACCATACCCCTCATGGAATACCTTGGGGTGTCTACTTTCTAAAATGGGGTCACTTGTGGGGTATTTTTACTGCCCTGGCATTTTAGCGGCCCCTATACGTGAGAAGTGGTTTGGAATCCAAATGCATAAAAATGTCCTGTGAAATCCTAAAAGTACTCATTGGATTTAGGGCCCCTTTGCGCATCTTGGCTGCAAAAAAGTGGCACACATGTGGTATCGCCGTACTCAGGAGAAGTAGGGCAATGTGTTTTGGGATGTAAAGTGCATTATTGTAGGCAACGTCCTGTGCCGCACGGTATGATTGATGGGCAGCACTGGCAGAGGGCACACTACAGTCTGTGGGCCTGACACAAACACACTGGCCGGCAGGCAAATGAAATTAGATTAAAGTGTACAGATAAAGTGCCTTATTTTAAGGCAAATTCCAGTGCCACACGGTATGATTGATGGGCAGCACTGGCAAAGGGCCCACTACAGTCTGTGGGCCTGCAGCTCCTCACACACGCACAGGCCAGGCAACTGCAATATATATATGGAGAAAAAATAAATAAAAGCAGACTAATGTAGCAGCCCTAAAAAGGGCTTGTTGGGGTGCTATCGGGACTCTGTCCTTACAGCAGAGATCAGATGAGTCATTCAGGACTGGAGTGGACACTGAATACACTAGCCTAGCTATCAATTTCCCTAAATCATTAAATCAGCAGCAGCTACACTGTCCCTCCTCTCACTAAGAGTACAGCTTCCGAATGAATCTAAAATGGATGCTGTCCAGGAGATGGGAGGGTCTGGGAGGGAGGGTATGCTGCTTATTGGCTGGAATGTGAGGTACAGGGTCAAAGTTTTCTCATGATGATGTATAGGGGGCGGACCAAACATCGCATATGTTCGCCCGCCGCGGCGAACGCGAACAAGCTATGTTCATCGGGAACTGTTCGCTGGCAAATAGTTCGGGACATATCTATTAATCAACCTTCACAGGGAGCCGTGTCGCCCCTCAGAACAACCCGTTCCACCGAGCATGCCTAAGGCAGTCCAAACCCAGCATCCCCAACGGTCCTCCAATCCATACTGTCAGCATAGTTACATTCTCTTATTCTCTGTACGCACAATTGACAAAGTATCAGGCACAAGGAATGCAGGCATCTAGCACCAGTCCTTTACAGTCCTTTACCCCGCCATTCCTTCACCACACATGGAGTAGACAGAAGCCCGTTCCAGCTTCCACAGGTCCGCTCTGAACATCCCCTCTCATATACTAGGGGCTTAGGTTACAGATATTTTCCCCACATAGCCAGTGCTTTTGCCCAAGGGTCCTTCAACTGTTGCCTTTGTATGGCGCCATCTGTTTCCAGGCTATGGGCTCAGTATCGGGTTATTCTGGGTTTTTCCCCCTCTATGCTCCCCCGCTTCAATAGATGTTTCGATCTCACCTCCGCTGCGGTCGCCTCCAGCTCTGAAGTCGGCTCCAGGGATAATCCGCCACTCCTCTCGAACCGATCGATGACCAACGCCAGGATTTGTAGGGGAGGAAACCAACTCGCGGCGACGTCCAGCAGGTGTCCCGCTTCTCCCTCCAGTTTTACACAGGCTTACGCGAGACTTGGCTCTCTGGGTCTCAAGCGCATTGTCGTGTAAGTGGCAGCACAAGCGGCGAACAGCACGCTACTCGTCAGGCATCCCGCGGCATCAGGCCGAGATCCAAGGTCGGGAGGGAGGTGCGCGCGTCACCTACGTACGCCCACCCACATGCTCCTGGCCTAATCATACTGCTGCTGTCTCCTCCAAACTTTGTCATTGTGCGACTCTGTGGCCTCCTGATGCTGGTGCCACCTCCAGACCCTATCATTGTGCCACTTGGTGGTCTCCTCATGCTGCTTCCACCTCAGCACTATGTCATAGGGCCATTCTGTGGACTTCTCATGCTGTAACCCCCCCCCCCCCCATTCTATGACGGGGTCGCTATTGTCCTTGTTTGGGCTTCTTGAAATCACTATTTATTTGACCTTTCTTCTTAATGGTCATAAGGTAGGAAAAATGAGACGCACAAGGGATTCTGTCTGGGTAGCAGCTGTAAGGCCTGTATGGTCACATCAGAATGGGCTTATGATTTGGATGCCAATAGAAGGAGTGGGTACAAAACACAGAAGACATGCAAATATTACCTTCACGTGTTATCTCTTTTTTAGATCCACTCCTGTTTTTTTTGGCATTACCAATACTGATGGATTACTGAGCAAATGTTGACCGAGTGAATGCATATGCTCCTCAGACATGAGCCGTTTTTTGTTGGTTATTGTTTTGACAAATCACAGGAAGGGCAAATTATTAAAGTGACATCAACAAAAACTTACTGCTGACACCCTCTACACTCTGTCGGAGGGCTCTACTTGTATAAGCGTTTAATAGAACAGGTTCTGTAAACATCTATGTCGAATCGGCTGACGAGGGTGTAAAAAGAGTGAGCTTCTTCTTGATACTAACATGGACCTGTAAGGCTGAGTTCATACTTTAGTTATTTGGTCAGTTTTGGCAAATTTAAGTATACTTTCTTATAATTTTAATCAAGTTTTGGTTCAACGTAATATTAAACATTTAATGAAGTTACTAATAAACATTACATGTTGCCTAAGACAGGAGAGAATAGGCCCTTTTCAGCGAGGAACAGCTACTAGAGGACAGTCAGCAGCTAGTGCCCTGCCAAGATGTGGAGGAGACATCCGCCGCCTCCTCCGCTAGGCAACCAAGTAGTGATGAGGAGAGTGGCATGGGAGCTTGTGTTGCGAGTGGTCAGGCTCCTTACCCAGAGGCCGTTGAGGAAGATATCAGTGATGTGCAGACACTACTCGATGATAAAGAAGCCGATTACACTTGGGAGCCGGGTGAAGAAGGGGCTTGTCATCATCAGGAGAAGAGGGTGGCAGCTTGCCCGTCAGGCAGCGGCTGAGCCAGCAAGTCACTAGCGTGGTCAGGAGTCAGCCAGAAAGGAGTGGTGCGTCAACATATGCAGCGTCACCATAAATTGGCCTGGGACAACCGTAGCTCCGATGTGGTGGTCTAGCCTGCCGCCGCTACCGCTACATCATCCAGTGGCACACACCCAGATTCAGCCAGTCAAGGCTCCACCTCCTCAGCCAAAGGGATCTGTCAATCCCATCTTCTGCTGGTCCAGATGCTCCTACTCCTCGTCAGTCATTCCGTCAGCAATCAATCACTGAAGCAATTGCCAAGAGACAACAGTATGTGTGCATGCATCCAATGGCGCAGCAGCTGAACGTGGTCCTGTCCAAGTTGCTGGTGCTTCAGTCCCTCTCTTTCCAAGCATTGGACTCTGCACCTTTCAGAGAACTGATGGCTTGCGCCAATCAGAGGTGGAGAGTCCCAAGTCATCATTTCTTTGTGAAAAAGGCAGTACCAGCCCTACACACACATGTAGAACAGAAGGTGGGCCAGTCCTTGAGCCTGTCGGTGTCTGCCAAAGTGCACGGCAGTGCCGACAAGTGGAGCTATAACTAAGGTCAGGGAAAATACATGTCCTTTATGGCCCAATGGGTGACTGTGGTTCCTACACAGCCACACCAGCGACTTGGACAGGTCACACCGCTTTCACCTCCACATTGTCATGCTGTTTGTCCTGCGACAAATGTTCGAATGTTCGCCAATGCCTCCTCATCCTCCACCATGTCCTCAGCTTCCACTGCAGGGACAAGTCACAATGCCCCTCCAGAATCCCACATGTGCAGGGCTCAGCAGTGTCACGCTGTTCTTTACCTGGTTTGCCTTGGCGAACGGAGCCACACAGGGGAGGAACTGCTCTGTGTGATGCATCAAGAAATCGAAACCTGGCTTTCTTCGCAACACCTGAAAATCGGAACCATGCTGACTGACAACGGGAAGAACATGGAGTCGGTGCTGCATCAAGGAAGGCTGAGCCATGCATCCTGCATGGCACACGTGTTTAATCTGGTTGTCGAGCAGTTCCTGAAGTCCTCCACCCATCTGCAAGACATCCTAAAAATGCGGCAGAACGGCATCCCCCCAAAATAGGCTGATATGCGAATAGGCTGAATTCCACCCTCCATATGTTGGACCGACTATACGAACAGAGAAAGGCCATCAACGATTTCTTGATGATGCAAGTGGATAGGAGTACTCCACTGTGTAACTTCTAAGTCAGCGAGTGGCAGCTCATGTGTGATGCCTGCCATTTGCTTAAGCCCTTTTGACAATGCCACGTTATTTGTCAGTCAGGGGATGCTCAGGGGACAGGAGATGTGGCGCCTCGATCTCACGACCACATGAGCCGTGTGGGGGCTGAACTGGAGGAGGATATTGGAGCAGAGCCAGAGTATAGCCAAATGGGTGGTTTTTCTACTCAGCTGACAGGACAGGAGGAGCAGGAGCAGCCAGAGGAGCTACAGGGTGACGAGGAAGACAAGACAGTGGACCTGGACACAGTGTGGCAGTATGCAGTGTGAATGGAGGCAGGAAGTCCCTCCGAGTCACTTGCACAAATGGCCCGATGCATGCTCACTTGCTTGCGTAGTGACAGACGAATTGACACCAGAGGGATGACTTCTGGCTGTCCACCTTGTTGGACCCTCTCTACCAGTCCAGAATGGGTGCCTTTTTTTACACCTGCTGGGAGGGAGGACAAACTGAACTACTATTGAGACATCCTATACAGTCAGTTGGCCGCTTCCTGTCTGCGCTATCATCCATCCTCTTGCAAGTCTGACCGTGGGTAGCCCTCTGTGCTGCACTTATGTTCCACTGCCATGGCTGCTGGGAAGGGGCGTGGTGGCAGAAGCAGTACCAACTCCATCAGCAGCAGCTTGAGTCTACAGTCGCTGATTAGTAGCTTTCTTCATCCGCATAGTGAAGAAACTACTCACCAGCAGCAGCAACTGGTGGACCTGGAGCAGGACCTGAACCAGCAGGTGGTGGCATACTTGGACAACCTCCTGCCACCCCACATTGAAGATCCGCTGGACTATTCGGTAGCCAAACTGGATGTGTGGCCGCAACTAGCAGAGTTTGCCGTGGAAA
This sequence comes from Bufotes viridis, assembly GCA_033119425.1. NCBI lineage: Eukaryota > Metazoa > Chordata > Amphibia > Anura > Bufonidae > Bufotes > Bufotes viridis. The sequence goes on along the minus strand of CM065591.1, from coordinate 84,886,412 downwards.
AGCTGTCCTGCCCGGCCAGTAGTGTGGCATCAGAGCAAGTGTTTAGTGCGGAGGGGGCCACAGTTACCCCAAGGAGAACTCGCCTGTCCACCCAAAATGTGGAAATGTCAAGATGAATCAGACGTGGATCAGCCAGAATTTCCAACCACCAATTCTTGATGTATCAGACTAGATCATCCATAGTGCCACACCAACACTTTGATACAAGAGACCGGTTTCTTCTGACTACCTGCCTCAGCTACTTCTTTCATACTGCAACCCGCCTGATGCCACACATCTGATGCCAAGTGCTCCATATTTCACCCACCTTCGTCAACGGGTACTGGTATTGCCACCCAATTCCCCACTCTGTTTCCGGGTCACTTTCTGGTCTCCTGATGCAGCTGCTGCTGCTGCCATCTCCACACTATGTCACCTTGCCACTCTTTGGTCTCCTCTTGCTGCTGCCACCTCCAGACTCTGTCATTGTGCCTCACTGTGGTCTCCTCATGCTGCCATCTGCAGACTCGTTCATTGTGCCACTCGGTGGCCTCCTTATACTGCTGTCACCTCCAGACTCTGTTATTGTGCCACTAGGTGGGCTCCTCATACTGCTGCCACCTCCAGATTCTGTCATTGTGCCACTAGGTGGGCTCCTCATACTGCCGCCACCTCCAGATTCTGTCATTGTGCCGCTCTGTGGTTTCCTCATTCTGCTGCCACCTCCAGATTATGTCATTTTGCAGCTCTGTGGTCTCCTCATGCTGCTGCCACCTCCAGACTCTGGTATTGTGCCGATCTGTGGTCTCCTCATGCTGCCACCTTTAGACTCGTTCATTTTGCAACTTGTTGGCCTCCTTATACTGCCGCCACCGCCAGACTCTGTCATTGTGCCGCTCTGTGGTATCCTCATGCTGCTGCCACCTACAGACTTGGTCATTATGCCTCTCGGTGGCCTCCTCATACTACCCTAACCTCCAGACTCCATCATTGGGCCGCTCTTTGGTCTCCTCATACTTCTGCCACCTCCAGACTCTGTCATTGTGCCACTCAGTGGCCTCCTCATACTGCTGCCACCTCCAGACTCTGTTAGTGCACTGTTCTGTGGTCTCCTTATGCTGCTTCCACCTCCAGACTTGGTCATTGTACCACTAGGTAGGCTCATCATACTGCCGCCACCTCCAGATTCTGTCACTGTGCTGCTTTGTGATTTCCTCATTCTGCTGCCACCTCCAGACTGACATTGTGCCGCTCTGTGGTCTCCTCATGCTGCTGCCACCTCCACATTCGGTAATTGTGCCACTCTGTGGCCTACTCATGCTGCCACCACCTCCAGATTCTGTCATTGTGCAGCTCTGTGGTCTCCTCATGCTGCTGCCACCTCCAGACTCTGGTATTGTGCTGCTCTGTGGTCTCCTCATGCTGCCACCTTCAGACTCGTTAATTGTGCCACTCGGTGGCCTCCTTATACTGCCGCCACCTCCAGACTCTGTCATTGTGCCGCTCTGTGGTCTCCTCATGCTTCCACCTGCAGACTTGGTCATTGTGCCACTCGGTGGCCTCCTCTTACTGCCGTCACCTCCAGACTCTTCATTGTGCTGCTCTGTGGTCTCCTCATGCTGCCACCAGCTCTAGACTCTGTCATTGTGCCACACGGTGGCCTCCTCATACTGCTTTCACCTCCAGACCCTGTCATTAGGTCACTCTGTGGACTTCTCATGCTTTCTCCACCCTCTCTACTTCATGACTGGTCCTCTATTTTGGCTTTAGGCCTGGCTGACATCATCATTTATTTGACCCTTCTTGTGATCTGTCAGAAGATAGGAAAAGTGAGACACACAAGGGATCCTGTCTGTGTAGTAGCTGTGAGGCCTGTATGGTCCCATCAGAATTGGCTTATGATTTGGTAGCCAAAAGCAGGAGTGGGTACAAAACACAGAAGACATGCAAATATACCATTCACGTGCCATCATGTTTTAGATCTACTCCTGTTTTTATTTTTTGTTGTTTTTTTGGCATTAGCAATACTGATGGATTATTGAGCAAATGCTGATCGAGTGAAGGTTTATGCTCCACAGACAGGATCCCTTTTTTGTGGGTTATTGTTCTGACTGTTTAGAGGAAGGGCAAAATAATTGGTGACGTCAACACAAACTTACTGCTGACACCCTCTCCACTCTGTCAGGGGGGCTCTACTTGTATTAGCATAGAACAGGTTCTGTAGACATGTATGTGGAATCAGCTAAACACGGTGTAAAAAGAGTGTGCTTCTTCTTGACGCTAACATCTACCTGTAAGGATGAGTTGATACTTATTTGGTTAGTTTTGGCCCCGTGACCGCCTAAATAAGTGAAGTATGCAGTGATTCTTAGAGCGACGCCTGTCATCTGCATGTCATATGGACTTGTAGTATTATTTCACTACCAAAGCAGACTCCTTATATGTGTTACTGCAAGGCACAGTGTTCTACACCACTATAAAGGCTCTCAGCAGCCAGGAAATAGCCGTAATTTGCCGTGAATATATTCACAACAAGTCTAATTTTTCCAGAAAAATTTGGTGAATTGGCGAATCGAATTTTTGAAAATTTCTAGTCAGAAAGTTAAAGGGTTACGCAGTTATTTTTAATTTTTTAACCTCATTTTGCACACAGGGCCGAGTCTTACAAGAACTACATTATGATGATTTTTTTACCCAAATTTTTTACCTAATTATGTTGCGGGCAATTCCAGGATCATGTGCCATACTTAGGGGCATGTGATCATAGCCCAGTTTCAACCCACAATATTCGAGGGTTGCACCTGATCAGTCAGCTACTTTATCATTCCAAATCTGTACCAATTATACCAAGTTGTATGGTTGTATGTTTACAAGCCTGTTTTTCTGTGCAGCATGCGACAAAGATTTACAAGCTAACATGAGAAGTTAAGTGCTCCTCTGTCACTAGATTTTGGGTGTTAATATGTACTGACAGAACATAAAAAAGGTCACTTAAAACCAGCATGCTAAGTACAGGGGTAATTATTTCTACACTAACAGTCGCAGCAAGGATAGTAACCCACTGTTCTTCACCTGATCTTACATCTACCTATACTAATCCCTCTTTTCAGCTCTTTCTGCCCTAATGTGCTTCCCACTGACTAGACTGCAGCAATCACAAGCTGAGACAGCGTGCCAAAACTGTAATCAAAGAAATGTTGAAAAAAAGTTCGGAAACTAATAAAGTACACCTTTGCATGTGTTTTCTAAATGTGCGCACAGCAGGACATGACTATAGTAGGTGAGATATTATTCCAGGACAGAACCAGTTAATCCTCAGAACACCATCTGAAGCCACAGCTAAAATGGATGAGTGAAAAATATTAAAGTGTCAGAGTAATGGATTGTACTGGGGAGGTGAAGAGAGGTGACAGTAGGGTCAATCTTCATTAATTCTTTTATAAGTGACATCTAACACAGGTTAACAGGGAGGACTTGTGGCAAAGTTACTGTAAAGTGTTGTTATTTTGGTAGAAAAAAAATGGGAAAATGAGCAGAATTCTAGAATACTGCATACAGTGTAAAATTAAATTATCAAGTACCAAATGGAGCCCTGGAAATATTTGATGTTGCAGCTAAAATAGTGAAATTGGGTATTTAAAATTAAGCTGTGGAAAATCTTCAATTTAATGAAAGTAATGATTGTTTATTGTTAGTCTGTTTTTGTGCATTTTTAGATTTTTTAATATTCAACCTAAAGGGAGTCCGTACATTTACTGTTAAACCAGACATAATACCTTATAATGCTAGTTCAAATTTACTTTTTATCCAGATCAAAGCTACTTTTAATACATATGCAAACAACTACTAAGTGCACCAAGTGCTTTTCGTACTTTCCTACTTTCTCTGCCACACCCTTCCTCTCTGTGATTGACAGGGACAGGTTTCTGCATAGTCATCTTGCCTGGCCCTGCCAATCAAGGAGAGGGAGGGGCTGACATTAGAATTAGGAGGAGCAAGGATGTTTTGAGTTGCAGTGCTGAGGCACACCCTCGGTGCACTTGCCTGCTCATTTGAATATATATTATAAGTCCTTTTTCTCTATATTAAAGCAATTTAAGTTAATAATATCATTACATTCAGATGAGCCAGCTTTACAAGGCATTTTGCCTGGTTTAACGGTGGATTTCCAGGTGACAGACTTTCTTTAAAAGGGTTTTTAAATGCAGAGATCTCCTCCACAGTATGGGGCAGAGTCATCGCTAATATTATCGCTCATCCCCATACAAAATCATTTGTCAGAAGCAGAGTGCTGTTTAGACACCACGACCTGCTGCCAGCAAACGATGATTTAGGTGACTGCATAAATTATCCAATTACCTCTCATTCATCGGATAATTGTCAACAGTTTTACACTAGCAGATCATCTCTAAGGCTACTTTCACACAAACGGCAGCCTGCCGGATCCGTAATGCCGCTAGTGCACGCGTGCCGCCAGAGGTATGCTCCAATGACTACAATGGGGGCGGGCCGGAGTTCCGGCGGCAGCATGGCAAACATGCCGAGAGGCGGCCAGAATAAATCTACGACATAGATGAATTGTATTGTGAATATATCCCATCTACTATTGATTGCTGACTAAGACAGCAAATTTTGCTTTAAATATTCCTTTTTCCTTGAAGCAGAGGGCACCAATGAGTTCCACATTTTCCCCATCTTTAATTAATTTTAGTACTTTAGTGGGAGCTTTTTTTTGTATGGGAATCTTTTTTTGGGGGACATCGTTTGGTATAGATATTACATATATGACCTATTAATTGCATGGATCTAGTATCCATACCTATATTATTTGAGTACAGCCACAGCACAGATAAGGACCAGGAAGCGCTCACTGGTATTCAACCCATAAGATGCAGTACACATTTTCCCCACACTTTGCAGGAATAAAATTGCGTCTTATGGGGCAAAAAATATCTGTGGTATCTGTGGGGCTGGATTGAACTAAAGAGAAGGGTATTACTTTTCTTTATAGAAAGAATCCAGTTGCCATACAAAATATAGGGAATACATCAGAACAAAACACCCTGGTACTGATAAAGTTACAAAAAAGGTGATCAAATGGATAGGAGAAAAACAACTAAAGGCAATAGAAAAAGGATGAAACAATATATGAAATGTCGCACTAGAAGGAATGAGTGCCTTTGGAGGTGCTACCTATACACAGTTTCACCCAACTGTGGAAAGTGTGTGTATTCAAATAATTAAATAATAGGGCACTCTCCCCAGCACATGGGTATCACAAGAGACAAATTTATTATGAATACACTAAAATAAATAAAGAATGAAAAATATCCTCTAAAATATCAATTTATGCATACAACAATCCATAAACTTATACTGCTATACAAAATAGGACACTAAGGTGTTATAGTGATTAGTAGCCAATGTATGACAATGTATAAAATCCCTTGTGTCCAATTGAATGTTTTGCTGTTTAAAATGTCTCTCACAATGTCCATCTATGGCAGGGAGAAATGAAAGTCCACCTGTTATTGTTAGTGGATGGGGTCAGTAAAAGTGCCCCCCTAATAGTTGATCAATGTTTAGATAATGTCCCGCTTCCGAGCGGCGTAACGCTCTTGTTTCAAACCAGCGGCGTCCCGCTGTGTAAAGTGACTGTGCGCTTGCTATCCCTTAAGCCGTAAAGCTGGAAAGTTCTTACCGTACAGCTGATGTAGGGAGTGCTCCCCTCTCCGTTCGGTTTCACCTTCCGTATCGGTATCGAGGGTCTCCTGACTCCTGGCTTACCACACCAATCAGTGTCTGCCTGTGTATGTCGTAGGCCTGCCACTGCTTCGTTCGCGCAGGTAAGAGTTGCGCCGGTGTCTTTCCTCTGCTTTGGTGCTGTCGGCAATCAGGGGTCTCATCCACGGGGGGACTGCAAACTACCAAACGCGTTTCGGGGCTAAGCTAATGCTTAGCCCCGGAAGGCGTAAGGTAGTTTGCAGTCCCCACATGGATCAGACCCCCTGATTGCCGACAACACCAGACAGCAGAGGAAAGACACCGGCGCAACTTTGCCTGCGCGAACGGAAGCAGTGGGCGGGCCTATGGCATACACAGGCAGACACTGATTGGCGTGGTAAGCCAGGAGTCAGGAGACCCTCGATACCGATACGGAAGGTGAAACCGAACGGAGAGGGGAGCACTCCCCACATCAGCTCTCCGGTAAGAACTTTCCAGCTTTACGGTTTCAGGGATAACAAGCACACAGTCAATTTACACAGCGGGACGCCGCTGGTTTGAAACAAGAGCGTGACGCCGCTCGGAAGCGGGACATTATCCAAACATTGATCAACTATTAGGGGGTCACTTTTACTGACCCCATCCACTAACAAAAACAGGTGGACTTTCATTTCTCCCTGCCATAGATGGACATTGTGAGATTCATTTTAAACAGCAAAAGATTCAATTGGACACAAGGGATTTTATACATTGTCATACATTGGCAACTAATCACTATAGCACCTTAGTGTCCTATTTTGTATAGCAGTATAAGTTTGTGGATTGTTGTATGCATTAATTGATATTTTAGAGGATATTTTTCATTTTTTATTTATTTTAGTGTATTCATAATAAATTTGTCTCTTGTGATACCCATATGCTGGGGAGAGTGCCCTATTATTTAATTATTTGAATAGAAAAAGGATACTCCAAAGAGCCAGAAACATAGCTGATAACAAGTACTCTCTTTCAAAATTCTACACACATCCACTTCTCTCCCAACATCCATTTAAAGGCAATATGGTGCCAAAAATTACCTTTTCAACAACATAAATGATTTTTGTCAATATCTTTTGATTTAGGGCTATAATGACAAGCTACACACCATTCTACTGTCAGGTTATAATGTAGTGGTTAGGAAAGATAAAACACTGAGATGTTCTCCCCCCAATATTATCCACTGCACAGGAAAAAATAAGACCTGGTTTCTCGGGAAGATGCATTGTGTGGAATTATGCTTTCTTTTTATTAACTAATTCATAAATCTTGTTGTATATGGAAATAAATATACCTATTGTAATTTAATATGCATAGGATGCGACATTTCTAAGACATCCAGTTTGGAGAGGGTTAAAAAGTCAAAGAGAGATGGGGATTGGGGTTTGACCTGGAGAAGTGTAATGATGCCAGTTGTGCACAAGACCTCATCTGCACTTTACCTATAGCAATCATCTTTCCAATGTCCTGTGGTACTGTGGCTCATGGTACTCAGATCCCCCCAGTTTTCAAAAACACACAAATTTAACACATACTGTACCAATACTGGCAGAAAACAATATTTTACTGGCTGTTATAAAATAGGAGTACTGAAGTGGGCCCAGGAAGGAAGAAGAGTGGAGGACAGGAGTGGTGGTAGCAATGATGGTGGAAATGGTTACTCGTGGTGGAAGTCCTGGTGCATACATGTGGTGCAGTGCAGCAGTGCAGGCATCGGTGCATGAGATGATAAAGGATACTGAACAGAAGAACAATAATTAGTGTGCAAATAAAGTTCAATGCATGCATACTGAGAATGGACAGTTCTTATTATGCATGGACCAGTAGTTCTTTCACAGTTTGCAGTTTCATTAGATCTTAAAGTCCTCACAGCAGCAACGGTAGCTCACCGGCCAAGTTCTGTCTCTGAAACACTCTTCTTACATTGCACTTTTCTCTCCAATGCTTAAAGGATAAGGACTAGTGTTGATTGAGCACCAAAGTGCTTGTGTGCTCGAGTAGAACACTTTGCGATGCTCGTGTGATCTACAGAGCACCCGAGCACAATGGAAGTCAATGGGAGAACCCGAGCATTAAACCAGGCACCCCCTGCTCCAAAGAGGGGAGGGTGTTGAGACCCTAGTATCGGCATAGGAGTCCCTGCTCTGACTCCATATATAGCTATGTCCATATATGGAGATAGTTCTTGGGGACACCCAGTGTATTTAAATCTAAGTGCATTTAAATCTAATTTATCCTCTATTTCTGAAAAGTTTCTGTTGGGGTTTGAGCTCACAGCCTTGTACATTACACAGTTTAGCATACAGCTTTATAGCTGAGTGGATAAGGTCCTTGACTCTAATGTACAAGATTGAAAGTTCAAATCCCGGCAGAAATTTTTCAGAAATAGAGGCTAAATTTAATATATGTATATATGTGTTCGGTACGACTATCAGAATGATATAATGTTACCAATTACAGCAGTGAAGGTGTGGTGGAACTGATATTTGATAGGGCAGCCTAAAGGGGGCTGACCTAGGTGTGAATGAAAAATAAAAAAGGGGGGGTATGGGTGGGTAGGTTCCACGAATACCATGGGGCTGTACGTATCGTGATGGGGAGGCCCACCGCCCTTAAATAGACCGTGCCGGAGTCTACCCTCACACAAATACTCTGACTCTAGCATGCACGGTGTTTGGCTGAACTCCAAAGGACACTTTTGTTAAAAAATTTAAATTCATTTTTACACTAATTTATTTATTTTGTCCTGCACAGGCTAATCTCAGTGAGTTTACAGAGAATCCATCATCTGATGGATTTTCTGTAACTCCTCCTGTGTGCACACGGGAGGGCGCACTGTCTCCCTCTCCCTCCCCCCCACTAGTCAGGAGCGCTGTATCAGAAGCTGCCAGATCCGGCACACATGAAGTCCCGCCCCTTTCCTGAGAAGTCCCACCCCTCACTGACATCTCTCTCACCAGGAGCAGCTCCAGACTACATTGTGGTTATAGGACCTGTGGTGATGTCATGTGATCAGCCATTTGTGTGGGAGGAGTTAGAGGTACACAGGCTTTGTCTAGGACTGTGCTGGTGGAGAATGCAGAGGTACTTTATGTATAGAAGGTGTGTAGTGTCGGACTGAAGTACCTAGGGCCCACCAGTAAAACTTATTTTGGGGGCCCACCTACGAATACATTCAAATATAATAAACTAACAAGTTTTTTATATGAACATAGGCTGGTTGAGGTGCTGTACATGGAATGTATGTATAAAGTGCAGTAAATCTAATGTGTTATGTGCCACTTGTGCAGGGGTTGGGGGGGATTAGGGGCCCACCTTGCTCAGGGGCCCACCGAGGGATTCCCCTGTACCCCTGTGAGCCAGTCCAAGCCTGAAGGTGTGTATAAAGAGGGGCTATGTCAGTGTAACCAGTGCATTGTACAGTTTTCTGTGTGTAATGTGCACACAGTAGTTCTATCTGTGTAATGGACATGTAGCATGTGGTACAGCTGTGTAATAGTATATAGTAGTGTCAGGTGGGCGCTGTGTATGGCAGCGTCAGGTGGGCGCTGTGTATGGCAGCGTCAGGTGGGCACTGTGTATCGCAGCGTCAGGTGGGCACTGTGCATGGCAGCGTCAGGTGGGCGCTGTGTATGGCAGCAGTGGTATTAGGTTTAGTGTATGATGTTGGATAAATGTAAAATTGTCTACATTTATATCTGCATGGGAGACTAGCAATGATTTCCCTGCAGAAATATCAGCCTCATTACGTTATGTGAGCCTATGCATTATATATGTGAATTACTGCAAAATTCATACTCCTCCTCGGCTAAAACTACTCCTTAAAATTGTTAAGAGGAGTATTTTTACTCTTCTGGAAAAAATGTAGTGCGACCCCTGCTGTTAGCTGTAACATATAGCTGACAGTCTGCTTCAAACTGCAGACATAACCCCTTCTATTCCATGGTCCTTAGTGACTGCTGTATAGAAGGGGCTAACCATCGGGCTGCTGCTCTACTGTGGCAGTGGCCTGATGCCGTCGCCCCCAATACTTGATCAGCCATGTAGGATGGCCGTCCTCACCTTCATACAAGCTGTCACTCCCCTCCCCTTCAGGATGGCACAGTGTACTGCAGTGTATTTTTAGAGGCATCAGACTCACTGGATCTTCAAGAACTAAGTGGGTCCAAGTCAAAAAAGTGTAAAGAAAAGTAAAAAAATAAAAGTTAAAAAAAACTTCTTCCAATATCCGCTCATATAAGTGGTTAAAAATATAAAAACAAAAAAATAAACAAACATGTTTGTATCGCCACGTCCGTATTGACCTGATCTATAGAAGGGTCACATACTTTTACAGCACGTTGAACGTCATAAAAAAACAAACAAGAAAAACTATAATGGAATTGCAATTTGGCCCACCGCACTTCCAACAAAATGGTATAAAAAGAGTCATATGTACCCCAAAATACCAATCAAACCATCACCTCACCCCACAAAAAATGTGCCCCTACCTAAGACAATCACCCCCCCCCCAAAAAAAAAAAAAAAAGGAAACACTACAACATGATTTTTTTTGTTTCAAAAATGTTTTTATTGTGTAATATTTAAATGTTAAAAATGCACATATTAGGCATCACTGTGTCCGTAATAACTTGCTCTATAAAAATAGCATGTGATCCAACCCGTCTGGTGAACGACGTAAAAAAAATGAAATGAAAAATGCGCCAAAAAGCCATTTTTTATCACCTTACATTACAAAAAGTGTAATGCCAAGCGATCAAAAAGTCATATGTGCCCCAAAATGGAACCAATTAAACCAACATCTCATCCTGCAAAAAATGATATTCTACCTAAGACAATTGCCCAAAACTAAAAAAAATATGGCTTTCAGAAAATGGAAACAATGGCAACACATCAGGCCAAATATAAATATGAAGATGCATGCCAATGGATCCAGCAACAAATCCAGGACAATATAAGAATTAAAAAAAATAGCAGCACTCACAAAAAATGAGTGAAAAGAAAAACACTTTATTCCCCCCCGTGGTCGCAACTAAGAATGAGCGTTTCGTTTCGCGCCTGCTTTTTCAAGGGGCCTCTTGAAAAAGCAGGCGCGAAACGTACGTCGGGGGAGCTCGGTGTCATTGCGAGGTCCACATCCAATCTGGGTCAGCTGCCGCCCAGACTCAGGTACTTCAGGTCCATTTTTTGCATTTTACTAATATGATTTATAGGCTAGTATAATTTGCAAGTCTTATTATGGACATTATTTATGTTATTGAACATCGGGGTTGCATATGCTGACATTGATTATTATGTAATGACCTGTATTGTGCACGAGCTACTGTTCTTATAGCTATCACCTTGTTGGCTGTCATTTTTGTATGATAATCTGTTTTTAAAGTATATGTTTTTGAATTTTCAATAAAGAATCTTTTATGATAAACTATGCATGTCCCCTAAGTGGGTTTTTTTGAGATGTCAGTATCTAGTTATGCAGTTGTTTATATCTTTGTAGTTGGTTTACGTAACTATATGTATATTAGGACATTGCCTACACATGTGACCAACTTGCAGTTTAACTTCTTTTGCAGATAACATTATACTTGACTGCATTTAAGTGAAACTTGACATTATTTAGTAAGATCTTGACATTGTGACAAATACATGTGAAACACTGTTTTATAAAATAATTAGGGATCAATGTGACATACTTTAAGCATAATTTCATGGCAAGTTTCCAGGGAGCTGCTCGGCCTATTAAGGATTGGAAGCGTCAGGCAATCAGACACAGCTCTGGCATCACATGCTATCTGCCAGACGGAGACTTAAATTGTGTTTTTTTGCCTTACTAGCACGTGTTGTTCTGTTGTTTAGATCTATGGTATACTCACTTTTGGACAGTGCTTGACCTTGCTTCTGCCATTTATTCTCTGATGTCTTCTCCTGGCACCTTGTTTGGTATTTACCTCTGTGTCTTTATATGTTGTCTTGGTTCTTACGTATCACTCTGATTTGGACTCTGGCCTGATTTTCATTTTGCTTTTGGATTCTGAGCCAGTCCTGTTTTGCCTGTCTGTTTTTTTACTGTTTCTGTTTGACTTTTCTTATCCCTATAAGTTAGACCCCTGTACTTAGTTAAGAAGGGACTGTCGTCCAGTTGTAGGGGCCATCACTTAGGAAGGATCATGCAAGTACTGTAGGTAGGGACAGTGGTGTAGGTGGTGTTCAGGGCTTCATTGTCCAGCACCATTACATATATACAGTATATGTTATCTATCTATCTATCTATCTATCTATCTATCACTTATCCAGCCATGAGGGGGGAGAAAGGACACTCTTTAAATTCTGGATGGACTATAATAATGGACTTTCTACAGAATGGAAAGAGAGAAATAGATAGGTAAGTTGGTTACAATTATTATATATTTAACAAAAACTAGACCAAAATTTGAGTTAATCTCTTTTGCATTATACTTTCCAATTTTTCATCTCCATACAGAAGAGATAAGTATCTTAAGGTGATGCTTCTGATTTGATGGCATATTTGGTATGGTTTGTGTTAGCAATGTAAGTAACTATTACCAGCTAAGGGCTTGCAGAATGTTGCAGTACATATAACGTTCCCTTCACCTTGTAGATGTAAAAGTGCAATGTGTGTTGAATGAAAAATATGTCTATAAAAAAATATTAGTGTTAGTTTAATCCTTGAACACTGGTATGGCAGAAATATCCCCTCCTATATTAATAGGAAGTCATCAATGTATCTGCTACATCAGTGTATATTTCCTGAAAACAGAATTAGTCAGTGAAAATATAACCTATTCTTCCTAATAGGACACAACTAAATTATCCAGTGAAAGGGGTATTTTATTCCCATATATTTATTTCTCTTTTGAAGTAAAATTACTCCATGAAAATGAATCACCACTTTTAACTTTAAATTATTATTCCTTTACATGAAATCAATATGTGCTATAGTTGTTTATATGATCACCCTAAACATCAAGTAGAAAATAATGGGGAATTATTTCCTATCCAATCTGAGTTTGAGCTCACTTACCGTATTTTTTGCCCTATAATGCGGCAAACACTGATACACCGCCGCGCTGCTGAAGAGCGCAGCCGGCGTGTGTATCAATGAGAAGGGGCTGTGGGCGGCATCTTGTTTGCTAATGACAGCGGGCCCGTGCAATAACTGTATTCTACTACACCGGCCCGCTGTAGTAATGTTATAGGCGATGTTTAAAACTATTATCTTCATTAAACTTAATGCTGGCAGCATTACCCTACCTCCTATAATCTACGATCGCAGGCAGGACTGGAATCAGGAGGCCAGACAGGCAGGAGGCGGCAGCGTAACCTCACGCAACTGCTCCGCACACTTTATGAATGAAGCAGACGGCACAGGCGCATGACGTCATGCTGCCACCTCCTGCCCGTCCGGCCTCCTGATTCCAGTCCTGCCTGCGATCGTAAATTATAGAAGGTAGGTTAATACTGCCAGCATTAAGTTTAATCAAGATAATAGCTTTAAACATCGCCTATAACATTACTACAGCGGGCCGGTGTAGTAGAATACAGTTACTGCAGGGGCCCGCTGTCATTAGCAAACAAGATGCCGCCCACAGCCCCTGTATTGGGGGTCATCATAGCCACTGGTATGGGGGGGGGGGGAATCTGTGGATGACACATAGCATAAGATGCTATGAGTCATCCACAGATTCCCCCCATAGCAGTGTTATTCCCAGATGCCCCCATACAGTGCCATCCACAGATTCCCCCATACAGTGCCATCCACAGATTCCCCTATACAGTGCCATCCCCAGATGCCCCCATACAGTGCCATCCCCAGATGCCCCCATACCAGTGCCATCCCCAGCTCCCCCACATAACAGCGGTTAACCAGAGATCCCCACATAACAGTGCGTCATCCACAGTTGCCCCCATAACAGTGTGTCCTCCACAGATGCCCCCATAACAGTGTGTCCTCCACAGATGCCCCCATAACAGTACGTCATCCACAGATCCCCCATAACAGTACATCATCCACAGATCCCCCATAACAGTGCATCATTATAGTGTCATGCACAGAACACCATTAGTAAAAAACCCACCAAAAGTACACCTTTTGGTTCAAAATATTTGTTTTCTTATTTTCCTCCTCAAAAACCTAGGTGCGTCTTATTGGCAGGTACGTCTTATAGGGCAAAAAATACGTTACTCAAATATAATCTTCTTAGGCAAGGCAGCTTTAATAGGATGGAGCTGTGGTTTAACCTTTTTATAACTGGTGTCTTAATAGTTAAATAGGTGGTGCATGTCACTCTGCTAATGCTATGATTAGGGTCTTAGAGAGACAGAAAACTTGCAATCCCTTCATGTTCTAAGTGGATATTATTATATGCTTTAAATGAAGTCATAATTGATCATTTAAACACACACCCTATATTCAAATATTACTGTGCTCTCAAATAAGACTGGATCCCAGACATGGGAGTCAAGAGGATACAAGTGGGTGAGTTGATGTTTTACCATATTATGGTAATAAACCATCTCTTCTCTTTGGGGAGTCTGAATTTCACTCACAATTGGCTCCTTGCTCTTGCAGCCAAAAACACCTTCAGACTCAGCAAGAACATTCAGGAATATCCTTGCAGAGTCACAGACCCATTAAACAGTGCCTAGGAGGCAAGCATCCCAAAGTAGTTGCTCACTATTGAAGATTACTCTAGTACTTTGTAGGCACTATATACTAAAACTAGGATATAATAAAATCAGCTGAGGACCCAAGAGGCATCTCTTTTTTTACATAGAAAGAAAAATTGTAAGAGCCTGTGATTAGTATTGAGCGAACAGTTCGAGAATAGTTCGGGTTCGTACCGAATTTTGGGGTGTCCGGGACCCGGACCCGAACCCGGACATTTTCAAAAAAGTTCGGGTTCGGTGTTCGTCGATTACTTCCCGCTTTCTGAAGGGCTGCACAGCAGCCAATCAGCTAGCGTTTTACTTCTTGCCCTAAGAGCCCATCACAGCCATGCCTACTAATGGCATGGCTGTGATTGGCCAAGTGCAGCATGTGACCCAGCCTCTATTTAAGCTGGAGTCACGTAGCGCCGCACGTCACACTGCTCTGATTAGTGTAGGGAGAGGACGCAGCTTCTGTCAGGGCGAGATTAGGCAGGTTAAAGTCAGCAACAGCACCTAATGAACGGATCAATTTACAGCTGAGAATCATTGAACTTCTGCTAGTTACTTGCTCGCTGGTTTTTAGGCTGCACAGAGCGTTTTTCTGTCACTTATTTTCTGGGTTGATCGGCGGCCATTTTGTGACTTGTGGTGCGCCAGAAGAAGCTGCCACCAAGTCCATTAATCCATCAATACTATTTTTTTTTTTTTTGCTATATCCTACATCAGGGGCTTGGCTGTGCTAATTGTCACCCCTAGAAACTCAGGAAAGAAATTTCTATATTTTATTAAGGGGTTAAATACAATTGCCCAAATACCAATGCCCTAAATCTGGTGTTCCAGCTTTGGTTAGACAAGTATAATACTGTCTGCTGTCTGGCAAAGGATAGATTATTTTCTGGGGTTAAATTCAATTGCCAAAATAGCAATAGCATAAATCAGTGGTTTCAGCTGTGGCTGGCAAAATAGAATAGTGTCCGAGGTAACGCACACACGTACAGACGCACGTACACGATTCTTGAATAGTTGTATTATCGCGATAATAAAACTAACAGTGTAAAGTTGACTGTATTGCTCTAAGTTATATTCGCGTACGAATGTAACTTCTATTACAGCACACCAATACTAAAACTGACTAAGGGGTTCTATGGGGTTCGGGTTCGGGATGAAGTTCGGGTTGAGTTCGGATCACGAACCCGGACATTTTCTGGAAGTTCGGCCGAACCTCTCGAACCCGAACATCCAGGTGTTCGCTCATCTCTACCTCTGATGTGTTTTTATTTCAGCACAAGAACCTCCCAGTCTTCCTTCTATCCTGGTGAGATTCAGTTTGCATGGTTCTGTCAAGGAAATACTATAATATAGCTCTCAGGGGATTTCTCACAATAATATACTGACCAAATTTCGAAGAAAGTAATTTTTTCCCTGTCCATATGAGACCACAACCAAGCCCAAATATGCTGATGTTCCAGATACTCAAGTAGCTCAACAAGGTCAATTTTTTTGCCCCTTTCAATAGCAATGGTTCACATTCCTGCACAAGATTTTTATAATAATGAGTTTCAGGATGATCATTTAGGGCTTAAAGGTAATCTGTCAGATCCAAAACATGCCCTAAATTAGTGCAAGCAATCTAAAATGTAAGTGATGCTAAGTCTGATCACGT
The DNA here is from genome assembly GCA_033119425.1 of Bufotes viridis. Taxonomy (NCBI): domain Eukaryota; kingdom Metazoa; phylum Chordata; class Amphibia; order Anura; family Bufonidae; genus Bufotes; species Bufotes viridis. Next base: position 84,870,340 of record CM065591.1, on the reverse strand, counting down.
AATGTTTAGCTTCATACGCACTTGCATCCCGACAGTGTACTCTCTCGAATCAGCAAGGAAAAATGGAGCCACTAAAGCCATGCAAACCAACCAAAAAACCTGAAAACAAGATACACACACGTTAATCCCATTTCATAGGCATAGTTTATTGAAGCACTCGGTTGCGATACAAATCAATAAAATCAGAAGCAGAGATGAGAAAATCGATTGTGAACTAAATGGATTTGCATTTTGTAAACATTTTAGGTGGGCCTGAATCTGAACTTTTGCTGATTTGATTCATGCAAAGTTTGGAGAGACAGAGACAAGAGAAAGAAGGAGAGAGAAGAGGGAGAAAACATAATTAAAATGGAAAGAGAAAAAGTGTTAGGAAAAAACGTCCTAGTAAATCTCAGAGTGTCATACGCAAATTTTCAGGGCAATTGGATCATCTTCGATTTGAGTAGAATTGATTCGGCCCCGAGTTAAATCGGTCAACAAATTCGGCCAAATTGAGCTTGAATCAAATTTTGATTCATTCCTTCATCTCTAATAAGGAGGTATTTAAAGAGGCCTCTGCTCGGTCAAGTAGAATACAAGGATACATATTACAGGTACAATATTGTAAACAGAGAAACAATGGTGTAAACATAGGCTGTCTAGAACTGCACCACAGTGGCTCAGGGTGGATGATTAATGTGGGGCAGGGATAAACACTTTTGTTTCTGTACTAAATACTAGTTGGATTACTTTGAAGCAAAACTTTATGGTAGAACTGTGTCTCAGTTTTAGCATAAAACAGGTATGCTCTACTTGCGGCCCTCCAGCTGTTGTAAAACTACAACTCCCACGATGTCCTTTTGTAGGATGATAGCTGTAGGCTGTCAGGGAATGTTGGGAGTTGAAGTTTTGCAACAGCTGGAGGGCCGCAGGTTGAGCATGCCTGGCATAAAAGGTGCACTTTAAGTCATACTGCTTTTCCTGTGATGGTCCACTCCCTTAAATCTGAGATCAACCCCCTTTTTGAGAAAGTCAGAAAAAAATTACTGAAACACTAGTTTCACCAACTTGATACAATTTGAGCCACCTTTTAGACTTTTAAACTTCTTAGTGTAGACAAATTAATAAATCTGTAACACTGCGCCAAGCAGAGGCGGATTGGCCATAGACCTTACAGGGAAATTTCCCAGTGGGCCGATGCCCAGGGGGCCACCCAAGCCCTCCTGATGGCCACAGGCCAGGTAAATAATGATCTGATGCTTAACAGACACAGGTGCCCTCCTGTGTGCAGCAGTATCTTGTGCTGCGCTGTGTTATTTGACTCTGCTGTGGCAGTATTTTCTGCTGCACTATGGTATTGCAGGTCCTGGTTACTTCTGTTGTCCCTGCCTACTTGTGTTTCTCCATCTTCTGTCAATTTGGACCCACCTACAGCATGGGGCCACTTTTATTTATTTTTTCCGGGGCCACTTTTAGTTTTTTTTTTTCCAGGGCCACTTTAGTTCCCAATCCGCCCCTGGTGCCAAGGTGAAAAAGTGAAATATTCCTTTTGCAAATGGGATACTTATCTCCATATTCCATCCCTTTATTACATTCCTAGACTGTTGCTTTTGTTTCCTATATAACCCACTTACATGTACATATGATATATAAACCCTCCAGTCCTTCATATACCTCAGGACTAACATAAATCCCTTGCAGACATCATAGTGACAAAGCCAAAGACATTACATGCACTCTCTGGTTACTAAGCAAATGTGGCTAATAATGTATATGAATATACAATTTATATACTGTACATCCAGTACCCGACCATTAGTACATGAATATATATATATATCTATATATATATTTGCGGTCGTGGCTACGGATAGTGAACGAGGACGTGAGGTTAACTACTTGCAACAATTAAGCAACCTGGTAGAACTGGCCTGAGTTGTGCCCGAAGCCATGTCCGTGGGTAGGCCTATAAGGGGGCCTACCCATAGGGGAACTAAAGAAGAAAGGGGGGAAAGGGGGGGAATGGGGGTGAAGGGGGGGCACGGCATGTGCCCGCAATGGATGGGTGAGGCTCGTAAGGATTTATAAGCCTCCGTCCCTCCCACAATTACAGGCTGTGAACAGCCTTAACATATATATATATATATATATATATATATATATATATATATATATTTATATAGAGCCACCATATTCCGCAGCGCTGTACAAATTCAGAGGGTTCATGTACAAAACAAAAGACATCTGGCTAACTGGCTAAAACTACAAAATGTAATTGATTGTTATGTTTATTAGTCAAACTATTATTGTACTGAAAGCAGTGGTGAAGGCCAATCTGCTTAAGGGGTGGGACTGTTAGAAGATCGAGTTCAGAGGCTGATGAGTTGGGGGGAGGGGGGTTACTCAGGGAACAGTAATTTTAGGCAGTGGCATTGCGAGAGGGGTGAGGCGGGTGCGGGCCGCATCGGGTGATACCAATGATGGGGTGACACCACCAGGAGATGAGCGCTTGCATTGTGGAAGCACTCATCTCCCTACATTCATCTGTAACAACAAATGAAGTGATTGGCACAAGCTAGTCACATAAAAGAATAAAGTAGGACAGCACCACTTACTGGAACAACTAGTCCATATTATGGCAGCGGTGCTCGTGACGTCAGGTCCCGGCCTCAGAGACCCCTCAAATGTAAAGAAACCTTCATGAAAGTTGCAGCACTCTCAATCTTGAATCAAATCTTTGTGTTTATTCACACTGAAAAACAGCAATGTTTCGACACACAGGTCTTTCTCAAGCTACATATATGAGAGTGCTGTGACTTCCATGAAGGTTTCTGGCACAAGCTAGTAGCATTAGTATAGTGGGTGGATAGATAGATGAACCTGGCTGCAGAATTTAGGACATTCTGAAGGGGGGGAGAGTTTAGTGAGAGGAAGACTGATTAGTAATGAGTTACAGCAGTCCAGATGAGAATGAATCAAAGCAACGACAAGAGTTTTGGCCGTTTCCACCCTAAGAAAAGGGCAGATTCTGGAGATACTCTTGAGGTGCAGAGGACAAGAGCAAGCAAGTGTTTGGATATGGGAAACAAATGAAAGATCCGAGTCAAACATGACCTCAAGACAGCAGGCATGTTGCCCATGAGTTATGATAGCACTGCAGACTGAAGTTGAAATATCAAATTTAGGTGGGATAGTAGATGGGGGGAAAGACAAGGAGTTCAGTTTTTGAGAGGATCAGTTTTAGATACAGAGAGAACATAATGTTAAAGATAGCTGACAGACAATTACTGGTGGGAGTAAAGCAGCTGTGATGTCATGGAATAAAGTGTAAAGTTGGGCGTCATCAGCATAGAGATGGTATTGAAAGCCAAATCTACTGTCTGTCCAATGGGGGCTGTGTAGAGGGTGAAGAGTAGAGGACCTAGGACTAAGGGAATTCCAACATCAAGAGGAAGAGGAGAAGAAGTAGAGCAAGTGAATGATACACACAAAGGAGCGTCCAGAGAGATAGGAAGAGAACCAGGAGAGAGCAGTGCCCTTAACCTCTTAAGGACACAGGACGTACCTGTACGTCCTGTGTCCGGTCTTTAAAGATGGCGCCCGCTCCTGCTCCATGCGGGCACCTTAGCCACGGGTGTCCGCATGGTTCCTATAGCAGACACCCGCGGCTAATGTCCGTGACTGGCAGCGATGCCGATTGTAGACATTTAAACCCCACGGATACCGTGGTCAGTCCTGACCACGGCATCTGACTGAGCACAAACCGAAAGTTTTACTTTCGATTTGCGCTCCAGGTCCCCCGTGTGGCGATCGGAGGAGCTGAAGCATGCCTGTAGTAGCCTGGGTTTCTATGAATGAAACCCAGGCTACTCTGTAGTATTTCCTATGGGGCCTTGCCTGTAATAGGCTTCATAGGAAATATGCGATTTTTTTCATATATTCCAATGCTATTGCATTGGAATGTATGAAAATAGCAATCAGATGATTGTAAGTTGAACTATATAAAAGTGTAAAAAAAAAAAAAAGTTTAAAAAATAAATAAATAAAAAAAACATAAAAGTTCAAATCACCCCCCTTTTGCTAAAATAAAAATTAAAAAACTAAAAAAATCGAAAAAATACAGATCATGGGTGTCGCAATGTGTGAAAACTCCCATAGAATAAAAATATAAAAAAATGTTATGTTGATCTTGTTTATTTATGTTTTTATTTTCCTTCACTTTCGCAGTACAGGTTTGAATCCATCTGTATCCTGAACGATGACAGCCTAATACTACCTAATCCAATACCCCACCATCTCTACAGTATTCACTCAATTTCTCAAGGTCCTCTCCTGGAGGTTTGACATATTCGCTGTTCTCCCTCACCTGCGGTAAGACAACATGGCTGACTTACACGTAACATCTTACAATGTCAAGGGCTTCAAGTCACCATCAAAACGAAGCCAGATCTTCTCTCTCCTGCGAAAATCTGGCTCCAATGTGGTTTTCCTTCAGGAGACACACTTCAAATTCAACTGCTACCCCAACCTTTCCCATTCTGCCTTCCCAACATGGTTTCACTGTGGAGGACCTTCCTCCGCATCCGGTGGAGTTAGCATCGGGTTTCGAAAAAACCTCCCCTTTAAGTACGCTTCTCATGTTCAGGATCCAGATGGACGTTTTATCATGGTCAAGGGACATATTGGCCCCCAGATCTACACGTTTGTTAACCTATATCTGCCCAATACTAAACAAACTCAGTGGATTACTAATGTAGCCCCACAAATTGCCTCCTTTCAGGAAGGAATAATTACTTTAGGAGGCGACTTTAATGTAGCCTTGAATCCTGCTATGGATTCCTCCTCACACAAATCCCCTCTTTCTAGACGAGCCTTGGAATCCCTGAGGAGAGAGCTCTGGAGCCTCCATGTGGTAGATGCGTGGCGTTCTTTACATCCAGATACATTGGACTTTACTTTTTTCTCACACGTCCATAATACATATCACCGTATCGACTACCTCTTTATTTCTAAGACACACCTCCACCTATGTCGTAAGGCTGACATTGGTTCCATCCACTTGTCAGATCATGCCCCACTCTCTCTCAATTGCTGCTCCTCAACCCATACCCAGAGAGTTCCATTGGCGCCTCAATGAGTCTATTCTGGGTGACCCCACCATAGTGAATAAACTGTCTTCCCTTCTTGAAGAATACATTCTACTAAACAAACTCCCCTCCACTTCTCCTCAAACCCTGTGGGATGCCCATAAACCTTTTATTAGAGGACATTTTATAAGCATAGGCTCTTATCTCAAAAACGCAGAGAGCAACAAATAGACTCCTCCTATCTAAAATCCATTCTTTAGAATTGCAACACAAAAAAGATCCCTCCAGCTCTCTTCTGCAATCTCTCTCTAGTGCTAGGGCTGAATTGAAAGCATTATTGCAAACTCGCTCAGCTAAATTTTTCTGAGTTCACAGCATAAGTTCTTTTCACACGGCGATAAGGCCTCAAAATTCCTTATGCACAGAATTAAAGTTAGGAAATCTAACAACTATGTCCATCAACTGATTTCTAAAGAAGGCAACGCTATATTCTCTACAACCTCAATAGCCAAACAATTTCAAGACTTTTACAATAACCTGTACAATCTTCCTCAGCCCATTCCTCTCGAAGCCCACTCTGATATGGTACATCATTTCTTGCAGACCCTTTGTCTCCCTGCCCTTTCCGACTCACAGAAAAACTCCTTGACCATCCCCTTTACCTCAGATGAACTCTCAAAAGCTATACGCAGTCTTCCTAAAGGAAAAGCCCAGGTCCGGATGGCCTCCCGCTATTTACTACAAATCTTTCCAAAATCAACTTCTCCCTCTTTCCTTGACGTCTGCAACCTTTCCCTGTCGGGTACACCTTTGTCTAGAGACATGGTCACTGCTCACATTGCACTTATACCAAAGGAGGGAAAGATCATAAATGCTGCGCGAATTACAGGCCCATCTCTTTGCTCAACATTGACTTGAAACTGTTGGCAAAGATGTTGGCTAATCGCCTGGCTATACTCCTACCTATCTTGATACATGGAGATCAGGTAGGCTTTGTCCGAGGCAGAGAAGGTAGAGACAACACCTCTAGAGTATTGAATCTGGTGTGCCATTCCTCCCATACCTCATCTCCCCTTCTGCTTCTTAGTACAGATGCTGAGAAAGCATTTGATAGGGTGAGCTGGAACTATTTAAGATTAACCCTGCTACGCTTTGGCCTGCCTGAAATCTTCGTTAATGCAGTTTTCGCAATGTACACCCATGCCTCAGCACATGTTATGGTCAATGGCACTCTCTCCCTCTCTTTGGTATAACTAATGGTACCCGACAGGGCTGCCCCTTTCACCCCTCCTTTTTGTCTTATGCATGGAACCTCTCTTACAAGCCCTAAGGTCCGATCCCTTGATAAAAGGCCCCACTGTGGGAGGTGTAGAACACAAATTAGCAGCCTTTGCTGATGATGTACTAGTTCTGACCTCAAACCCTCGTACCTCTATGCCAATCATTCAAAGATACCTAACTAGTTTTGGCCCCATATCCAACTTTAAAATCAATGCGAATAAATCCCTTGTCATCTGCATCGGTATTTCCGAAATCACCAAAAGAAATCTGATGACCAATTCACCGCTCAACTGGGCATCCCCACGATCACATACCTAGGGGTCAAAATTAGCCCTCAAATCGCAGACCTCTTCCCCTAAACTACATCCCCTGAAACTCTCCACTTTCCAGGCAATTGATAATCTCCATAAAACGATTCCTACTCTTTCCTGGTTTGGTCGGAAAAACCTTCTCACCTCACTTATTCTTCCCCGCCTGACCTACCTTCAACAAGTCCTCCCTATTCCAGTACCCTCTACCTACTACGCTTCACTTAAACAAAAATTCTCCCATTTCCTATGGAATGGCGACAAAGCTAGACTAGCCTACTCTAAATTAATTAAACATAAATCAGAAGGCGGTATCGGACTCCTAGACCCTGAACTCTATGGGAAAGCAATACTCCTGGCTAGAGCTGTGGAATGGCTTTGTGGCTCTCCTCATAAACCTTGGGTAGCACTAGAATGCTCAATACTGGGCAAACCTCTTAGGGCTTTCTTATTAGGCAATGAAGCCCTACCCCCGACTCATTTTAAAGCTTACCCTATTATAAAAGCCACTCTAACGACCTGGTCGTGGCTCAATTCCACACATTGCAATATCCCTTTCCCTTCCCCTCTGCTTACGATAGGCGACATTTTAGGGACATATGATCCATCTCTCACAAGATCGTCCCCTAACTATACTAAACTAGTCCCCCCTCCCGGTCAGATCGCTCCTTGATGATATGGGCCAACCCTTATCCAATACCACCCTCTCCTCTTTCCTAGACCCAAAACCTTGTGACTTCTCCTTAGTCCCACTGCTTTGTAGCTTTATTCAAAAGCACACTACCAAGGGTGAACTTTACGTCCATTAATATGGTTGGAGGCATACATTTCTACAGATAAGCCACCTGTTAAACCTATTTCAATGTTATATCGCAGACTCCGCTCACCCCCATCATTACCAAACCGGCCTTTATCCGTTGCTGGGAAAAAGACCTTCAAACTGACCTTCCTTACGACCTCCTTCCCAGACTCCTTGAGGCGCCTCACAAAACTTCTCGCTGTATACGTATACAGGAAAATAATTACAAGATTTTGACCCAATGGTATATTACCCCGGTCAAATCTGCCTTATATTCTCATGGGGCATCAGACAGATGCTGGAGGTGTGAATTAGAAAGAGGAACATTCTTCCACCTTTGGTGGGAATGCTCGAAAATTAAAAGATGGTGGACCGATATATTTGCTCAAGCAAATAATATTTGCAGAACCTCCATAGCTCTATCTCCCTCGATCGCACTCCTGACATCCCCTTTACCCACCCCCAACTCGACTTCCATATCTCTTTAGACAACTTCTAATTGCAGCACGCCTACTCATTCCAAAGTATTGGCTCCAGAGCTCCCTCCCTGATCTAGAAACTTGGAGACTGAAGGTGGACCAGCTTTATCGTTTTGAAGAACTATCCTCTTGGGAGTCCCGGTCACATCCTACATTCCTTAAACAATGGGACAAATGGAGGTCCCATAGATTCTCTAACACCTCTTAGGATGTTGTTGGTCCAACCTTCTCCTTCCTTAAAAGTTGTCTCTGTCTTGTTCACATGAAGAAATAGCCCAACATAGCCACCAAATGCCCCTTTGTCTCTCTTATGATGGAACAGGACTCAGGTTACAATTCCTTTCCGCCTCACTCGCCTTAAACTGGTATTCTCTACCCTCATTTGGCAATGCCCTGAGCTTTGTGTGTTTAATAGCCTTTGTATGTTTAATAACCTTTGGCTTATTCGATACATCCTCACTAGATATGTACCTAGCCACCTCTTTTTACTTGGTTTTTGAACTTTTAGAGCGACCTTCGTTCATGTAACTTAATGGCTGTCCATTTTGCAACTTGTATTATCCTTGCAACTTGTATCATCTTCACCTGTACTTTAATACTGTACTCTGTGACTTAACGTTACTACTTGTTACTTTTTGAAAAATTTTAAAAATCAATAAAACATTGATTAAAAAAAAAATATATATAAAAAAATATTCCCCATATGTCAAACAGCAAAATGGAAAAAAGCGTCCCAATGGCGGATTCGCCATTTTTGGTCGCTTCATTTTCCACAAAAATTTACATAAAGGGTGATCAAAAAGTCATACACACCCCAAAATGGTATCAATAAAAAGATAAGATTATGACACATAAAATGAGCCCCAATACAGCTCTGTACATATAAGTACAAAAAAGTTATAGGGGTCAAAACATGGTGACAAAAAAGTAAAACTGATTTTTTCCCACATTTGAATTTTTTTTTCACTATCAAAACGCAAGAAAACCTATACATATAGGGTATCACTGGATTCGTACTGACCTGTAGAGTAAAATTAACTGGTCAGTTTTATCCCGCATTGAACGTCGGAATTTAAAAAGCCGCAAAACTGTGGTGGAATTGCTTTTTCTTTGCAATTTCACCCCATTTGGAATTTTTTTCCCACTTCCCACTACATCATATCCAATATCAAATGGTCGCGTTGGAAAGTACAACTTGTCCCGCAAAAAAAAGCCCTCATATGGCTATGTGAACCGAAAAATAAAAAAGTTATGGCTCTCGGAAGGCAGGGAGCGCAAAACGAAAACTCAAAAAGTAAAAAACCTCCGGTCCTTAAAGGGTTAAGGCCAAATGAGTGGAGCATGGTGAAGAGGAGTTTGTGGTCTATGGTATCAAATGCTGCAGTTCATCCAGAGGTTGGCAGGGAAAGATAGAGAGACCCCAAGTTTCACATAGCCTATATCTTCCTGTGTCCAAGCCCCCACCATCATACTACACCCTATAACCACCCAAATACCTTTCAACCACTTTTCCCCCAACTTTATGATGTGCTCTTCCTGTCTTTGAAATACTAACAAGGGACACAATGATAAAATGGCCTCTGGGCATATTGATATAGGTCTGGCTGGGAACCATATTTTCCTGTAACACAAGGCTAAATAAGAGTAACTCATAACTAGTAGCACTTGAAGTAAACAATTACATGGTAGTGACAATATACCAACTGGGATGGTGTCCGCGTACCCAGTTCACCATTTCTTATATACATACATACATAAAAGTAAAAAAAGCCGCAGCACATCTAAATAAAGTGAAAAAGGTAGTGTGTCATTTATTCACCCGAATAGTGACATTTCAGTCCTCTTACTGGGACTAATGTAAAACAGGTGAATACATACAAGTGTTGAATATTCAAAGACAGAGCCTAATTTGCATACTTAGTTAATCTTTAAAGAGATAGACGATTTGTGCAAAGTTAAAAATACATTGTAGCAAAAACATGATTGTATTTTCCAAGCTAAAGTGTGACCGTGCATATGCATGTGATAATGATACAATGTATAGATAAGCCATTTTGAACATAGAGTCAATTATACATGTGATTATAATCATCTGTGCAATTGTGATTGCCCTTATCAACCTAACAAAGGCCGTGCCTTTAAATACTCAACACTTGTATGTATCCAGTTGCTTGATAATGGTCCCAGTAAGAGGACTTGCTACTCAAGGGAATAAAGGACACTACTTTTTTCACTTTATTTTGATGTGGCGCAGCTTTTTTTCCCCTTTTGTATGCAACAGATGATTTGTCTCATCTAAATTGCAGGCACTTAGTGCTGCCCTGATTTTGGATTAAATATATATACATGTATACATGTATGTTGGCTGCATGTCTGATAAACTTATCATTACTTTTAACTGAAAACAAATGTGATTTTTTTTTTTTTTCAAAAACAAGTCATTTGGCAATTGTATATAATATGACAAGATAATGTTATTTCTTTTTAAAGGCACTATTTTTGTGCCACATTTAACTATCATTATTCATTTAATACTGGAACCTGAATGAGTCACTCTTCAACATGTCTATCAGTGTCTGACAAGCATGTTTTTAACAGAAAGTAATCACACAGGCCACGTAAGAATCGTGTTTACTTGCATGAGTCATGCCGTCTTTGACATTTGGTATAAAATGTGTAAGATAACATAGAAATCACATCGTTTCAGAAACCTATTTAATGAGTGTGACCTTCTTAAGTCTAGCAGTAGTTGAATAATTGGTGAAAAATAGTGTTTATTTCATATGTATAGGCCATTTGTGTTAATTACAAGAAATGTACATTTATATTATAATTTGAGTATGTGTGTATTTGGCAGTTCAACAGAAAACACTAGTTATGTTATTTTAGAGGTTTCGACAATGCCATATATTCACATATTGACAGCTGAACTCAATAAAAATTAAAAAAAATTAAAAACAATGCAAAATTAGATTTATTAATGCAGATGATCCATCCAAGTAGTGCCCTAGTCTCTCCTCCAGTGTATCATTTGCTATATTTCCCATCAAAGCACATGTTGCATGTAGTGTTGAGCGAACTTGTATTTTAAGTTTGGCGTCCAAAGTTTGGGTTGGGGTTATCGAAGAATCCCGTTATAGATTCCACTGCCACGGACCATAACGGCATTTGGAATCCATAAGGGGATTCTTTAATGAACCCGAACCTTGGACAACACTAAGGACCTGGGGTGACGTCACCGTCATGTGATCAGTGCAGGGGGCGTGGCTCAGCACTGGATTGGATAAGAGGTGATCCAGTACTGAGCCACACCCCCAGCACTGATCAGATGACGGTGACGTCACCCCAGGTACTTAGTGTTGTCCAAGGTTCGTGTTCATTGAAGAATCCCCTTATGGATTCCAAATGCCGTTATGGTCCGTGGTAGCGGAATCCATAACGGGATTCTTCGATAACCCCAACCCAAACTTTGGACGCCGAACTTAACCACTTCCCGACCGCCTAACGCACAACTGCGTTCTCGCGGCGGTCGGGCTGTTCTGGGGCGCCGCAGATCTGCGTCATCTCGCGAGACGCGAGATTTCCTGTGAACGCGCACAAGACGCGCGCGCTCACAGTAGCGGGCGTCTCAGGAGTCGACCACAGCCTGCCAGCGATGATCCATCGCTGGCAGGCTGTAGATGCGATATAAATCGCATCAAACAAGTATATCAGACGCTGTTTTGTGAACAGCGTCTGATATAGCTGCTACCTGGTCCTCTGGTGGTCCCATTTGCTGGGATCGACCACCAGAGGACCAGGTAACTATGTAAAGTTGCACCAAACACTACACTAACCCCCCACCCCCTCACCTATTAACCCCTTGTTAACCCCTTGATCACCCCATCTAGACCCCTGATCACCCCCTGTCATTGATCACACCCCTTGTAAGGCTCCATTCAGACGTCCAAATGTGTTTTGCGGATCCGTGGATTCACGGATCCGCGGATCAGATCCGCGGATCTGCGGATCCACAGATCCTCAAAACACGGACACCGGCAATGTGCTTTCTGCATTTTGCAGATCCGCACATTGCCAGAACTATATAGAAAATGCTTTTTCTTGTCCGCAATTGCAGACAAAAATAGGACATGTTCTATATTTTTGCGGAACGGAAGTGCAGACTCGGAAGCGTGGATCCGTAATTCCGATCCGAAGGGACAAAGTCTGTCCCCATAGAAATGAATGGGTCCGCAACTCCGCTCCGCAAAACAGAATTGCGGACGTGTGAATGGGGCATAAGGGTCCCTTATCACCGCCAGTTAGTTAGCTACTTGTTAGGTAGCTAGCGCCCAGCCCACCGCACCGCAGTCACTGATTTTGGCAGAGATTTTTTCATCCACATTGATTGATGCGAATGAATAAATCTGTGCCGCTTCATTTTTTTTTTTTTTCAGCGCAGCGGCTGAACGGAAAAATCTCATTACCCGTATGGTCAATATACGGAGAATCGCAGAAACTCCTAATGCTGGCCATACGTGTAATGATTGCGGAGACCCTCAAATGCCAGGGCAGTACAAACACCTCACATGTGACCCCATTTTAGAAAGAAGACACCTCAAGGTATTCCGTGAGGGGCATGGCGAGTTCATGTAAAATTTTATTTTTGTCACAAGTTAGTGGAATATGAGACTTTGTAAAAAATAAAAATAAAAATCAATTTCCTCTAACTTGTGCCAAAATTTTTTTTTTTCTGTGAACTCGCCATGCCCCTCACGGAATACCTTGGGGTGTCTTCTATCCACAATGGGGTCACTTGTGGGGTATTTATACTGCCCTGGCATTTTAGGGGTCCTAAAGCGTGAGAATCCAAATGCGTAAAAATGCCCTGTGAAATCCTAAAGGTACTCATTGGTTTTAGGTCTCTTTGCGATCTTGGCTGCAAAAGTGGCACACATGTGGTATCGCTGTACTCAGGAGAAGTAGGCATGTAGTTTGGGGTGTATTTTTATATATACCATACTTTGTGTGAGAAATATCTCTGTAAATGACAACTTTTAAATTTTTTTATTCAAAGTTGTCAATTTACAGAGATATTTCTCTCACACAGTATGGGTATATGTAAAAATACACCCCAAAACACATTGCCCTACTTCTCCTGAGTACGGCGATACCACATGTGTGACACTTTTTGCAGCCAAGATGCGCAAAGGGGCCCAAATTCCAATGAGTAACTTTTAGGAGGGCATTTTTACGCATTTTTCTTCTCACGCTTTAGGGCCCCTAAAATGCCAGGACAGTATAAATACCCCACATGTGACCCCATTTTGGAAAGAAGACACCCCAAGGTATTCGCTGAGGGGCATAGTGAGTCCATGAAAATTAAACTTTTTGTCAAAAGTTAGCGGAAAGGGAGACTTTGTGAGAAAAACTATAAAAAATCAATTTCCACTAACTTGTGCCAAAAATTTTTTCTATCAACTCGCCATGCCCCTCATGGAATACCTTGGGCTGTCTTCTTCCAAAATGGGGTCACATGTGGGTATTTATACTGCCCTGGCATTTTAGGGGCCCTAAAGTGCAGAAGAAAATGCGTAAAAATGCTCTTCCTAAAAGGTACTCATTGAATTTGGGCTCTTTGTGATCTTGGCTGCAAAAGTGTCACTTATGTAGTCGTCGCATCAGGATCAAGTAGGGCATGTGCTTGGGGTGTATTTTACATATACTCATGTTGGTGAGAGAATATCTCTGTAAATTGACAACTTTGAATAAAAAATTTAAAAAGTTGTCATTTACAGAGATATTTCTCTCACCCAGCATGGGAATATATAAAAATACACCCTAAAACACATTGCCCTACTTCTCCTGAGTACGGCGGTACCACATGTGTGACACTTTTTGCAGCCAAGATGCGCAAAGGGGCCCTAATTCCAATGAGTACCTTTAGGATTTCACAGGGCATTGTTACGCATTTGGATTCTCACGCTTAGGTTCCCTAGAATGCCAGGGCAGTATAAATACCCCACAAGTGACCCCATTGTGGAAAGAAGACACCCCAAGGTATTCTGTGAGGGGCATGGCGAGTTCACAGAAATTTTTTTTTTTGGCACAAGTTAGCGGAAATTGATATATATTTTTTTTTTTTTATTTTGTTTTTTACAAAGTCTCATATTCCACTAACTTGTGACAAAAATAACATTTTACATGAACTCACCATACCCTCACGGAATACCTTGGGGTGTCTTCTTTCTAAAATGGGGTCACATGTGGGGTATTTATACTGCCCTGGCATTTTAGGGACCCCTAAAGCGTGAGAAGAAGTCTGAATCCAAATGCGTAACAATGCCCTGTGAAATTCTAAAGGTACTCATTGATTTAGGCCTTTAGCATTCCAGGCTGCAAAAGCCACACATGTGGTATCCTCAGCATCAGGAGTAGTGCGCAATGTGCTTTGGGGTGTATTTTTATATATACACATGTTGGGTGTGAGAAATATCTCTGTAAATGACAACTTTTAATTTTTTTATACAAAGTTGTCAGTTTACAGAGATATTTCTCTCACCCAACATGGGTATATGTAAAAATACACCCCAAAACACATTGCCCTACTTCTCCTGAGTACGGCGATACCACATGAGTGACACTTTTTGCAGCCTGGGTGCACAAAGGGGCCCAAATTCCAACGAGTACCTTTAGGTTTTACATGGCTGCTCACAATTTAGCCCCGCCCAAAATGCCAGAACAGTAAACACACCCCACAAATGACCCCATTTCGGAAAGTAGACACCCCAAGGTATTCACAGAGGGGCATAGTGAGCCCGTCTGAGATTTTTTTTTTTTGCCAGAAGTTAGCAGAAATGGAAACTTTATTATATATTTTTTTCCTCAGAAAGTGTCATTTTCCGCTAACTTGTGAAAAAATGAAATGATACATGAACTCACCAAGCCCCTCCGCGAATACTTTGGGGTGTCTTCTATCTAAAATGGTGTGATTTGGGGGTATTTATACTTTCCTGGCATTCTAGCACCTGAAGAAACATGACAGGTGCTCAGAAAGTCAGAGCTGCTTCAAAATGCCGAAATTCACTTTTTTGCACCATAGTTTGTAAACGCTATAACTTTTACCCAAACCAATAAATATACGCTTATTGAATTTTTTTATCAAAGACATGTAGAACAATAAATTTAGAGAAAATTTTACATACAAATGTAGTTTTTTTTGAAAAATTTTACAACAGAAAGTGAAAAATGTCATTTTTTTGCAAAAATGTCGTTAAATTTTTATTAATAGCAAAAAAAGTAAAAATGTCAGCAACAATGAAATACCACCAAATGAAAGCTCTATTAGTGAGAAGAAAAGGAGGTAAAATTCATTTGGGTGGTAAGTTGCATGACGGAGCAATAAACGGTGAAAGTAGTGTAGTGCGGAATTGTAAAAAGTGGCCTGGTCATTAAGGGTGTTTAAGCTAGGGGGGCTGAAGTGGTTAAAATACAAGTTCGCTCAACTCTAGTTGCATGGTCATAAATTCCTGTACTCATCTTCTTTTACCAACCTATTCCTACCCTTCATTTAGTCAATGACTAATATCTCTCATTTCATTGTCCCTTATTACATTGTCTATAGGACTGCTCATGTGTTGCAACAGTTCTGTGGACCTTACTGCCCCGGACCATCAAACTTGCTCCTAACATTAGTTGTCTGTCAGAGTTGTTGCTACTGTTAAACTAATTTCAGGATTGGGTAGGAGTATGAAAGATGTGCAAAGATATCTTTATTGTTGTGAAATGAGGTTTCAGAATTAAAAAAAAAAAACGTTTCATCCAAGATACCCTGTACATGTACATAAAAGCCACAAGTGCCCATTCGGCGGTCCCACTCATGGCAACTTCTCTTCAACACATTTCCTGCCCTGTGCTTCCCCTTTTATCTTGAGTGACATCCACATGATTGACAGCCCCCCCGATGTCATACTTAGCAGCACTAAAATCTTGCACACGCACTGTGTAGTTATTAGACTGTGCATGCGCATTACTCTCCAGCCTGTCTCTATCAGCATCAGTCTTGTGCTGCACATGCTTATGCAGCATAGGCTAAAAAGTTCTGTGCATGTGCTTTCCTGCAATAACTGTACAAAATCTGCCATGGTGCAAATATCTCCACTTTTCACTGTCCTGTCTATCCTTATATTATCACTCTATACTTTACATCTATTTATATAATCTTAGGTCAGCTGTGTATGTCTGCCACTGCCCTGCTCTCCCCTGCAGGCATGATAACCGTTCTGTTTACCTTGCTGCTGCCTTCATGCTTTTGCCTTGTGCTCCAGCCTCTGTCTCCTTAGGGCAAGCAAATATACCTCTGGCCTCTTAAAGGGCCAGTGCATGTGCATCCAAAATCCTTGTCCACCCAATGGCTGAGGGTCCCCGGGTATTTAAGGCACCTGCTTCAGGCAAAGGGTGCCTGAATATTAGGTTTCCTGAGGACTAACTAAGGTGCTCTGCTAGTGACCAGCTAAGGTGCTCTGCTGGTGACCAGCTAAGGTGGTCTGCTACCTGCACCATTGTGATTTATCTGCAGTTATCCTGAATTTGTTAATGTCTGTGCTCCAGCTTTTTTACCTGCAATGCCTGTGTGCTCCAGTTTCGGTTCTGTGTTTTAGTTAATCCTGGCTGTCTGCCTCGTTTGTGTTCCTGACAAGTATCCAGTCTGCCTGCCTTGTCTGTATCTTCACTATCACCATGCTTCTCTGTTTATCCTGTCTCTCTTTAAGTCTTGGTGACTGTTCAGACTATACCTGCGGTTTTTCTGTGTTTTCAGTATCCTGAGTTTCCTGACCCTTGACCCCTATAAGGTCTGTTTGCTTCCCTGCAGCGAAGGTGAGATCCTTGTACAGAGGTTAAAGGGTGAATAGCAGGGGAGCGCTGGAATAAAGCCCTTAGGATTTATCTTTCAGATCATGGGGCAAGCACCAGGAGCTCAGGATAACAACTTTTCAGGCTGCCGGATAGAGAAGTATTTTTGCTCTACAGAACACGTTTACAATGTACTAGAGTCCAGTGGCAGCATGTTTTACACCATCCAGTTGTTATGCTGGCAGCCTGTGTCTACTTCTCCACTCTCTCTGCGTCTGTCTTTCTCTGTGTGAATTGGTTGTAGATTACTTTGTATCTCCTTTCTGTCCTTTAGCATTGCAGAGGGCAACTTCCTTTGCTGCGTTCTGCTGCAGTATGGCAGCGACTAATTTCTAATTAGCTTGCCTATCTTATTGTCTGCTCTGCTCCTCCTCTTTGCCTGTGCCATGTTGTGTCATTCTCTGTCAGGTCCTACTGGCTGTTGCTTGTAGTTGTTGTCTGTGTGTCGGCTTCTGTCTTTCTGCTGTCTGTTCTGCATTCTATTCTGGTGTTTTTGTTCAAGTGATCTGTTTGTATGTGTTCCAGTGAACTTGTTTTGTGATTCGTTTGTACTTTGTATTTGTACTTATGCCAAATAACTGCCTTTCGATGTCCTGTGCCTTGCTTGGTTCAATCTTGGTGCCTTCCTCTGGTGTATATGTCCAGGTGGATCAACCACTTTTTATTTGGTACAGTGATTCCACAACCATTGTCGGTAACACCATCCAATACTTGGCATTGTACTCAGTGATGTAAGTCTTACATGCAGCTGCTCAGCCATGGAATTCCATGCCATGAAGCTCCTGGCTAGTTTTTCTGCTGATGTTAATGCCAGAGGAGGTCTGGACTCTTCCGTTACTGAGTTAGCAGAGTGTTAGTGTTAAGGAAGGGTTGAAATATATGCATATATATTTATATATGCATGTGTATGCATGCATGTGTAATATATATGTATATATATATATATATATATATATATATATATATATATATATATATAGGCACATTATAGGAGGATCTGCGCACATCTGCCCTTAGTATTCCCCAGGGGCTCATTGCTGCCCCTGTGGGAATGTGCCCCCTTATGTGCCACTTGTTGGCCCCTTTTATTATATGGCCCCCTTTATAAGTCTTCTATATATGTATATATATATATATATATATATATATATATATATATATGTATATATTATATGGCCCTCCTCCCCATGCTATGCCCCCTGATTGACCTGTAACCAGATGCATCAGTGTGAATGTGCCCCAAGCATTCACACTGATGCAATGTGGTCAATGGCACCAGAATGACCGGACAAGGTCCGTCATCTCTGGTGACTACAAAGGACTCAGATTCAAAAGAATCGGAGTCCTTTGTTTTAATTATCTCCAGCGCTGCTGAGATAATTATACATAATAGAGAGAAGGGAGAAACCTCCCTCCTCTATTATGCATTCGGCAGCAGCGATTACTATCGCGCTGTCCGAATGCAAGAGCTAGCAGGCGGGAGATCAAAGGACCTCCCGCCTGTCAGCAAGTCGGCGCGGCCCTGCAGCGCGCGCGTGCAGGATGCGCGGACTGGTGCGGTGATGTCATCTCACCGCGCCGGCCCACGTGTCCCACAGCAAGGCGCGCGCTGTGTGTGCGCGGCGGGCGCGCAGTGCGGGCTGCCGGGCATAAATGTCTGGCAGGTCCTGCACTCGCATCAGCGTACCACATGCAAGCGCGCTGCTAGCAGGAGATCCACGAACCGGTCTCCTGGTCACGTCAGTCTCCCATTACGTGATCCCACAGGGCAGTGCATTGTGCGGCTCAGCCTTCCTGCTCCAGCTGTGAACCATCGGCTAGCGCGCCGCCCACAAGAAGAATCATCCCCTGGACAACGAGCTTCCCCTGGACAACGAGCATAAGTATCACCCCCCCTATATTAACCCCTGCTGCCCCTAAATACCCCACTATCCCACCAACGATACCCTGGCCCTAACCCCTTCATGCACCCCTGCCAGACACAACCCCCATTGTACCCTGGCCTTAACCCCTTCCTGCACCCCTGCCAGCAGACACAACCCCCATTGTACCCTGGCCTTAACCCCTTCCTGCACCCCTGCCAACAGACACAACCCCCATTGTACCCCTGCATTAACCCATTCTTGTACAACCCCTTCTTGAACCCCTGATCCTGAATGAACCCCTATCTGTCCATATACTCCCCTGCTACCCCCACTACACCCCTCTGGTTCTGCAGCCAGTACAACCAACTCTGCTGGCAACCCCTCCTGCTGTTTTTACTCCGTGCCCCCTAGGGATAGACCAGAGCCAGGCTGGGTGGGCTGCTATATTAATCGTATGTGTAACTTGTATTAGCTAGTATTGTGGGTGGAATTTGGGATTGTGTAGTGTAGTGTAGTTAGTACTGTACTTTTAGTGCTGTGTATGTACTGTATTGTATGTGTCATTATTACTGTACCGTAGGTAGTAATAAATATTGTGTGTTATTTGTACCTATTGTGTAGTGTGTTCTACTAGCGGTAGCTAGTTCAGTAAGGCGCATGCAGATAGCCGGTGACTAGTGTTAGGCGATAGTGAATGTACTTTAAGGTATAAATAGGTGGAGTTATCAGTAGGTGATCCCTCCTATTTATGAATATTAATTATTGATATTTGCATAAATATTAATAATTAATATTCCCCCTTTACAGTTAGCAACTTTTATGAACTATGAGCCTTCGCACTCGGTGACCCGATCTGTCACTTTATGTAGTCTTCATGGCTGGGTTGCTATGGTTTCTAAACTCTTCCAATTTGTAATAATACCACTCACAGTTGACAGTGGAACATCTAGGAGGGAATACATTTCACAACCTGACTTGTTACAATGGTGGCATCCTATTACAGTACCATGCTGGAAGTCCTTTAGAATCAGCCATTTTTTCACAGTTCGTAAAGGCACACTGCATGGTGCGGGATTTTATACACTAAATGAAACCCTTGGATTCAATGTTTAAAAGATGTGTCCCAATACTGTTCTCCATCTAGTACATTTACAATATTTGAATGGTGTACACAAGAAAATCATAAGACATCATACAAAATCGATTCCACTCAAAGTTCTGCTTAATCGACAAGCAGTGGAGCAGGGGAAGCAGGGGAAACAGTGCAGCGCAGGACACCTCCAGACCATATGGCATCATGCTTGAATGGTAGGTACACAAATTGCATACAGCAATATGTATGGTAAAAGTCACAATCACCGCTGTTTCCTATTAGCCTACTAATTGTTTTAATTACCATCTACAAGGTCACATCATGACCATGGTCTGATGTTTGCCATGGTTTTCCATACTTATGGCAAAGCCACAGCATTGTTTATGCGCAATATGGATGCATTGTGTGAGCCCAGGCTTCATGCAACACTTGTGCACCTGGACATCACCGGTGTCAAAGTAATTTCATTGTATTATGGTTTTTATTGCAGAGTGTTAATGTTAGTACCATGCACAGTATATACAATATTATTACTTTGCACTTATGCTATTATAGGCGTTGTCGTTATCTTTCAGAACTATTAATTGTTCAAGATTTCCCAGAAGTCTAAACTGTGTTTTCAAAGTTGTCAAAGGTTGGCTTGTGAGAGAATGATACAGAGGGCAGTTTCAAACACGGAAATTACAGATTTCAGAAATATGTATTTTTTTCTGCTTGTGCTTCAGCAGCCCAAAGGAGGTGAAGTGGAAATAGTCCCATGTGGCATAAAATTACACTGCCTTCCTAACCCCTCCATACTGCATCGTTAGAATTAGATAATAAATTATTTTGCTTGTATATTGCTTTCTTAGATTCTAAGAAATGACTTCTCTTCTCGCCTCAAATGCTTCTTCCTTCTTTATACTTATGTGTAGCTCATAGGAACTTGTAAATGATCTAAGAATGGATGATATTGAACAAAGGAAGGTACCCAGGAAACGAAATCTGGTGAAACACTTCAATTCCTGGAAACAGAAAAAAATGTTTAGCCTGATACTCTCTGAAGATAAATCTCAAACACTGATGGCATATCGCCAGGATATGCCATCAGTGTCAGGTGTGGGTCCCACCTCTGGGATATGCTCCTGTCAGCCAGAACAGGGCCACTAAATTGAAGGAGAGTGCACCATGAAAGCACGGTAACCCTCCATTCACTTCTATGGGAGTTCCAGAAATAGCGGTGCACTAGCTAGTCTAATAGGAACTACCATAAAAATGAATAGAAAGCACTCCTCTCATGTTCCTTTAGGATGTGTGCACTCAAGGCCTCTTAAACCAGTGTCCTTTTACAGCCAGAGGGTGTCTGAGCTTTAGGTTCCCTGGTGTCCAGTAAAGGTGTTTGAAAGTCTAGAGCAAATGTTATATACCTGCATTTATCCTATAATAATAATCTTTATATAACGTCAACATTTTCTGCAGCGCTTTATAATTAGAGGGTTAATGTATAGAGATGAGCTAACACCTGGAAGTTCGGGTTAGGGACGTTCGGCCGAACTTCCCGAAAATGTTCGGGTTCGGGATCCAAACTCGACCCGAACTTTATCCCGAACCCGAACCCCATTGAAGTCAATGGAGACCCAAACTTTTAGGCACTAAAAAGGCTGTAAAATAGTCCAGGAACGGGCTAGAGGGCTGCCAAAGGCAGCAAAATGTAGGTAAATCCCCTGCAAACAAATGTGGATAGGGAAATGAATTAAAATAAAATAAAATAAATAAAATTTAACCAATATCAATTGGAGAGAGGTCCCACTGCAAGGAATCATGCGTCATATCACCCACCACTGGAGAAGGCCACTTTCAGTTATTTCGGCCCCAGCACCCAGACAGAGGAGAGAGGTCCCACAGCAAGGAATCATGCGTCATATCACCCACCACTGGAGAAGGCCACTTTCAGTTATTTCGGCCCCAGCACCCAGACAGAGGAGAGAGGTCCCACAGCAAGGAATCATGCGTCATATCACCCACCACTGGAGAAGGCCACTTTCAGTTATTTCGCCCCAGCACCCAGACAGAGGAGAGAGGTCCCACAGCAAGGAATCATGCGTCATATCACCCACCACTGGAGAAGGCCACTTTCAGTTATTTCGGCCCAGCACCCAGACCGAGGATACAGGTCCCACAGCAAGGAATCATGCGTCATATCACCCACCACTGGAGAAGGCCACTTTCAGTTATTTCGGCCCAGCACCCAGACAGAGGAGAGAGGTCCCACAGCAAGGAATCATGCGTCATATCACCCACCACTGGAGAAGGCCACTTTCAGTTATTTCGACCCCAGCACCCAGACAGAGGAGAGAGGTCCCACAGCAAGGAATCATGCGTCATATCACCCACCACTGGAGAAGGCCACTTTCAGTTATTTCGGCCCAGCACCCAGACAGAGGAGAGAGGTCCCACAGCAAGGAATCATGCGTCATATCACCCACCACTGGAGAAGGCCACTTTCAGTTATTTCGCCCAGCACCCAGACAGAGGAGAGAGGTCCCACAGCAAGGAATCATGCGTCATATCACCCACCACTGGAGAAGGCCACTTTCAGTTATTTCGGCCCCAGCACCCAGACAGAGGAGAGAGGTCCCACAGCAAGGAATCATGCGTCATATCACCCACCACTGGAGAAGGCCACTTTCAGTTATTTCGGCCCAGCACCCAGACAGAGGAGAGAGGTCCCACAGCAAGGAATCATGCGTCATTTCACCCACCACTGGAGAAGGCCACTTTCAGTTATTTCGGCCCAGCACCCAGACCGAGGATACAGGTCCCACAGCAAGGAATCATGCGTCATATCACCCACCACCGGAGAAGGCCACTTTCAGTTATTTCGGCCCCAGCACCCAGACAGAGGAGAGAGGTCCCACAGCAAGGAATCATGCGTCATATCACCCACCACTGGAGAAGGCCACTTTCAGTTATTTCGGCCCAGCACCCAGACCGAGGATACAGGTCCCACAGCAAGGAATCATGCGTCATATCACCCACCACTGGAGAAGGCCACTTTCAGTTATTTCGGCCCAGCACCCAGACAGAGGAGAGAGGTCCCACAGCAAGGAATCATGCGTCATATCACCCACCACTGGAGAAGGCCACTTTCAGTTATTTCGGCCCCAGCACCCAGACAGAGGAGAGAGGTCCCACAGCAAGGAATCATGCGTCATATCACCCACCACTGGAGAAGGCCACTTTCAGTTATTTCGGCCCCAGCACCCAGACAGAGGAGAGAGGTCCCACAGCAAGGAATCATGCGTCATATCACCCACCACTGGAGAAGGCCACTTTCAGTTATTTCGGCCCAGCACCCAGACAGAGGAGAGAGGTCCCACAGCAAGGAATCATGCGTCATATCACCCACCACTGGAGAAGGCCACTTTCAGTTATTTCGGCCCCAGCACCCAGACAGAGGAGAGAGGTCCCACAGCAAGGAATCATGCGTCATATCACCCACCACTGGAGAAGGCCACTTTCAGTTATTTCGGCCCAGCACCCAGACCGAGGATACAGGTCCCACAGCAAGGAATCATGCGTCATATCACCCACCACTGGAGAAGGCCACTTTCAGTTATTTCGGCCCAGCACCCAGACAGAGGAGAGAGGTCCCACAGCAAGGAATCATGCGTCATATCACCCACCACTGGAGAAGGCCACTTTCAGTTATTTCGGCCCAGCACCCAGACAGAGGAGAGAGGTCCCACAGCAAGGAATCATGCGTCATATCACCCACCACTGGAGAAGGCCACTTTCAGTTATTTCGGCCCAGCACCCAGACAGAGGAGAGAGGTCCCACAGCAAGGAATCATGCGTCATATAACCCAAAACTGGAGAAGGCCACTTTCAGTTATTTCGGCCCAGCACCCAGACCGAGGATACAGGTCCCACAGCAAGGAATCATGCGTCATATCACCCACCACTGTAGAAGGCCACTTTCAGTTATTTCGGCCCAGCACCCAGACAAAGGAGAGATTCATTCAACTTTGGGTTGGACCGCAAGATCATGGTAAAGTTAAAAAAATGAGGATTCAGTAAAGAAGTGCCCCGGAGTAGAGATGGCCCGAACTATCCGCCGGCGAACAGTTCCCGGCGAACATAGCTTGTTCGCGTTCGCCTCTGCCGGGCGAACATATGCAATGTTCGGTCCGCCCCCTATACATCATCATTGAGCAAACTTTGACCCTGTACCTCACAGTCAGCAGACACATTCCAGCCAATCAGCAGCATACCCTCCCTCCCAGACCCTCCCACCTCCTGCACAGCATCCATTTTAGATTCATTCTGAAGCTGCAGTCTTAGTGAGAGGAGGGATAGTGTAGCTGCTGCTGATTTAATTGGGAAATCGATAGCTAGGCTAGTGAATTCAGTGTCCACTCCAGTCCTGAAAGACTCATCTGATCTCTGCTGTAAGGACAGCGTCCTGACAGCACCCCAAAAGCCCTTTTAGGGCTGCAACATTAGTCTGCTTTTTTTTCCTTTATATACATATTGCAGTTGCCTGGCCTGCCTGTGTGTGAGGAGCTGCAGGCCCACAGACTGTAGTGTGCCCACTGCCAGTGCCCACCCCTGTCATTCCGTGTGGCACAGGACTTTGCATCAAAAAAGGCACTTAATTTTTACACTTTAATCTAAGGTTAGTTGCCTGCCAGTGTGTGTCAGGCTGACTTCCACTGACTGTAGTGTGCCCACTGCCAGTGCCCACCACTCATACCGGCTGGCACAGGACTTTGCATAAAAAGGCATTTAATTTTTACACTTTAGTGTAATTTCAGCTGCTTGCCTGCTGCTAGTGTGTGTCAGGCCGACTTCAACTGACTGTAGTGTGCCCACTGCCAGTGCCCACCCCTGTCATCCCGTGTGGCACAGGACTTTGCTTAAAAAAAGGCACTTAATTTTTACACTTTAATCTAAGGTTAGTTGCCTGCCAGTGTGTGTCAGGCTGACTTCCACTGACTGTAGTGTGCCCACTGCCAGTGTCCACCACTCATACCGGCTGGCACAGGACTTTGCATAAAAAGGCATTTAATTTTTACACTTTAGTGTAATTTCAGCTGCTTGCCTGCTGCTAGTGTGTGTCAGGCCGACTTCAACTGACTGTAGTGTGCCCACTGCCAGTGCCCACCCCTGTCATCCCGTGTGGCACAGGACTTTGCTTAAAAAAAGGCACTTAATTTTTACACTTTAATCTAAGGTTAGTTGCCTGCCAGTGTGTGTCAGGCTGACTTCCACTGACTGTAGTGTGCCCACTGCCAGTGCCCACCACTCATACCGGCTGGCACAGGACTTTGCATAAAAAGGCATTTAATTTTTACACTTTAGTGTAATTTCAGCTGCTTGCCTGCTGCTAGTGTGTGTCAGGCCGACTTCAACTGACTGTAGTGTGCCCACTGCCAGTGCCCACCCCTGTCATCCCGTGTGGCACAGGACTTTGCTTAAAAAAAGGCACTTAATTTTTACACTTTAATCTAAGGTTAGTTGCCTGCCAGTGTGTGTCAGGCTGACTTCCACTGACTGTAGTGTGCCCACTGCCAGTGTCCACCACTCATACCGGCTGGCACAGGACTTTGCATAAAAAGGCATTTAATTTTTACACTTTAGTGTAATTTCAGCTGCTTGCCTGCTGCTAGTGTGTGTCAGGCCGACTTCAACTGACTGTAGTGTGCCCACTGCCAGTGCCCACCCCTGTCATCCCGTGTGGCACAGGACTTTGCTTAAAAAAAGGCACTTAATTTTTACACTTTAATCTAAGGTTAGTTGCCTGCCAGTGTGTGTCAGGCTGACTTCCACTGACTGTAGTGTGCCCACTGCCAGTGTCCACCACTCATACCGGCTGGCACAGGACTTTGCATAAAAAGGCATTTAATTTTTACACTTTAGTGTAATTTCAGCTGCTTGCCTGCTGCTAGTGTGTGTCAGGCCGACTTCAACTGACTGTAGTGTGCCCACTGCCAGTGCCCACCCCTGTCATCCCGTGTGGCACAGGACTTTGCTTAAAAAAGGCACTTAATTTTTACACTTTAATCTAAGGTTAGTTGCCTGCCAGTGTGTGTCAGGCTGACTTCCACTGACTGTAGTGTGCCCACTGCCAGTGCCCACCACTCATACCGGCTGGCACAGGACTTTGCATAAAAAGGCATTTAATTTTTACACTTTAGTGTAATTTCAGCTGCTTGCCTGCTGCTAGTGTGTGTCAGGCCGACTTCAACTGACTGTAGTGTGCCCACTGCCAGTGCCCACCCCTGTCATCCCGTGTGGCACAGGACTTTGCTTAAAAAAAGGCACTTAATTTTTACACTTTAATCTAAGGTTAGTTGCCTGCCAGTGTGTGTCAGGCTGACTTCCACTGACTGTAGTGTGCCCACTGCCAGTGTCCACCACTCATACCGGCTGGCACAGGACTTTGCATAAAAAGGCATTTAATTTTTACACTTTAGTGTAATTTCAGCTCTTGCCTGCTGCTAGTGTGTGTCAGGCCGACTTCCACTGACTGTAGTGTGCCCACTGCCAGTGTCCACCACTCATACCGGCTGGCACAGGACTTTGCATAAAAAGGCATTTAATTTTTACACTTTAGTGTAATTTCAGCTGCTCACCTGCTGCTAGTGTGTGTCAGGCCGACTTCAACTGACTGTAGTGTGCCCACTGCCAGTGCTCCACCCCTGTCATCCCGTGTGGCACAGTACTTTGCATCAAAAAAGGCATTTAATTTTTACACTTTAGTGTAATTTCAGTTGCTTGCCTGCTGCCAGTGTGTGTCAGGCCGACTTCCACTGACTGTAGTGTGCCCACTGCCAGTGCCAACCACTGATACCGGGTGGCACAGTAGCTTGCCGATAAATAAGGCATTTAATTTTTAGACAGTAGTCTAAATTCAGTTGCTTGCCTGCTGCCAGTGTGTGTCAGGCCCTCTTCCACTGACTGTAGTGTGCCCACTGCCAGTGCCAACCACTGATACCGGGTGGCACAGTAGCTTGCCGATAAATAAGGCATTTAATTTTTAGACAGTAGTCTAAATTCAGTTGCTTGCCTGCTGCCAGTGTGTGTCAGGCCCTCTTCCACTGACTGTAGTGTGCCCACTGCCAGTGCCAACCACTGATACCGGGTGGCACAGTAGCTTGCCGATAAATAAGGCATTTAATTTTTAGACAGTAGTCTAAATTCAGTTGCTTGCCTGCTGCCAGTGTGTGTCAGGCCCACTTCCACAGACTGTAGTGTGCCCACTGCCAGTGCCAACCACTCATACCGGGTGGCACAGTACCTAGCGCGTAGTACCACTTATCTAAAAAAAAATGACAGGCAGAGGCAGGCCACCCCGCAGGGAGCCAGTCGTGGTCGTGGTGCTGTGATTTCCACTGTCCCTGGAATAATGCCCAGTTTTCCAGAGGCCACGTACCCTGAACCCGAAAAATTCAGAGGGCGTAGTTGACTGGCTTAGACAGGACACCCAATCTTCAACAGCTTCCGCTAAGAACCTTGACGCACCATCCTCCTCCAGCTCAGCTTCGGTCACCTGCTCTCAAGTTACCACGCACCCGCCCGTCGCCACCACCACCACTACCACCACAGCCACCACAGCCGCTTCACTTGATCCGTCAGAGGAGTTATTTACACATCAGTTGGATGCAATTAGTGATGCGCAACCATTGTGCCAGATGATGTAGATTACGGGGATATGTCTCAGTCAGGCAGGATTACACACATGGGCGTACAGTGTGATGATGATGATGATGATGTTGTACCCGCTGCTGCTTCCTTTGCTGAGGTGTCAGATACAAGTGAGCGGTTGATGATGACGATGTGTCCACGGATGCCACGTGGGTGCCTGCTCGAAAGAAGAAGAGAGGGAAAGTTCTGAAGGGGAGACAGAGAGAATGAGGAGGCGAGTTGGAAGCAGGGGAGGTCGTCGCAAGGAGTTAGTGGCACAGTCAGACAGCATGTATCGGCACCTGGGGTCAGCCAGACAGCACGCCAGTCAACGCATGCTGTTGCCACCACTAGAATGCCGTCATTGCAAAGCTCAGCAGTGTGGCATTTTTGTGTGTCTGCCTCTGATAAAAGCAATGCCATTTGCAACCTGTGCCAAAAGAAACTGAGTCGTGGGAAGTCCAACACCCACCTTGGTACAACTGCTTTGCGAAGGCACATGATCTCACATCACAAGCGCCTATGGGATCAACACATGAGTACAAGCAGCACACAAACTCAAAGCCACCATGCTCCTCCTGGTCCAGCATCTTCAGCCACGTCAGCCACTGCTGTCCTCCCTGCCCCCTCTCAACCACCCGCCACTCCATCTCTCACCTTCAGCAGTTCCTGCTCATCTGCCCACAGTCAGGTGTCTGTCAAGGACATGTTTGAGCATAAGAAGCCAATGTCACAAAGTCACCCCCTTGCCCGGCGACTGACAGCTGGCTTGACGGAACTCTTAGCCCGCCAGCTTTTACCATACCAGCTGGTAGAGTCTGAGAGCCTTCAAAAAATTTGTCGCTATTGGGACACCACAGTGGAAGGTACCCGGACGAAATTTTTTCAAAAGGCAATCCCAAACCTCTACCATGTCATTGAAAAGGAAGTCATGGCATCTCTGGCATACAGTGTTGGGGCAGGGTCCATCTGACCACTGATACCTGGTCTGCAAAGCACGGTCAGGGCAGGTATATCACGTATACTGCGCATTGGGTCAACCTGCTGACGGCTGACAAGCATGGAATGCGTGGCTCCGCAGCGGAGTTGGTGACACCACCACGACTTGCAGGCAGACCTACTGCCACCTCCTCTACTCCTACTCCATCCTCTTCAATATCCTCCTCGGCTGAGTCCTCTTCTGCTGCGGCGTCTGGCTGCACATCAACTGATTCCCCCAGCTCCCCAGGGGCTATTCCACATCCCGGATACGACAGTGTCACGCTATCTTGGGGTTGACTTGCCTGAAAGCAGAGAGCCACACAGGACCAGCACTCCTGTCTGCCCTGAACGCACAGGTGGATCAGTGGCTGACCCCGCACCAACTGGAGATCGGCAAAGTGGTGTGTGACAATGGAAGCAATCTGTTGGCGGCATTAAATTTGGGCAAGTTGTCACATGTGCCGTGCATGGCACATGTGTTGAATCTCATCGTACAACGTTTTGTGTCTAAGTACCCAGGCTTACAGGACGTCCTCAAGCAGGCCAGGAAGGTGTGTGGCCATTTCAGGCGTTCCTACACGGCCACCACTTTTCCGATATTCAGCGGCGAAACAACATGCCAGTGAGGCGCTTGATATGCGACAGCCCGACACGTTGGAATTCAACACTCCTAATGTTCGACCGCCTGCTCCAACAAGAAAAAGCCGTCAACGAGTATTTGTATGACCGGGGTGCTAGGACAGCCTGCGGAGCTGGGAATCTTTGCCACGTTACTGGACACTCATGCGCAATGCCTGTAGGCTTATGCGTCCTTTTGAGGAGGTGACAAACCTAGTCAGTCGCACCGAAGGCACCATCAGCGACCTCATCCCATTTGTTTTCTTCCTGGAGCGTGCCCTGCGAAGAGTTCTGGATCAGGCTGTAGATGAGCGTGAAGAGGAAGAGGAAGAGTTGTGGTCACCATCACCACCAGAAACAGCCTTGTCATCATCGCTTGTCGGACCTGCAGCAACGCTGGAAGAGGAGTATGAGGAAGAGGAGTCAGAGGAGGAATGTGGCGGCTTTGAGGAGGAGGAAGACCAACCACAGCAGGCACCCCAGGGTGCTCGTTGTTGTCACCTATCTGGGACCCATGGTGTTGTACGTGGCTGGGGGAAGAACAGACCGTCAATGACATCAGTGAGGACGAGGAACGGAAATGAGTAGCTCTGCATCCAACCTTGTTCAAATGGGGTCTTTCATGCTGTCATGTCTGTTGAGGGACCCACGTATAAAAAGGATAAAGGAGAACGATCTGTACTGGGTGGCCACGCTACTAGACCCCGGTATAAGCAGAAAGTGGCAGAAATGTTACCAAATTACCGAAAGTCGGAAAGGATGCAGCAGTTCAAAACCAAACTAAAAAATATGCTTTACACAGCTTATAAGGGGGATGTCACAGCACAACGGGAATCTAACAGGGAAGAGGTGAGTGTAATCCTCCTCCTACCACGGCGGCAAGGACTGGACGATTTACAGATGTGTTGTTGATGGAGGACATGCGGAGCTTTTTCAGTCCTACTCATCGCCACAGCCCTTCGGGATCCAGCCTTAGAGAACGACTCGACCGACAGGTAGCAGACTACCTCGCCTTAACAGCAGATATCGACACTCTGAGGAGCAATGAACCCCTTCACTACTGGGTGTGCAGGCTTGACCTGTGGCCTGAGCTATCCCAGTTTGCGATAGAACTTCTGGCCTGCCCTGCTTCAAGTGTCCTGTCAGAAAGGACCTTCAGTGCAGCAGGAGGCATTGTCACTGACAAGAGAAGTCGCCTCGGTCAAAAAGTGTTGATTACCTCACCTTCATAAAGATGAATGAGGCATGGATCCCGAAGGGACTGACAGTGGGGGATACGTTTGACTAACAAAAGGCCTGATTACATGCCATGGCCTCAAAATGGTCCCCACGCTGCTGTATTTAATGTCTGCATACCGGATGACTTTCGTGAATTCTCCACCACCAACTAGGGTTCAAGCCGCAATGTTTTAGTCACTTTTCTGCCTGGAAAACATAAATTTTCCCGGCCGCTGCTACAATAGCGGCTGCAACAGTGCCATTATTTTTCAGGCATGTGTACATGCCTAATTTTTCTGTCCTATGGTGCAGCACTGTGGCTGCAAAAACAAACAAAAAAAAAAGGCACATACAAGTGTCAATTCCCCTTCGTGATCGTTACCTTGTTGTGGTGAAGGGGCTTGCGTATCACAATGAAGCAATCATCATCACCTCTATAAGTGTGTTGGCAATGTTGCCACACCCCAGATGATAAGGCCGTTGCTTCATTATGGTCAGACCAAAAGCGATCGGGTGGCCACGCTACTAGACCCCGGGTATAAGCAGAAAGTGGCAGAAATGTTACCAAATTACCGAAAGTCGGAAAGGATGCAGCAGTTCAAAACCAAACTAAAAAATATGCTTTACACAGCTTATAAGGGGGATGTCAATGGGGGATTCGACAATAAGACACCACTCATATAGGGTGTCACAGCACATTGCTCTGTGCACGAGCAGTGCCCCAATTTGGGAGTAAGAGGACCGACCAAGCTGCTTTTTCCATCTCCCGGTTCCTGAAATCAATTCAGTTTAGTGTATGAGAGTTTGGTCTGTCACTGTGAAGGCAGTCGAAGGTACCCGGCCTAAATTTTTTTTCACAAAAGGCAATCCCTGATATGGGACGTAACAGGGATTAAACTGATGAGAATAATACTACAGAAAATACCACTCATATCAGTGGAGGGAGCCAGCGTTTTTTTAACCATCTCCCCGTTCAAAAAATCTATTTAATAAATAGAGATGGCCCGAACTATCCGCCGGCGAACAGTTCCCGGCGAACATAGCTTGTTCGCGTTCGCCTCTGCCGGGCGAACATATGCGATGTTCGGTCCGCCCCCTATACATCATCATTGAGCAAACTTTGACCCTGTACCTCACAGTCAGCAGACACATTCCAGCCAATCAGCAGCATACCCTCCCTCCCAGACCCTCCCACCTCCTGCACAGCATCCATTTTAGATTCATTCTGAAGCTGCAGTCTTAGTAAGAGGAAGGAGAGTGTAGTAGCTGCTGATTTAATTGGGAAATTGATAGCTAGGCTAGTGAATTCAGTGTCCACTCCAGTCCTGAAAGACTCATCTGATCTCTGCTGTAAGGACAGCGTCCTGACAGCACCCCAAAAGCCCTTTTAGGGCTGCAACATTAGTCTGCTTTTTTTTTCCTTTATATACATATTGCAGTTGCCTGGCCTGCCTGTGTGTGAGGAGCTGCAGGCCCACAGACTGTAGTGTGCCCACTGCCAGTGCCCACCCCTGTCATTCCGTGTGGTACAGGACTTTGCATCAAAAAAGGCATTTAATTTTTACACTTTAATCTAAGGTTAGTTGCCTGCCAGTGTGTGTCAGGCTGACTTCCACTGACTGTAGTGTGCCCACTGCCAGTGTCCACCACTCATACCGGCTGGCACAGGACTTTGCATAAAAAAGGCATTTAATTTTTACACTTTAGTGTAATTTCAGCTGCTTGCCTGCTGCTAGTGTGTGTCAGGCCGACTTCAACTGACTGTAGTGTGCCCACTGCCAGTGCCCACCCCTGTCATCCCGTGTGGCACAGGACTTTGCTTAAAAAAAGGCACTTAATTTTTACACTTTAATCTAAGGTTAGTTGCCTGCCAGTGTGTGTCAGGCTGACTTCCACTGACTGTAGTGTGCCCACTGCCAGTGTCCACCACTCATACCGGCTGGCACAGGACTTTGCATAAAAAGGCATTTAATTTTTACACTTTAGTGTAATTTCAGCTGCTTGCCTGCTGCTAGTGTGTGTCAGGCCGACTTCAACTGACTGTAGTGTGCCCACTGCCAGTGCCCACCCCTGTCATCCCGTGTGGCACAGGACTTTGCTTAAAAAAGGCACTTAATTTTTACACTTTAATCTAAGGTTAGTTGCCTGCCAGTGTGTGTCAGGCTGACTTCCACTGACTGTAGTGTGCCCACTGCCAGTGTCCACCACTCATACCGGCTGGCACAGGACTTGCATAAAAAGGCATTTAATTTTTACACTTTAGTGTAATTTCAGCTGCTTGCCTGCTGCTAGTGTGTGTCAGGCCGACTTCAACTGACTGTAGTGTGCCCACTGCCAGTGCCCACCCCTGTCATCCCGTGTGGCACAGGACTTTGCTTAAAAAAAGGCACTTAATTTTTACACTTTAATCTAAGGTTAGTTGCCTGCCAGTGTGTGTCAGGCTGACTTCCACTGACTGTAGTGTGCCCACTGCCAGTGCCCACCACTCATACCGGCTGGCACAGGACTTTGCATAAAAAGGCATTTAATTTTTACACTTTAGTGTAATTTCAGCTGCTTGCCTGCTGCTAGTGTGTGTCAGGCCGACTTCAACTGACTGTAGTGTGCCCACTGCCAGTGCCCACCCCTGTCATCCCGTGTGGCACAGGACTTTGCTTAAAAAAAGGCACTTAATTTTTACACTTTAATCTAAGGTTAGCTTGCCTCGCCAGTGTGTGTCAGGCCCTGACTTCCACTGACTGTAGTGTGCCCACTGCCAGTGTCCAACCACTCGATACCGGCTGGCACAGTGACTTTGCCGATAAATAAGGCATTTAATTTTTACACATTAGTGTAATTTCAGTTGCTTGCCTGCTGCCAGTGTGTGTCAGGCCCACTTCCACTGACTGTAGTGTGCCCACTGCCAGTGCCAACCACTGATACCGGGTGGCACAGTAGCTTGCCGATAAATAAGGCATTTAATTTTTAGACAGTAGTCTAAATTCAGTTGCTTGCCTGCTGCCAGTGTGTGTCAGGCCCGCTTCCACTGACTGTAGTGTGCCCACTGCCAGTGCCAACCACTGATACCGGGTGGCACAGTAGCTTGCCGATAAATAAGGCATTTAATTTTTAGACAGTAGTCTAAATTCAGTTGCTTGCCTGCTGCCAGTGTGTGTCAGGCCCTCTTCCACTGACTGTAGTGTGCCCACTGCCAGTGCCAGCCACTGATACCGGGTGGCACAGTAGCTTGCCGATAAATAAGGCATTTAATTTTTAGACAGTAGTCTAAATTCAGTTGCTTGCCTGCTGCCAGTGTGTGTCAGGCCCTCTTCCACTGACTGTAGTGTGCCCACTGCCAGTGCCAGCCACTGATACCGGGTGGCACAGTAGCTTGCCGATAAATAAGGCATTTAATTTTTAGACAGTAGTCTAAATTCAGTTGCTTGCCTGCTGCCAGTGTGTGTCAGGCCCGCTTCCACTGACTGTAGTGTGCCCACTGCCAGTGCCAACCACTCATACCGGGTGGCACAGTACCTAGCAGCGTAGTACCACTTATCTAAAAAAATGACAGGCAGAGGCAGGCCACCCCGCAGGGGCCGTCGTGGTCGTGGTGCTGTGATTTCCACTGTCCCTGGAATAATGCCCAGTTTTCAGAGGCCACGTACCCTGAACCCGAAAAATTCAGAGGACGTAGTTGACTGGCTTAGACAGGACACCCAATCTTCAACAGCTTCCGCTAAGAACCTTGACGCACCATCCTCCTCCAGCTCAGCTTCGGTCACCTGCTCTCAAGTTACCACGCACCCGCCCGTCGCCACCACCACCACTACCACCACAGCCACCACAGCCGCTTCACTTGATCCGTCCAGAGGAGTTATTTACACATCAGTTGGATGCAATTAGTGATGCGCAACCATTGTTGCCAGATGATGTAGATTACGGGGATATGTCTCAGTCAGGCAGGATTACACACATGGACGTACAGTGTGATGATGATGAGTGATGTTGTACCCGCTGCTGCTTCCTTTGCTGAGGTGTCAGATACAAGTGAAGCGGTTGATGATGACGATGTGTCCACGGATGCCACGTGGGTGCCTGCTCGAAGAGAAGAAGAAGGGGAAAGTTCTGAAGGGAGACAGAGAGAATGAGGAGACGAGTTGGAAGCAGGGGAGGTCGTCGCAAGGAGTTAGTGGCACAGTCAGACAGCATGTATCGGCACCTTGGGTCAGCCAGACAGCACGCCAGTCAACGCATGCTGTTGCCACCACTAGATTGGGGACGTTAGAGGAATTAAACTGATGAGAATAGTACTACAGAAAATACCACTCATATCGGGTGTGACAGTAAATTGCACGGCGCAGACGCAGTCACCGTGGTTTAAAACAGAGTGGAGGGAGCCAGCGTTTTTTAACCATCTCCCCGTTCGAAAAATCTATTCAATAAATGGCACCCAGATTGGGGACGTTAGAGGGATTAAACTGATGAGAATAGTACTACAGAAAATACCACTCATATCGGGTGTGACAGTAAATTGCACGGCGCAGACGCAGTGACCGTGGTTTAAAACAGAGTGGAGGGAGCCAGCGTTTTTTAACCATCTCCCCGCTCGAAAAATCTATTCAATAAATGGCCCCCAGATTGGGGACGTTAGAGGGATTAAACTGATGAGAATAGTACTACAGAAAATACCACTCATATCGGGTGTGACAGTAAATTGCACGGCGCAGACGCAGTGACCGTGGTTTAAAACAGAGTGGAGGGAGCCAGCGTTTTTAACCATCTCACCGTTCGAAAAATCAATTCAATTCATCTTTTGGGGACCCTTGGTGTTGTACGTGGCTGGGTGGAGGAAGAAACCTTCAATGACATCACCGGACGTGGCTAGCTTGGTATCCAACCTTGTGCAAATGGGGAGTTTGCGGTTGTGCAAATGAACTGTTTGCGGTGCATTAAAAGGGAGTTTGGTCTGTCAATGTCAGTGAAGCGGGCGTAACCCTTACACTACCTGATCGATACAACATCATACCTGATCGTATACACACACTGGATGTTTTAAAGCACGTTATTCCAAACAATTTAGGAATGTTAGTTGATTTATGCCCTTTATGGATTAAAACCCGACTCTGCGTCCACTACGTAATTTTCCATGGGAGTTTTGCCATAGATCCCCTCCGGCATGCCACAGTCCAGGTGTTAGACCCCTTGAAACAACTTTCTCATCACTATTGTGGCCAGAAAGAGTCCCTGTGGGTTTTAAAATTCGCCTGCCAATTGAAGTCTATGGCGGTTCGCCCGGCTCGCCTGCTCGCGAACATTTGCAGAAGTTCGCGTCGCTGTTCGCGAACTGAAAATTTTATGTTCGCGACATCACTAGGGATTAAACTGATGAGAATAGTACTACAGAAAATACCACTCATATCGGGTGTGACAGTAAATTGCACGGCGCAGACGCAGTGACCGTGGTTTAAAACAGAGTGGAGGGAGCCAGCGTTTTTAACCATCTCCCGTTCGAAAAATCTATTCAATAAATGGCCCCCAGATTGGGGACGTTAGAGGGATTAAACTGATGAGAATAGTACTACAGAAAATACCACTCATATCGGGTGTGACAGTAAATTGCACGGCGCAGACGCAGTCACCGTGGTTTAAAACAGAGTGGAGGGAGCCAGCGTTTTTTAACCATCTCACCGCTCGAAAAATCAATTCAATTCATCTTTTGGGGACCCTTGGTGTTGTACGTGGCTGGGTGGAGGAAGAAACCTTCAATGACATCACCGGACGTGGCTAGCTTGGTATCCAACCTTGTGCAAATGGGGAGTTTGCGGTTGTGCAAATGAACTGTTTGCGGTGCATTAAAAGGGGAGTTTGGTCTGTCAATGTCAGTGAAGCGGGCGTAACCCTTACACTACCTGATCGATACAACATCATACCTGATCGTATACACACACTGGATGTTTTAAAGCACGTTATTCCAAACAATTTAGGAATGTTAGTTGATTTATGCCCTTTATGGATTAAAACCCGACTCTCAGGTCCACTACGTAATTTTCCATGGGAGTTTTGCCATAGATCCCCCTCCGGCATGCCACAGTCCAGGTGTTAGACCCCTTGAAACAACTTTCTCATCACTATTGTGGCCAGAAAGAGTCCCTGTGGGTTTTAAAATTCGCCTGCCAATTGAAGTCTATGGCGGTTCGCCCGGTTCGCCCGTTCGCGAACATTTGCAGAAGTTCGCGTTCGCTGTTCGCGAACTGAAAATTTTATGTTCGCGACATCACTAGGATTAAACTGATGAGAATAGTACTACCGAAAATACAACTCATATCGGGTGTGACAGTAAATTGCACGGCGCAGACGCAGTGACCGTGGTTTAAAACAGAGTGGAGGGAGCCAGCGTTTTTTTAACCATCTCCCCGTTCGAAAAATCTATTAAATAAATGGCCCCCAGATTGGGGACGTTAGAGGGATTAAACTGATGAGAATAGTACTACAGAAAATACCACTCATATCGGGTGTGACAGTAAATTGCACGGCGCAGACGCAGTCACCGTGGTTTAAAACAGAGTGGAGGGAGCCAGCGTTTTTTTAACCATCTCACCGTTCGAAAAATCAATTCAATTCATCTTTGGGGACCCTTGGTGTTGTACGTGGCTGGGTGGAGGAAGAAACCTTCAATGACATCACCGGACGTGGCTAGCTTGGTATCCAACCTTGTGCAAATGGGGAGTTTGCGGTTGTGCAATGAACTGTTTGCGGTGCATTAAAAGGGGAGTTTGGTCTGTCAATGTCAGTGAAGCGGGCGTAACCCTTACACTACCTGATCGATACAACATCATACCTGATCGTATACACACACTGGATGTTTTAAAGAACGTTATTCCAAACAATTTAGGAATGTTAGTTGATTTATGCCCTTTATGGATTAAAACCCGACTCTGCGTCCACTACGTAATTTTCCATGGGAGTTTTGCCATAGATCCCCCTCCGGCATGCCACAGTTAGACCCCTTGAAACAACTTTCTCATCACTATTGTGGCCAGAAAGAGTCCCTGTGGGTTTTAAAATTCGCCTGCCAATTGAAGTCTATGGCGGTTCGCCCGGTTCGCCCGTTCGCGAACATTTGCGGAAGTTCGCGTTCGCTATTCGCGAACTGAAAATTTTATGTTCGCGACATCACTACCCCGGAGTACAAGAATACATGATTGAGGGGGAGGCAGTTATAAATGTCTATTCTGCACAAGGGAGGCACAGGTCCTGTGGGATCCATGCCTGGTTCAGTTTTATGAACGTCAGCTTGTCCACGTTGGCTGTGGACAGGCGGCTGCGTTTGTCAGTAATGATGCCCCCTGCCGTGCTGAATACACGTTCAGACAAAACGCTGGCCGCCGGGCAGGCCACCACCTCCAAGGCATACAATGCTAACTCTGGCCACGTGGACAATTTGGAGACCCAGAAGTTGAATGGGGACGAACCATCAGTCAGTACGTGGAGGGTTGTGCAGATGTACTGTTCAACCATGTTAGTGAAATGCTGCCTCCTGCTAACAC
The DNA here is from genome assembly GCA_033119425.1 of Bufotes viridis. Taxonomy (NCBI): domain Eukaryota; kingdom Metazoa; phylum Chordata; class Amphibia; order Anura; family Bufonidae; genus Bufotes; species Bufotes viridis. The sequence goes on along the minus strand of CM065591.1, from coordinate 84,832,546 downwards.
GTTCCGTATCAGGTGGTGGTGCAGTTAGCTGTGGCGTGGAGACAAAACTTTTCCACATTTCTGCCATGCTAACCCTGCCCACAGAGGAGCTGGCCGTGACACAGCTGCGTTGGCGACCTCTTGCTCCTCCTCTGCCTTCGCCTTTGGCTTCCACCTGTTCCCCTGTGACATTTGGGAATGCTCTCAGGAGTGCCTCTACCCACGTGCGCTTGTACTCGCGCATCTTCCTATCACGCTCCAGTGCAGGAAGTAAGGTGGGCACATTTTCTTTGTACCGGGGATCCAGCAGGGTGGAACCCAGTAGTCCGCACACGTTAAAATGTGGGCAACTCTGCTGTCGTTGTGCAGGCACTGCAGCATGTAGTCGCTCATGTGTGCCAGGCTCCCCAGAGGTAAGGACAAGCTGTCCTCTGTGGGAGGCGTATCGTCATCGTCCTCCATATCCCCCCAGCCACGCACCAGTGATGGGCCTGAGCTGTGTCGGGTGCCACCACGCTGTGAACCTGCTTCATCCTCATCCACCTCCACCTCCTCCTCATCCTCCTCGTCCTCCAGTTGTGGGCCCTGGCTGGCCACATTTGTACCTGGCCTCTGCTTTTGCAAAAAACCTCCCTCTCAGCCACTTCTAAAAATGATCCCTCATCCTCCTCCTCCTCCTCCTGGGCCACCTCCTCTTCCATCATCGCCCTAAGCGTTTTCTCAAGGAGACATAGAAGTGGTATTGTAACGCTGATAACGGTGTCATCGCCACTGGCCATGTTGGTGGAGTACTCGAAACAGTGCAACAGGGCACACAGGTCTCGCAAGGAGGCCCAATCATTGGTGGTGAAGTGGTGCTGTTCCGCAGTGCGACTGACGCGTGCGTGCTGCAGCTGAAACTCCACTATGGCCTGCTGCTGCTCGCACAGTCTCTCCAGCATGTGCAAGGTGGAATTCCACCTGGTGGGCACATTGCATATGAGGCGGTGAGCGGGAAGGCCGAAGTTCCGCTGTAGCGCAGACAGGCGAGCAGCGGCAGGATGTGAACGCCGGAAGCGCGCACAGATGGCCCTCACTTTATGCAGCAGCTCTGACATGTCGGGGTAGTTGTGAATGAACTTCTGCACCACCAAATTCGGCACATGCGCCATACAAGGGATGTGCATCAAACCGGCTAGTCCCAGAGCTGTGACGAGATTTCGCCCATTATCGCACACCACCAGGCCGGGCTTGAGGCCCACCGGCAGAAACCACTCGTCGGTCTGTTGTTCAATACCCCGCCACAACTCCTGCGCGGTGTGGGGCCTGTCCCCCAAACATATGAGTTTCAGAATGGCCTGCTGACATTTACCCCGGACTGTGCTGAAGTTGTTGGTGAAGGTGTGTGGCTGACTGGATGAGCTGGTGGAAGCAGAGGAGGAGGAAGCCGAGTAGGAGGCTACAGGAGGCAAAGAATGATGCCCTGCGATCCTTGCCGGCGGATGGATGTGCGCCAAGGAACTCTCCACCTGGGGCCCAGCCACCACTACATTTACCCAGTGTGCAGTTAGGGAGATATAGCGTCCCTGGCCGTGCTTACTGGTCCACATATCTGTGGTTAGGTGGACCTTGCCACAGGTAGCATTGCGCAGTGCACACTTGATTTTATCGGATACTTGGTTGTGCAGGGAAGGCACGGCTGTCTTGGAGAAGTAGTGGCGGCTGGGAACAACATACTGTGGGACAACCATGGACATCAGATGTTTGAAGCTGTCTGTGTCCACCAGCCTGAATGACAGCATTTCAAAGGCCAGTAGTTTAAAAATGCTGGCATTCAGGCCCAGGGCTCGAGGGTGGCTAGGTGGGAATTTACGCTTTCTCTCTTAGGTTTGTGAGATGGAGAGCTGAACGCTGCCATGTGACATGGTGGAGATGCTTGGTGACGCAGGTGGTGTTGTCGGTGGCACATCCTCTCTTTGGTGGGCGGCAGGTGCCAACATTCCTCCCGAGGCGGAGGAAGAGGCCGAGGCAGCAGCAGAAGAGGGAGCAGGGGGAGCCAGAGTGAGTTCCTTGCTTTTAAGGTGTTTACTCCACTGCAGTTCATGCTTTGCATGTAGATGCCTGGTCATGCAGGTTGTGCTAAGGTTCAGAATGTTAATGCCTCGCTTCAGGCTTTGATGGCACAGCGTGCAAACCACTCGGGTCATGTCGTCAGAACATTGTTTAAAGACGTGCCATGCCAGGGAACTCCTAGAAGCTGCCTTTGGGGTGCTCGGTCCCTGGTGGCGGTGGCCAGTAGCAGGCGAACTCTCTTGGAGGCGGCTGTTCTGCTTTTGCCCCCTGCTCTCTCTTTTGCTACGCTTTTGGCTCGGTCTCACCACTGCCTCTTCCTCTGAACTATGAAAGTCAGTGGCACGACCTTCATTCCATGTAGGGTCTAGGACCTCATCGTCCCCTGCATCGTCTTCCACACCGTCTTCCTCCCTGACCTCTTGTTCGGTCTGCACACTGCAGAAAGACGCAGCAGTTGGCACCTGTGTTTCGTCATCATCAGAGACGTGCGGACTCTGATGAGGTGGTATTCCCATGTCCTCATCATCAGGAAACATCAGTGGTTGTGCATCAGTGCATTCTAAGTCTTCAACCACTGGGGAAGGGCTAGGTGGATTTCCTTGGGAAACCCTGCCAGCAGAGTCTTTAAACAGCATAAGAGACTGCTGCATAACTTGAGACTCAGACAGTTTCCCTGATATGCATGGGGGTGATGTGACAGACTAATGGGCTTGGTTTTCAGGTGCCACCTGTGCGCATTCTGCGGAAGACTGGGTGGGAGATAATGTTGTGAACATGCTGGATCCACTGTCGGCCACCCAATTGACTAGCGCCTGTACCTGCTCAGGCCTTACCATCCTTAGAACGGCATTGGGCCCCACCAAATATCGCTGTAAATTCTGGCGGGTACTGGAACCTGAGGTTGGTTCACTAGGACGTGTGGCTGTGGCAGAATGGCCACGTCCTCTCCCAGCACAAGAGGGTACACTAACACCACCACAACCCCGTCCGCGTCCTTTACTAGATGTTTTCTTCATTTTTCCCATTCAACAAGCACCACAATAAGAAAAAAAATATTTGGCCCAATGTATTGATTCAAATTCAGGCCTTTTTTTACAGGCACCTAACACTATCTGCCTATTTATTTTTGTAGCGTATTACACTAATCCAGGCACAGCAGTAACCACTGATTTAGGGGAATATCTCTTTTAGGGCTAGTATTTAGGCCCTGGATGAAAGGTATCCATTTATGGACAAATTTACAATTGACCTGCAACAGCTCGAACACCAGATTCAGGGTATTGCTATTTTGGCAATTGAATTTCACCCCACAACAAAATATGTGTTTTTGCGGACACTATGAATCTTGGCCAGCCACAGCTGAAACCACTGATTTATGGTATTGCTATTTTGGCAATTGAATTTCACCCCACAACAAAATATATGTTTTTGCGGACACTATGAAACTTGGCCTGCAACAGCTGAGACACCAGATTCAGGGTATTGCTATTTTGGCAATTGAATTTCACCCCACAACAAAATATATGTTTTTGCGGACACTATTATACTTTGCCAGCCACAGCTGAAACCACTGATTTATGGTATTGCTATTTTGGCAATTGAATTTCACCCCAGAACAAAATATATAATGTGTAGGACACTATGAAACTTGGCCAGCCACAGCTGAAACCACTGATTTATGGTATTGCTATTTTGGAAATTGAATTTCACCCCACAACAAAATATATGTTTTTGCGGACACTATGAACCTTGGCCTGCAACAGCTGGAACACCAGATTCAGGGTATTGCTATTTTGGCAATTGAATTTCACCCCAGAACAAAATATATAATTTGCAGGACACTATGAAACTTGGCCAGCCACAACTGAAACCACTGATTTATGGTATTGCTATTTTGGCAATTGAATTTCACCCTAGAACAAAATATATGTTTTTGCGGACACTATGAATCTTGGCCTGCAACAGCTGGGACACCTCATTCAGGGTATTGCTATTTTGGCAATTGAATTTTACCCCACAACAAAATATATGTTTTTGCGGACACTATGAATCTTGGCCTGCAACAGCTGGGACACCAGATTCAGGGTATTGCTATTTTGGCAATTGAATTTCACCCCAGAACAAAATATATGTTTTGGCGGACACTATTATACTTTGCCAGCCACAGCTGAAACCACTGATTTATGGTATTGCTATTTTGGCAATTTAATTTCACACCAAAACAAAATATATAATTTGCAGGACACTATGAAACTTGGCCAGCCACAGCTGAAACCACTTATTTATGGTATTGCTATTTTGGCAATTGTATTTCACCACAGAAAATAATCTATCCTTTGCCAGACAGCAGACAGTATTATACTTGGCTAGCCAAAGCTGGAACACCAGATTTAAAGGATTGGTATTTGGGCAATTGTATTTAACCCCTTAATAAAATATAGAAATTGCTATCCTGAGTTTCTAGGGGTGACAATTAGCACAGCCAAGCCCCTGATGTAGGATATAGCAAAAAATAAAACTGGTATTGATGGATTGATGGACTTGGTGGCAGCTTGTTCTGGTGCACCACAAGTCACAAAATGGCCGCCGATCACCCCAGAAAATAAGTGACATAAAAACGCTCTGTGCAGCCTAAAAACCAGTGAGCAAGTAACTAGCAGAAGTTCAATCATTCACAGCTGTAGATCGATCCGTTCATTAGGTGCTGTTGCTGACTTTTCCTTGCCTAATCTCGCCCTCACAGAAGCTGCGTCCCCTCCCTACACTAATCAGAGCAGTGTGACGTGCGGCGCTACGTGACTCCAGCTTAAATCGAGGCTGGGTCACATGCTGCACTTGGCCAATCACAGCCATGCCAATAGTAGGCATGGCTGTGATGGGCTCTTAAGGCAAGAAGTAAAACGCTAGCTGATTGGCTGCTGTGCAGCCCTTCAGAAAGCGGGAAGTAATCGCCTAACAACGAACCCGAAACCAAACTTTTTTGAAAATGAACTATGCTCGAACTGTTCGCTCAACACTATTAATGTACAAACAAAATCATGCATTGCATTGCAACAAGCAAGTCAACAATTAAAGCAAGAGAAATGAAGGTCCTGTTCAAAAGAGCTTACAGTCTATGAGGTGAGGGGGTGACACAAAGAAAAAGTGCTTGTTTTGTACAATGATCCAGCCATCTTAATAATGGGAATACATATTGTAACGGACCGTTACGCACACAACTCCGTTTAGGCGATATTCCCTTTTCCGGATAGACCAGCAGCTACTGCAATCACCAACTTCCCGAACAAGAGACACACGAACCCTGGAAGCAGCCGAACAGGAAAAGCAATATGAACAGCTTACACTCCTGGCAATCAGCATACAGTCAAATCCCCCCCAATAACGAGACGACACTTCGTTTTGAGGGTTAAACAGGAAACTCTAACTTTTATTAAGGGCTACCTGCCCGGTATTTATCCAGGTCTCCCACCTGGTGGACACTCCCCTAGGGGACCAGAAGGAAGACTGCGACACGGGATACAGCAGCCAATCACACACATTGGGACAACACAGACACCCCCAGCATATCCCTCCCCTCTGCCTGTGACACAATCACCCTACATGGGTAATGCAATCACCACAGGCAGGCGAATACACAATGTCTTCTGTCCTGGAGACAATTGAGGAGTCATTCAATTATCTCTCAGGACAAAGGGAAATCTCCAATACACACGTGGGGACAATAGGACAGACATCACCATTCAATACACAATGTCCCACCCTTTACAGTACACAGACATTTAACATATTCCCAGATGGCTTGGATCTGAGCGCTCAATATATCCAGGGATAGAGGCAGACTCCATTGAGCACATGGTTGCAAAAGGACACAAAATTACACAATGTTACACAAAACATATACATGCAACATATCCCCAGATAGCTTAGGTCTGAGCGCACATTATTGAATGGCGCTCAGACCACACATGTCCAGTTCAATTGCCATGGAGCTAAAGTCTTTCCCATAGTCTTTCATTATACGAATGGGCTCCATAGCAGAGCTATCTGGGGCATCACCGCTCAAACAGGACAAGCACACATGGGGCCATAGTCGCAGGGCAGGAGGCAAGCAAGCAGTCCCTTCCAGGAAACTGGGGCAGACTCTGGTACAGGGTCCAGTCCGCTACACATATAAAGCTGCATGAGCCAGTCACCACCTAATATCTATGATGCTTTTGAGTGTATAGGGTGTTGTGGACAGTATTTGATGATGGATCAGGTTCAGAAAAATGGCATTGAAGGTGAGTAAGGAAGAGTTAGATTAGGGCATTTAATAGACCACACTGCTTGTGTTCCTTCTGTGCTCCATGTTCTGTTTCCATCCTGCCTATGTGTTTCTACAGTTTCAAGTCCAAGTTCAGTTTATGTTTAAATTACCTTAAGTCTTTTGTGTGTCTACGTTAACTGTGCACTGCCTCTGTAAAACCAGCATTCAAGACTTAGTGTCTGCTAGTGTTGAGCAAGCATGCTCGGCCGAACACCACTTTAGCTTGAGCATTACAATGCTCGGCACATGGCTGTATTCGGCCGAATACCGCATGTGCTCGAACGCAATGCTCGAGACTACTCCCCGAACGCTTCGTGGATGCTACACAGCCAATACACGTGCAGGTAAGTACTGCCTCACTGTAATGCTATAGCCACGTTGGTTGCTGGCATTACAGTGATTGGCTCGCCGGAATGCGTCATCGGGTGCTATATAGCACCCGATGGCGCGTGTTCGGCTCAGTCTTAGTCAGGGAGAGCTGTGAATAGGAAGGGACAGACAGTGTAGGGAGTGTTATTGGACTATTTTTATTAGAAAAAAAATTCAGAGACCCAAAAGTCCTTTTAAGAACTATTGTGTGTGACAGCAGCAATATATATTTGTAGCGCAACCTGCACTAAATTGCTAAAACTTTACAGACCCAAAAGTCCTTTTAAGGACTATTGTGTGTGGCAGTAGAAATACAAGTATCTCACAAAAGTGAGTACACCCCTCACATTTTTGTAAATATGTTATTATATCTTTTCATGGGACAACACTGAAGATATCACACTTTGATACAATATAAAGTAACCAGTGTACAGCTTGTATAACAGTGTAAATTTGGTGTGCCCTCAAGGTAACTCAACACACAGGTATTAAAGTGTAAACCTCTAGCAACAAAAGTGAGTACACTCCTAAGTGAAAATGGTCAAATTGTGCTCAAAGTGTCAACATTTTGTGTGGCCAACATTATTTTCCAGCACTGCCTTAACTCTCTTGGGCAGGGAGTTCACTAGAGCTTCACAGATTGCCACTGGAATCCTCTTCCACTCCTCCATAATGACATTAAGGAGCTGGTGGATGTTAGAGACCTTGCTCCCCTCCACCTTCCGTTTGAGGATATTCTATAGATGCTCAATAGGGTTTAGCTCTGGAGACATGCTTGGCCATTTCAGCATCCTTACCCTCAGTTTCTTTAGCCAGGCAGTGGTCGTTTTGGAGGTGTGTTTGGGGTCATTAGTATGTTGGAATACTGCCTTGCGCCCAGTTTCAGAAGATCATGTATGTCGCACTTCATGTTGGCATTCAAGATTCCCATAATGAACTGTAGCTCCACACCTCAAGCAGCACTTATGCAGCCGCAAACCATGACACTCCCACCACCATGCTTGACTGTAAGCAAGACATACTTGTCTTTGTACTCCTCACCAAGTTGCCACCAAACACGCTTGACACCATCTGAACCAAATAAGTTGATCTTGGTCTCATGAAACCACAGGACATGGCTCCAGTAATCCATGTACTTAGTCTGCTTGTCTTCAGCGAACTTTTTGTGGGCTTTCTTGTGCATCATTACCCATGCAGACCAATTTGATGCAGTGTGTGGCATATGGTCTGAGCACTGACAGGCAGACCCCTTTAACCTCTGCAGCAATGCTGGCAGCACTCATATGTCTATTTTGAAAAGAGCAACTCTGGATATGACACTAAGCATGTGCACTCAACTTCTTTGGTCAACCATGGCAAGGCCTGTTCTCACTGGAACCTGTCTTGTTAAACCACTGTATGGTCTTGGCCACCGTGCTGCCGCTCAGTTTCAGGGTGTTGACAATATTCTTATAGGCCAGTGGTCAGAAAACTGCGGCTCTAGAGCCACATGTGGCTCTTTAGCCCCTTGATATTGGCTCATCCAGGTGCGGGCTCACATGTACAGTGCGATCGCATTTTCGTTGCCCGTGGCAAAAATCGGCAGGAGGGGGAGGACCAGGAAGCAGTGAAGGATCTGTACTCACTGCTTCCTGGTCCTGGGCTACAGGCTGTGCAGGGCTGCGCACAGTGTGAGGCTCTTGTGATGAGGAGCAGCGGTATCCAGGAGCAGGAGAGGCAAGTGCTTTTTTATTTTTTAAATTTGGGGCTGATCTGAGGCAATGGGGTGATGAGAATCATAATGGGGGATATGAGAGGTATCATGGATGATGAGAGCTATCATGGATATCATGGACAATAAAGGGGATGATGAGAATCATAATGGGGGATATGAGAGGCATTATGGATGATGAGAGGCATCATTGATGATAATGGGGAGGATGAGAGGCATCATGGATAATAGCAGGGTTGATAAGAGGCATCATGGATGATAATGGGGATGATAAGAGGCATGGGGCTCTTATCTAAGGTCTGATTGGGGGTCATTTACTTTGTGGTCTGAGCTGACGTCTGATCTGAGTGAGGTCTTATTAACATTGGGGGTCTGATTAGTGGTTTGACCTGAGGTGTAATGAAAATTATATATATTTTTTTCATATTGTCCTCCTCTAAAACCTACGTGCGTCTTATAGGGTGAAACGTTGTGGAGTGAAAGATGTAGTGCCGAGGATTGAGAAAGGTATGTTTAGATGGTTAGGAATACCCTTATTAAGTTAATAACAATGTACCTTCTGTGGGGAGTCGCTCTGGTAGACAGCGGTGCGGGTGCAGTACAGAGGCCAAAGGGAGTCCAGAAGGTGCAGCAAAACAGTGTTTATTCACACTTGCATAAACAAAACAGTAAACAGTCACTTGGTGTTAACTCACACTCAGCGGAAAACGTGAGGCAAAACAAAACAACCTGGGAGGTTTAGGTGCGGGTTCGCACCTGGCTGTAAGCCCAGCCGCAGGTCAGTCCACCTTCCGGCTTCCAGGAAAAAAAAACACTCTGCTAAGCTCTTTCCTCCAGGTCAGAGAGCTCAACAGCACTATTAGCAGCTCCAGGACAATCACCCCCAGTTGCTGGTGCTGGCTGTGTTTTTAAACCCAGCCCAAAACCAGGACTGGGTCGTGGGGAGCAGCCACCCACCCTACACTTTAGCTGCTCCAGGTAAGAGCCGGCCCGGATCGGCTTTGCAGCCATGCTATTTAGCAACTATGTCAGTAGCACTACCTGCTGCTGACATCAACAAAACGGCTCTTACCTCACCGAGGCTATGAACCTCGGTGACACGTACCTGCCATCCACGATGGCACCCTGCACCTTACCACATACCCCCCCCCCCTTTGTTCAACCCTGAGGGGGTGAACACATGTGAGGCAGTGGACGCGGGACAGGGCATCTGCGTTACCCTGCAAGCGGCCTGCCCTGTGTTCTACCGAAAATTTGAAATTTTGTAAGGATAGGAACCACCTGGTGACTCGAGCATTCCTCTCCTTGGCCTGGCTCATCCACTTGAGAGGGGAATGGTCGGTCACCAGACGGAACCTCCTACCTAACAAGTAATAGCGGAGAGATTCGAGTGCCCACTTGATAGCCAGGCACTCCCTCTCCACTATACTATACCTGGTCTCGGCTGGGGTGAGTTTACTGCTCAGGAAGACAACGGGGTGTTCTTCCCCATTGACTTCCTGAGACAGTACCGCCCCGAGACCTACCTCCGAGGCATCAGTCTGAATGACGAACTCCCTGTTGAAGTCGGGTGTCACCAAAACCGGGGACCCACACAGGGCCGACTTCAACGCGGAGAAAGCCTCCTCCGCCTTCTCACTCCAGCTAACCTTCCCAGACTTTCGCCCCTTCAACAGGTCTGTCAATGGCGCTGCTATTGTGGCAAAGTGGGGCACAAACCGCATGTAGTACCCTACAATTCCTAGGAAGGACATTTCCTGCCTGGTGGTCACCGGTCGGGGCCAGTTACGTATGGCCTCTACCTTAGTTACCTGCGGCTTGATGACTCCCCGCCCAATAACATATCCCAGATATTTGGTCTCTTCCAACCCAATCGCACACTTCTTTGGATTGGCGGTTAGTCCAGCTTTCCTCAGGGCATCCACTACCGCCTGCACTTTGGGTAAATGGCTTTCCCAGTCGGTGCTGTGGATGATTACATCATCTAAGTAGGCCGAAGCGTACCGACGATGAGGTCGCAGCACAATATCCATTAACCTTTGGAAGGTGGCGGGGCGCCATGCAGGCCAAAGGGTAACACCTTGTAATGATACAGGCCCTGCGGGTAACAAAGCGTTTTTTCCTTGGCCGCCTCCGTTAAGGGTACTTGCCAGTATCCTTTAGTGAGGTCTAGCACAGAAAAATAACGGGCTTGCCCTAAATTCTCAACAAGCTCGTCTACCCGGGGCATGGGATACGCATCAAACTTGGACACTTCATTTAACTTGCGAAAATCGTTGCAGAACCGCAACGTCCCATCCGGCTTGGGTATTAGGACTATGGGACTGGCCCACTCACTTTTCGACTCCTCAATGACATCGAGCTTCAACATTAATTGCACTTCCTCCGCGATGGCCCGTCGCCGAGCCTCGGGTACCCGGTATGGTTTTAACCGGATTTTGGCCTGAGGCTCAGTGACGATGTCATGTTGGATGAGAGACGTGCGGCCAGGGAGGTCCGAGAACACATCCGTGTTCCGACTGATGAACTCCCTGACTTCCTGAACTTGTTTGGAAGACAGGCTGTCTGCAATTTTACCGTGGCTACCGCTCGCAGGCCTCGAACTGTGGGGCTGGACCCTTTTCACCCAGAAGCCCTGGCCGGGGGCTGTTGTCGTCGGTCGTGTTCCTATCCTTCCACGGCTTTAGTAAATTCACGTGGTACACCTGCTCCGGCTTGCGCCGCCCTGGCTGGTGTACCTTGTAATTTACTTCCCCTACCTTCTCGATCACCTCATAGGGGCCCTGCCACCTAGCTAGGAACTTGCTGTCAAGGGTGGGTACCAGAACCAAAACCCGATCTCCCGGATTGAAGTCCCGTACCCGAGCCTGACGATTATACACCCTACTCTGGGCTTGTTGCGCTGCCTCCATATGCTCCGGGACCAGCGGCAACACCCTTTCCATCCGTTCCTGCATCTGGGTGACATACTCAATGACACTTTTGTGGGGGACAGGCTGTTGTTCCCACGCTTCCTTGGCGATATCCAACAGGCTCCGAGGGTGTCTGCCATAAAGCAGTTCGAAGGGCGAGAACCCAGAAGAGCCCTGGGGCACCTCTCGCACTGCGAACATGAGATAGGGCAGAAGCAGGTCCCAGTCCTTAACATCTCTAGACACCACCCTTTTTAACATATTTTTTAGAGTTTGGTTAAACCTTTTGACCAGACCGTCCGTTTGCGGATGGTAAACGGACGTCCGCAATTGCTTTATACGTAATAACTTACACAGTTCCCTCATAACTTTGGACATAAAAGGGGTCCCTTGGTCTCCAGAACCTCTTTTGGCAGGCCCACACGGGAAAACATTTCCATTAACTCTTTGGCAATATGCTTAGCCGAGGTATGTCGCAGAGGCACCGCCTCCGGATACCGAGTGGCATAGTCGAGAACTACCAGAATGTGTTGGGGGCCCCTGGCATACTTTGGTACAGGCCCGATTAGATCCATAGCGATACGCTCAAACGGGACCTCAATGATTGGAAGAGGAACAAGGGGACTACGGAAATGTGGCTGGGGGCTATTCACCTGACAGGTTGGACAAGATTTACAATATTCTTCTACCTCCTTAAACACACCAGGCCAATAAAACCGCTGCAGTATGCGGTCCTGGGTTTTCTGCCACCCCAAGTGTCCCCCAAGAACATGTTGGTGGGCAAGCTCCATGACCAGCTTGCGATACGCTGTGGGCACCACCAACTGTTCAACAGATTCACCCCGGATTTGGTTCACCCGATATAACATTTCTTGGTGAACCACAAAACGGGGAAATATTAACTCAGCCCCTGGTTTCTTGGGTTTACCATCAATTTCCAGCACATTCTCCCAGGCTCTGGTTAGGGTTTGGTCCCGGTGTTGGGCGGTCCCAAAATTGTCTCCGGAGACGTGGAGGTCTGCCAACTCAGGTCCTGGTGGCAAGTCCTCCATGTCTCCCACCATTACACTCAGTGGGGGTGTCTCCCCCTCTATCACAGAAGTGGTGGTCAAACCTACCGCAGGCCCTTCGGACTCGGGCTCCCAGGGCTCTGGCCTCCCACTGGAACCAGGCCACTGCAAGGGCTACCCCTGTCTCATGGCTATTAGTCACTTTCATCTCAAGCCATAGTGACGGAAAACCAGGGAAGTCTCTCCCAATTATTAGTTCATAAGGCAACTTTGTGGAGATCGCTACTTCACAAGTCCATGTGCCGGCCGCCGTGGACAGAGACATTACGGCAGTGGGATAGTCCTTTAAGTCTCCATGTATGCACACCACACCAACTTTCCGGCCCGTATACTGGGTGGGCTGTACCAGGGCAGCGCTTACCAGGGTTACTAGGCTCTCTGAGTCCAACAGCGCCACTGCCAGGTTATCACCCACTTGCACCTGGCACAGGTGACGATTGTCTATTGTCTCGGGGGTGCCGGTTGCACACAGTCTCCGGGCATACATTGAAGCCCGGTACCCATAATTAATCTCCATGGGTTCTCCCTGATGTGGACAGTCGGCCCTTACGTGGCAAGGCTCCTGACACCGCCATCAGACAATCGGAGCCGGGTTTACAGGGGGTACACCCCGAGCAGGTTTCTCGGGTATCAGTCGTCAGGACGGGATGGGAGACCTCCGGGGTTTGACCGGCCCCCTCCCAACAACACCCCCTTGCAAGTTTTTTGTGGCCTCATAGCGCTCCACCAGATCAACCATTTCAAGGGCATTAGTGGGGATACCTGGCCGATCCAGTGCTGAAGGGGGTAAGGCAAGGGCCCTCCAGAACATGTCGGCCAGCAGACGGTCCAGCATAGCAGCTGGACTTAGAACATCAGGCTGCAGCCACTTTTGCAACCTGTGCAGCAACTCATAGTACTGCGGCCTGGCGGGTTCAGCCGTTTTAAAGTCCCACTGGTGGAACCGCTGAGCCCGGACCAACACGTTTACCCCCAGTCTGGCCAGGATCTCCCCCTTCACCGTGGGGTAATCAGCAGCCTGGTCATCTGCTAAGGCAAAAAAACCTGCTGAGGTCTGGACGCCAGGAACGGAGCGACCACCTCGGCCCACTGGTCACGGGGTAACTTCTCCCTCACGGCCACCTTCTCAAAGACCGCCAGATATGTCTCAACGTCGTCCGAGGGGGTCATCTTTGGGATCGCCGCACGGACCACTTTCCGGGCATCATGGACATGGTGGGACGCTCCTGCAGCTTGTAAAGCCATCACGTGCTGTAATAGTAGCTGGTTGGTCTCCCGCTGCTGCACGTTAGCCTCTATGAGAGCCTTCACCGCAGCCTCCATGTTGCCAGAAATTCCTGCTTGCAACTTTGCTGGTTTAATATATTCCATGCATTCGTGCTTAGCAAAACAAAAAAACTTCGGCGTTCGCGCCACCCTCACTGCGCATGCCCGCATCTGACACCAAATGTGGGGAGTCGCTCTGGTAGACAGCGGTGCGGGTGCAGTACAGAGGCCAAAGGGAGTCCAGAAGGTGCAGCAAAACAGTGTTTATTCACACTTGCATAAACAAAACAGTAAACAGTCACTTGGTGTTAACTCACACTCAGCGGAAAACGTGAGGCAAAACAAAACAACCCAATGCAGGTTCCAGTCACCTGGGAGGTTTAGGTGCGCCAGCCGCAGGACAGTCCACCTTCCGGCTTCCAGGAAAAACACCACTCTGCTGAGCTCTTTCCTCCAGGTCAGAGAGCTCCACAGCACTATTAGCAGCTCCAGGACAATCACCTTCAGCTGCTGGTGCTGGCTGTGTTTTTAAACCCAGCCCAAAACCAGGACTGGGTCGTGGGGAGCTGCCACCCACCCTACACTTTAGCTGCTCCCGGTAAGAGCCGGCCCGGATCGGCTTTGCAGCCATGCTATTTAGCAACTATGTCAGTAGCACTACCTGCTGCTGACATCAACAAAACGGCTCTTACCTCACCGAGGCTATGAACCTCGGTGACACGTACCTGCCATCCACGACGGCACCCTGCACCTTACCACACTTCCTATATAGTTTACGTTTAAAAAATTTGGCTCTCAGAAACAATTAAATCGCTGTTTTGTTGATATTTGGCTCAGTTGACTAATAAGTTTGCCCACCAGTGGCCTAGGCAATGTTTATGTAGAGCAACAATCCTTTTTTTTATCCTCACAGATTTTGAATTTCCAATGACCAGTATCAGAGAGGTTGAAAGCGTTAACACGAAATTTAACACACCTTTTCTCTATTCTCACCTGAGACCTTGTAACACTAACAAGTCACATGACACTGGAGAGGAAAAATGGTTAATTGGGCACAATTTTGCCATTTTCACTTAGGGGTGTACTCACTTTTGTTGCCAGCGGTTTAGACATTAATGGCTGTGTGTTGAGTTACTTTGAGGGCACACCAAATTACACTGGTATATAAGCTGTATTCTGACTACTGACTACTTTACATTTTATAAAAGTGTTATATCTTAAGTGTTGTCCCATGAAAAGACAAAATAAAATATTTACAAAAATGTGAGGGGTGTACTCACTTTTGTGACATACTGTATATTTTTAGTGCAACCTGCACTAAATTGCTAAAACTTTACAGACCCAAAAGTCCTTTTAAGGACTATTGTGTGGGGCAGCAGCAATATATTTTTTTTGTGCATCCTGCAGTAAATGCTTTATTCTTTCACATATTGATTTAAAATCCATGTGTACAGACGGAGAAACTATAGTAGAATGTGACGCGTTTCGAGCCACTTGTATATGGGACCTTCATCCAGAATGTCTGGATGAAGAACCCATATGCAAGTTGCCCAAAACGCATCACATTCTACTATAGTTTCTCCGTTTGTACACATGGATTTTAAATGAATATGTGAAAGAATAAAGCATTGGTTCTTAAGGAAAAGGAGCTGGACGTTTTTTTGCTATCTCTGGATTGTTCACCTGGTCACGTCTGGACCAGTATAGTCCGTGTCTCCTTTAAAAAACTGGAAGTGAGTGATGCAGTAAATGAACAGTTTATTTGACCCTGCGCTAAATGGCGTCTAATTGGCTGCTGAGGGCAGTTAAATTATCTGTGCCATATCTCCTGTGTAAAGTATGCGCATCCCAAAAAAAATCTGTGACTTCCAGTGTACTTTTTCCATAGACGGTGTCTGGTGTCCTCTGCAGACAGTTAAATTATCTGTGCCACATCTCCTGTGTAAAGCGTGTGCATACCAAAAATATCTGTGACATACAGTGTACTTTGTCAATAGACGGTGTCTGCTTCTGACAAAGACATTACCAGTGCCACATCTGCAGTGTAACGTGTGCGCATAATTTTTTTATCTGTGACATACAGTGTACTTTTTCCGTAGACGCTTGAGGACAGTAACATTACTTGTGGTACCTCTCCTGTATAACATTTCCTTATCCCAAATACCTGTGACATTCCCTGTAATTCTTTTTTAGCCACTGGTGACAGCATTGAAATTATCTGTGGGATATCTCCTGTGTGACGTTTCCACATCCCAAATACCTTTTTACATGTTTTTGCGCATGCACTTCCAAATCCTACGCTACTGTACATGTGACATACTTTCAAACATATATAACATTTAAAATGAAAAAGGCGAGCAGTAAGGGACGGGGAAGTGGCCGTGATTCTGAAGGTGCACGCAAAGGACGTTGTCCTGGGTGCATTGAAACAGTACCTGCTGCCAGAGCACAAGTAAAACAATAATCCACGATACCTAGCTTCATGCAGGGCGGCACAGGACACCACTCTTAAAGTCAGACCATTGCGACTAGGTGGTCGGTTTGATTGCAGCAGATAATGCTTCCAGTCGGTTAAGCACTACCCTGTCTTCCACCAAGTCCAGTCTCAGTAGCCAAGGCTGTCGCATATAATTTTTTACAGAGTCAGCTCACCTGCAGGCCCTCGCATATAATGTTTTACAGGGTCAGCTCACCAGCAGGCTCTCACCTAAATTCTTTTTACAGGGTCAGCTTACCTGCAGGCCCTCACATATAATGTTTTACAGGGTCAGCTCACCTGCAAGCCCTCACCTACAATCTTTTACAGGGTCAGCTCACCTACAGACCCTCGCATATAATGTTTTACAGGGTCAGCTCACCTGCAGGCCCTCACCTACAACCTTTTAGAGGGTCAGCTCACCAGCAGGCTCTCACCTACAATCTTTTACAGGGTCAGCTCACCTGCAGGCCCTCGCATATAATGTTTTACAGGGTCAGCTCACCAGCAGGCTCTCCTCTACAATCTTTTACAGGGTCAGCTCACCTGCAGGCCCTCACATATAATGTTTTACAGGGTCAGCTCACCTGCAAGCCCTCACCTACAATCTTTTACAGGGTCAGCTCACCTACAGACCCTCGCATATAATGTTTTACAGGGTCAGCTCACCTGCAGGCCCTCACCTACAACCTTTTAGAGGGTCAGCTCACCAGCAGGACCTCACCTAAAATCTGTTACATGGTCAGCTCACCAGCAGACCCTCACCCCTAATGTTTTAGAAGGTCGGCTCAGCAGCAGGCCCTCGCCCCTAATGCTTTAGAGGGTCACCAGCAGGCCCTTGTTCCAAATGTTTTTGAGGGTCACCGGCAGGCCACCAATAATAATTTTTCAAGGGTGTGTATGATGCCCTTCTTTTATGTGTAACAAATGGTGTATTGGAGTTCCTTGTAATTTTTGGCAGCCCTTTCACTTAGTTCATAGGCTTTATGAGTGCAGGAGTCCCACTATATGAACAATTGTACCACAATGTGAATGAGGCCCTCCTTTATGTGATATACAGGTTGTATCGGAGTGCCTCTTGCTTGTAATTTTTTGCAGCACTTGCACTTTATATACAAGTAAATATACAGGAAAGAATGTTTACTAACAATTTTTCCTCTGAAATCTATTTTATCTTTGGTTTTGTGCATATTATTGTCAGTCTGTAAAAGTGGCATACTACTCGGACAACATTGTTCCCAGCAGTGACCTGGGAGTCCAAGATGCATCCAGACTTCCTCCCCATGCTGTTCCCAAACCATGTCGGTGGTGTTTCTATCAATTTCTGACCTTTTCCTCTGAACCAGGCACCCTCCCCTCTTCAGAGCAGGGGGTGCCTGGTTTAATTGTCGGGTTCTCCCATTGACTTCCATTATACTCTCAAGAGTACCCGAGCATCCCGATGTGTTCGGCCCGAGCACTTGGGTGCTCGATTAACACTAGTGTCTGCTCATCCTGCACCTACAAGTTTCTGGTACATTTTCTATATACAGAGCTCCTGGACCTCTGTGAGTCAACTTCTCTGGGACTATTCCAGGAGGCAATGATTTGGTTACAAAGGGAACGGAAGTTCAGATCCCTGTATAGGTAATAAAGGGTGAATACTGGAGAAGCACCACAATAACGACCTTAGGGTTATTGTGGTTGACATTTGCTAGTTATAAAGTCATGGGGGGGGGGGTTCTTCACTTTAATTTAATCATTGGTATGCAAACATTCATGTTTTGTTCTCCCTAAAAATATTACAGTAATGTGATAAAATATGGCATATCCTACTACATCACACAGAAAGTCAAAACTCCTTGATCATTGCTTCCTTTCTAATCTATTCAGTCATTATATTGACCACTAATAAAACAATCCATTAAACGGCTGCTCCTGAAACCATGTCTGCTATATAACTAATGTTAGAAATGTGGTAGGGCAGCCACATTGTACGATATATCAATAATTTTTAATGTAAATGGCTCTGGGAACATATTCGACTCCAATCCATTAGAGAGAGGAATAGATTAACTGCAGGAGCTAATGGCACAGTGCAGTATAAATATTTACATTAGGGTATGACTACATATTTTTATTAGTAGGTCATACATTCATTTCTATGCTTTACGTCTTCCCATTTATTATTAGGTATTAATGTGGATTTATTCCCCAGGTAGTGATAGAGTTTAACTGCAATGCAGAGCAAAGAGGCAGTTTCTTGTGCTGTGTTTAACTGCTTGCAAATTGATTTTAAGGTTCAAATGGCTTGTGGTTTCCTACTGTAAAGAGTTCTATAGAAAACACCATGGATTACAAAAGTTTGGTTTTATTATAGCATTTATAGATCATTTCTGTAACTCCTCAATTACTGAACACACCACGTTATTTTTATGTGGAAGTTGCATGGGGTAGATGGATGCTACCGGCTTTCACACATCTCTGCTATAATTATTGGAGAAAAACACTTTAGTTAAAAGGAAACTTATAACATAATGCAAAATTATTATTTTACCAGAATCAGATGACATGTTTCATTAGATGTTGTTTTTTTTATTGCTCTAGTAACATATTCATAGGGCGTAATGGTATAAATATATACCGAGTTAAACTTTGAAGTAATTGGCCACACTTTTTTAATCTGAAATATAAAATTCTGGCTAATTTCATATGACCGTATAGTGGTTTTAACTTTGTTGATCTTATACGGAGCTTCAATTTCCCCGGACAGCCATAAAACTATAGATAACAGTGGGGGCTCACTTCAATGACCACTAGCAGAGATTTGGAGCATGTTGCGTAGGGTGAATATTTTATGGCATCCAAGCAGTCAACAGACTTTCTACACATGTTTTTAGATATCAGTAAATCAATTCTAAACTAATCAAAAACAACCCACATTTTTTTAATTATTCAGGTCAAATTTTTATCTAAATTATTGACAATTTCATTCTGGTGAAATTCTTAAAATGGTATCTGCTATTTTTCAGATCAGAAGACAAGAAAAATGCCACCAAAAGTGGGGACCATTAAAAAAAAAAAGTCCTATGGTGCAGTTTGCTTTTAAAGAGGTTGTTTGTTACCACCATCATCCATGTGTTTACATATATCCATACACTGCATGTCCCTGTCACTTTAAGATTATTATTGCTGGCTTGGCATTAAAGAGTTTGTCCATACAGTACACGTGTGTGTGCATACAGCACTGGAGAGCCCAGAATGTCATCTAAGAGCAATTGGAAGACTTCCATTCTGGTCAAATTTATTTGAACATAAATCCATACACATAGTCATACCCTCAAGAATAAAAACTGCATGCATAGTTTATAAATTGATAAACCAATGACCTATATAACTTGAGACAGTACATCCCCACCTAATATGTAAAGTAAAAAATAAATAAATAATGGATTAGCAATATAGCTTAAACTTTTCATATGTAACAGTGAAATATCATACCTTTAATTGGTGGGGGTCTGAGTGCTGAGATCCCTGCCAATTACTAAAATGAAGAGTGCTCCAACAGAGCCTCCTTGCTACAGGAGATGGACTAGATATGGGTTTGTGGACTTCTAATAGGCCCCTCTTCAGCAACAAGGCAAGAGAACATTTGCTTCTTTATCCTTGTTGTAGTGATCGTGCAGGATCTTGGCACTCAGGCCAGGGGCATTGTTAGGGTCTCAAAAGTTCCGGGGCCCAAGCCCCAATGCATATGGCCCAATTCTCCACCAACCGCCGTTCCCCCCCAAATCCGGCAAACACTAGCACTGAAGACATTTTACTGTACTTGCTATACAGTAGCACATACCTCTCACCTCCCAGGTGACGTTTCCTCTGATGTAGATCTTCTCTGTCATCATCATCTCCATTCGGTCCAGACAACTTCTCTCAATGGCACAGACATCTTAGCTTCCTCACTTTTCTTTACCCCCAAATACTATCCTGAAGAAAAATTAGTGCCCCCCATAATAAGATTACTCCTCATAGTCCCACCAATAGTAATTCCCTTCTAGAATGCCATCATTAGTAATACTCCCGCCTACAATGCCGCCAACAGTGATAGTGATCCCCAAGAGTGTCTCCATTAGCAGAAGAGCCCTCCAGTATTAATAATGTCCTTACAGAGCTGCCAGTAGAAACAAGGCCCCCCTCTTGTTCACCCAGTGGTAATAAAACTCTCTACAGACCCTTCAGTACTAATAAGCCCCCCCCCATAATGCTCTTAGTAGAAATAATGCGGATATGTAAGTCCCTCCTATAGAGCCCCCAGTAATAATAAGAATGTCTAATGTCCCCTGGATTTAAAATGCCCCCACAGTGCCCCTAGTATTTATAATACCCCCTACTAATAATTAATATTTAATAATTATGTTGTAAGTTAAAACTCCATTTATTCTGACACCATGCACTAAATATCCTGGATAAACAATTAAAGGGAATCTGTCAGCAGTTTTGATCAGGCTAAACTGTTGAAAGCACAAGGTAGAGGTTGGGGAGAGCAGTAAAAATAAATAAATAAATAAATAAAGTGTTTAGAACCAGGAGTAGTGAGAATATAAATGTTTATTCTGCTAGATTCTGCCTCTTAAGTGCACTGGAGGTGGATCTTCACTGTAAAGTTCTCTCTGCATTGACCTGCTTCTGTGTGAAGTGCTCTCTGGTCTCATAGCTCCTCCCCTTTACTGTGAGCATTTCACATAAAAGCTCTGCTTCCAGTGTACTTAAGAAATAGAATCTAATATATATATATACATATATATATATATATATATATATATATATAGATAGATAGATAACAGGAAAAAGCAGGCAGCACTCCGGACTTTGTGAAAAGATTGTGGGATTTATTAACACCCAAACAACTGCAACGTTTCAGCTCGCCTCAATGGAGCCTTTGTCAAGCAAAGTGTAGTGCTCAAGTGAACATTATATAGTGAAGACCCATAATTAATCACTTAATCATCAATCAATATTCATAGTGATAAAAGGATAAAAAATACAATGTATAAAAATGTTTTTAACATGATTACGTGATATATTCAATTATAATACATGATTGGTACAAAAATTAAATTCATTAAATGAGCGACATAAAAATTGTTATATGGGAAATAAGCTTCCTGAAGTGTAAAGTGAATAACTCGATTCCTTAATTCAATCACGTGCACATGTGTAAATAATTAGACATAATAAAATAAAATAAGGACATACACTAATCACGGAAGCTTCCATGTATCCCGGGCTTGGTGTGGTACCTAATGCGTCTGCTCACGGTCAAATGTCGCGAGAGTATGACGCTGCCCGCTCACTAGCGCGCAGGGTTCTCCTCTCGCCCATCACAAAGATGGAGACCCTTGTTTCTAGATCATACTGCGCATGATCAAACCGGACCGCAATATACTAGTCACAATCATTGAAATGATACACTAACGGCGTAATCTATTATCAAAAATGAAAGGGAAACATGAGTAGCCAGGTACTGAATTATAGAAACGGGTGACAACCGCAAAACACACCAATGTTTCACGTGTCATCCCCAGACGTAAGTAGAGGTCAAATCAGCTCCATGCCTATTAACACCTACCCATAATCATCAGTACCTGTCCCATGAGTTCCCTAAGGCATCCTTTTATGTGTAGACTCCCAACTACACCTTATCCGAATCCATAGCATCGGAGGAGGGAGTGGGTATCACCCAAACCACTCCTACCATGGGATAATACAAAGAAGGATGACTTAAAGATAGAAAGATGAGTTGCTTAAATTATGAAGGCATTGCGGTCCATTTGAATATCACAGCAGAGAAGTAAAGAACAGTTGTACCACGAATAAAATTACAACATCCGTTTATATGGAAGTTTCATGCTGCGTCTTGTCCTTTATATAGCTGTGGAAATCCATTCCAGATTCAACTAAAAACAAATAAACAAAAAATAGAATTTAGCATAATGTCTTTTGCACTACCATAATCACACACTACAGAGGTTTGGGGAACGGACCCTCCTCATGAATGGTGAGGGATCAGACCACCTTAAATTCAACATTCAACCCTTTAGGCTTTAATGTTTGTAAGCGGAATATCCAATAGAGTTCCCTACGTTTCAGTAGGGTCACTCTATCACCTCCACGCCTAGGCATCTGTACTTTGTCAATAATGCGGAATCTCAAATCCCTTTCTTTATGTTTGGCCTCCATAAAATGCCTGGAGACCGGTAAGTCCATTTTTTTCTCCCTAATGCTGTATCTATGGTTATTGAGCCTTGTTTTCATGTCCCATGTCGTCTCCCCTACATAGAGGAGGCGACATGGGCATTCCAACAAGTAAATCACATAAGCGG
This sequence comes from Bufotes viridis, assembly GCA_033119425.1. Classification (NCBI taxonomy): domain Eukaryota; kingdom Metazoa; phylum Chordata; class Amphibia; order Anura; family Bufonidae; genus Bufotes; species Bufotes viridis. The sequence continues at coordinate 84,810,046 of CM065591.1, read as the reverse complement.
AGTCACAAGTGAGATGTTGTTTTATGGAAAAACTCTCACCTGTCTCAGGATGTGCGAATGTTGAACCCTTAAGCATCAAAGAACAATTCACACAATTCCAACATTTTACTTGTTGGAATGCCCATGTCGCCTCCTCTATCTAGGGGAGACGACATGTGACATGAAAACAAGGCTCAATAACCATAGACAGCCACATAAAATCCAGAGAGTGTGGGCCCAGCATGGATGCTGGGATAAATCATACTTATTAACCCCTTCTGGTGCTGTAACAGCCTCCATTAGATCCAGGGATTCAGGTACCAACATGCATGCTGAGCCCACTGTGCACTCCTCCTGGAGCCAGATGGCTACTAGCAGGTAATGTGAGTACACATTCAGCTTTATACTCACTCTGATTAAAAACCAGCATCTAGGGCAGACAAACTAGTCAGGTGTGCACGACTGAGGAGGAGGCTGCCACACCTCCAACACATACTAAACAGAAACACAAGGGGGGGGGGTCAGTCAGCACTTCCCTGTATGCAGGTGCACGTAGCTGTGGCAATTATACATGCAAACAAAAAAATGCAACAGCACTCTGCAACCAGAACTCTGCCCAATATAGAAGCTATAAGAGGACATTAGTGTACGTTTTGATCAAAAGGTAATAAGCCACTCGCCACGCCAAGGCTGTCCCGTGAGTGGTACTAACGCTAAATCTGACCTGTTATGGGCCATGACAGACAAATAAAATCCTCCTAACGCTGAATCTTACCTGTTATGGGCCACGACAGCCACATAAAATCCAGGGAGTGTGGGCCCAGCATGCATGCTGGGATAAACCATACTTATTAACCCCTTCTGGTGCTATAACAGCTTCCATTAGATCCAGGGATTCAGGTACCAACATGCATGCTGAGCCCACTGTGCACTCCTCCTGGAGCCAGATGGCTACTAGCAGGTAATGTGAGTACACATTCAGCTTTATACTCACTCTGATTAAAAACCAGCATCTAGGGCAGACAAACTAGTCAGGTGTGCACGACTGAGGAGGAGGCTGCCACACCTCCAACACATACTAAACAGAAACACAAGGGGGGGTCAGTCAGCACTTCCCTGTATGCAGGTGCACGTAGCTGTGGCAATTATACATACAAACAAAAAAATGCAACAGCACTCTGCAACCAGAACTCTGCCCAATATAGAAGCTATAAGAGGACATTAGTGTACGTTTTGATCAAAAGGTAATAAGCCACTCGCCACGCCAAGGCTGTCCCGTGAGTGGTACTAACGCTAAATCTGACCTGTTATGGGCCATGACAGACAAATAAAATCCTCCTAACGCTGAATCTTACCTGTTATGGGCCACGACAGCCACATAAAATCCAGGGAGTGTGGGCCCAGCATGCATGCTGCCCTAGATGCTGGTTTTTAAGCAGAGTGAGTATAAAGCTGAATGTGTACTCACATTACCTGCTAGTAGCCATCTGGTTCCAGGAGGAGTGCACAGTGGGCTCAGCATGCATGTTGGTACCTGCATCCCTGGATCTAATGGAGGCTGTTACAGCACCAGAAGGGGTTAATAAGTATGGTTTATCCCAGCATGCATGCTGGGCCCACACTCCCTGGATTTTATGTGGCTGTCGTGGCCCATAACAGGTAAGATTCAGCGTTAGGAGGATTTTATTTGTCTGTCATGGCCCATAACAGGTCAGATTTAGCGTTAGTACCACTCACGGGACAGCCTTGGCGTGGCGAGTGGCTTATTACCTTTGATCAAAACGTACACTAATGTCCTCTTATAGCTTCTATATTGGGCAGAGTTCTGGTTGCAGAGTGCTGTTGCATTTTTTTGTTTGTATGTATAATTGCCACAGCTACGTGCACCTGCATACAGGGAAGTGCTGACTGACCCCCCCTTGTGTTTCTGTTTAGTATGTGTTGGAGGTGTGGCAGCCTCCTCCTCAGTCGTGCACACCTGACTAGTTTGTCTGCCCTAGATGCTGGTTTTTAATCAGAGTGAGTATAAAGCTGAATGTGTACTCACATTACCTGCTAGTAGCCATCTGGCTCCAGGAGGAGTGCACAGTGGGCTCAGCATGCATGTTGGTACCTGAATCCCTGGATCTAATGGAGGCTGTTACAGCACCAGAAGGGGTTAATAAGTATGATTTATCCCAGCATCCATGCTGGGCCCACACTCTCTGGATTTTATGTGGCTGTCGTGGCCCATAACAGGTAAGATTCAGCGTTAGGAGGATTTTATTTGTCTGTCATGGCCCATAACAGGTCAGATTTAGCGTTAGTACCACTCACGGGACAGCCTTGGCGTGGCGAGTAACTTATTACCTTTTGATCAAAACATACACTAATGTCCTCTTATAGCTTCTATATTGGGCAGAGTTCTGGTTGCAGAGTGCTGTTGCATTTTTTTGTTTGTATGTATAATTGCCACAGCTACGTGCACCTGCATACAGGGAAGTGCTGACTGACCCCCCCTTGTGTTTCTGGCTAATAGTCACATGACCTGTATATGTTAATTGGTCATATGACTTAGATATGCTAATTTGTCGCATGACCTGGATATGCTAATTTATCACTTGATTTGGATATGCTAATTTGTCACATGATTTGTAACAGAATGCTTATTGGTTACCACATTATTCGATTGCTATTTAATGTCTGCACTAGCTTGTATTTCTTTGTTTGAGAAAGGTTCAGTTGTGAGTAGTGTTGAGCGCGAATATTTAAATAGCGAATTTTTATCGCGAATATCGGCACTTCGCTAATTCGCGAATATTTCGAATATAGCGCTATAAATTCGCTATTTCGAATATTCGTTTTTTTGGGGGTTTTTTGTTATATTTTTTTCTTTCCCACTTCCCATAAGTAGCTCTTACCTGTCCTGAGGATTCCTGGCTTCCTGGCTGCTCCAGTCAGTGCCCGTTGCCGCTTCTGCCGACTTCCGTGCTCATGGAGCATCCCCATCACCATGGGAACGTCTCCATATACTAAAATGTACTGTCGGATTTGAGAATTACGTTGAAATCGCAATGCGATTAATTCAAGTTATATTAATCGCATTGCGATTTCAACTTAGCACTGCTATATTCCATATTCGTTAACTTCGTTAATTCTAGCAAGCTGACCCATTATAAACCCAGCTCTAAGTTGAAATCGCAATGCGATTAATATAACTTGAATTAATCGCATTGCGATTTCTACTTAGCACTGCTGCTATATTCCATATTCGTTCATTCTAGACTAATATGTAAGAGAGAAGTGCTAAGTTGCAATCACAATGTCATTAATATAACTTGAATTAACCGCATTGCGATTTCAACAGACATGGTTTACTATGGTTGCTAAAACGAAGATGGAGAATACTTCGTTATCTTCGTTTTTAGGAATATGACGAATACATTCGTCATATTCGCTAATTCTACCAAGCCAACCATAGTAAACCAGGTCTAAGTAGAAATCGCAATGCGATTAATTCAAGTTATATTAATCGCATTGCGATTTCAACGTAATTCTCAAATCCGACAGTACATTCTAGTATGGAGACGTTCTTGGCTTGGTAGAATTAGTGAATATGACGAATGTATTCGTCATATTCCTCAAAACGAAGATAACAAAGTATTCTCCATCTTCGTTTTAGCAACCTATTCGTCAACTTCGCTAATTCTAGCAATCAAATATGAAGGTTGACTATAGAGACAGCTGTGTTTAATTCGCTATGCGATTATATTATTATTATTTTTTTATAAATAGAATAATTATAATAATTATCAAGTAATATAATTATTCTATTAAAAAAGCAAAGTAATATAATCGCATAGCGAATTAAACACAGCTGTCTCTATAGTCAACCCTCCTATTTGATTGCTAGAATTAGCGAAGTTGACGAATAGGTAGCTAAAACGAAGATGGAGAATACTTTGTTATCTTCGTTTTGTGGAATATGACGAATACATTCGTCATATTCGTCATCTTTGCTATAATTCTAGATATGAAACCAATAGGAAAGTAGCCTAAGTCAAAATCGCAATACGTGATTATTTAAATCGCATATTAATCGCGATAACTAGAATAATGACGAATATTCGATTTCAACGAATATGAAACGAATATTCTTTCGAATATTCGTGAATTTCTTCAAAATCGAATATGGCACCTGCCGCTCATCACTAGTTGTGAGCTGAAATGTCGCTTGTTCCACATGGGTGAATAAACACAACCTGTTTTTTCAAGTCTTGGAGTGCTGTCCGATTTCATACATGAATATATATATATATATATATATATATATATATATATAAAGGAGAAAAACGGACAGCACTCCAAAGTACAAACCGTGTAGAAATTTATTCACCCATGTGGTAAATACAATGCGACGTTTGACTCAGCTATAAAGCCTTTCTCAAGCTTGAGAAAGGCTCTATAGCTGAGCCGAAACGTCGCATTGTATTTACCACATGGGTGAATAAATTTCTACACGGTTTGTACTTTGGAGTGCTGTCCGTTTTTCTCCTTTTTTATACATGGGCTTTGAGCCAATAGCCCTAGGACATAGCACCCGATTTTTTGATTCTCCGGTGCCGCCAGCTTTCTGATATATATATATATATATATTTTTTTTTTTTTTTTTTACTCTCAGTGAAGCTTTTACCAACACTTGAGCAAAAACAGTATGGATTAAAGAATGGCACTGAAAATATATATATTTTTTTAATGAACTGTGTGCCTTTGTTTTTTATTTTAATGACTATGCAACAATTACAGTCCTTTTCACATAGTGCTGCTCTTAATCACCAATACAGGAAGTATATATGAGTTAGGGTTTATTCAACTGTCCATATGTACTGGTTCACATCCGTACCACAATTTTGTGAAACAGGTGCGGACTAGTGATGAGCGAGCGTGCTTGGCCGAGTAGCGGTTCAAGTCGAGCATCGCTATGCTCGGCACATGACAGTACTCGGCCGAGTACTGCATGTGCTCGAGCAAAATGCTCGAATCTCCACCCCGCATGTTTTGCGGGTTTTAAGCAGCTAATAAAGGTGCAGATAAGTACTACTTAGGCATGGTATGTGGGCTAGGCATGGTAAGGCCGGATCCTGGACATTAAGAAGGGATCCACATGGCCATATCAGCATTTGTCCCATTTAAAACTTTGCCTTCTTCACTGGTCAGAGGTTGTTTTCTGCCCAGTGATTAAGATGATATTATTAGGGCAGGTTTTTAAGGGACAATTTCCTGACGTTCTGCTTTGGTCACTGGGCAGAGTTGCCATTCTGCCCGGTGAAGGCCGTGCTTGCCTGAGGGCTGGCCCTGTTATGTTCCAGTGTTCGAGTTATTATTGTTATGGTTTTAGTTTGAGTTTATGACTACGCTGTAAAATATGTTATGTTATTCTTAAACAGGCCATGCCATTAGTTTACCTCCACTCTTGTGTGTTATTGTTTTATATATATTAATGTATAAGTTTGGGATGTTTGTTGTGCATGGTACATATATGCTGTATGATTGCCATGTTTGTGAGCTTGCCAAGCTACAAAGCTGCTAACAAGTTATGGCCATTACCAGACACAACCAACCTGGTCCCTTATACCCTGCCACAGCTCTGCTTGTCACCTAAGCAAATAAATTTCATCACGGCTTGTTGCCGCTTCCCCACTGCCGTGCTACACTGCTTCCAGCTATTGACTGATGGTTGACTGCTGCTGCAAGATGAGAATTCTGAGTTTGCAGTGGAGGAGGAGGTTGAGGCAGAGTAGGGGAAGGAGGGGGGGGGGGGGTGGTTGCAGCCACTAATGTAGGTGGTGGCAGAAATCCTGATGGAAGTAGGGCCCGCAATCCTTGGCGTTGGTAGCACCTGTGCCATCCCAGGGTACGACTTGCTACCGGCCTCCACAAGGATCACCCAGTGTGCCGCCATGGAAATGTATCATCCTTGGCCAAAAGCACTTGTCCATCTGTCCGTTGTGAAGTGGACCTTCACAATAACTGTGTTGGTCAGGGCACAAGAGATGTTACGTGACACAATTGCTGGTGTAATACGGGGACGGCACTCAGAGTGGCAGCTGAGGACTGAGTAACGAAGGAAGGCCGCCGCCATGAGGCTGAGGAAAGCCTCAGTGTCCACAGGGCTAAATGGCAACATTTCCAGGGCCATAAATTGTGAAAAGTGTGCATTTAGTGCTATGGCCTGTGGGTTGGTGGCTGGGTATTTGCTCTTACGTTCAAAGGCCTGGGGTAAGGACATCTGTACGCTGTGCTTGGACACAGAAGTGGGTGTGCTAGCTGATGGTGCTTGCGAAGGCCCCACTGCAGGGCGGGAGTCATTCAGGCCTGCGTCTAGGACAGAGGATTTCCCATCATGTAACACAGGGGAGGAAGAGAAGGCAGTGGGGTCACTTATTGTGGACCAGGGGTTTGGGCCACCTGCTTTGATGCCATGTGGTGGATAATGCTGGTGGTGGTGAGGTTTCGAGTGTTCACAACCCTTACTCATTGTGCCTCCAGTGTATTGTCTTCCCCCATTATGTTCCCGGGTTTGAGTTTTTATTGTTATGGTTTGAGTTAGAGTTTATGAATAGGATGTAAATTGTTATGTTATGGTTATTTGCTTATTTATGAGTTTTTAATTTTATATAGCACAGTTACAGTTAACAATATACAATTCTTTTATCGTCCCCACTTTCCTCAAAAAAGCGCCAGACTGTGGAACACCTACGCCCTTGGCAAGGGATATTTACTCAAGGGGGAACAGTTGCGGGCCTATTTGGTGTGGCCCTCCTTCTCCCTTTTGCCACCCCACAGCCTCTTCCAGCGTGTTGCGGTACTATGGATCCCTCCCCCTCTGTCCTGCTGTCCTCGCTTGGCTTGCCAACTTTCCAAGTTGGGTCAGTGATGTCATTGTTCCCCATCTCCTCTTCCACTTCCTCACTCTGGTCATTCTTCTGACTTGTGTTGACTTAACAAGACCCTCAATCATTGACAACTGTGTCTCATTCGCATCATCCACCTCGTAAAACACTAATTGCTATTCCCCACCGTCATCTTCTTCCGACTGTGGATGCTGAAGAGTTTTGGGATCAGGGTCAGGGTCATTTGAGGGTCAGCTCACCTGCAGGCCCTAAACTACAATATTTTTTAGGGTCAGCACAGCAGCATGACCTCACGTACAATATTTTACAGGGTCAGCTCAGCTGCAGGCACTCGCCCATCATTTTTTGCAATGGTCAGCAGCAGGCCCTCGTCCCTAATGATTTACAGGGTCACCAGCAGGCCCTTGCTCCAAATGTTTTTGAGGGTCACCAGCAGGCCACCAATCATAATTTTTAAAGCGTGTGTATGATGCCCTCCTTTATGTGTAATAAAGGGTGCATTGGAGTGCCGGTTCCTTATAATTTTTGACAGCCCTTTCACTTAATGCATAGGCTTTATGAGTGTAGGAGTCCCACTACCTGAACAATTGTACCACAATGTGAACAAGGCCCTCTTTTATGTGATATGCAGGCTTTTTCGGAGTGCCTCTTGCTTGTAATTTTTGGCAGCACTTGCACTTTATATACAATTGAATATACAGGAAAAAATGTTTCCTAAAAGTATTTCCTGTGAAATTTAATTATTATTATTTTTTTGGGGGGGGCAGCGACCTGGGAGTCCAAGACACATCCAGACATCTTCCCCATGCTGTTCTCGATCCATTTTGGTGGTGTTTCTGTCACTTTCTGACCTTTTCTAATAGACCTTCCCTCTTCAGAGCAGGGGGTGCCTGGTTGTCTCCCGTTGACTTCCATTATACTCGGTTGCTCGGCTGAGCACATGAACATAGCAATGTGTTCGGCCCTAACATCCGAACACGCGAATACTTTGTTGCTCGCTCATCACTAGTGCGGACCCATTCATTTCAATAGCACCACAAAAGATGCTGACAGCACACTGTGTGTTGTCCATATCCATAGTTCTGTTCTTTGGCTCCGCAAATAATATAGAGCATGTCTTATTCCTGTCCACAATCAGGGACAAAGATAGGCATTTCTACATAGCGCTGGCCACATGCATTCCATAAAATGCAGAATGCACATGGCAGGTGTTCATGTTTTGTGGATCTGCAGTTTGTGGACCCCAAAACACTTACGGATGTCTGAATGTGCCCTTATACTGTAGTTACTATATGAAAAGATCTTCTTATTCTATTCTGTAAGACAGTTTTAATGGGGCTACAGAGAGATGACATGCATAAGACTGACATTAATCCCTGTTCTGCTTGACTGGTAATCTCGTAATGACCTAGCCTGGAGGAGTGTATTGATTACTCAGAGACCTGATTTGGTATATTCAGTTTAATTTAAACTACAAAATAGAATTTCTGCTGAGATGGTATGAAAGGTAAGCCAAGATGTTCAGTGAACTCTACTGCCTGACAGCTTTATGATAACTACCAGAGTATCAGTGGATGGCAAAGACATTATTGATGTCAATAAATTCCTATGAGAATTAAAAAAAAAACATGCTGATAGTTTTAAATAATTTCTGAAGAAAGCTTAATGAAATATATATATATATATATATATATATATATATTATATGAAATACAATATGAGAATGATAATACTATATAAACTTTCCATATGAAACATCATCCGTGTTCTGCGTAGAAAGTTGCATTTACAATCTATATAAATCAATTTAGTTGTAATGCATTAATTAATTGCCAGTAAATAATAAAAGGAAATTGAAAATTGCATTACATTTAAATGTAATATATAGATATGTTATATATAGATTATTCACTATAAGCAAAAGGGTTCTCCCTTATCCCATAATAACAGAGCATATGAAATATTACATTTGTTATAATGGTGTAGACAAAACTTTGAAAATTCTGCTATTGACATGATTATGGAGCTGCACATTCCAAGTTCCATTAGCCTGAAAAAATATCCTATACTAAGCCAGATCTGAAAACTATAAATATACTGTTGATAAACCATAATAAACAACATGACAAACCAGAATCACTGCAAGCAGTCACTTAGGGTTTTGGATAAAAAATATTATATGCCAGCTAGTGTTATAGTGTTAATTGCCAATTCAGACATTTATACTTAAATGATTACTAAGCTTTAAACAATAAAAACAATAATATAGATGAAAATATAAACATTTTTGTAATATATTTTATCAAAGAAATTTGTATTTCTCCCTTATCAGTTCTTTTCTCTCAGACTCTCCTTTCATAAACTAACATTTACTCTGAACTCTGTGTTATTTCATCTTGAGAGACAGACCGCCAGCTCACTGAAGGTTCAGATTATAGCTGGCTATAGAGGTATATAGACAAGAAAGGAATGATTATCAGTGAGTTTCAGAGTGAAAAACAAGCCACAAGACAGTAAGACTACAAAAGCTCTTTGTGAGTCTACTATCTCACCTATGTGATTAACTCACATCAGTACAGTTGAAGACTTCTCTATATTGTATGTTGCTGCTATTTCTTAGTCAGTCAAAGAGAGTTAGGGACTGAGCAGAACCTCCTGTTATCTACTGTACATGTGTATTCTATGGGAGACATGATAGCAGGGTTGTTTTTATCCCCTATCTGCGGGAGAACTGAAAATTGAAAATAGAAAAAGTCATGTACACCCATGAGAGCTTTAGGTAAGTTTTAAGTTTTAGGTGAACATGTTTGCAATTGCCCAGGCCACCTTTTATCTGATACAATGATTCAAATCACTTGTATAGGCATATATTTTTTTCAGGTAGCGATTTTGGATAATTTGGCCACTATTAGAGGCAGTTTCGGAGTTACCTCTTAGTATTGTTTTATTGAATTCAATAAAAAGACAGTATGCAATGGCTCTCTCTACTGGTAGGTAAAGGCAGTAGTGTTGGGCCAGCATGCTTGCCCAAACACTAGTTCGGCTTGAGCATTGCGATGCTGAGCACATCGTGGTGTTCAACTGAATACTGCGCGTGCGCGTGCTCGTGCGTGATGCTTGAGTCTCCTCCCCACACGTTTGTTGGCTGCTGTGCAGCCAATAAATGTGCTGGTATGTACTGCAAATCACTGTAAGGCCGTAGCCGTAGCACCCGATGACAAGTGTTCGGCTCAGTCTTAGTTAGGGACTGAGTTAGGGAGAGCTGGAGAGTAGAAGGAAGAGATAGTGTAGGGAGTGAAATAGGAATATTTTCGTTTTTATACTTGTTATAGACCCAAAAGTACTTTTAAGGATTATTGTGTTTGGCAGCAATATATATTGCTAAAACTTGTTAGAGACCCCAAAGTCCTTTTAAAGACTATTGTGTGTGGCAGCAACATATATTTTTAGCACAACCTGCAATAAATTTCTAAAACTTGTTAGACACCCAAAAGTCCTTTTAAGGACGATAGTTGTATCTGACAGCAACATATATTTTTAACGCAACCTGCACTAAATAGCTTGCAATTGTTTGGTCGCTGCAGACAGCGACGTTATCTGCACTACATCTCCTGTCTAACGTGTGCGCAGCCTAAAAATATCTGTGACATCCAGTGTACTTTTTCCGTAGAATTTTTTTTACTGCTGGTGGCAGCTACATTACATTCGCTACATCTCCAGTATAACGTTAGCGCATCCGAAATATCAGTGACATTTAGTGTAATTTTTTTTGCCGCTGGTGACACCGGCATTATCTGCGCTACATCTCCTGTGTAATGTGTGTGCAGCCTAAAAATATCTGTGACACCCAGTGTACTTTTTCTGTAGACGGTGTCCGCTGCACTACATCTCCTGTATAACATTTGCGTATCCGAAATATCAGTGACATTCAGTCAAATTTTTGGGCTGCTGGTGGCAGCGACATTACTTGCGCTATACCTCCTGTATGACGTGTACTTATCCTAAATATCAGTGACATTCATTCAGTGTACATTTTTATTAGCCGGTGGTGACAGCGACATTACTTGCTCTATACCTCCTGTATAGAGTTGAGTGAACTTTAACTGTATAGTTCGGGTTCGTACCGAATTTTGGGGTGTTCGTGACAAGGACCTGAACCCGAACATTTACGTAAAAGTTCGGGTTAGGGTTCGGTGTTCATAGATTTCTATGGTGCATTTTGAAAACCTGCAAAGAAGCCAATCAACAAACATCATACCGCTTGCCACAAGAGGCCATCACATCCATGGCTGCTATTAGCATGGCTGTAATTGGCCAAGTGTAGCATGTGACCCAGCCTCTATTTTAGCTGGAGTCACGTAGCGCCGCACGTCACTCTGCTCTGATTAGTGTGGGGATAGGATGCAGCTGCTGTGAGGACGAGATTAGGCAGGGAAAACACAGCAAAAACAACTAATGAAGTGATCGATCTACAGCTGTAAATCATTCAACTTCTGCTAGTTAATTGCTCACTGGTTTTTAGGCTGCCCAGAGCGTTTTTCTGTCACTTTTTTCTGGGGTGATCGGCAGCCATTTTGCGTCATTTGGTGCACCAGCACAAGCTGCCACCAAGTCCATCAATCCAGCAATAGTAGTTTTTTTTTGCTATATCCAACATCAGGGGCTTGGCTGTGCTTATTGTCACCCCTAGAAATTCAGGATAGAAATTTCTAATATTTTATTCTGGGGTGAAATTCAATTGCCAAAATAGCAATCCCCTAAATCTGGTGTTCCAGCTGTGGCTGGCTAAGTTTAATAATGTCCGGCAAAGGATAGATATTTTTCTGGGGTGAAATTCAATTGCCAAAATACCAATACCCTAAATCAGTGGTTTCAGCTGTGGTTGGCCAAGTTTAATAGTGTCTGGCAAAGGATAGATTTTTTTCAGGGGTGAAATTGAATTGCCAAAATAGCAATCCCCTAAATCTGGTGTCCCAGCTGTGGATGGCCAAGTTTAATAGTGTCTGGCAAAGGATAGATTTTGTTCTTGGGTGAAATTCAATTGCCAAAATAGCAATCCCCTAAATCTGGTGTTCCAGCTGTGGCTGGCTAAGTTTAATAATGTCCGGCAAAGGATAGATATTTTTCTGGGGTGAAATTCAATTGCCAAAATACCAATACCCTAAATCAGTGGTTTCAGCTGTGGTTAGCCAAGTTTAATAGTGTCCGGCAAAGGATAGATTTTTTTCAGGGGTGAAATTGAATTGCCAAAATAGCAATCCCCTAAATCTGGTGTCCCAGCTGTGAATGGCCAAGTTTAATAGTGTCCGGCAAAGGATAGATTTTGTTCTTGGGTGAAATTCAATTGCCAAAATAGCAATCCCCTAAATCTGGTGTTCCAGCTGAGGCTGGCCAAGTTTAATAGTGTCCGTCACAGGATAGTTTTTTTTCTTGGGTGAAATTCAATTGCCAAAAAAGCAATACTGTAAATCAGTGGTTTCAGCTGTGGCTACCCAAGTTTACTAGTGTCCGGCAAAGGATATTTTTTTTTTCTGGGGTGAAATTCAATTGCCAAAATACCAATACTGTAAAACTGGTGTTCCAGCTGTGGCTGGCCAAGCTTAATAGTGTCCGACAAAGGATAGATTTTGTTCTGGGGTGAAATTCAATTGCTAAAATAGCAATCCCCTAAATCTGGTGTCCCAGCAGTAGCTGGCCAAATTTAAAGGTGTCCGGCAAAGGATAGATTTTGTTCTGGGGTGAAATTCAATTGTCAAAATAGCAATCCCCTAAATCTGGTGTTCCAGCTGTGGCTGGCCAAGTTTACTAGTGTCCGGCAAAGGATAGTTTTTTTTCTGGGGTGAAATTCAATTGCCAAAATACCAATACTGTAAAACTGGTGTTCCAGCTGTGGCTGGCCAAGCTTAATAGTGTCCGACAAAGGATAGATTTTGTTCTGGGGTGAAATTCAATTGCTAAAATAGCAATCCCCTAAATCTGGTGTCCCAGCAGTAGCTGGCCAAATTTAAAGGTGTCCGGCAAAGGATAGATTTTGTTCTGGGGTGAAATTCAATTGTCAAAATAGCAATCCCCTAAATCTGGTGTTCCAGCTGTGGCTGGCCAAGTTTACTAGTGTCCAGCAAAGGATAGTTTTTTTTCTGGGGTGAAATTCAATGGCCAAAAAAGCAATACTGCAAATCTGTGGTTTCAACTGTGGCTGGCCAAGTGTGTCCGGCTAAGGATAGATTTTGTTCTGGGGTGAAATTCAATCGCCAAAATAGCAATCCCTTAAATCAGTGGTTTCAGCTGTGGTTGGCCAAGTTTAATAGTGTCCGGCAAAGGATAGATTTTTTTCTGGGGTGAAATTCAATTGAGAAAAAAGCAATCCCCTAAATCTGGTGTTCCAGCTGGGGCTGGTCAAGTTTAATAGGGTCCGGCAAAGGATATATTTTTTTCTGGGGTGAAATTCAATGCCCAAAAAAGCAATACTGTAAATCAGTGGTTTCAGCTGTGGCTGGCCAAATGTAATAGTGTCCGACTAAGGATAGTTTTTTTTCTGGGGTAAAATTCAATTGCCAAAATAGCAATTCCCTAAATCTGGTGTCCCAGCAGTGGGTGGCCAAGTTTAATAGTGTCCGACAAAGGATAAATTTTGTTCTGGGGTGAAATTAAAATGCCAAAATAGCAATCCCTTAAATCAGTGGTTTCAGCTGTGGCTGGCCAAGTTTAATAGTGTCCCGCAAAGTATATATTTTGTTCTGGGGTGAAATTCAATTGCCAAAATAGCGATACCATAAATCTGGTGTTCCAGATGTGGCTGGCCAAGTTTAATAGTGTCCGGCATAGGATAGATTTTGTTCTGGGGTGAAATTCAATTGCCAAAATAGCAATCCCCTAAATCTGGTGTCCCAGCAGTGGCTAGCCAAGTTTAATAGTGTTTGGCAAATGATATATTTTGTTCTGGGGTGAAATTCAATTGCCAAAATAGCAATCCCCTAAATCTGGTGATCCAGCTGGGGCTGGCCAAGTTTAATAGTGGAGGATAGCAGAGGATAGTTTTTATTCTTGGGTGAAATTCAATTGCCAAAAAAAGCAATACTGTAAATCAGTGGTTTCAGCTGTGGCTGGCCAAGTTTAATAGTGTCCTGCTAAGGATAGTTTTTTTTCTGGGGTAAAATTCAATTGCCAAATGATATATTTTGTTCTGGGGTGAAATTCAATTGCCAAAATAGCAATCCCCTAAATCTGGTGTTCCAGCTGGGGCTGGCCAAGTTTAATAGTGGAGGATAGCAGAGGATAGTTTTTATTCTTGGGTGAAATTCAATTGCCAAAAAAAGCAATACTGTAAATCAGTGGTTTCAGCTGTGGCTGGCCAAGTTTAATAGTGTCCTGCTAAGGATAGTTTTTTTTCTGGGGTAAAATTCAATTGCCAAAATAGCAATTCCCTAAATCTGGTGTCCCAGCAGTGGGTGGCCAAGTTTAATAGTGTCCGACAAAGGATAAATTGTGTCCCGCAAAGTATATATTTTGTTCTGGGGTGAAATTCAATTGCCAAAATAGCAATACCATAAATCTGGTGTTCCAGGTGTGGCTGGCCAAGTTTAATAGTGTCCGGCAAAGGATAGATTTTGTTCTGGGGTGAAATTCAATTGCCAAAAGAGCGATCCCCTAAATCTGGCGTCCCAGCAGTGGCTGGCCAAGTTTAATAATGTCCAGCAAAGGATAGATTTTGTTCTGGGTTCAAGTTCAATTGCCAAAATAGCAATCCCCTAAATGTGGAGTTCAAGCTGTGGCTGGCCAAGTTTAATAGTGTCCGGCAAAGGATAGATTTTTTTGGGGGGGTGAAATTCAATTGCCAAAATAGCAATACCATAAATCTGGTTTCAGCTGTGGCTGGCAAAGTATATTAGTGTCCGCAAAAAAATATATATTTTGTTCTGGGGTGAAATTCAATTGTCAAAATAGCAATACCATAAATCTGGTATCACAGCTGTGGCTGGCAAAGTATAATATTGTAAATAAGTGTAAATCTGTCCGTAAAAAGGGTATTACGCTCACGCTACTGTGCATCTCCAAGTGTATTCCTTTCCGTAAAAGGGTATATTACACTAAGTGTTAAAATACAAGTGCTGAAAGCATAATCCTCTATATTTTTTCACACGCTACTGTGCATCTCCAAGGATACCTTTCATCCAGGGCCTAAATACTAGGCCTACAATTGATATTCCCCTAAATCTGTGGTTACTGCTGTGCCTGTATTAGTGTAATACGGTATATAAATAGATAGCCAGATAGTGTTAGGTACCTGTAAAAAAAAAGGCCTGAATTTGAACTCAATACATTGGGACAAATAATTTTTTTCTTATTGTGGTGGGGGTGAGGAAATCATCTAGTAAGAGACGCGGACATGGTCGTGTTGGTGTTAGTGGACCCTCTGGTGCTGGGAGAGGACATGGCCGTTCTGCCACAGCCACACAAACTAATGAACCAACTACATCAGGTCCCAGTAGCTGTCAGAACGCCAGAATTTACAGCAATATTTGCTGTGGCCCAATGCCGTTCTAAGGATGGTAAGGCCTGAGCAAGTACAGGCGCTAGTGAATTGGGTGCCAGACAGTGTATCCAGCACGTTCACAACATAATCTACCAACCAGTCTTCTGCAGAAAGCGCACAGGTGGCGCCTAAAAACAAAGCCCATAAGTTTGTCACATCACCCCCATGCATATCAGGGAAACTGTCTGAGCCTCAAGTTATGCAGCAGTCTCTTATGCTGTTTGAAGACTCTGCTGACAGGGTTTCCCAAGGGAATCCACCTAGCCCTTCCCCAGCGGTGGAAGACATAGAATGCACTGATGCACAACCACTTATGTTTCCTGATGATGAGGATATGGGAAAATGTAGTGGGGGCTGGGCCCCAGGCAGAGAGTTGTTTGGCGCACGTCCTTCCGCAGCTAAGGATCGCAGGGCATCATTCTTTGTCTCCTGTTGCCTCATCCTCCTACTCGGCTTCCTCCTCCTCTTCTTCCACCTGCTCATCCAGTCAGCCACATACCTTCACCACCAACTTTAGCAAAGCCCGAGGTAAATGTCAGCAGGCCATTCTGAAACTCATATGTTTGGGGGACAGGCCCCACACCATGCAGGAATTGTGGCGGGGTGTACAACAACAGACCGACGAGTGGTTGCTGCCGGTAAGCCTCAAGCCCGGCTTGGTGGTGTGCGATAATGGGCGAAATCTCGTCGCAGCTCTGGGACTAGCCGGCTTGACGCAGATCCCTTGCCTGGCACATGTGTTGAATTTGGTGGTGCAGAAGTTCATTCACAACTACCCCGACATGTCAGAGCTGCTGCATAATGTGCGGACCGTCTGTGCACGCTTCCGGCATTCACATCCTGTGGCTGACCGCCTCATATGCGACGTTCCCACCAGGTGGAACTCCACCTTGCACATGCTGGAGAGACTGTGCGAGCAGCAGCAGGCCATAGTGGAGTTTAAGCTGAAGCACGCGCGGGTGAGTCGCACTGCGGAACAGCACCACTTCACCACCAATGACTGGGCCTCCATGTGAGACCTATGTGCCCTGTTGCGCTGTTTTGAGTACTCCATCAACATGGCTAGTGGCGATGACGCCGTCATCAGCATTACAATACCACTTCTATGTCTCCTTGAGAAAACACTTAGGCCCCTTTCACACGGGCGAGTTTTCCCGCGCAGGTGCAATGCGTGAGGAGGACGCATTGCACCCGCACTGAATCCGGACCCATTCCTTTCTATGGGGCTGTGCACATGAGCGTTGTTTTTCACGCATCACTTGTGCGTTGCGTGAAAATCGCAGCATGTTCTATATTCTGCGTTTTTCACGCAACGCGAGCCCCATAGAAATGAATGGGGCTGCGTGAAAAACGCATTGCATCCGGATACACTGCGTTGCGTTGCGTTTTTCACGCAAGTAACTTAGCAACACTCCAGGGATATCAAACAGGAAGTAGGAGTTGCTGTGTGTTTGGCTTGAGCTGCAGACAAGGCTGAACTTGGCTGCCGGAATTTTCCTTCCTTGCGGAGTCCTCCACAAGTGCAAAATGCCCAAGACACCCCGCTCAATGGATGTTGAGAAGCTGATAATCCTGGTGCAGGAAAGGCCCTGCCTCTGGGACCTGTGTTCAGCGTATTACCATGACCGCTACAAGAAAGATGCGGACTGGGTTGAGGTGAACAAGGAGCTGTTTTGGGACCAAACCAAAGGCCAAAGGCGCAGCAATCTGAGTAAGTTCACAATATATACATGTTTGAGCTTTGTTATCCTCCCTAGTATACAGGGGCATGTTATACGTTATTCTCTGCTGTAATGTATCTTTGTGTGATGTTTATATTTTTTTTTTATTAAAAGTGGAAGAGGTCAAGAATCGTTGGCGAAACTGCAGAGATCAGTTTCGCAAGGAACTAAAACAGCATGGGCGGAGTGGTTCGGGCCTACCCAAGAAAGGGCATATATTTACAAGGAGCAACTAATGTTTCTCCGTCCTGTAATGGAGCTGCGTCCGTAAGTACAATCTACACACTGACCACTACATATCTCTGAATACACACTGTATGTAGATTATGTCGTTATTCTGATTGGTACCAGTTGTTAAAGTAGAAATGTCATAGTTGCCAATAGTAACCATTCTGATTACTTCACGTAAAACAGGATTTTTATTTGTTTATGTGTTCACCTATGACACTTCTAATATACCAAATCTTGATAAATGAACCCATAAGTCATGTGTTTTGAGCTTCTTGATGTAATTGTATTTAAGCTTGAAATGATATTTCCATCCTTATTAACCCTAATCTAACTCAATTTGGGTGAATGGCACTTTAAACTGTCCCTGCTGGCCGGTGCTTTGTGCACATAGCAGCAAGAAGGTCACCATGCCAGCCATAGCTTCAGTTCCATCTTGGCTTCCATGTTAACTGATCGTAGCCTCAAGATTATATTCCTGGGGCTCAAAACACAAGCAGACACTTGACCACCAATGAGGACGGGAGGGGAGAGTGTACCCTTGGGCCCCTGGCTCCAATGTTTTTCATTGTGGGGATGGGGGTGGGGAAGGGACAGTATGACACCAATGACATTTTATGCTTATGATGTGTGTGGGTGCCAGCATAATTACACAGCTGGCACCCTGCCTCTGACAGCGCGCTGCAAACATCGGCAGTTAACCCCTCAGGTGTCGCATCTGAGGGATTACACTGTTGAAGAACTATGCACCCTGTCACAGAGGCCGGCTAGCCATGTGATTGTGCCTGCGCACCCGCCTCATGTATCCGACATTAATTTACAGGCTTGGAGCATTGCTCACGTCCATCATCCTCTCTATCCTCATTGTCAGCGGCACAGGGTGGAGGGAGCGAGTGACTCCTTCTCCCTGTTCTGGTGATGTGACCTTGAGCACCCAGAGAGTACCACGCTCCATGATCTCTGATACTAGCCTATGCGTTCACTCAGGCCTGGATCGTTCCCAAACAAAATTCGGAAAATTGAATCCTTCCCGGGAGCAAAGTGTGCTTTGGTTAGATAATTGTGGATACCCAAAACTGCTCAAAAATGTAAACGTTGACTGTAATCTTGTAACTACTAAATAGTGTTTATATAGTAATAATTGTTTATTTTGTTGTTTTCACATAATGGAGGACAACCTAGAGGAGGAAGGTGAAGAGTCTTCTGCGCTACTCTCCAGTGTCTGCGAGGAAGATACAACCACTGGTGTCCGACAAGTGAAGCTTGGGGCAGGAAGCAGTATATCAGAAGCCAGGCCCCCACCGGCACCTGGTGTCGAATCCCCACCCCCTTTGGCTCCACCCACCCGGCCTAGAAGACGGCCAGTGCCTCCTGCCGAGACAAGTGTGAACACACAGGTTCTGGATTATTTGTCGCGAGCTCGGAAGGAGGATCAAAATGATCATTTTGGCCGGAGTATAGCGCATTTTTTGCACCAGCTGCCTCCCCATCGATTGCTCCGAACAAGACGGGCCATCAAAATTGTTCTGGAGGAATCGACTCCCCCCAATAATCCTACCCAAATGTATCGGGCCCTTGAAAACTTAAGCCTCCATGGCAACATGTTTGGCCCCCAACCAAGGCCACTTCCTCCCGCACCTCCACAATACCATCCTCCAAGGGATGATTATGTCCCACCTGTGCCCTCATGTGGGCCACCTTACCAGGGCCAACCCACATATGGCCATCATATGGCCTCTTCATCCTCCCAACCTGGCCCATCCCAGTACTCTCAGCCCCCCTCCCAGCCAGCTCAAGCACCATTCCCTGGCCCTCAGTATCAGGGCCCACCCTCGCCATCTGCGCGGTATGTTAGTTTATAATTTGTAAAATCTTTTATCACATCTGTTGTTTTATTTGTAAAGTTTATACAAAAAATACAAAAAGGTGAAGAGACTCTCTTTATTATGTGAATAAACATACTTTTATTTTGCCAACTTGTATTGAGATGTAACTTTATTATGCAATATTATTCCGAAACATTACACCTCACGTGTTGTGAACATCACACATGCATTGATAATTTTTATTATATGATAATCATGACTAGCCAACTTTTGGAAAAGCAGCAAAATTATTCCTTCATTCATAAAAAAACTTGATAGTAATGAGGTATTAGTACATAATTCACATCACATGTTGCCAAAAAGGTAGATAAGCAAAATATGTAAGCCCGCAACCCACGTCAAGGGTCCTCATTATCTTGCAAGTCCCTAACTAACAAATGGCAAAACTAACTAAAAAATAACCATCCTGGTTCATCCAAAATACTGGCCACCCCCAAAAAAAAAAAACACTACTGTTGAGAAGGGAAAGAACCAATAGGGGACAAAAAATAATCGGCAAATACCTCTCACTCTGAGTCCAGCAAGTCCAGATCGTCCTAGTTGGGTAGTGTCGCTTCCTGATGGTAGACTTTCGACTTGGGCGTCTTCATCAGGTGTGGCCTCATAGGTGCGTATGTAGTTATGCAGCACTACACACGCCTTGATAACCACATTGACATTTTGGGGGGCCAGCTGGATGGGCGACAGGAAAACCCGGCACTTATGTGTCAAAATACCAAAGGCACACTCCACAAAACCTTCTGGCTCTACTTAACCGATAATTAAAAGTGCGCCTCTTGGCATCCAACCCTCGTCTAGGAAAGGGCCGCATGAGTTGGCTAGAAAGGGCAAAACCCTCGTCCCCTACCACCACATAAGGCGCTGGTGGGCCAGTAGAGCCAGGAAGGCTTGCTGGCTGTGGTACGTCCAGTTAGTTGGACTGAAGCCAGCGACCCATCCTGGAAGCTCTGAAGATGCGAGCATCTGCAGTACTTCCATAGGACCTAATATCTACAATTATAAACCTGTAGTTTGTGTCAGCCAAGGCCAACAAAACTACAGATAAAAACTGTTTTGTAACAATAGTATTGGGACCCGGAGTTGGGTGGCTTCTTAACCCGTATGTGCTTCCCATCAAGGGCACCAATACAATTTGGGAATTGAGCCCTCTCCAGGAAGCCCTGGGCTATATCAAGCCACTGCTGCCTGGTCGGATGTGGCAGCACCGAAGCCTTCAGTCTCATCCAAATGGCGGAACATGTAGCCCGTACCACGCCAGCTATTGTGGAGGTGCCCATACGAAACTCAAAATGTAACGCCGAAAAAGAATGTCCTGTCGCCAGATATCTGCCAAAAAAAAGAAAAATAAAATTAGACATCTAGCACAATAATTGACATTATCGAAAGCAAATGTCTATATGGCAAGTTGCATTTCAAATAGGCCCCACTCACACTTTGGCAGTGTCTAAGCTTTCTATTCCTATATAGGTTTATGTCAAAAAAAACATTTTGCTTAAAAACATTCAACATCACAGAGGTGATGTATCCTCATCATAATAGCCAGGATTTGCATCATTTACCTATGCAGAACTGAAATCTGGTGTGACTAGACAATTACTTGGTAGGACACCTACTGACTTTTAAACCAAATTGTGCCGGGCAAATGCACACACACTATATTAATTAAAAGGAACAAACTTATAATCCAAAATTCATACTATTTAAGTACTTATACATAAAGCACGTTCAGTTCTGAAAAGACAGGGCAAAGAACAAACAGCTAAGTATTTGCAAACAGTGGGTCATTCATGTATGAGTCAGATAATATATTGTCTTACCTTAAAGTAATAATAAGACGTTCTTCAGGTGATACACTCCGCCGCATGTTGGTGTCCTGGAAAGTCAAGGCAGGCCTCAACTCCCCCAACAGCCGATCAAAGGTAGCCACCGACATGCGGCAATAATTGAAGAACTTTGGAGGGTGTGCACGGAGGTCACTGTACAAGCCTGCAAATTGACCTTTGCTGGCACGCTGCGAAATTATGGGATGCACCCACATCCGCTTCCTACGCGGTTCCTCCTCAATCATTGCTGGCTGCTCGCCAAAACAGCGGAACACCAGCCAGTGCAACCACACATGGTCAGTTGTGGACAGAGTGAAAGTGGACATCCTGCAGAGGAAAATCCCAAAACACACACACCAACCAGATGACAAAAACTCCCCAAACAAATGGAGCTGTCCAAAAAAAACATCAAGCTGGGAGTATTTATATGTGTTGACTGTCACAGGTGAATGTAGTGGATGGATCAGTTTTTTTTCACGCGCGTGAAAAACGCATGCCATCCGCATGTCACACGCACTGGAAAAACGCATGAACGCGACACAATCGCATACAAAACTGACAGCACTCGCTAACAAAATCACACCTTTTTTCCTGAACACACCCTGAACGCATCTGGATCAAATCCGTGATGCCCGTGTGAAAGAGGCCTTAGGGCGATAATGGAAGAGGATGTGGCCCAGGAGAAGGAGGAAGAGGGGTCATTTTTAGCACTTTCAGGCCAGTCTCTTAGAAGTGGCTCAGAGGGAGGTTTTTTGCAACAGCAGAGGCCGGGTACAAACTTGGCCAGCCAGGGCCCACAACTTGAGGATGAGGAGGACGAGGATGAGGAGGAAGTGGAGGAGGATGAGAATAAAGCATGATCACAGCGGGGTGGCACCCAACGCAGATCGGGCCCATCACTGGTGCATAGCTAGGGGGAAACGGAGGATGATGACGATACGCCTCCCACAGAGGATAGCTTGTCCTTACCTCTGGGCAGCCTGGCACACATGAGCGACTACATGCTGCAATGCCTGCGCAATGACAGTTTAACGTGTGCAGACTACTGGGTTGCCACCCTGCTGGATCCCCGATACAAAGACAATGTGCCCACCTTAATTCCTGCACTGGAGCATGATAGTAAGTTGTGCGAGTACAAGCGCACGCTGGTAGACGCCCTCCTGATAGCATTCCCAAATGTCACAGGTGAACAGGTGGAAGCCCAAGGCGAAGGCAGAGGAGGAGCAAGAGGTCGCCAACGCAGCTGTGTCACGGCCAGCTCCTCTGAGGGCAGGGTTAGCATGGCAGAGATGTGGAAAAGTTTTGTTACCACGCCACAGCTAACTGCACCACCACCTGATACGGAACATGTCAGCAAGAGGCAGCATTTCAATAACATGGTGGAACAGTACGTGTGCACACCCCTCCACGTACTGACTAATGGTTCGGCCCCATTCAACTTCTGGGTCTCCAAATTGTCCACATGGCCAGATCTAGCCTTTTATGCCTTGGAGGTGCTGGCCTGCCTGTATTCAGCACGGCTGGGGGCGTCATTACTGACAAACGCAGCCGCCTGTCCACAGCCAACGTGGACAAGCTGACGTTAATAAAAATGAACCAGGCATGGATCCCACAGGACCTGTCCATCCCTTGTGTAGAATAGACATTTATAACTACCTCCCCTTAACCATATATTCTTGTACTCCAGGGTACTTTTTTATTGAATCCTCTTTTTGAATTTTACCATAATTTTGCTGGGCAAACCAAAGTTGAATGAACCTCTCCTCCGTTTGGCCTTCTCCGTTGGTGGGTGACATGATGCCTCTTTTGCTGCTATGGGACCTCTCTCCTTTGTCTGTGTGCCGGGGCCTAAATAACTGACAGTGTCCTTCTCCATTGGTAGGTAACATGATGCCTCTTTTGCTGCTATGGGACCTCTCTCCTCTATCTGTGTGTCGGGGCCTAAATAACTGACAGTGTCCTTCTCCATTGGTAGGTAACATGATGCCTCTTTTGCTGCTATGGGACCTCTCTCCTCTGTCTGGGTGTCAGGGGCCTAACTTTCACGTACTTGCTTGCTGTCTTGGTGGCAGACATTTAACTCTTTTTACTGCAAAATGACCTCCCCATTGTCGGGGTGTCAGGGGCCTTAATTTTGAGGTTGTTGTTAGGTCAAGTCAGAAGGATGACCAGAGTGAGTAAGTGGAAGAGGAGGTGGTGGATGATGAATTCATTGACCCAACCTGGGAAGGTGGCAAGCCGAGCGAGGACAGCAGTAAAAAGGGGGAGGGATTTGCAGCACCACAACAGGCTGAAAGAGGCAGTAGGGTGGCAAAAGGGAGAATTCAGGCCACACCAAAAGGCCCGCTACTGTTCCCCGGAGCACCCCCTTGCGGAAATCTCCCTTGCCAAGGGGTAGGTGTTCTGCAGTCTGGCGCTTGAGGAAAGTGTGGACGATAAAAGAATTGTCATTCCAACTTATGCTGTACCAAAATGAGCAGGGGTGTAAACACTAGCAACCTCCCCACCACGAGCATGATCCGCCACATGGCATCAAAGCACCCTAATAGGTGGGCCAAATGCCTGGGTCCACAATCAGTGTCTGCGGGTCACAGTGCTGCCTCCACTTCCCGTATGTTACTTGCTGGCCAATCCCCTGTCCAAAACGCATGACTAGATGCCTCTAGCAACCTTGACCTTTGCAAGCACCATCAGCTAGCACATCCACTTCTTTGTCCCAGTGCAGCGTACAGATGTCTATACCCCAGGCCTCTGAACGAAAGCGCAAATACCCAGCCACCCACCCACAGGCCATAGCCCTAAATGCGCACCTTTCATAATTGCTGGCCCTGGAAATGTTGCCATTTAGTCTTGTGGGTACTGAGTCTTTCCTCAGCCTGATGGCTGGTGCCGTCCCGCGTTACTCTGTCCCCCACCAATATTTTTTAAGGGTGTGCAGTCCCAGCCTTACACCAGCATCCTATAACATCACCCTTGCCCTGACCAACACAGTTATTGGTAAGGTCCACTTTTTTTTTTTTTTTTTTTAAATTTTAATCTTTTATTACAATATTAACAACATATAAGATTTACAAAAGAAAAAACATGATAACATAATTGCAAAATCAACCCACCCCTCCCCCCCCCGCCTTGCAGAGTAGAAGAAGAAAAAAAAAAAAAAAAAAAATTTCATCAATCACCCCATTCCTTCCAAATCCTATCCCACTTTTCATAAGATCCTCTTTGTCTATGCAAAATCTTTTCATAACTTTTAACCTTGGTGACTAAATTTAGCCAATTTTTGCAGTCTGGAACGGAGGGAGAAAACCATTTTCTAGCTATAAGAAGCCTAGCTAAAAACAAAAGTTTAGTCAACAATCGGGACTTCATAACCTGGCAACCAACCTCCGATAAGTCCCCTAAGATCCATACCTTGGGAGAAAAAGGAATATCCATACTAAGTCTTTGGAATAAGGTTCTTTGAACCAACTTCCAATATCTGCTCACCGTTGGGCAATCCCAGAACAGGTGTAAATGGTCTGCCCCGGGACTGCCACAACGGGGGCACCGAGAGGAGGCTCTTAATCCTCTCCTGTGAAGCCATAGAGGTGTTACATATATTTTATGAATAATATTAAACTAGACTACCGTGTGATTAAAATTGTGCGAAACCCAACTTAAATTATCACCTATATTCTCCCAATCCGGGGAACCCGAATCTGACAATAAAGTAGACCAGGATCTTTGCCCTGGAGATAAGCAATCCGTGAAATAATTTTTTATAAGGTACCTATAACAATGTGAAATTCTAACTTTCATACCACCCTTCTTTTGAATCAGCTTATGTAAAAATTCCGGAGTGTCTATATTAAATAAGTGCTTATCAGAAATACTAAGCAGTGCCAAACGCAATTGAAGATATGCATACCAAGCCACCTCACCTACATTATCCTCTTGTTCTAGCTCCGAGCGAGTAAGAATCTGCCCATTTTTAATCACTTGACTCAAAAGTAGATATTCTTATTCTTCCAATATTGCTGACAATTTGAGTCCTCCAAACTCAATAACTTTTGGTTGTGCCACAATGGGGTACAAATCAGTGATGCACTGACTTGCATCCAACTTTTAATAACCCTCCATGCTTTCATAGCCATTCTGCAGAAGGGTTTATATTCATCCTGTATCTTATATAAATAGTCAGACTCCAACACTGTATAGAAGTCTGAGAAACATGAATCTTTAACCAACTTCCTGCAGAGATGGCTATTTTCCCAATCGTTGAAAAAATAGAGTTGGGAAGCCATAACATAGCCCTTAAAGTAAGGGAGATTAAGACCTCCCTGCCTATAGGGCATAGAAAAATACATAGCCTTTAATCTCACCCGTTTCCTCCCCCATAATAAATCATTTAGCATCCGCTCAATTAACCTGAAGTACTTGTCCTCTATCCATATAGGGGAGTTACGGAGGACGTAGAGAACCTGGGGCAGCACCACCATTTTTATTAACGAGACTCTATCCGCTCTAGCGAACAGGATTTTTTGCCATATCTTAATTTTAGATCTCAATCTTTGTAATAAAGGAGACAGGTTGAGCTGTAGATAATCTTGAATGTTAGCAGAAACTGTCATCCCCAGGTATTTCAACGTCTCCGAAACCGATAGTCCACTAGTCAGCAGACCAGCGGATCCTCGCATTTCGTCCACTGGAAGGAGAGTCGTCTTGGCCCAATTAACCTCCAGCCCGGAAGAGTTCCCAAAAAGATTAACTAACTCCATTACTCGGGGAAGTACACTATCTGTTTGTTGGATAAAAAACAGGATATCATCCGCATAAAGGGAGATGCGATCCTGTTTTCCCATTACCCCGAAACCAGCCACCCTTGTATCCTGCCTTATACTAACCGCAAGAGGCTCAATGTAAATATTAAACAGAAGAGGAGAAAGGGGACATCCTTGTCGGGTACCTCTCCCTAGTTCAAAGCTCTCAGTTAACATGTCATTGATCCTAATCCTAGCGGTTGGAGATTTATATAACAGTTGTATCATTGCTATAAATTTAGGGCCAAAATTCATTTTTCTCATCACTTCCCAGAGGAAAACCCACTCGACTCTGTCAAACGCCTTAGTGGCGTCTAGTGACAGAATGGAGCGGGCCTCGCTCCCGGACGTCTGAATGTTGGAAAAAACCTGTGCAGATTATAATGAGTGCCCCTTCCTGGCATAAAACCGTTCTGGTCTGGATGAATAACCGAAGGCAAGACCCTAGAAAGTCTCCTAGCCATAACTTTTGACAATAGCTTAACATCCGTATTTAGTAGTGAGATAGGCCTATAAGAGCTCAAATCCGACGGATCCTTATCCTTTTTTGGAATTAAAACTATTAAGGCTTCCATCATAGAAGTTGGGAGATTTCCCTCGACCAACGCGTGGGAAAATACTTCCAACAGATGGGGAAGAGTATCTTCACTGTACTTACGGTAAAACTCATACGGAATACCATCTAAACCTGGCGAGGAGTTCCCCAAAACGGACCCCAGAGCCTCCTGGAGCTCCAGGAGGGTCACTTCTTTTTCCAGAGAGTTTTTTTGAATCTCTGCTAAAGACGGCAAAGAAATTCCGTCCAGGAAGCACCTCGCCAAGTCCGGTGAAACACTGGGGGATGCCTTATATATTTGAGAAAGGTATTGCAAGAAAATATCTCTAACTCCCTCAGGTTCGTGTATGTTTACGCCATCTGGGCTACGAATCCAGGTTATAGCCTTTTTTTTCTTCTCCTGTTGTGAAACTATTCTGGCAAGGAGCTTACCAGGGCGGCCAGACTCTGAGAAGTATTTTTGTCCTTTAAAAAATAAACTATGATTTGCCTTTTCAACTACATATTCCTCAAGAGAACGGCTAGCTTTCTGCATCTTATCCCTATTTTCATCCGTAGGTTGATTCGTAAACCGCTCAGTTGTAAACACCACGTTCCTAGCCAATTCATCTTCTTTTTTTCTGAAGGTCCTCCTCATAGCAGTGATATCACTTATCAGAACTCCTCTCAAATATGCTTTTAAAGCATCCCATACTATATTGATCTTAGCAGAGGGGAGGTTTACCTCCCAAAAGGAGGATATCAGTAGTTTGATAGAGGGGAATTATCCATAATGGTAAGCCAGTATGGATTCAGCTTAAACCCAAGCCCCATAGTGTCTCTATCCCCCCACTGCAAAGTTCAATTATTACAGGGAGTGGTCTGAAATGGTTCTTACTCCATATCGTATGGTTTTAATATTATTCCGATTGTTCACATTAGTGAGCGCTAAGTCAATTCTGGACATTGCTCTACCGCCCCTACTAACACAGGAGTACACTCTCTTGCCTCCGCCCAGATGTTCCCATATATCCACCAAGCCCACCTCCATACAGAACTGGGCCAGTGGAGAAGTACCAGAGTTCCTGCCCAAGTCTGCATCCAAAGTCAATCTGTCCCTTTTAGGATCCATAACAGCGTTAAAATCTCCCATCAGGACAAGTCGACACTCCGGTCTCTTTTCCAAAAATACCAACAGCCGATTGAGTGAGTAAACCGAAACGGCGGAGGTATGTAAAAAAGGCCAGAGTGTAATCACGTCCATAGAGTCTACCATACAAAAAATAAATCTCCCTGATCGTCTATGGAAGACTCTATTAACGTGAAATCTATAGAACGGTGAATTAAAACTGAAACTCCCTTGAGGAACTACTAAAGGTAGAATGATATGATTGAGCTTGCCACCCTACTGTCAGTCGAGACACCGTCTCCTTAGTGAGATGGGTCTCTACTATGCAGACAATAGCAGGGAGAACTCTTTTATTGCATCCATGATGGCTTGTCTCTTAACCCTCTCTCCGAGGCCTCTGACATTCCACGAAAGGATTCTAACCGCCGATTAATCACAAAAAAAAAAAAACCCTGCAAGGCAAGTCCCACCCTCCCCCATTACCCTCCCCCCATTACCCTCCCCCCATTACCCTCCTCCCATTCCCTCCCCCACTGGTCCGCCCGATCCTGTCAGCAAACCTCTTATCTTCCGGCCACTCTCCCCCACTAACCCCATCACCCCCCAAGCCCCCCCGTCACCACGCCACAAAATTTCAAATGCCCAACCGGTCCATCCATTCTCGCACTTGCTCCGGTTTTTCAAAAAACTGAGAGGTCCCATTATAAATCACTCTTAGCTTCGCTGGATACTGTAGGGAATATTTAATGTCCTTAGCAGCCAATTGTTTCTTAATCTCAACAAAGCTTCTCCTTTTTCCTGGGTCTCCCGAGCAAAGTCAGGAAAGAATAACAATTTAGTCCCTTGATGTTCAATAGGTGAGCATTCTCTAGCTCTTCTCAGAATTGTGTCTCTGTCCACAGACAATAGCAACTTCATTAAAATTGCTCGCGGTAGTTTCCCTGGTATAGGCTTCCCCCCTGAAATACGATGCGCTCTCTCTATTTGGAACATGGAGGAAAAATATTCATCACCCAAATTATTGAGTATCACCTCTTTGAGCTGTTGGATCAGCTGTGGGCCTTCAACTCCTTCTGGAAATCCTACTATACGGATATTATATCGCCTTGATCTGTTTTCCAAGTCCTCAAGCTTAGCTTGTAAGCGCTGATTTTCTGAGGCAGCGGTTAAAGTCCTCAGTTTTAACGTGTCCACATCCGTTTGAAGGGAGTCGATCACTTTCTCCATATTGAGAACTCGATCTCGGATTTTAGCCAAGTCTTCCCTTATTAGGGATATATCGCTCTGCATTGACCCCAATTGGGTAGCCATCCCCTGCATTAAAGTACCGTTATTTTTTACGGCGCACAGAATTTTTTCCAGAGCTAAGGGCTCGTTCTCACTTTCTGTAGGTAATAACAAACTTTCCTCCCCTTTCTCGGAGTCTGCTACTGATCGCCCGTCCTCAGAAAATTCTTCTACTTGGGAAACAGTCACATTTTTTTTTAAATTTACCCCTAGTTTCCCTTTAACGAGTCCCTTCTCAATTGGGGATTTCCAAAGTTGGTCGATTTTTCCCTCGGTGGCCTTAACCCCTGTCCTAGTTCCAGAGGAATCGACTGATCGCCGCTTCGGAGCCATTTAAAGCTATTTGAGGACTTCTCTCCCCCCTCTTTTTTTTTTTTTTAAGTTTTTTATATTTCTTTATATATATATATATATATTTTTTTTTTTTTTTTTTCCCTCGCTCTCTTCCCTCTTGTTTTTCCCTTAATTATTCCCTTTGTTTTATTTATCTTGTAATAATTTTTGAGTCTTTTTAGAACTTTTCTTTTCGGATCTTTTCCTCTGTTGTTATTTCTTTCTTCCTTTCTTTAGTATTTTTTTTTCCTCTTCTTTAGTTATATATGTTTTTTTTTTAATTTCCTTCCCCCTTTTTCTCCTTTCTTCCCTCTCCTCTCTTCCTTTTTCCTTTTTTTTTTTTCCCTTTCCACCTTTATGAATTAGTCACTTATGTTTTTTATTTTTTATTTTTTATTTTTTGGTAAGGTCCACTTAACAACTGACACATGGACAAGTGACACTGAGTGAACGTTGTGGAGGTCAGGAGCGAGTCATACCTTGGGGTGGAACAGCTGCTACCGACGCCAAAGACTGCAGGCCTTACTTCTATAATGGTTTCCGCTGCCACCTACATTAGTTGCTGCAACCCCCCCCCCTTCTCCTCCTCCACCTCTTCCTCCCCTTCCAACTCTGAATTATCATCTTGCAGCAGCAGTCAACCATCATCAGTCATTAGCTGTAAGCAGTGTCACACTGCAGTGGGGAAGCGGCAACAGGCCATGCTTAAACTGATCTGCTTAGGTGACAAACAGCACTCAGCTGCAGAGCTGTGGCAGGGGATAAGGGACCAAACTGAGCTGTGGCTCTCGCCACTCAACCTACAACCACGAATGGTTGTGTCTGATAATGGCCGTAACTTGGTGGCGGCTTTGGAGCTTGGCAAGCTCACACACATACCATGTCTAGCTCACGTGTTCAGCCTAGTGGTTCAGTGGTTTCTCAAAACCTACCTCAATTTGCCTGAGCCACTGGTAACGGTGTGCCGCGTGTGTGCCCATTTCCGCAAGTCGTCGACAGCTGTCACTGGTCTGGCAACACTGCAGCAGTGCTTGCAATTGCCAGCTCAGCGACTGTGTAGGACGTTTCACATGTCGGCCAGGCTTTGTGATCAGCAGAGGGCAGTAGTGGAATACCAGCTACAACATGGTCATCGCCTTTCCAGTAAGCTTACGCTCTTCACAAGCGATGAGTGGGCATTGACGTCTGACCTACCGATCACTAGCTGTGATAATGCTATTATCAGTGTAACCATCCCACTTCTGTGTCTACTCAAACGCTCGCTGCTCACAATTTTGGCGGACGCTTTGCATGGAGAAGAGGTGGAAATGGGGGAATACAATACACAGGGAAATAGCCAGACCACCTTCAGTTCGTGTTCTCAGCGCTAATTGGATGATGAGGAGGAGAAGCAGGAGATGGTTGCCTCCGCTACAGAGTGTAGTACCCATGGAAGTTGTATTCCATCTGTTCAGCATGGATGGGTAGTAGAGCAGGAAGAGGATGAGGAGATTGAAAGTCATCCTGCTGATGTGGACAGCAAAGTCTTGTTTGTTGGCACTCTGGCATACATGTCTGACTTTCTGTTAGTCTGTCTTTCCTATGACCGTCGCGTTGTACACATTTTGGCCAACAGTACACCGATTACTGGTTGTTCACCCTTCTCGACCCCCACTCCAAAGAGAACTTCTCATCTCTCATTCCTGTGGTGGAGAGGATAAGCAAAATGGTGCAATACCAGAAGTTCCTTCTGGAAAAATTGCTCCAAACATTTCAAGCTGACAATGCTGGCTGCAGAGTACATAGTTCCCTGGCCAACCGAGGAAGGGAGACGAAGGGAACACACAGCAGTTCCAACAGAGGCAGGGCAACACTCTCCAAGGCATGGGACAGTTTTATGACACCACGCCTGCACCCTCAAACTGATGTGCGACCTAGTGTCACAAGGAGGGAAAAATGTTGGAAGATGGTGAAGGACTACGTAGCAGACCGTGACAGTGTCCTCAGTGACCCCTCGGTGCCTTACAACTATTGGGTGTCCAGGCGTTTTGTCACAGCATGTATTTAGTCCTGCTAGGGGCATATTAACGGAAAAGAACATCCGCCTGTCAACTGAAAATGCTGACAATAACAGATACCAGCCAAATACAAGAGTGGTGTTCAGAAGAAAGCTATATGCATACATATGTATGCATACACCTTCCACTGTACTCATTGAAAGCTGTATAAATCTGTATGTATTAAGTAATGATGAGCGGCATAGGCAATATTTGTTTTCGCGATATTTCACAAATTTTTCACATAATATTTGCAATAATATCGTGAATTCTAGAATTTGCGATCTTCAGTCATTATTTTTGTGATTGCGCTAGTTGGCACAAATGATGCACATATTTTTGCTCAATACTGTCCGTGCAACTTCACACTAATCCCTATACCAGCACAGTAATTCCTATCACACTACCTAACACCTTGCACTGGAATAAGCTACACTACATATATCACTATCTAACCTACACTGACTATCTCCCACTAACTATCTGTTTTATGTATATGAGCTAACTATCTAATGTAATTAAATAAGAATCCAGATGAGTCTGCAAAGCACAGAGCACAGCAATAACACTGCTGTCTCTTTCAGAACTGCAAAAGAAAAACTGAAAATGGCTGCTGGGGAGTTTCCTATATAGTAAGGGGTAGGCAACTTTATCATTGATTGCTAGGGATGTTGCTAAGCTCTGACAAAGATATTGCAGCCTTCTTATTGGCCCACAAGCAAGAAGCAGTAGTACTGATGAAAAACTAAAAACTAGAATATTCGCAATTACAAATATATAGCACTATATACTAGATTTTCGTAAATTCTCGAAGTGCCCATATTCGCGATAAAAATTTGTGATTAGAATATTCGTGCTCAACACTAGTATTAAGCTCTCCCTAGTGTCTCCATCAGATCCCATAGAATTTTATTTTGGAAGGAAACATCTCAGGGTTTGGTCCCTTTCATGAACAAATCTCAAAGTAGTCTTGTGTTCTACTTGCATGTTGAAGGGATTGTCCCATCTGGGATATTTATGGCAAATCAATAGGATGGGATATTTATGGCAAATCAATAGGATATGTCAAAAATAGATAGGTACGGATCCCACTTCTGCAGAACAGAGAGCACACCGCACATCCATTACGTGCTTTCCATTCACTGCTATGGAACTTCTGAAAATAGCAGAATGAGCGTGCTTGGCTATTTTCAGAAGTCCTATAGCAGTGAATGGAGAGTGTGCTATGTAAGCACTCCACCTTTTCATTTACTAATATGTGACTTTTTAAAATAGCTGAGATGTGTCTCAGCTATTTTCAGAAGTCCAATAGTGATGAATAGTGGGTGGTAAGTATGCTCACCTTGGACTCTGTACTGGACTTTGGGTCCTTGTTATGGAGATAGGAGTGGGTCCCAAAGGTGGGATCTGCACCTATCTGACATTTAGGTGATATCCTAGCGATATGCCATAAATGTCCCAGATGAGAATACCCTTTTAATTTAAGAATGCAATGACAGCAGGAAGCCTATTAAAATGTCTGCACTGATTATC
Organism: Bufotes viridis; assembly: GCA_033119425.1. Classification (NCBI taxonomy): domain Eukaryota; kingdom Metazoa; phylum Chordata; class Amphibia; order Anura; family Bufonidae; genus Bufotes; species Bufotes viridis. The sequence continues at coordinate 84,777,331 of CM065591.1, read as the reverse complement.
AACTACATTTTATTATTCAAAAAAACAGAAAGATGTTTGCATACTTGTATTTCTAATTTCAGCTCTCCAGTTTACACAAATCCAGCATTGCTGTAGTACATTAACAATCTGAGAGTAGCATGGATTAACAATTAATCAAGTTTTTAGCTCCACTTAATTTGCAATCCTAACATAGAAAAGCAAACATTAAACTATTAGAATAAAAAATGGAAATAATAATCCAGATGGAAGCATACAAAAAGAAAACAAATGTTGAATTTGTAAATGAAATAATTTATTTAACAAGGACAATTACATTACTGCGTTATTTTTAATTTGTATTTTAGTATAGACACTGTCAGTGTTTTCTCTATTGCACAGTAGCAGCTGCCAATAAAAAAACAAACAAAGTAAACAGCTCATTCCATTGAGTTCACCAACAGACTGACAAATTAAATGATTTCAAACTGAAAACAGCGCAGTTTATATAGTCTTGTTTTTCACATTTATTTTGCTTTGCAACACTAACAGTAAATAGCATCAGTAAAGTATTACTAATATTATAGCAATAAAACACTGCTTAATAAATCCTGCCAAATCCTGATACACTAGCAAAAGGAAATCTGAGATTACTGAATGTAATCCTTCTTGTGCGCAAATGTTTTCAAATGTGTTGTGTACTCAGAGGGGTATTTTTATTTTATAAAAAAAGAACTGTAAGTGGCAACAATAGACATGAATAGTGTCAGAGTGTAGTGACTTTATGTCTATATTTTAATACATTTTAGGTCACATCATTAATAAGAACAAGCTATTTATCAGTCAGTTTAATGAAGTGCCCGATACATATTAGTTTTAAATGGGTTTTCTGGGATTACTATGATAGGTTCATGCAGTTGATTATCTCATGTATATCTTCCCAATATTTGTTTTTCATTTTGGACTCTACTGACCCGTTTTCACCATGTGGATAAATCCCTCTGGTTTGTGTCCAATCTGTTTCTATTGTTGGAGGACCTTATGTGTATTGGGAGCTCCCAACTGTTTCTCAGTAGAGGATGTTAGAGAAGAGAAGGATTAAACATTTTTTTTTTTTTCGCGCAAACCTTTTTTGTTTTTCCAGTAGATAAGTTGCCTTCAGGGGTGTCTCCTGGTGACTTTCTCCTCTCTTCCCATTGAGTACAAATACACGTTTGACCAAACCAAACATGTATTTGTACAGGGGAGTTGGAAAGGATTCGGGAGACATAGTGTCACGGACGTACCGAGACATACGGACATCCCGGCAACATTGAGTGGCAGGAGATCTGTGAGACTGGCAACACGTGGTTTGATCTGACAGGTTTTCCTTGTGGATCAATAGGTGTCTGTGTTGTTTCTGGTAATGGCCACACCCCTTGCCTCAGGAATTGCTTATGTGGTCATTTATCCTTCCTTATTTTATAGTTGCTCCCCCCACTATGCTGTGCGATTTATAGCTTCTTTGCCTGTGGATAGTTTGTGGTTGGATCTCGGCTGAGTTCCTGGTGCTTCCATAGCCTCTTTAAAGTTAAGTTTTTTCCTTTCCCTTTTGTGTTTTGTTTGGGTTCTGTGTGTTGCATTTCCCTATTGTTTGTATTGGGCCTGAAGTAGACTCCTATTTGTCCTTACTTTTGGAGGAACATGTAGTCTCTTCCCTGCCATTAGTACCAGGGTCCCATAGGGCTAGATAGGACTCTAGGTATTCCTGCGTATGAACTCTCCCACCTTTGGGGTCTGTTCATACTGGTAGTCAGTCAGGATTTTGGTTAGGGTTTTCACTTCTATCTTCCTTCTCTGGTTCTCAGGCCTGATTCCCTGTTCCCCCCTTCCCTCCTATGCTCGGGGTGGTGTTTCCCTCCCACACCAAAGCGTGACATTATAAACTGCCAAAACTGTCATTTTTTTGTTTGTGTGCAGCCATGGATCCTATTGATGCACTGGCAGGTCAGTTGCAAGAGTTGTTGTTGAAGGTAGCTGACCTCCATACGACTGTCTTGCAGATGCAGAGATCACAGGCTGTTGGTCCTGGTGGTAATGGTGGAGACCAGGCCTATCTGGAGCCTAAAGTTGCCCTCCCAGACAGATTCTCTGGGGGACATGATGATTTCATTATGGTTATGGAGGCATGCAAACTGTATTTTAGGCTACGTCCACACTCATCTGGAGATGAGAAGCAGCGAGTTGGTGTGGTTATTTCCATGCTTAAGGTTGATGCGCAGTCATAGGCTTTTTCTCTTCCAACTGGATTGCAGTCTCTCCGGCCGGTAGATTAATTTTTTGAAGCTTTGTTTCTTATCAGGGTGATCGTTTCACTGAGATTTATTGCTCTTAGTTTAGGAGGTGGGCTACAGATACTGAGTGGAATGATCCTGCCCTCCTTAGCCAGTTTTGTCAAGGTTATCAGAGAGGCTTAAGGACGCTTTGGCCGTTTATGAAACCCCAGTGTCTCTGGAGGCTGCTATGTCTCTGGCTATATGCATTAATAGACGCCTGAGAGAGATTTAGGGGCCCCCACACTCGTACTATCACATGATGTATCATCCTCCTCTGACACTTTGGGTGAAGCTACTCCTGGGTTTATGTCTGGGGACAAACCCATGCAATTAGGGGGAGCTACTCCTGGATCCGCTTTTAAGCATACTGGTAGGGTGTATATTTTTTCTGCGGACAGAAGGGACATTTTATCAGAGTATGTCCATACAGTCAATGGCAAAAAGAAAAAATAGGGATATTTAATTCCCATCTGACTCTTGGAGGGGTGAGAGGAGTCAGAAAATGCGCATTTGTGTTTGACTGGTAGTACCTAATTTCTCCTGACTGCTGAGGTGGCGCTAGAGTCAAAAACCATGGGGATTGAGGTATTTATCAACATTGGAGCCTGGGTGAACTTGATTGATGCTCAGTTCGTCCGTATGCACGGGTTGTCACAGAGTGCATTAGAAAAAAACACTTCCATTTTTGCTATTGATTCTGCACTTCTAACTTAGAAGTGTTTATCTCAAGTGGTGCATGATATCAGATTAAGAGTGGGTGACTTTCATCAAGAATTTTTCTTGTGGTTTGTGTTGGAGGGTCTCCCTGCTGCGGCAGTTCTGGATTTACCGTGGTTAAGCAAGCACAATCCAACCATTGATTGGCAAGCTAGACAGATTCTGGATTGGGGTGATTATTGCATTGACAATTGTCTGAATACATCTTTTTCTGTTTTAACTACTAAGACATTACCCTCTTTCATATCTGATTTTGCCGATGTATTTTCTGAGAGTGGATGTCAGGATTTACCCCCGCATCAGGAATATAATTGTCCTATCAACCTTATACCCAGAGCTAAGTTGCCAAAATCTAGATTGTATAACCTATCTGGATCTGAAAGACTGGCCATGAGAGAGTATATTGCCGAGAGTTTGGCTAATGGACACTTAAGATCTTCCAAGTCTCCAGTGGCAGCAGGGTTCTTTTTTGTTAAAAAAAAGGACGGAGGTCTTCGGCCATTTCTGGATTTCCATTAAATCAATCGGATTGCTATCCATGATCCTTACCCTCTTCCTTTGATTCCCGATTTGTTTAACCAAAATGTTGGTGCCAAGGTGTTTTCAAAGGTGGACTTAAGGTGAGCATATAATCTGGTTAGGATTAAGGAAGGGGATGAATGGAAGATGGCTTTTAATACTTCTGAGGGGCACTTTGAGTACCTTGTCATGCCTTTGGGTTGACCAATGCTCCTGCGGTTTTTCTGAATTTGAATTACATTTTTCATCACCTTGTGGGGAGGTTTGCAGTCATGTATTTGGATGAGACTCTAATTTATTCTCCAGACATGGAGATACATCAGGATCACGTTAGACAGGTGTTACAGATCCGAAGAGAAAATAAATTGTACACAAAATTAGAGAAGTGTGTTTTTGCTACACGAGGTGTAGTTTTTGAGCTACCTGCTGCCATCTTCAGGTTTTTGAATGGATCCAGAGAAAGTCTGTGCTGTATTGGACTGGGATCAACCTGAAAATATGAAGGCTATTATGCGATTTCTGGGGTTCACCAACTATTACCAAAAATGTATTCAGAACTATTGTGGAAGTGGACAATGTAGAATAGTAAAACCCTTAACTGACATGACTAAGAAAGGGAGATATGTTTTAGTGTGATCTGATTTGATGTTGCAAGCCTTTTTTGCTATTAAGGAATACTTCTCTTTCGCCCCTATATTGGTGCAGCCAGATGTATCACAACCTTTCATTGTGGAAGTGGTCACATCCGAGGTGGGGGTAGGAGCAGTTTTATCGCAGGGCAGTCACCTGGTAAATGGCATTCATGTGCCTTTTTCTCTAAAAAAAACTCTCTTCCACAGAGAGAAATTATGATGGGGGGAACAGAGAGTTACTGGCTATTAAGTTGGCTTTTGAGGAATGGCATCATTGGTTGGAAGGGGCGATTTATCCGATCACGGTGTTTACTGAAACCTGGCTTACCTGGAGTCGGCTAAATGATTGAACCCAAGGCAGGCCAGATGGTCTTTGTTTTTCACCAGACTCAATTTCACTGTCATCTATCGTCCTGGGGTAAAGAAAGTCAAGGCAGATGCCTTGTCACATAGTTTTCCTGGAGGTGGTGATTTTGAAAATATGGGTCCTATACTGTCAGAACGTGTAGTGATATCCACTCTTTACCCTGACCTAGAGGTGAAGGTGTTAGGGGCCCAGGGAGATGCACTGGATTCTTGTCCCTCTGGGAAACTGTTTGTGCCATCACAAGGTGTTTTAGGAACATCACTATACTGTTCTTACGGGACACCCTGGGAGCAGATCCACTGTTGACCTCATCTCTCATAGATTCTGGTGGCCACGGTTGCGTAAGTGTGTTGAAGACAAAGTGTCAGCCTGTAGTAGCTGTGCACACGCTAAGGTGACACATACTCAGCTTTCCAGGTCTTTACTTCTATTGCTCATCCCGTCCAGACCATGGACTCACTTATCCATGGATTTTATCACTGATCTACTTAATTGTTCAGGAAAGACAGTTATTCTGGTGGTAGTTGATCGCTTTAGTAAAATGGTGGACTTTATAGTGTTGCTGGGCTTACCTAATGCTAAAACACTTTCACAAGTGTTTGTTGTCAACATTGTGAAACTCCATGGCATTCCCTCTGACGTGGTCCAAGATCGTTGGACTCAGTTTGTTTCCAGATTCTGGAAGGCATTCTGTACTCGATTGGGGGTACAACTGTCCTTTTCTTTGGCTTTTCTTCCTCAGTCGAACAGACAGACGGAACGCATTAATCAGAGTCTGGAGACTTACTTGAGATCTTTTTTCTCTGAGAACCAGGAAGAGTGGTTTTCGTTTTTGCCTTTGGCAGAGTTTGCCATAAATAATCATAGACAGGAGTCTACTGGGAAGTCATTGTTTTTTGGAGCATATGGATTTCACCCGCAGTTTGGCACATTTTCTGGTTCAGATACTTCTGGTATCCCGGAGGAGGAAAGTTTTTTGTCATCATTGTCCTCTATATGGCAGAAAATTTAAGATAGCTTGATAAATATGGGCAACAAGTATAAACGTGTGGCTGACAGGAAATGTATGAATGGTCCAAACCTAAGAGTGGGTGATTCTGTGTGGCTGTCCACAAGAAACATTAAGTTAAAGGTACCATCTTGGAAGTTGGGTCCAAGGTTTATTAGTCCATATAAGATCACTCCCATTATTAATCCTGTAGCTTTTCATCTTGACGTGAATGCCAGTCATTTGGTGAAAGCTTTTCACAGGTCTCACCTGGATATGACCGGTCCTGGGTGCACGGAGGTCACCCGTAGAAGGGGGGGGGTTACTGTCACGGACGTACTGAGATATACTGACGGATCTTTGAGACTGGCAACACGTGGTTTGATCTGACTGGTTTTCCTTGTGGATCAATAGGTGTATGTGTTGTTTCTGGTAATGGCCTCACCCCTTGCCTCCAGGTGTTGTTGTTTTTTTTTGTTGCTTCCCCCACTATGCGGTGTGGTTTATAGCTTCTGTGCCTGTGGATTGTTTGGGGTTAGATCACGGCTGAGTTGCTGGTGCTTCCATAGGCTCTTTGAAGTTAAGTCTTTACCATTCCCTTTGGTATTTTGTTTGGGTTCTGTGTGTTGCATTTGCCCATTGTTTGTATTAAGCCTAAAGTAGACTCCTTTTCGTCCTTCATTTTGGAGGCACACTTAGTCTCTTCCCTGCTATTAGTACCAGGGTCCTATAGGGCTAGATAGGACTCTAGGTAATCCTGCGTATGAACTACCTTTGGGGTCTGTTCATACTGCTAGTCATGATTTTGGTTAGGGTTTTCACTAGGAGGTGTGCATCTTCCTTCCCTAGCTCTCAGGCCTGATTCCCAGTTTCCCCCTTCCATCCTATGCTTGGGGTGGTGTTTTCCTCCCACACCGAAGCATGACACATAGCTGTTGGCCAACAGCTATTGTATGTGTATGTCCAGCTTAACTGCCTAATGGATTAAAGTGTGTATGGCCATGTCTGCTAAATGTTCGTTAATCAGGCGATCGTTCATTCATCTGTTGTTCAACCATCAACCTGCTTCTGTCTAATGCACATGGCCACCTTTTGAATATCCCAATTATTTTGGAGAACAGGGGTGTACACAAATCTCAAAGGGCCCCATGGCAAAATTTAGTATGGGTCTCTCTGCCCCCTTCAGTTTACCTGTACACGTGTCAAACATTCTTAGCCAACACAGAACACAAAACGCAATTCCTCAGATTTCTGCAGAATTTATTTTTTATTTATTTATTTATTGGAAGAAATTTTAATCAAAAATATTGGAACAAATGGAAGTCACTCTTGGCTTTAACCACATTATCTGGCTTCTATTTCTGAAAATATGGAACTGCTGCTTCAAAAATATGGCAATAAACAGTATATTTTACAAGGTATTTATACCAGACAACTGCAATAAATACATTGATAAATATTCCCCTATACGGCTAATTGACTCCTTTCCTTCAAATATGCTTTGGAAGTGGGTATGGAATCAGTGTGTCAACCAACAGATTAAACTTTGGGATAATTCTTAGGGCATTATGCTGGCAGTACCCTAGTATTCACTTTTCAAACCTTACACAGAGATTTGGACTTCAGGGAATCTGCTACTTCCTGTAATAGTTTTTGTGTGGCTGACAGCTGACCTACGGAGCTGGTGTGGAACAACGAGGGTTCAGACAAAACCATAGTCAGGGACAGGCCAAGGTCAGGGCTGGCAGAGTACTTGCTATACAGTAAATAGTCCAAAGTCAGTGCAGGCAGTGAAAGTTCAGTACCAAGGTCAGGCACAGGTTATGCATAGTGGGTGCAGAAATCAGTACATGGGCAGACAAACAATCTCAGCACAGCTTTGCAGGAACTTAGCAAGCTATGAACCTATTGCTCAGGCACCCACCCACAGTGCAAGGTGTTTTACGTACCCCAGGGTTTCCAGCAATTGGCTGGTGGAAATTAGGGTGTGCACTGGCCCTTCAAGAGCCAGAGGGAGTGCATGCATGCACTACAGACATAAGAGCAAAGGCTTTGCTGGCAAGAAGGCCACTGCCTGCATGAATGGACAGTGAAGAAAGCAGTGGGAGGCAGGTCCAACTTCTCTATACACGGAATTTCCACTAGTGCCAGCTGAAAGAAAATTCAGTAATTTTTATGTTGTGTCACATAGCTAGGGACACATACCTGAGATGGAAACACTGATTAGAGACTTGCATGTGTGACATGTAATGTAACCACAGTGTAATCATTAAAATGTTATCTCTAAATTTTATGCCGATTTTAATGTGTACATCTTCATATACATCCTACAATAACCATAACAATAATGTTTCACTGGTGTCTGGTGCTTTCTAATTGCCTTTTTTAGTTCGGTGATAGGCTGCTAATTGACCTTTTTTTAGTATTGCTTTAGAAGAACCAATTTATTAGAACATCCAAAACACTGTACCTTGTGACTTACAGATGTACACTATCCAACCTTACATTTTTGCTAAATTTCATTAAGGACTCACTCTTCTCACCAAACAAATAAAACATATTAGAGTGGCATGTTAGAAAGTCTATTTACAAGCTGCAATTTAAATGACAACCATTGGGTGGTGTAAGAGGGCGCAAGGTTCCGTCGTCGACGGAAGGTACGTGTCACCGAGGTTCCCAGCCTCGGTGAGATAAGAGCCGGATTTTTTGTGTGTCAGCAGCAGCTAGTGCTGCTTGACACATTGATATTTAGTATGGCTACAAAGCTGATCCGGGCCGGCTCTTATTGGGAATGATCAAGTGCTGGGTGGGAGACTATTCCCCACGGTCCAGGCCGGACTTTTTCCGGGCCTTTAAAAGGCAGCCACCTCAGCAGGAGGGAGGTGATTATCCTGGAAGCTGCTGGTGTTGCTGTGGAGCTCTCAGGGCTGAGAGCAAGAGGCTGCAAACAGGTGTGCAGTCTACCTGGAAGCCGCTGGTGGAAACTTTGCATGGCCGAGCTAACTGCCAGGTGTGAACTAACACCGATCACTCAGGTGACCTTGCTGAGGGACTTATGTTTTTGCCGTGTGTTTTGCCTTGTGTGAACAAGCACTAAAGACTGTTTCTGTTTTGCCTTGTGTGAACAAGCACTAAAGACTGTTTCTGTTTTGCCGAGTGTGAATAAAACACTTCTGCTTTACCCAGAGAACTGTGTACCTTGCTCTATACTGTGTCCGCAAGCCTGTCTACCAGAGCAATTCCCCACAGTGGCTACATAGACACATATAGCATAAACAACTCCTATAACAGTATTTTAAAATCATGATTATTTATCAAAGTCATCTTAGGATATGTCAAGCCAAAAGGCAATGTAAAGAAGGAAACATCTGTACTGTGGAGATGGGTTTGAAACTTTTGTACCAGATGACCAGTATAGTAGGTGATGAAGTTGAAATTTGGCACAAAAATTGGTACTGGAGTCAGAAAATTTCAATTGCAATAAGCTTAGTAGGCTTCCCATGACCAGGTTAAGAAAAATGCATCTACCTTTCTGCTAGTGAAGTAGTCTATTAACCCCTTCCGGATCTCTGCAGTACATGTACGATTTGCTCAACTCTACTCGCCATTTTGTCCTAATATAAGGATTGTGGAGCGGCTATACCAAAAAGAAAGGAGAAGTTGGATTTTGCAGTGGACAGTCTTTTTCATATTAAAAGTATAAAAACAGAGGTTTCTTCATTCTGCAAGTGATACATTTTTTTATCCATTTCCAGTGTGCTTTAAATACACATTTGTATGGAATTGAGAGATTGATCCATCTCATTTAAGGACAAGCTGCATTTACTATATGAGACTATACTTAGAGATTGTCTTTATTTGAATTTTCAAAATTACATTTCAGTACTATCAATAACAAATTGTAACCCTTAGCGCTAAGACTATCATAAGATTAGTTAGATATAAAAAAATCTGTTAAATTATGCATGTTATTAAATTCCAATATGGTGACACTAAACGATTTTGCAGTAGTTAATAAATCTGCACTTTTTTCTTTGCACATAAAAGTTGTGAAGTGCATCAAAGTGATACGTTATTAGCTTAGCTGTTTGAACTGTTTTACCCTGTGCCTCACAGATAAGAGTCTTTGAAGTCTAGCAAAGCCAAACAACTAAAAACAGCACTGTATGCAGATGGGTGTCTCTGGTTTGACTACCAACACAAGTCTTGTTTAAATTTTCATTGATTTGGTTTAATAGAATTACATGTTAAACATGTATTTTTTATAATTGATTTTAATAAAAAAATAAATAAAGCTTTGACTTTAAAAGAAATCTATCAACAGTTGTGACCTGCCATACTGTTAACAGACTAGGTAGGGGCTGGTGAGGTAGGACAAACATGACTTTTGAGGATTTTTTTTTAATCAGGAGTAGTGTGAATATGAAGCCTTATTCTACCTTATTCAGTGAAGTGCTCTTGGCTCTATGTATTTAGCTGCTTTCCAGCCCATATCCTTTGCTGTGAGGGACAGTGGTCTCTCAGAGCAAAGGAGTATTATTCTGTTGGTTATTTTACATTTTTTAAATCATGTGGTGTCTTAACCAATTCTATACCAGGCATTGCTAGGACTGGAGCAATAAGCAATGTGTCATTGAGCACTGTATATACAGCAGAAGGTAGAGATGGTAAAAAAAAAACTGCCCCTGCCTTCCTTATGGGTGTGACAATGTATGAACTCCATCTTACTCTATTAGCCTCATGTATTCTACAGACATTCGGGGACACCCGCAGACACCGTTGGGTGTGTTACTACGGGATTCAATAAATAAACATTAGACAGATCCTAGGCTCTTCACTAGAGATGAGCAAACACCTAGATGTTCGGGTTCGAGAAGTTCAGCCGAACTTCCCAAAAAAGTTTGGGTTCGAGATCCGAACTCGACCCGAACTTTATCCTAAACCCGAACCCCATTGAAGTCAATGGGTACCTGAACTTTTAGGCACTAAAAAGGCTGTAAAATAGTCCAGAAAAGGGCTAGAGGGCTGCAAAAGGCAGCAAAATGAGGGAAAATGCCCTGCAAACAAATGTGAATAGAGAAATGATTAAAAAAAAAAAAAAATTAACCAATATCAATTGGAGAGAGGTCCCATAGCAGAGAATCATGCATCATATCACCCACCACTGGAGAAGGCCACATTCACTTTTTTAGGCCCCAGCACCCAGACAGAGGAGAGAGGTCCCACTTCTGCACCATCAAATTCAGCACATGCGCTAGGCAAGGGATGTGTGTCAAATCGGCTAGTCCCAGAGCTGCGACGAGATTTCGCCCATTATCGCGCACCACCAGGCCGGGCTTGAGGCCAACCTGCAGAAACCACTCATCGGTCTGTTGTTCAATACCCCGCCAGAACTCCTGCATGGTGTGGGGCCTGTCCCCCAAACATATCAGAGTTTCAGAATAGCCTGCTAATGTTTACCCCGGGCTGTGCTGAAGTTGGTGGTGAAGGTATGTGGCTGACTGGATGAGCTGGTGGAAGCAGAGGAGGAGGAAGCCGAGTAGGAGGAGGAGGCTACAGGAGGCAAAGAATGATGCCCTGCGATCCTTGGCGGCGGAAGAACGTGCGCCAAGGAACTCTCCGTCTGGGGCCCAGCCACCACTACGTTTACCCAGTGTGCAGTTAGGGAGATATAGCTTCCCTGGCCGTGCTTACTGGTCCACGTATCTGTGGTTAGGTGGACCTTGCCACAGATGGCGTTGCGCAGTGCACACTTGATTTTATCTGATACTTGGTTGTGCAGGGAAGGCACGGCTGTCTTGGAGAAGTAGTGGCAGCTGGGAACAACATACTGTGGGACAGCCATGGACATCAGCTGTTTGAAGCTGTTTATGTCCACCAGCCTGAATGACAGCATTTCAAAGGCCAGTAGTTTAGAAATGCTGGCATTCAGGCCCAGGGCTCGAGGGTGGCTAGGTGGGAATTTACGCTTTCTCTCCAAGGTTTGTGAGATGGAGAGCTGAACGCTGCCGTGTGACATGGTGGAGATGCTTGGTGACGCAGGTGGTGGTGTCGGTGGCACATCCTCTGATTGGTGGGCGGCAAGTGCCAATGTTCCTCCCGAGGCGGAGGAAGAGGCCGAGGGAGCAGGGGGAGCCACAGCGAGTTTGTTGCTTTTAAGGTGTTTACTCCACTGCAGTTGATGCTTTGCATGTAGATGCCTGGTCATGCAGGTTGTGCTAAGGTTCAGAACGTTAATGCCTCGCTTCAGGCTCTGATGGCACAGCGTGCAAACCACTCGAGTCTTGTCGTCAGCACATTGTTTAAAGTAGTGCCATGCCAGTGAACTCCTTGAAGCTGCCTTTGGGGTGCTCGGTTCCTGGTGGCGGTGGCCAGTAGCAGGCGAACTCTCTTGGCGGCTGTTCTGCTTTTGCCCCCTGCTCCCTCTTTTGCTATGCTGTTGGCTCGGTTTCACCACTGCCTCTTCCTCTGAACTATGAAAGTCAGTGGCACGACCTTCATTCCATGTGGGATCTAGGACCTCATAGTCCCCTGCATCGTCTTCCACACAGTCTTCCTCCCTGACCTCCTGTTCGGACTGCACACTGCAGAAAGACACAGCAGTTGGCACCTGTGTTTCGTCATCATCAGAGACGTGCGGACTCCGATGAGGTGGTATTCCCATGTCCTCATCATCAGGAAACATCAGTGGTTGTGCATCAGTGCATTCTATGTCTTCCACCACTGGGGAAGGGCTAGGTGGATTCCCTTGGGAAACCCTGCCAGCAGAGTCTTCAAACAGCATAAGAGACTGCTGCTTAACTTGAGGCTCAGACAGTTTCCCTGATATGCATGGGGGTGTTGTGACAGACTGATGGGCTTGGTTTTCAGGCGCCACCTGTGCACTTTCTGCAGAAGACTGGGTGGGAGATAATGTTGTGAACGTGCTGGATCCACTGTCAGCCACCCAATTGACTAGCGCCTGTACTTGCTCAGGCCTTACCATCCTTAGAACGGCATTGGGCCCCACCAAATATCGCTGTAAATTCTGGCGGGTACTGGAACCTGAGGTAGTTGGTTCACTAGGATGTGTGGCTATGGCAGAATGGCCACGTCCTCTCCCAGCACCAGAGGGTACACTAACACCGCCGCGTCCGCGTCCCTTACTAGATGTTTTCCTCATTGCTACCGTTCACCAAGCACCACAATAAGAAAAAAAATATTTGGCCCAATGTATTGATTTCAAATTCAGGCCTTTTTTTACAGGCACCTAACACTATCTGCCTATTTATTTATGTAGCGTATTACACTAATCCAGGCACAGCAGTAACCACTGAATTAAGGGGAATATCTCTTTTAGGGCTAGTATTTAGGCCCTGGATGAAAGGTATCCTTTTATGGACAGATTTACAATTGGCCTGCAACAGATTCAGGGTATTGCTATTTTGGCAATTGAATTTTACCCCAGAACAAAATAAACCCTTTTACGGACAGATTAACACTTGGCCAGCAACAGCTGAGACACCAGATTCAGGGTATTGCTATTTTGGCCATTCGAATTTCAACCCACAACAAAATATATGTTTTGGCGGACAATATTATACTTTGCCAGCCACTATCTGCCTATTATTTATGTAGCATATTACACTAATCCAGGCACAGCAGTAACCACTGATTTAGGGTAATATCTCTTTTAGGGCTAGTATTTAGGCCCTGGATGAAAGGTATCCTTTTATGGACAGATTTACACTTGTAGATGCACAGAAGCATGAGAATAAATAGGTAGGATTATGCCTTCAGCAGTTGTATTTTAACACTTTGTGTAATACAACCTTTAACGGACAGAAATGCAATGGGAGATGCACCGTAGTATGTGAAGTTAATGAGGATGACCCTCTCAGCACTTGTATATACACCTTGAGTGTAATATACCCTTTTACGGACAGATTAACACTTGGCCTGCAACACCTGGAACAGCAGATTCAGGGTATTGCTATTTTGGCAATTGAATTTCACCCCAGAACAAAATATACCTTTTTACGGACAAATTAACACTTGGCCTGCAACAGCTGGGACACGAGATTCAGGGTATTGCTATTTTGGCAATTGAATTTCACCCTAGAACAAAATATATGTTTTAGCGGACAATATTATACTTTGGCAGCTACCTCTGTGACACCAGTTTTATGGTATTGCTATTTTGGCAATTGAATTTCACCCCAGAACAAAATATACCCTTTTACGGACAGATTAACACTTGGCCTGCAACAGCTGGGACACCAGATTCAGGGTATTGCTATTTTGGCAATTGAATTTCACCCCAGAACAAAATATATTGTGGTGGTCTGTTGCCCAGCTCCCCTTTCCAGGGGTGAAAAGGCAGGGGGATTAGTCAGATATCTACCGCAAGGAGACCTCAGGAGCCCGAAGTGCAGTTACATTGGCATCCTGCCAGCTTTATTTCACAGGTTGAACAAAACACAAATCATAAACAAAACATCTAGCCTTGTCCAGGCTCTAACTAAACAATAGTTCCCTCTATAGGACGTGGCTGTGCTAACCTCAGCCCACGCAAAATAACCACACAGTCTGAACAGCAACCTGTGATACTTGCAGTTTTCCGGCTCTGGACCTTCAGAGGTTCCTCAGTGAGATGTGGCTTCTCCAGCTCCTGGGGAGTTCTGAGCAAACCTTTTTGCCAGCCCAGTTATCTAGCAACTCCCCATGTGCAGCTCATCAGGACCCAGGCTTAGGTTTTTAACCCTTTCCCTAAATAGCTTTCTTCAGCCCATGCTAGGAACCTGGGAGACACATATACACCCTCAATTACCTCACCCTGTGAGACACCACATTCCCCCTTTGCACTAACCTATGGGTTGGGGCACCTTGGCTTGACAAACAGTATGTACGAGACAAACTATCCACATTTCCTTGGAGGCTGCCTGCTCGGTGTTGTGCTGTGAACCTAAAAGGCTGGAGGGACAGAAACCACCTGGTAACCCTACTATTCTTTTCCTTGTTATTCTGCATCCACTTTAGGGGTGCATGATCTGTAATGAGGGTGAATTCTCTCCCCAGTAGGTAGTATTTGAGAGATTCCAGGGCCCACTTAATGGCCAAACCCTCTTTCTCTACAGTGGCATAACTCTTTTCATGATCATTCAGCTTCCGACTTATGTATAAGACAGGGTGTTCTTCCCCATCAATTATTTGTGACAACGCTGCTCCTAACCCCGCCTCTGAAGCATCAGTTTGAACCAAGAATGTTTTTTTAAAATCCGGACATATCAGTACCGGCTGGGAGCACAGGGCTTGCTTCCAGGATTGGAACGCCCTCTCGGCCTCTGGGTTCCATTTTACCATTACCGAATTTTTCCCTTTTGTAAGATCGGTTAAGGGCACCACCCTAGATGCAAAATTAGGGATAAACCTTCTGTAATACCCTGCAATACCCAGAAATGATTTCACTTGCTTCTTGTTTAAGGGTCTAGGCCAGTTTTGTATTGCTTCCGTTTTGTTTAGCTGGGGTTTGATCAGACCACGCCCAATGGTGTATCCCAAATACTTGGCTTCTTCCAAGCCGATGGCACACTTTTTTGGGTTTGCAGTGAGGCCTGCCTATCTCAGTGAATCTACGACCGCCTGCACTTTTTGTAGATGGGACTCCCAGTCGCTACTGTAGATTATTACATCATCCAGATACGCTGATGTATAACTAATATGTGGCCTTAGGACCCAATCCATCATACGCTGAAATGTCGCTGGGGCCCCATGGAGTCCAAATGGCAACCTAGTGTACTGGAAATGACCGCTGGGTGTGGAAAAAGCAGTCTTTTCCTTGGCCCTTTCAGTTTGCGGAATTTGCCAGTACCCTTTTGTCAAATCCAGTGTTGTTAAGTACCGAGCATTACCCAACTTGTCTATTAGCTCATCTACTCTCGCCATTGGGTAGGCGTCAAACTTCGAGACCGAGTTTAACTGGCGATAGTCATTACAGAACCTGATGGTCCCATCGGGTTTGGGAATTAAAACGATGGGGCTGGACCACTCACTTACGGACTCTTCTATTACCCCTAGGTCTAACATCTTATTAATCTCTTGCGTAATGACCTCGCGCCTGGCTTCGGGTACCCGGTAGGGCTTAATTTTCACCTTAACCCTGGGTTCTGTGACTATATCATGTTTTATCACATGAGTAAGGCCAGGCAGTTCCGAGAAGAAATCTTTATTCCTCATTATGAATTCCTGCGACTCCTGTTTTTGATGGGGAAACAGGGACTCTGCAATTCTAACCTCGGGTACATTGTAGCTTGGTGGTACTAAGTTTACCACCAAAGCTTCCCTATCTTTCCAGGGCTTTATCAGGTTAATATGATAGTTCTGTTCAGGTTTTCTCTTCCCAGGCTGATGAACTAGATAGTTCACCTCGCTTATTTTTTTAATAATGGTGAAGGGCCCTTGCCATTTTGCTAAGAATTTGCTCTCTACGGTGGGTATTAACACGAGCACCCGGTCCCCTGGACTAAAATGACGCAGTTTTGCCCCTCGGTTATATATTCTACTTTGGGCCTGCTGATCTTGCGGCATATGTTCTGCATCATCGATACATGATCAATTACACTGCGGTAGGGGGTCGATTCTTGCTACCATGTTTCTTTAGCTACGTCGAGTAGCCCTCGGGGCTGCCTACCATACAGAAGTTCAAAGGGTGAAAACCCCGTAGATGATTGTGGTACTTCTCGTATGGCGAACATTAAATAAGGAAGTAGGCAATCCCCATCCCTCCCATCCTTAGCAATTACTTTTCTCAACATGTTTTTAAGGGTTTTATTGAATCTTTCCACCAATCCATTCGTTTGTGGATGGTAGATGGAGGTTCGGATATGCTTCACCCTGAATAGCCTACACAATTCTTTGGTCACCCGGGACATAAATGGGGTGCCCTGATCCGTTAAGATCTCTTTAGGAATCCCAACCCTACTAAACACCTGGACCAGCTCCTTGGCTATGGTCTTTGCCGTCATATTTCCTAACGGAATAGCTTCTGGATATCGGGTGGCGTAGTCTAGGATCACCAGTATGTACTGATGTCCCCGAGCTGATTTCACAATAGGACCTACCAGATCCATAGCTATTCGTTCAAATGGCACTTCTACAATGGGCAAGGGTACCAGTGGGCTTCTAAAGTTAGGGGACGGAGCTGTGTATTGGCACTCCGGACAAGATGCACAGTAATCCCGTACCTCTGCTACTAGCCCTGGCCAAAAGAAACGCATTAAAATTCGTTCTTTTGTTTTTTCCATCCCAAGATGTCCCCCCAACAAATGACTGTGGGCTAGATCCAAGACAGTCTTCCGAAATGGCTTGGGAACTATCAGTTGTTCAACGATGTCTTCACCTTGCTTGACCATCTGATACAGCAAGTTATTTTGCATCACCATATGGGGATAAGCAAGCGTGACACCTGGGTAAACCAGTACTCCATTTATTATTTTTACATTTTCCCGGGCCCGAACCAAAGTAGGGTCATTCAGCTGCGCTGTGGCAAAATTGTCGAGTGAAACCTTTATATCCGCTAAGACATTGTCAACCCTCTCCTCTGGCTCCCCACTTACATCCGTGGTTTCGGTATCCCCGGACATTACATCAAAAGGGAAAACAGCCCCATTAGGAGACGACAGAACCTCCTTAAGAGGCTCAGGCTCTGTGCCCCTTTTTCCCACAATTCCCAGAAAAAGGAAAATCCCTCTCCAGTATTACATCATACAAGAGAGTGGGCATTACCGCTACCTCACAGGTTACCCGTTTGAGCACAGTTCCTATGGTAACCAGCGCTGTATTATACTTGTGAGTGTCTCCATGAATACAGGTGACCCCTACTGTTTGGGTCTGTAAGCTATCGGAGTTTACCAAACTGGCTTTGACTAATGTGATCATACTGCCAGTATCAAGGAGAGCCTGCACCTCTCTCCCTTCTACGGACACCTGACACAGATGTTTATCAACCTTTTCAGGGGTCTCAGTAGAACAAACCACTTTGGCAAACAGCGATTTCATGGTTGGCATAGTACTCATATCACAGTGCATGGGTTCAGAGTTTAACGGGCAGTTAGCCGCAATATGTCCTGGTACCCTACACCGGAAGCATTTGATAGGTTCTGGTCTAAATAAATCAGTCTTGGCCCTCTCGGTGCGTTCTGGCCAGACTTCAGCTTTCGACTTTGTATCCCTTTTAGGGGCCGCACCCTCGCAGGAGCACCCCCTGCCGACCACTTTCCTGTGTCAGGTGGGGCTTCCGTATCAGGTCCTCCGCCGCCGCATATCTTTCCACCAGAGAGACCAACTCATCTGCGCTGTTAGGGTCACCGTGGGTAACCCACTTGCATAATTCTGGTGGAAGATCTCTAAGATATCTGTCCACTACCACACGCTGGACAACCTCTGGAGCTGATAGAACATCTGGTTGTAACCACTTTTTGGTTAAGTGTATTAGGTCGTACATTTGGGAGCGAGCCGGTTTGTCTGCCTGAAACACCCAATGGTGCACTCTTTGGGCCCGAACTGACAAAGTGACTCCCAAACGGGCCAAAATCTCGGCTTTCAGCTTACAGTAATCCTGAGCGTCAGCAGGATCCAAATCATAATAAGACTTCTGAGCCTCTCCACTCAGAAAGGGGCTATCAACCCTGCCCACTGTTCTGGTGGCCACCTTTCACGCTCCGCAGTGCACTCAAAGGTCATCAAGTAAGCCTCCACATCATCCGTGGCAGCCATCTTTTGTAGGTAGTTCCCAGCACATATGTCCTTTTTTCCCATGAGGCCACTTTCAGTCAACCCAGGGGTCTGCTCTGCAAAGCGCTGCACCACCTCAGTCAAAGCAACCCGATCTTTGTTTTGCATCTTGGTTAGAGCGGTAAGTTGCATGGCCATAGACCGCGTCAGATCCTCTGTCTGCCGGTTTGCTTCTTGCTGCACTTTGGTTGCATGTTGCTGGGCTGCAGTGGCTTGCAGCAAAGCTTTTAACATATCCTCCATGCCAGGAGTCTCTCTGGGCAGCAATGTAGCAGGTTTAACCCAGGACATAAACCGGTTATCAAGTCCCAGAAACCAAAAAGTAGGCGGCCGTTACCCTTAGCAACCGGCTGCCCAGCCACCAGTCCACTTTAAACCCACACAGGTTTTTTGTAATATAGCAGTATTCAGCAGCAACCTGCTCCAGCGATCAAACAGGCTTATGTTCCTTTAAGTTCGCACCCAGCAACAACACTGCAGTATCCAGCTTTTCTGAGGTGTCGCTGCCCGCATCCAACAGCAACTGTGGTGGTCTGTTGCCCAGCTCCCCTTTCCAGGGGTGAAAAGGCAGGGGATTAGTCAGATATCTACCGCAAGGAGACCTCAGGAGCCCGAAGTGCAGTTACACTGGCATCCTGCCAGCTTTATTTCACAGGTTGAACAAAACACAAATCATAAACAGAACACCTAGCCTTGTCCAGGCTCTAACTAAACAATAGTTCCCTCTCTAGGACGTGGCTGTGCTAACCTCAGCCCACGCAAAATAACCACACAGTCTGAACAGCAACCTGTGATACTTGCAGTTTTCCGGCTCTGGACCTTCAGAGGTTCCTCAGTGAGATGTGGCTTCTCCAGCTCCTGGGGAGTTCTGAGCAAACCTTTTTGCCAGCCCAGTTATCTAGCAACTCCCCATGTGCAGCTCATCAGGACCCAGGCTTAGGTTTTTAACCCTTTCCCTAAATAGCTTTCTTCAGCCCATGCTAGGAACCTGGGAGACACATATACACCCTCAATTACCTCACCCTGTGAGACACCACATTCCCCCTTTGCACTAACCTATGGGTTGGGGCACCTTGGCTTGACAAACAGTATGTACGAGACAAACTATCCACATTTCCTTGGAGGCTGCCTGCTCGGTGTTGTACTGTGAACCTAAAAGGCTGGAGGGACAGAAACCACCTGGTAACCCTACTATTCTTTTCCTTGTTATTCTGCATCCACTTTAGGGGTGCATGATCTGTAATGAGGGTGAATTCTCTCCCCAGTAGGTAGTATTTGAGAGATTCCAGGGCCCACTTAATGGCCAAACCCTCTTTCTCTACAGTGGCATACCTCTTTTCATGATCATTCAGCTTCCGACTTATGTATAAGACAGGGTGTTCTTCCCCATCAATTATTTGTGACAACGCTGCTCCTAACCCCGCCTCTGAAGCATCAGTTTGAACCAAGAATGTTTTTTAAAATCCGGACATATCAGTACCGGCTGGGAGCACAGGGCTTGCTTCAAGGATTGGAACGCCCTCTCGGCCTCTGGGTTCCATTTTACCATTACCGAATTTTTCCCTTTTGTAAGATCGGTTAAGGGCACCGCCCTAGATGCAAAATTAGGGATAAACCTTCTGTAATACCCTGCAATACCCAGAAATGATTTCACTTGCTTCTTGTTTAAGGGTCTAGGCCAGTTTTGTATTGCTTCCGTTTTGTTTAGCTGGGGTTTGATCAGACCACGCCCAATGGTGTATCCCAAATACTTGGCTTCTTCCAAGCCGATGGCACACTTTTTGGGTTTGCAGTGAGGCCTGCCTATCTCAGTGAATCTACGACCGCCTGCACTTTTTGTAGATGGGACTCCCAGTCGCTACTGTAGATTATTACATCATCCAGATACGCTGATGTATAACTAATATGTGGCCTTAGGACCCAATCCATCATACGCTGAAATGTCGCTGGGGCCCCATGGAGTCCAAATGGCAACCTAGTGTACTGGAAATGACCGCTGGGTGTGGAAAAAGCAGTCTTTTCCTTGGCCCTTTCAGTTAGCGGAATTTGCCAGTACCCTTTTGTCAAATCCAGTGTTGTTAAGTACCGAGCATTACCCAACTTGTCTATTAGCTCATCTACTCTCGCCATTGGGTAGGCGTCAAACTTCGAGACCGAGTTTAACTGGCGATAGTCATTACAGAACCTGATGGTCCCATCGGGTTTGGGAATTAAAACGATGGGGCTGGACCACTCACTTACGGACTCTTCTATTACCCCTAGGTCTAACATCTTATTAATCTCTTGCGTAATGACCTCGCGCCTGGCTTCGGGGACCCGGTAGGGCTTAATTTTCACCTTAACCCTGGGTTCTGTGACTATATCATGTTTTATCACATGAGTAAGGCCAGGCAGTTCCGAGAAGAAATCTTTATTCCTCATTATGAATTCCTGCGACTCCTGTTTTTGATGGGGAAACAGGGACTCTGCAATTCTAACCTCGGGTACAGTGTAGCTTGGTGGTACTAAGTTTACCACCAAAGCTTCCCTATCTTTCAGGGCTTTATCAGGTTAATATGATAGTTCTGTTCAGGTTTTCTCTTCCCAGGCTGATGAACTAGATAGTTCACCTCGCTTATTTTTTAATAATGGTGAAGGGCCCTTGCCATTTTGCTAAGAATTTGCTCTCTACGGTGGGTATTAACACGAGCACCCGGTCCCCTGGACTAAAATGACGCAGTTTTGCCCCTCGGTTATATATTCTACTTTGGGCCTGCTGATCTTGCGGCATATGTTCTGCATCATCGATACATGATCAATTACACTGCGGTAGGGGGTCGATTCTTGCTACCATGTTTCTTTAGCTACGTCGAGTAGCCCTCGGGGCTGCCTACCATACAGAAGTTCAAAGGGTGAAAACCCCGTAGATGATTGTGGTACTTCTCGTATGGCGAACATTAAATAAGGAAGTAGGCAATCCCATCCCTCCCATCCTTAGCAATTACTTTTCTCAACATGTTTTTAAGGGTTTTATTGAATCTTTCCACCAATCCATCCGTTTGTGGATGGTAGATGGAGGTTCGGATATGCTTCACCCTGAATAGCCTACACAATTCTTTGGTCACCCGGGACATAAATGGGGTGCCCTGATCCGTTAAGATCTCTTTAGGAATCCCAACCCTACTAAACACCTGGACCAGCTCCTTGGCTATGGTCTTTGCCGTCATATTTCCTAACGGAATAGCTTCTGGATATCGGGTGGCGTAGTCTAGGATCACCAGTATGTACTGATGTCCCCGAGCTGATTTCACAATAGGACCTACCAGATCCATAGCTATTCGTTCAAATGGCACTTCTACAATGGGCAAGGGTACCAGTGGGCTTCTAAAGTTAGGGGACGGAGCTGTGTATTGGCACTCCGGACAAGATGCACAGTAATCCCGTACCTCTGCTACTAGCCCTGGCCAAAAGAAACGCATTAAAATTCGTTCTTTTGTTTTTCCATCCCAAGATGTCCCCCAACAAATGACTGTGGGCTAGATCCAAGACAGTCTTCGAAATGGCTTGGGAACTATCAGTTGTTCAACGATGTCTTCACCTTGCTTGACCATCTGATACAGCAAGTTATTTTGCATCACCATATGGGGATAAGCAAGCGTGACACCTGGGTAAACCAGTACTCCATTTATTATTTTTACATTTTCCCGGGCCCGAACCAAAGTAGGGTCATTCAGCTGCGCTGTGGCAAAATTGTCGAGTGAAACCTTTATATCCGCTAAGACATTGTCAACCCTCTCCTCTGGCTCCCCACTTACATCCGTGGTTTCGGTATCCCCGGACATTACATCAAAAGGGAAAACAGCCCCATTAGGAGACGACAGAACCTCCTTAAGAGGCTCAGGCTCTGTGCCCCTTTTTCCCACAATTCCCAGAAAAAGGAAAATCCCTCTCCAGTATTACATCATACAAGAGAGTGGGCATTACCGCTACCTCACAGGTTACCCGTTTGAGCACAGTTCCTATGGTAACCAGCGCTGTATTATACTTGTGAGTGTCTCCATGAATACAGGTGACCCCTACTGTTTGGGTCTGTAAGCTATCGGAGTTTACCAAACTGGCTTTGACTAATGTGATCATACTGCCAGTATCAAGGAGAGCCTGCACCTCTCTCCCTTCTACGGACACCTGACACAGATGTTTATCAACCTTTTCAGGGGTCTCAGTAGAACAAACCACTTTGGCAAACAGCGATTTCATGGTTGGCATAGTACTCATATCACAGTGCATGGGTTCAGAGTTTAACGGGCAGTTAGCCGCAATATGTCCTGGTACCCTACACCGGAAGCATTTGATAGGTTCTGGTCTAAATAAATCAGTCTTGGCCCTCTCGGTGCGTTCTGGCCAGACTTCAGCTTTCGACTTTGTATCCCTTTTAGGGGCCGCACCCTCGCAGGAGCACCCCCTGCCGACCACTTTCCTGTGTCAGGTGGGGCTTCCGTATCAGGTCCTCCGCCGCCGCATATCTTTCCACCAGAGAGACCAACTCATCTGCGCTGTTAGGGTCACCGTGGGTAACCCACTTGCATAATTCTGGTGGAAGATCTCTAAGATATCTGTCCACTACCACACGCTGGACAACCTCTGGAGCTGATAGAACATCTGGTTGTAACCACTTTTTGGTTAAGTGTATTAGGTCGTACATTTGGGAGCGAGCCGGTTTGTCTGCCTGAAACACCCAATGGTGCACTCTTTGGGCCCGAACTGACAAAGTGACTCCCAAACGGGCCAAAATCTCGGCTTTCAGCTTACAGTAATCCTGAGCGTCAGCAGGATCCAAATCATAATAAGACTTCTGAGCCTCTCCACTCAGAAAGGGGCTATCAACCCTGCCCACTGTTCTGGTGGCCACCTTTCACGCTCCGCAGTGCACTCAAAGGTCATCAAGTAAGCCTCCACATCATCCGTGGCAGCCATCTTTTGTAGGTAGTTCCCAGCACATATGTCCTTTTTTCCCATGAGGCCACTTTCAGTCAACCCAGGGTCTGCTCTGCAAGCGCTGCACCACCTCAGTCAAAGCAACCCGATCTTTGTTTTGCATCTTGGTTAGAGCGGTAAGTTGCATGGCCATAGACCGCGTCAGATCCTCTGTCTGCCGGTTTGCTTCTTGCTGCACTTTGGTTGCATGTTGCTGGGCTGCAGTGGCTTGCAGCAAAGCTTTTAACATATCCTCCATGCCAGGAGTCTCTCTGGGCAGCAATGTAGCAGGTTTAACCCAGGACAAAAACCGGTTATCAAGTCCCAGAAACCAAAAAGTAGGCGGCCGTTACCCTTAGCAACCGGCTGCCCAGCCACCAGTCCACTTTAAACCCACACAGGTTTTTTGTAATATAGCAGTATTCAGCAGCAACCTGCTCCAGCGATCAAACAGGCTTATGTTCCTTTAAGTTCGCACCCAGCAACAACACTGCAGTATCCAGCTTTTCTGAGGTGTCGCTGCCCGTATCCAACAGCAACTGTGGTGGTCTGTTGCCCAGCTCCCCTTTCCAGGGGTGAAAAGGCAGGGGGATTAGTCAGATATCTACCGCAAGGAGACCTCAGGAGCCCGAAGTGCAGTTACACTGGCATCCTGCCAGCTTTATTTCACAGGTTGAACAAAACACAAATCATAAACAGAACACCTAGCCTTGTCCAGGCTCTAACTAAACAATAGTTCCCTCTATAGGACGTGGCTGTGCTAACCTCAGCCCACGCAAAATAACCACACAGTCTGAACAGCAACCTGTGATACTTGCAGTTTTCCGGCTCTGGACCTTCAGAGGTTCCTCAGTGAGATGTGGCTTCTCCAGCTCCTGGGGAGTTCTGAGCAAACCTTTTTGCCAGCCCAGTTATCTAGCAACTCCCCATGTGCAGCTCATCAGGACCCAGGCTTAGGTTTTTAACCCTTTCCCTAAATAGCTTTCTTCAGCCCATGCTAGGAACCTGGGAGACACATATACACCCTCAATTACCTCACCCTGTGAGACACCACAATATGTTTTGGCGGACACTATTATACTTTGCCAGCCAAAGCTGAAACCACTTATTTGTGGTATTGCTATTTTGGCAATTGAATTTCACCCCAGAACAAAATATACACTTTTATGGACAGATTAACAATTGGCCTGCAACTGCTGGGACACCAGATTCAGGGTATTGCTATTTTGGCCATTGGATTTCACCCCAGAGCAAAATATACCCTTTTACGGACAGTTTAACACTTGGCCTGTAACAGCTGGGACACCAGATTCAAGGTATTGCTATTTTGGCAATTGAATTTCACCCCAGAACAAAATATATGTTTTGGCGGGCAATATTATACTTTGCCAGCCACAGTTGAAACCACTGATTTATGGTATTGCTATTTTGGCAATTGAATTTCACCCCAGAACAAAATATACCCTTTTACGGACAGTTTAACACTTGGCCTGCAACAGCTGGGACACCAGATTTAGTGTATTGCTATTTTGGCAATTGAATTTCACCCCAGAGCAAAATATATGTTTTGGCGGACACTATTATACTTTGCCAGCCACAGCTGTGACACTATATTTTACGGACAGATTAAAACTTGGCCTGCAACAGCTGGGACAGCAGATTCAGGGTATTGCTATTTTGGTAATTGAATTTACCCCCAGAACAAAATAAATGTTTTGGCGGACACTATTATACTTTGCCAGCCACAGCTGAAACCACTGATTTATGGTTTTGCTATTTTGGCAATTGAATTTCACCCCAGAACAAAATATACCCTTTTTCGGACAGATTAACACTTGGCCTGCAACAGCTGGGACACTAGATTCAGGGTATTGCTATTTTGGCAATTGAATTTCACCCCAGAACAAAATATATGTTTTGGCGGACACTATTATACTTTGCCAGCCACAGCTGAAACCACTTATTTATGGTATTGCTATTTTGGCAATTGAATTTCACCCCAGAACAAAATATACACTTTTACAGACAGATTAACAATTGGCCTGCAACTGCTGGGACACCAGATTCAGGGTATTGCTATTTTTGCCATTGGATTTCACCCCAGAGCAAAATATACCCTTTTACGGACAGTTTAACACTTGGCCTGTAACAGCTGGGACACCAGATTCAAGGTATTGCTATTTTGGCAATTGAATTTCACCCCAGAACAAAATATATGTTTTGGCGGACACTATTATACTTTGCCAGCCACAGCTGAAACCACTGATTTATGGTATTTCTATTTTCGCAACTGAATTTCACCCCAGAAAAAAATATATGTTTATGTGGACACTATTATACTTTGCCAGCCAGTGCTGGGGCACCAGATTTAGGGGATTGCTATTTTGGCAATTGAATTTCCATGCAGAAAATAATCTATCCTTTGATAGACAGCAGACAGTATTATTCTTGGCTATCCAAAGCTGGAACACCAGATTTAGGTTATTGGTATTTTGTCAATTGTATTTAACCCCGTAATAAAATATAGAAATTGCTATCCTGAGTTTCTAGGGGTGACAATAAGCACAGCAAAGTCCCTGATGTACGATATAGCAAAAAAAAAAAAAACTAGTATTGATGGATTGATGGACTTGGTGGCAGCTTGTTCTGGTGCACCACAAGTCACAAAATGTCCGCCGATCACCCCAGAAAAAAAGTGATAGAAAAACGCTCTGTGCAGCCTAAAAAAACAGTGAGCAATTTGCTTGAAGAAGTTGAATCATTCACAGCTGTAGATCGATCACTTCATTAGGTGCTAATGCTGACTTTTCCCTGCCTAATCTCGCCCTCACAGCAGCTGCGTCCTCTCCCTACACTAATCAGAGCAGTGTGATTTGCAGCGCTACGTGACTCCAGCTTAAATAGAGTCTGGGTCACATGCTGCACTTGGCCAATCACAGCCATGCCATTAGTAGGCAGGGCTGTGATGGGCTCTTAGGGCAAGAAGTCAAACGCTAGCTGATTGGCTGCTGTGCAGCCCTTCTGAAAGCTGGAAGAAATAGCCGAACAACAGACCCGAACCTGAACTTTACCTTTTGCCTAGGAATCTTCTATAAGGTGCTGGGCTAATCAGCAGAGGGGAGGTTGGGGGCTGATAATTATTTACGCCACTTGCCTGGTGATCAGCTAGGGGGAATTATGATAAGAGCAGAGAGGTGGTTGGGGGTTATTTTAGTGTAAAGGAAGCTTTGGATGGGCCAGGACCTGATGCTGAGGCCAGGACCTGGTGCCACAAGAAGAATGTTGAGACTGGAGATTGTCTGCCATCCACCCTTGGCCGAGGGGAACCATTCTTCAAGTAACTGAGTACCCAGGATGATTGGGGATTGACTTGCTGGTATCGGAGTACCAGGTGGCGCCCCCGGATTTATTAATTACTGTTTCTGAGTATGCTGTGTGAGTTTGTGCTCGTCCATGTTCTGTGGAGTGCTTTCCTTGTTATGCAATAAAGTCACCTGGATCTGTTCTCCATACCTATGTGATCTGTCATACCCACTCCGTGACAATGGGAAACCCTGCTGTCACTGACAGTGGGCTGTCCGCTCCCATAGCTGCCCGATCCCTGAGCAGTTGCTTACTCTGAGAGGACATTCAGGGAGGTCCATGCAGAAAGTGTGGACCACCCAGATGTTTATAGCAAAGGAGCAGTCTGCATGTAATTAAATTCTGCATAGAAATCTGTAAGTCGATAAACTGTTCTCAAATCTGTGCTGCAGGAAGGAGTATTGTGTAGTTCCCACCACTGTCTGCAGTTTCATGGCTCTTTTGTTACATTCACATCCAGTTATCACTACTTTACTGAGCAACTATGACAAATACATGTAGAATTAGTTATCATGCATATGACATTCATATATAGAGAAAAAACTAATAGTTGGCCATACTTTTCTCCCATGGGATAACTCACTAGAGGTTTCTTTTTTTCTCAGGGGAAATTAAATAGGGCAGTTTGGAGCTTCATTATTCTCTTTCCCATGTAACTGAAGAAACAATGCGTCTAACCTGTAGAACTATACTTATAGAAATATACATGTTGCAATTTTCTGCACAGTGCTGACTGTGTTTCTTGCTGTTATTTAGGTACATTTCTGCCATTGACCTTCATTCTGTGGTAATACATTCTGTTAGAGGTTTTCTACCAGTACAATAATCAACAGTTTCAGATTTGTTATGAGCCTCAGGTAAAATTCATTTTAAATGGCTAATCCTAAAATGTTTATCAGCTTTTTTAAATAGAACTACCAAATACACGCACATTTATAAATGCTTAGGCTTTATATAAGACATTTTGCATGTCTGTGTTAGTAAAAACTTACATTCCCAATGAAATACCAACACTAAAACAGCTTTTCTACATTGTGCTCTTCATCTGTTAATCATAATAGAAATGTACAGTATGAATAAATTGCCATCTGGGAGTTATCATTCCCATTAACAATAGGATATATCAGTACGTACTATTTGGGTATGGCCACACATTAAGGTTTCTTGATGCAGTTTTGGAAGCCAAAATCAGTAGTAGATGGTAAAGGGAGAGAAAGTATAAAGGACAGATACATCTTCTCCTCTTTTTTAATTCACTCCTGGTTTTGGATTCCATAGCTGCATCAGGAACCCTGACCATGTGGCCATACCCTTACGCTATCAAGCATAAATAGTCCATTACTAGACTGTGCAGGGATACTATGTAAATTCACACAATTTTCTGCATTAACCAGAATAAGTAGAGATTAGCGAATTTTTCAAAGATTCTATTCGGCTGTTTCGATCCGAATTTATTTGCGGCGAATTTCATTAAAAATGGCTATTTCCTGGCTGCAGAAAGCCTTTATAGTGGTGTAGAACACTGTGCATTGCAGTAACACGCATAGCAAGTCTGCTGTGGTAGTGAAATAATACCGTTAGTCAGTATGACATGCAGATGACAGGCGTCACTCTTAGAATCGCTGCACGCTTTACTTATTTGGGCAGTCATGGGGCCAAAACTGACCAAATAACTCAAGTATGAACTCAAAGGTCTTACAGGTCGATGTTAGCGCCAGCTTATTCCACATAGATGTCTACAGAACCTGTTCTATTAAACGCTTATACAAGTAGAGCCCCCTGACAGAAATTGTTTATGGCCTTTCTTTGTTCATATAGTCGGTCCAATATATGGAGGGTGGAATTCCAACAGGTATAAATGTCGCATATCAGCCCTATGTTGGGGGATGCCTTTCTGCCGCTGCAGCTCAAGGAGGGTGTGCTTTGCGGTGTACGAGTAGCTGAAGTGCATGGAAAGTTTCCTGGCCATTTTTAGGATGTCTTGAAGATGGGTGGAAGGCTTCAGGAACCGCTTGACAACTGCTTGACAACCACATGTGCCATGCGGGGTGCATGGCTCAGCCCTCCTTGATGAAGTCCCAACATCATGTTCTTCCCGTTGTTGGTTACCATGGTGCAGATTTTCACTTGTGGTGGAAAAAGCCAGGATTTAATTTCTTGATGAAGGACACGGAGCAGATCCTCCCTTGTGTGATTCAATTTTCCCAGGGAAACGAGGTAAAGAACAGCGTGACAACTCCGTGCCCTGCACATGTGGTATGATGGGGAGGAACTGTGAATTTTCCCTGCAGTGGAGGCTGAAGACACGGTGAAGGATGAGGAGGCAGAGGAGGGTATTATCGCAGGACCAACGGCGTGAGAACGTGGAGGCAGAAGCGGCATCACTTGGTCAAGTTGCTGGTTTGGCTGTGCAGGAACCCCATTCACCCAGTGGGCTGTAAAGAACATGTATTGTCCCCGACAGTAGTTACAGCTCCACACGTCGGTGCTGCCAAGCACTTTGGCAGACACCGACAGGCTCAATGACTGGCCCACCTTCTGTTCTACATGTGTGCGCAGGGCTGGTACTGCCTTTTTGGCAAATAAATGACAGCTTGGGACTCTCCACCTCGGCTTCGCACAAGCAATCAGTTCTCTGAAAGGTGCAGAGTCCACCATTTGGAAAGAAAGGAACTGCAGCCCCACGCATACTGTTGTCTCTTGGCAGTCGCTTCGGTGATCGATTGCTGACGTAATGACTGATGAGGCGTAGGAGGGTGAGGAGCAGGAAAATCAGGATCAGCAGATGATGGGAAGGACAGACTGCTCACTTCGGCTGAGGTGGTGGAGCCTTGACTGCCTGAAATCGTCTGTGTGCCACTGGGTGATGCAGAGGTTGCTGCGGCAGGCTGGACCACCTCATCGGAACCATGGTTCTCCCAGGCCACACTATGGTGATGCTGCATGTGTTGACACAGGGTCGTGGCCCTGGCCATGCTTTACATTCTGGCCAAAGATTCTACATATGGCCATGTTCACCTCCTCTGGCGGCTTAACAAAAAACTGCCACACCGCCGAGTAGGTGATTTTACCTCCAACACTACGCACTGACTGACTGCTACCGCCGCTGCCTCCATGAACCTGTTCACTTGCAACGAAGTTGAAGATCAAGTCAACCATTCTTGAACTGCTGGGTTGCTAGTGAAGAAACGACCACTACCTGACAATCGGAGCTCAGTCCTCTCGAAGTGACCCCTGCTGTCACGGCCTTTTACTCTGCTGCGACCTCTGACTGTACCCTTTTTTCCCCCTAATACACACAAAAAAGGGCTTTATAACATATAACTGGACCACTGAACGGCAAAAATATGTTTCTTTTGCCACTAATACACGCCTCAAAAGGCTTAAGAACATATAAATGCACCGCTGAACAGTAAATATATTTTTTTTTTGCCACTATTACATGAAAAAAGGGCTTTATAACATAAAACTGCACAGTTGAACGGCAAATATAGTTTTATTTTGCCACTAATACATGCCACAAAAGGCTTTAGAACATATAACTGCAACGCTGAACAGCAAATATATTTTTATTTTGCCACTAGTACACGCCACAAAAGGCTTTATAACATATAACTGCACTGCTGAACAGCAAATATATATTTATTTTACTACTAGTACACGCCACAAAAGGCTGTAGAACATTTAACTGCACCGCTGAACGGCAAATATATTTCACTTTTGCCACTAATACATGCCACAAAAGGCTTTAGAACATATAACTACACTGCTGAACAGCAATTCTATTTTTATTTTGCTACTAGTACACGCCACAAAAGGCTTTAGAACATATAACTGCACCGCTGAATGGAAAATTTATTTTTCTTTTGATAATAATGCACACCATAAAAGGCTTTATAAAATGTAATTGCACTGCCGAATGGCAAATATATTTTACTTTTGTCACTAATACACGCCACAGAAGGTTTTAGAACATATAATGGCACCGCTGTTCGGCAAATATATTTTACTTTTGCCACTAATACACGACAAAAAGGGCTTTAGAACTTATAACTGCACCTGTTAACTTCAAATATATTTTTCTTTTGCCACTAATACACAACAAAAAGACTGTAATTTTAGCACTTCACACAACGGCTAATAAGTACTTTTTTCCCCCACTAATACAAGCCAAAAATGCTTTAGAACTTATAACTGCACCGCACAAGGGCAAATACGACTTATTTCCTTGTAATAAACCCTGTTAATGGTTGTATCAAACAGTACTTGCACCGCAATAACAAGAATGGTGTGCTGGAAATACAGAGCTGTATAATGGCAATTTGGGTCCCCAAATCAGTGCAGCAAGGTGTAATAGGATTGTTCCTATTACCCAGGCTGTGACCGCCCCTACTGAACCCTGTTCAACATAAATGCTGTGGAATGATTCCTCCCTATACTTTCCTTACACCTTAAATAATCTTTCCCTGCACTTGTAAATCGTTTTTTTAGCACAATGACGTTTTTTATAACAATGTCCCTAGCGCCTGCTGACATCTCTCCCTGCACTAAGTACACTGGTAAATGGCAGAATTTAAGATGGCTGAGGCTATTTATAGGGCCGTGACATCACAGGGCTTGCTGGCTGCTGATTGGCTACATACAGGGCATTATGGGTGATCCCGCCTTCCCATGCTTCCTTTCTCCATGTCCTCACACGTTCAACAGCTATTTTAGGAAAAATTTGATTTGTTACCATGAAACGTGAGGAAATTCGGATTCGGTGCGAATCAAATTTTTCCTGAAATTCAGATCGAATTCAACTTCGTGAGCTTAGATTCACTCATCTCTAATAATAACATTAAAGAATCTATCCAGCTTAAGAAAAATACAATGGGGAGATTTATTAAAACTGGAGTAAAGAAAAACTGGCTTCAGAGCTCCTTTGGGGAAAAAAGGTGGAATCTGATTGGTTTCTATAGGCAACAAAGCCAGTTTACCTTTACACCAATTTGATATATCTACCCCAATCTGTAGTGTTATCAAGACAAACAATGGAACAATTCATCAACACTGAGGCTCCATTCACACGTCCGTGTGTGTTTTGCGGATCCGCAAAACACGGACACCGGCAATGTGCGTTCCGCAAAATGCGGAACAGAATTGCGGACATGTGAATGGAGCCTTAACTGTTTCTTGCCCTGAAACTATAAAAGCCTCCAAATCAAGTCACAAGTTAACGATTTGCTTTATGCAAATTATCTTATGTCAGCTAAACCAGAGATTCCTCCAAAAGGAAGAGTGGCCTATCTATTGAAAGCTGTTTTAAAGTTTCTGCACTTTATTAGTACAAAGTAGGGTACTGATTGGCTGGATGAGAAGATTCAGATGCAGTTGGGAAAAGGGGGTATTATGGTTCTCAATGATGAAACCCATTTGCTATACAGGATGGTGTCTTATTTTCAAGGCAATGTTCCATGGGGGGAAAAAAAAAAAAGACTCCTTCAAAAGGAAGAGTGACCCATATGACAGCTGTTTGGAGGTCCATGCACCTTATCATTATGCAGTGGGTACTGGTTGACTGAATGAGATTCCTTAGATGCAGCTCAGGAATGGGGGAGTTACTGGTTTAAAATAAAAACCTGGTATATGGACACTTTTTTTGAGGTGGAAAAAAATACATTTCTCATGTCAGCCAAAGCAGAGACTCCTCTAAAAGAAAGAGTGAACCATCTATTGAAAATCCTTTTAGAGTTCCCCTTATCATTATAAGGCAGGGTAGTGGTTTGCTGGGTGAGAGGACTTAGACAAAACTTAGCCACCCCCAACTTGCTGTATGCTTGACTGGCTGTTGTTTCTTGCCCTGAAACTGCTGTCTACAGATGGGCTGCTCTTTCTGTTGGAGGAGTCTCTGAATTGGCTGCCATGCGATAATTTTTATACTTTTTCTCATGGAGCATTGCCTTGAAAAGAAGTCCACATATGCCAGCTTGGTCTATTTAATAAGAACTAGTTTATGATTTATGCTTCCTTACTACAGAGCCAACCAAAGGCAGAAGGGTGAGTTTTGCTGTAATTGACTGATCTCAACAAAGTTAACTGAATGTCCTTTGTGCAAGTGGCAAATAATAAACCTTTAAAGGGAACCTGTCACATTGGACATGCTGTCTGAGCAGCAGGAAACATGATATAGAGCAGGAAGAGCTGAGCAGACTGACATACAGTTTTATGGGAAAAGATTCAGTAAAATTTGTAATTTATACATCTAAATTGATGCCCATTCTGGGCTTTGAAATCATGGTGGTGGCCCTATCAGTGATTAACAGCAATCTCTATATACGCTCACAGTGGGAAGGCTGTCAATCACTGATAGAACCGCCTCCTTTACTTTAAAGCCCAAAATAAGCAGAAATTTACATATATATTTCAAGTCTACTCAGCTACTTCTCCTAGATAACATGCTGCTGGCAAATTAATTAGCATTTTCATGGTGACAGGTTCCCTTTAACAAACCCCACGCTTGTGATATTTAGTATGGGCACCTTTCCCTACTGCCCCACATTTAGATTTCGAGTATTGTTTTTCATGTGTGTAATACACTTATCTGTGTCTATAATTCATGCAAAATACAGCATTATTTGATGAATTCTAATTGAATTTCTGCCTGGAAAACATACAGTAGAATGCTTTAGATGTAGAAATAAAAGATATTTTATTCCCTGTAGCCATACGCTGGTTTAGGTTGCCACAAAATCAACTACAATAGAGTAGTTCTGGCACCAAAAATTATTATGTGTCGTGTCTGTCTCTGGCAAGGCAATGATACTTCATGGGCTTTAATCCCTTAGTTAATTATGAAATTATGTTGTTTCTTGATTTAGATTAATTATTTCTGAACCGGTGACAGAACAAGCTCTTGTGATGGTGATATTAGCCCTCATTCACAGCAGAAATGTTCCTAATGAAGCAAAGAGCAATACAGGGGACATTTACCATTTATTTCTATGCAGAGCTGTTAGCAGACCTGTTTTATGCTTGACTAGTATGGGGCAATGGGCCAAAAGAAAGAAAAAAAACCAAAATGACACCTTCTGAATAATAACACTTCACAGTAGTTATTGCCAAAAGCCATGTAGAGCCACCATATGTTTTAACTGAAGATTCCTCATCTGTCTAAGGGGAAATAATTTTTGTAGTGAAAACACATATTTTTACATAGCCTTCCCACAAGCGGCTGTTCTTATCATTAAAAGTTTTGGTCTGTTAGTTGTGGCAAGCAAAAATGTGTAAAAAATATAAAAAAGCAGGTGCAGCTGGGTAATAATTCTTCAGAATTACTCTTCATAAAAAGACAAGAGTCTTTACAAATTAATTAGGTTGCATGGTAAGAAGAAACAGAAGTTTACAAAGTGCTGATTATAACGTAAGAACATAATGGGAACAGAGTTGTTATTCTATAAGAATTTAAAAAATGCCGACAGTAACAGCAGCACAAGAATCAGCAAAACAACTAGTACATGGCCCACCAGGTAAAGGTACAATAAATTGTTTGTAAGATGCACAAAAATGGAGGCACCACTCAATGAATAAATATTTTTATTAAATCCAAAGCAATGTTGCAGCTTTAGAAATGTTCACACTGAGCCCGAAATGTCGCACTGGGTCTAAGGAAGATTAGTCATCGAATTCTGCCTGAATCTTCAATTTTGTAAACAAAAAACGCTGCTGATGATGGGGAGCGTGGGGATTTGAACCTCCATTTGAGTATTTAAACAGTTTATTCCTCTGTCTATTTTGCACCCATATGGATCTACAACAAGGGTACCTCCACACATTTTGGTTTCCTGATGCAATTTTGGAAGCTAAAATCAGGAATGAATCCGAAAATACAAATAAGTCATATTTGTCATTAATACTGTCTCTCCTTTTATGATCCACACCTGATTTTGGCTTCCAAAATTGAATCAGCCAACCAGACCACATGGCTGTACCCTAAGGGCTCATGCACGCGAACTTGTACCACCCGTTCCATGCATTGGGGACTGCAAATTTACGGGGGAACATCCGTGTGGACTAATGCAGACCCATTCAACTTGAGTGGGTCTGTGATCCGTCTGCACTGCAAAAAAATAGAACAAGTTAAAGTGAATGGGTCAGCATCCGTGATGAGGTGCTCAAACGGCTGGTGCCCGTATATTGCAGACCCACTGTTTGCAGGCTGCAATACGCGAACCCACCAACGACGGTCGTGTGCATGATCCCTAAAGCCTACAGTATTTCACATGCAGTGAATCGTGGAAGTGTACTTTCTGTGGTCTCCACTGGCCGTTCATGCATCCATTGATTTTAATGTGTGTATCCACGCATTATTAGTTTTCCACAAACTGTGGGTCTATGGTAACACTGCAGAAACATGCCTTCTTTTGTCCATGATTACAAATCCCTTATACACATATCCTTATACACAGGTCCATGAAAACCATGGAAACAACATCCATGTTTGCTCTGTGGTTTTCATGGATTGTTGCTAGAAGATGCTCTGCAAATAATCTATTTTGGCCTAGATGACTGCCAAAGCCATCTAGCATTACGTTTCTGGTGCGTTGTCTGCATTTGTTTGGTTTGGCTATGCCACAGACTGTTTAGCAAAGTGTTGTGCAGCTAGAATGTCATCACTGATCAATGTGGACATGCTGATAAACTTGGGTCTGGAGGGGACTGAATTATGAGATAACTGCACTAAAGGATACCACAGGACATTGACTGACTATTTATGGGAGTGTGTCTCCTCTTCGCTTTACTCAAAAGACTAGGAAACTGCAAGTGTGTTATAGCCTGCACGGATGGGTAAGTTGAAACTTAGGGTACTTTCACACTAGCATTTTGGATTCCGTTTGTGAGATCCGTCTCAGGGCTCTCACAAACGGTCCAAAACAGATCAGTTAAGCCCCAACACATTCTGAATGGATAAGGATCCGTTCAGAATGCATCAGTTAGGCTCCGTTCCGTTTCTATTCTGTTTTGGAGGCAGTCACCAAAACGCAGCTTGCTGTATTTTGGTGTCCGACTGAAGAGGCTGAGCCTAAGGCCTCTTTCACACGGGGTCATGTTTGACGCCTGGATAAGAGGCGGGTGCGTTGCGGGAATATGCACGATTTTTCCACCCGGGTGCAAACGTTTGTAATGAGTTTTGCACGCGCGTGAGAAAAACCGCCATGTTTGGTACCCAGACCCGAAGCCGGACTTCATCACTGAAGTCCGTTTTCGGGTATTCTGGAGAATTTATTATTTTCCCTTATAACATGGTTATAAGGGGAAATAATAGCATTCTTAATAAAGAATGCATAGTAAAATGAAGAGGAAGGGGTTAAAAATAATAAAAGTTAACTTACCTTAGCCACTTGATCGCGTAGTTGCGATCTGTCCTCTCTTTCCCAGCATCAGCTAACAACTAAAGGACCTGTGATTACGTCACATCACATGGTCACATTACATGGTCCATCACCATGGTAAGATGTGCAGGTCATTTTTAGCTATTATTTGCTGTACCACTGTTTTCATGTTTTTTTTTTTTTTTTTTCAGCAGATACTGTCAAGACAAAATAGTGCATGTTGTGTCACATTTTGCCATAAATTGAAGCTGTCATCAAGGCAGATCTGACTTAAGCCTCAAAAGGCCATATGTTTACAGACAGCAAATAATGTTTTTGCGAGACAAAACAGAGCTAAAAACATAAGTGTCTAAACCTTGCAAGATTCATGTGTGTAAAAACATGCTGTCTTGGTTTGTCCAAAATGTTAAGGCCCCTTTGAGACGAGTGTGCCGGATCGGTCAGAATGCGTTACGGGTGGGTTCAGGGAAACCCGTGCGAGTTCGCACGCAATTTGGGCTCATTTACACTGCTGTAGGTGGGCCGTTCCGTGCATTGGGGACTGCAATTTGCGGTCCCCAATGCACGGGCAACCTCAGTACGGTCGCCAGGATGAATCCAGACCCATTCAACTTGAATGGGTCTGCATTTGTCCGTTACGCAAAAAGATAGAGCAAGTTCTATATTTTTGCGGAACAGAAGTATGGAACAGAGTGCGTCCGTAGTGTTCTGTGATTCCATTCTGCATCTCCGGATTTGCGGGCCTATTGAAGTGAATGGGTCCGCATCCGTGATGCGGAATGCACACAGAACAGTGCCCCTGTATTGCGGATTAGCAAATGTGTTCCACAATACGGCAATGGGCAGCACACATTCACGTGCATTAGCCCTTTATCTGCGATTGCGTTGCGTTGTTCAGTTTTTTCCGCGTGAGTGCAAAGCGTTTTAATGCGTTTTCCACATGCGTGATATAAAAACTGAATGTTGGTACCCAGACCCGAACCCGGACTGCTTCACTGAAGTTCGGTTTCAGTTCGGTGTTCTGTAGATTTTATTATTTAACATTATAACATGGGTATAATGGAAAATAATAGCATTCTTTAATGCAGAATTCTAAGTAAAATGTCTCTTGAGAGTTAAAATTTATAAAAGAAAATTACTCACCTAATCCACTTGATCGCGCAACCGTTATTGTCTTCTTTCTGCTTCTTGCAGGACCCGCAAACAGACCTGCGCTGAAGTCATTTTGCTTACTAAGTGGTGACCGCGGTGGCGTCAGCGAAGGTCCTGCTGAATGAAGATAGAAGAACCTGTATAGGTCATCAGTATCTGATCCATGGGGGTCCGACACCCAGGATCCCCACTGCTCAGCTATTTGAGGAGACATCTGTACTCACTGTAGGGCCACAGCCCAGAAACGTACATTGAACAATAACTGTGGTATCGTAACCCAAACACAGTTATTGTACAATCAGAATTGCTGGGTGGGCAAACTGACATTGACAGAAAGGGAGGCTTTGAAGGGGCTCCAAGTGGACAACAACATCATCATTAAACCTTCTGACAAGGGAGGTAATGTTGTCATTATGGGACATCACCAATATCAGGGCATGTGCCATAGAATCCTGAGTGATAAGATGACATATAGACAACTTATGTCTCATTCCACCGATGTCTTTAAGAAAGAATTGTCAGAAATCCTTTTTGGGGCCTTGGAGGCGAAGTTAATTAATAAAACAGAATTGGCTTTTCTCCTCCCTGAATATCCCGTTATGGCCGTTTATTACGGCCTACTTAAGATCCATAAAGGCTGTAATCCCCTGAAAGGCAGGCCACTTGTGCCTGGTGTTGGCGGTCTAACCACCAACATCAACACATACGTGGAAATCATTTTGAGGCCTTTTGTCACCAGCTTACCTTCATATTTAAGGGACACTATAGATGTCTTGGGGCAAGGAAGGGACACAATTGGCTAGCCTGGACGTTGAAGCCCTTTACAGTTCCACCCCCATAATCGTGGGTGTCAAGCGGTGCTCACATATCTACAGCAGAGAGGGGAACATAGAGAACACAATGCTTTCATTATGCAACTATTGTATTTTGTGCTGACAGTCAGATCTTCCACCAGCTCAGGGGTGTCTCAATGGGTAGTCCGTGTGCCCCCACTTTTGCGGATCTCTATCTGGGTTGGTGGGAGAGAGAATATATCTCTCTGGATCAGATATATCGACGACGTGCTTATCCTATGGATGGTTAACGTGTCAACATTCCAGGAGTTTGGTGTCTCCCTGAATGATAACTGTTTTGGGTTGTTTTTCACGTCAGAGATTAATAAAAAGCAGATCTCCTTTCTGGATCTGTCTGTCACCCTGAATTCCTCTGGCCGTGTAGTAACTAGCATCTTTAGGAAGCCCACAGCGACCAACAATCTCCTGAGATGGAGAGTGGGCAATCCGCAGCTTTGAAGAGAGGTATACCTAAAGCGCCAGGAGGAATTGCTCACAACTGGTTGACTTTAGATCTGCGGCTAAAGAACTTCAACAGAGATTCGTCCACCATGGCTATCTGCAGAAGGTGCTCAAACAGGCTTACCAGCACTCTGAGCACTAATCGTAACGCACTCCTCTCCCCCAAGAAAAGAGGGGAAATGGACGATGTTGTAAAGATTATTGGGACATTTGACAGGGCTCACGAGGAAGTACGCCAGGTCCTAATGGAGTATTGGGACACATTAAGATCGGACCCTGATGTGGGTAGCTTGATTCATCCGAGACCTGTCATTACGTCCCGTCGCAGCCAAAATTTTGGCGATATGTTGGTGCATAGTTTCTATCAGAGCCCTAAAGAGCAACTGTGGCTACGTAATACTCTAACTGGTGCATTCCCATGTGGAACATGCAAGTTTTTCAAGTTCATTAACAAAAGTAAATCGTTCACAGACAGTACCTCAAAGAAAACCTTTTACACTAGGTCTTTTATTAATTGTAAATCAGCGAGAGTGATTTATTTAATGACATGCATCTACGGCATTAAATATGTCAGCAAAACTAGACGTGAACTCAGGCTAACACATCTCTGACATCACAAAAGGCCTCATGGCCTCAATGATTCTATTTCATTCATCCCATTCATTTAATCTCCTAGACTATTGAATTGCATCTTGGGGACCAATCTTATGTCCCTGTAGGTCTCAGGACATGAGTGTGAGTTCATGTTTCCACTCTAGCTTACCCTGTTGCACATCTATTCTTGAGGACTAACCATTTGTCCCTATATGTCTGCCATGCTGTATCATATACAAAACAACTCTATGACATTTCACTCCTTGTTCTCTTTGTCCATGTAGTTGGTTTTCTCTTATATCCCCAGCTTTATCATTAGATACCAATGATTAACTTGCCCTGGTGGGTCTTTTTTAGTTACCACTCTATGAATTACCATACTAGGATTATTTTATGCCTTTTCCCCCCATTTAGTTTTTAAGTTTGGTTCTTCTCTGGTATCATCCATGTTCAGGCTCCCGATAAATGAGAGCATTCTCACGGCCGCTTAGCGGTTAGTACTAGCGCAGTGGCGTACACTAGGCCAGTGTTTCCCAACCAGTGTGCCTCCAGCTGTTGCAAAACTACAACTCCCAGCATGCCTGAACAGCCAAAGGCTGTCCGGGTATGCTGGGAGTTGTAGTTTTGCAACAGCTGGAGGCACACTGGTTGGGAAACACTGCACTAGGCCACTGTTAAACATGCTGACTCTCACACTAGGGAGTATGGCTTAGGCAGGGTTTTGCTATTCAGTGTCAGGCTCCTGAGGAAGTGTACTTATTAGGCACACAGAAACGCTTTGAGTCTTTTCCAGTACACTGTGGCTAGTTTAGGCTAAAAGTTGGCTGTGCATGAGTCATGTCAGTTAGTTCTATTAGTCTAGCCTGAGTAGTACTCCCTGTTAGCAGCCTACAATTGCGTCCAGCGGTCTCACCAGTGGCACTGATAGTTGGCTTTGCATGAGCCATATCAGTTGCTTCAGTGAGGGTGAGGGCCACTGGACGCAGTCTGTTCTGTCTCTGTTTGATGGCTACGTGCACGACCATCTTCAGGGGGACAGTTGCCTTGTAGTGGTGTACTTGTACACCTATACACTGAGCACTTCAAATAGATAAATTAATTTGAGTCCATAGTGTTTATGTGGTGGATCACCCTTTGGTTTAGTGTTTTATGCACAATTTAACACCAAGAGAGTGCACCTGTGGGACAGATTTACATATATACAGTGTATTCCACCATACACCATCTTAAAGTGTCCCCTCCATGATTGAGGGTGCAGCATTACATACATCCGGCTGGTAACCCACCATCTTACATTGGGGGATCGACTCCTTGGGCTCTAGGGTCAGTTTTACAACTGTTTTTATCCTATATATATCAGTGGCTAGTACTCACCACTATATTGATACCGCACAAGTTAATCACATATACTACCCTTTTCTGACCCGGTTTACAGTTTATCGAGCATACACCCCTGTTTTTAACTTATATCATTAATAAACTTTTTTTGTTTTGTTTATTAATCCTACGTCCTAATTACATTTGTTTTGCTTCAATCTAGTGGACATATACCTCCCCCCCCCCATTTTCCTGTGTTTTTACAAAATAAATGTGTAATTACTAAAAATAGATAGATAGATAGATAGATAGATAGATAGATAGATAAAATCATACTTCATAATATGTGGGAAACTACTACTGAGTACTGATGTTTTTAGATTTAATATATTTACATAGAATAATAAAGGCTTCCTACTTATTGGTATTGAATAACATATCTTAGTTTATGGCTGATGTAAGAATAAGTAAATATAGGAATAAATAAGTTAAACTGACATAGAATATGTCTCGCTGCACTCTCTCTGTACTCTCTCTCTCTCCAAAATTCTATTAATCATTTCCAGCAACAATTATTCCTAGTGCATGAGCGTTTGCCATGTCTCTCCCTATGCTCAGCTCACAAGACAATGGCAGAGACCGAGAGTGATGAGGGTTTTATAGGGCTGTGACATCACAGGAGATAGCTATCTGGGGATTGGCTGGCTGCAAGGCCTTATGGGTGATATTGAGTTTCTGGGCTTTTCTCTTTTACGTTCAGTTTCACTTTGTAACACGTGCAGTCGCCAGTTTAAAAAAACTGATTAGTTACCATGAAGAACACGGAAATTCAGATTCCTTGCGAATCAAACTAAACTTCAGATCAAATTTTACTTCGAATGCTTTGCTTCGCTCAAAATTCATTTTCCCTATTCAAAAAATGAGAACAAGAACTCAGTGACACAGAGTTTTCGGGTAGGATTCTAATGAGACTTCAGAAAGTAAGTTCAATGATACTTAGCGAATAGTGTAGAGATATGTACTTCCGCATTATTCATGCTGATTCAAGGTGATATATGCTTTTTATTTATTATTTTGAGATACACAAGCTCATTATTTAAGGAGTTGCCTTAAATATGACTTACCAAAGGCATTGGGACTGCCCCTAGATACAACCTTTGTGGTAGAGTGTTTTGACTGTCAATTTATTACAGAGGTCTAGAATAGGGATGTGCCTTTATCTACTCAATGGTATATTTTTCATTATATCTTAAGTCATAAATGTCAGTATTAGGAGAAATTTCTATTCTATTATTATTGGTAAAAAATGCTTTCTGTTACATTGGCTGAAGAGCTAGCTCCCCTCCTGGGAAGGGAGTTTGGAGAAATCAGACACTGAAAGACACAAGTAACAGTAGACTAAACAAATTTTCAAGAAGGGGAAAAGCTTTATGATTCACTCATTAACTACAGTAGACAGGAAAAAGCTTCTATTATGGAATCCTTTAAATCCACAATATAATTCAGCAGATCTTTGGGGGTCTTTGCAACCACTTAGGATACCTCTTTAAATGGGGTACAGGATTGGCATTGGGCGTTTGGTTTAGGTTCTGTTATCTATGGAGATCTATCTTTTAGGGGGAGGTTATGGGGAAGAGAAAATGCAAAAATCTTTGAGATCAGGGGATCTACGGTAATTGTAATGTACAGTTGTGGCCAAAAGTTTTGAGAATTACATAAATATTGGAAATTGGAAAAGTTGCTGCTTAAGTTTTCATAATAGCAATTTGCATATACTCCAGAATGTTATGAAGAGTGATCAGATGAATTGCATAGTCCTTCTTTGCCATAAAAATTAACTTAATCACAAAAAAACCTTTCCACTGCATTTTATTGCTGTCATTAAAGGACCTGCTGAGATCATTTCAGTAATCGTCTTGTTAACTCAGGTGAGAATGTTGACAAGCACAAGGCTGGAGATCATTATGTCAGGCTGATTGGGTTAAAATTGCAGACTTGACATGTAAAAAGGAGGGTGATGCTTGAATTCATTGTTCTTCCATTGTTAACCATGGTGACCTGCAAAGAAACGCATGCAGCCATCATTGCGTTGCATAAAAATGGCTTCACAGGCAAGGATATTGTGGCTACTAAGATTGCACCTCAATCAACAATTTATAGGATCATCAAGAACTTCAAGGAAAAAGGTTCAATTCTTGTTAAGAAGGCTTCAGGGCGTCCAAGAAAGTCCAGCAAGCGCCAGGATCTTCTCCTAAAGAGGATTCAGCTGTGGGATAGGAGTGCCACCAGTGCAGAGCTTGCTCAGGAATGGCAGTAGGCAGGTGTGAGCGCATCTGCACGCACAGTGAGGCGAAGACTTTTGGAAGATGGCCTGGTGTCAAAAAGGACAGCAAAGAAGCCACTTCTCTCCAAAAAAACATCAGGGACAGATTGATCTTCTGCAGAAAGGACTGGGGCACTGGGGCACTGGGACAAAGTCATATTCTCCGTTGAAGCCTCTTTCCGATTGTTTGGGGCATCAGGAAAAAGGCTTGTCCGGAGAAGAAAAGGTGAGCGCTACCATCAGTCCTGTGTCATGCCAACAGTAAAGCATCCTGAGACCATTCATGTGTGGGGTTGCTTCTCATCGAAGGGAGCGGGCTCACTCACAATTTTGCCCAAAAACACAGCCATGAATAAAGAATGGTACCAAAACACCCTCCAACAGCAACTTCTTCCAACAATCCAACAACAGTTTAGTGAATAACAATGCATTTTCCAGCACAATGAAGCACCGTGCCATAAGGCAAAAGTGGTAACTAAGTGGCTCGGGGACCAAAACGTTGACATTTTGGGTCCATGCCCTGGGAACTTCCCAGATCTTAATCCCATTGAGAACTTGTGGTCAATCCTCAAGAGGCGGGTGGACAAACAAAAACCCACTAATTCTGACAAACTCCAAGAAGTGATTATGAAAGAATGGGTTGCTATCAGTCAGGAATTGGCCCAGAAGTTGATTGAGAGCATGCCCAGTCGAATTGCAGAGGTCCTGAAAAAGAACACTGTAAATACTGACTCTTTGCATAAATGTCATGTAATTGTTGATAAAAGCCTTTGAAACGTATGAAGTGCGTGTAATTAAATTTCACTACATCACAGAAACCATTGAAACAAAGATCTAAAAGCAGTTTAGCAGCAAACTTTGTGAAAACTAATATTGGTGTCATTCTCAAAACTTTTGGCCACGACTGTACAGGCAGGACCGTAAAACGTTTCATCATTGTCTGTATGAATGGCTTTGCTTATGTTATGTAACTGATGTTTCCTCTGCTCTTGTTCAATCAAATTGAAAAAAAAAAAACACCCGGGACGAATGGAAGGAGTGTTGATACTATAAAGAAAAAGAAAAAGGGACAAAATGCAATATGACAATCTATTAAGAAAAAAAGACATGAATCGCACATCCATATGCCATGCATTACTCTATTGCCTGTCAGCATAATTTATAACATCTCAATTGAGGCTCCTAGTATACATTTAGATCAAAATACATACCGTAGGACCAGCTGTCACTGTGATGCTGTGCTTGTGGACTTGTGGGGTCCAGTGCCAAGGGGTGACCTGGTAACAGGAGTTCTGTTGGGCTGCTAAGTCTTGCCACCAGAAGGTGCTGCAATGTGGCAGCAATGGTCCCAATGTGGTGCTGTGCTACTGTAAATTAGAGTAGGGACACATTTATAAGAGGCCACCTTGACATGTTAAGTAG
Organism: Bufotes viridis; assembly: GCA_033119425.1. Taxonomy (NCBI): domain Eukaryota; kingdom Metazoa; phylum Chordata; class Amphibia; order Anura; family Bufonidae; genus Bufotes; species Bufotes viridis. Next base: position 84,733,274 of record CM065591.1, on the reverse strand, counting down.
GCATATGTGTTTTTATAAAATGTATGCTATGTGCAGTGCCTCCATGGAGATGTTTTATAAATTATGCTGAGAAGCAATAGTTCAGTTATTTGTGCCTGTGTAATCTATGTCTTTTTTTTCTTAAGAGATTCTCCACTTTCTATGAATTGGTCTCAAATGAGTTTTATTTCAGGGATTTTCACAGCCATGAAACACTGAAGACACATTAACTAAAAATCATGGAACCATGGATTAAACATGGATAAGTCAAGGATAAGGTCAGTGTTATTTAGTTGCTATTTATATATTGTTACTAAAGTTAAGGCAAAATGCTATACACAGATTTTTATGTGCAATTACTTTTATTTATGCTTTTCTTTTTTTAGACTGTATATTTGCCTCGGCATAAAAATCCCGCAACCTTAGCTTTATTTTCCTTTTGGAAAGAAAGCTAATTTACATATCTTTTTTCCAGAAACCCAGAGGAGTGTTACCCGGCATATATGACTCTTCATAACTACTAGGCGCTCTCTATAAGGAGAAATAGTACCCCTGGCTACTGACCAAGGCCTCTCACCTATTTAAGGATTGTCTATATGCACTGATAAGAGGCAATCACCCAGGTGTCTGGCTGAACATTGATTTTTGTTTTTGAAAAGAAAGCTAATTTGCATATCTTTTTATTAGGAGTTCTCTCACTCGGTCCCAGCAATTAAACGTTGAATAGTATAGAATTGATTCATACCCGAATAGAATTAATTTTCTGATTTAAAAACTAAGAAATTCACTCACTCACTCTTAGCTAAATGTTGTCTCTTAATACCCAATGTATTTTAGATTTGTTGAACTTGATGAACTTATGTTTTTTTTCATTGGTACTAAGTAACGACAGCTGTAACAGAAAGGTACTGTATTTCAGCTAGCCATAGAAGTAATGACTGATCATAATAGCACAGCAATATTTTTAATCAGAACATTATTAAAGAAGAAGACATAAACAAAAATATAATTCTCAAGTATTTATGGATGTGTCTGAGTTAATTACAAACTTGCTAAAGGCTACTAAAGTTTGGTGCATGCTGTAGTTTTGCTAACTTTTGCGACATTTAGTGGGTTGAAAGCACCGTTACCACTTTTCAAAGTGGAACCTGGAATCAGGAACCTGGCAGAGATTATAGTGGAAATCTAAGTCAGCTTCTTTGCTGGTGTAGATCTCCACATTAGCACACGGACCTGCAAACATGCAAAAAAATATTAAGGGGCATGCACTTCTTAATAATTGTGTTAGATCAGATTCCAGCACAGAGAGATTAAGACCGGTGGGTAAAATGCTGGTCTTGATAAATGTCTCTATTATTTATTAGTATTTACTAAAATATAAATATTCATATGAAGGAGTTAAAGACAAAAATCTTCAATATGAGTATCTTTCTGAAAAAAGAAATTACATCTGAAATTTGCCAAGTAGAACTTTATGATTAACTAACTTGAGGACTAGATATATTGCAAAATATATAAAGCTGCATATTAAAATGTACATTTAAGGCTGCTTATAAAATAAAAATGGGACTTGATCCAAGAGAGGAGGCATCTAGACATCAACTTTTATATTCACTAGCTTTATAGGATACCAGTGCCAAACATGTATGGCACAGAAATGTGGGACAGAAATCCCAGTGCCATACATGTACCGCGGGTTGATTGGGTGGTTGCAGAAGCTGTGCCCGTCCGATCAGCAGCAGGGGTCTGGCAGTCACTGATAGCCCCATCCCTGCTATATTCGCCGGCATAGGTGAAAACACTGATGCCGGCGCATTTATCCTCTCACTGCCGCGGCCAGTGCTGACCGCGGCATGTGCCAGATCCTGCCTAGTGCGGGGTGGCCATCGGGTGCGACGGGGACCCGATCGCAGGGGAGGCTTCCGTGACAGCCTGTGATATCCAGCCCCCTGGGTCTCAAAGGCAGGAAGCTGTAAGTGTATTACAGTGTGTAATACACTTACAGCAAATGCATTACAATTAGAGATGAGCGAATTTCATATTTTGTTTACTGGTAAAAGGGGAATTGCGTTATGGATTCCGTTACCACGGACCATAACGCAATTCTATGACGGAATGCATAACGGAATGACTTTAAAAAAAAATTTCATTGCATCACTAAAAGTGCAACACCAAGCAATCAAAAAGCTGTATGCCCCCCAAAATAGTACAGATCTAACCGTCACCTCATCGCACAAAAAATGAGCCCCGGCCCCCTACCTAAGACAATCGCCCAAAAAATAAAACAAAATAACATGATTAGGTATCGCCGCATCTGTAACAACCTGCTCTAAAAAATAATACCACATGACCTAACCCCTCAGGTGAACACCGTAAAGAAAAAAGTGTCAAAAGAGCCATTTTTTGTCACCTTAGATGACAAAAAGTGTAATAGCAAGCGATCAAAAAGTCATATGCACCCCAAAATAGTGCCAATCAAACCATCATCTCATCCAGGAAAAATGATATCTTATCTAAGACAATGCGCCCAAAAAATAAAAAAATGATGGCTCTCAGACTATGGAGACACTAAAACTTGATTTTGTTTTGTTTCAAAAATGATATTATTATGCAAAACTTAAATAAATAAAAAAAAATACATATTAGGAATTGCCACGTCCGTTACGACCTGCTCTATAAAAATATAACATGACCTAACCCCTCAGGTGAACATCGTAAAAAAATAAAAACGGTGTAAAAAAAGCCATTTTGTCACCTTACATCACAAAAAGTGTAATAGCAAGCGATCAAATAGTGCCAAAATAGTGCCAATCAAACCGTCATCTCATCCTGCAAAAATAATACTCTACCTAAGACAATCGCCAAAAAACTAAAAACTGTAGCTCTCAGAATGTGGAGACACTAAAACATATTTTTTTTTTGCTTCAAAAATTATATTATTGTGAAAAACTTAAATAAATGAAAAAAATATACACATTATATATTGCCACATCCGTAACGACTAGCTCTATAAAAATATCACATGATCTAACCACTCAGGTGAACACCGTAAAAAAATAAAAATGGAGTAAAAAAAAGCCACTTTGTTACCTTACATCACAAAAAGTGTAATAGCAAGAGATCAAAAAGACATACGCAGCCCAAAATGATATCACTCAAATCGTCATCTCATCCCGCAAAAAATTAGACCCTACCAAGACAATCGCCCTAAAAATAAAAAAAACTATGGCTCTCAGAATTGGAGACATTAAAAGATGATTTTTTTGTTAAAAAAATGCTGTTATTGTGTAAAACTTAAATAAATAAACATAAGTATACATATTATGTTTCGCCGCTTCCGTAAGAACCTGCTGTTTAAAAATATCATATGACCTAACCCCTCATGTTGAACACTGTAAAAAAATAAAAAATAAAAAGTATGTCAAAAAAGCCATTTTTTGTCACCTTAAATCACAAAAAGTTTATTACCAAGCAATCAAAAAGTCATATGTACCCTAAAATGGTACCAACAAAACAGCCATGTTATCCCGTAGTTTCCAAAATGGGGTCATTTTTGGGGAGTTTCTACTCTAGGGTTGCATCAGGGGGTCTTTAAATGTGACATGGCAACTTAAAATTATCTCAGTGAATTCTGCCCCTCCAAAAACGATATGGCGTTCCTTTCCTTCTGCGCCCTGCCGTGTGCCCATACATCGGTTTATGACCACATATGGGGTGTTTCTGTAAACTACAGAATCAGGGGAATAAATATTTGTTTGGCTGTTAACCCTTATAGTTTTGTTTGGCTGTTAACCCTTGCTTTGTTACTGGAAAAAATGGACAAAAATGGAAAATCTGTCAAAAAAAAACAGTTTTAAATACTGTACCTTAAGGGGTGTATTTTCCAAAATGGGGTCACTTTTTGGAGTTTCTACTCTAGGGGTGCATCAGGGGGTCTTCAAATATGACATGGCAACTTAAAATTATCCATTAAAAATATGGGATGTTTCTGTAAACTACAGAATCAGGGGAATAAATATTTGTTTGGCTGTTAACCCTTATAGTTTTGTTTGGCTGTTAACCCTTGCTTTGTTACTGGAAAAAATGGACAAAAATGGAAAATCTGTAAAAAAAAAAACAGTTTTAAATACTGTACCTTAAGGGGTGTATTTTCCAAAATGGGGTCACTTTTTGGAGTTTCTACTCTAGGGGTGCATCAGGGGGTCTTCAAATATGACATGGCAACTTAAAATTATCCATTAAAAAATTGATTAAAATGGAAAATTTGCCAATAAAGTGAAATAAATTCTGAAATTTCATCTACATTTCCCTTTAATTCTTGTGGAATACCTAAAAGGTTAACAAAGTTTTTAAAATCAGTTTTGAATACCTTGAGGGCGTAGTTTCTAAAATGGGGTAATGTTTTGATGTTTCTATTATGTAAGCCTCACAAAGTGACTTCAGACGTGAAGTGGTCCTTAAAAAGTGGGTTTTGGAATTTTTCTGTAGCCTTCTAACATACCCAAAAAATAAAATGGCATTCACAAAATGTTCGAAACATAAAGTAAACCTATGGGAAATGTAAAGTAATAACTATTATATGAGGTATCGATGTCTGTTTTAAAAGCAGAGAAATTAAAATTTGGAAAGTTGCAAATAAAAAAAAAATCATACAATCGTACATTTAGTATTTTTTTTTAAATAAAAATGAAAAATATTGTCTAAAATTTACCACTATCATGACGTACAATGTGTCACGAGAAAATAATCTCAGAATGGCTTGGATAAGTAAAAGCATTTCAAAGTTATTACCACATAAAGTGACGCATGTCAGATTTGCAAAAATCGGCCTGGGATTTAAGGTGAAAAGTGGGTCATTAGTGAAGGGGTTAAAACCCTGTATACAATGGTTCATACAAATATCATTACTCTATTAATAGAGTATTCTGACCATATACATTTCAGGGATCAAATATGTCTCATAAGTGGAGGTTTCTGAGGGGCATTGCTTGACAGCCAAGCTGAAAGGCTGCTTGATTTGCTAGCTTCAGCACATTGTGACCTTCAAAGAGACATAACCCCACTCTCATTGCTTCAATTTCTCTGGACTTGTGTGTGCCCTAGCCTGATGATGACCCACGGCAAACGGCAGCACCAGAAACTTTACTTCTACTTTAAGAAAGACGCGGAAAGAGCCCTTGTGGGCCCTGGAGCTTTCTCATCATCTCCACCATCATCCAAGTCAGCTCCACTATCTTTTCAGGATCACCAGTCGTTAGCGAAACCACCAGGGAGGGGTTTAAACTGCTCAATATACACTCCAGGCTGAATTTTCTGCATATGGAGCTGCTGCTGCTCCTGCCCCCCCCCTCCATCAGTAATGGCAGTGAAGCGTGAGTGCAGAGCTTCTGAGGATGGGTGATGGAGCATGTAGGCAGTGACCAACCGACTGCACAGCATGTTTCTATAGTAGTTAATTTTTGTATCCCTCTCAGAAGGTCTAAAAAATTCCCTCTGCTGTCATTTGGGCAGATAAACCACCTAGTTGTGTGTAAAATTCCTGGGCGTTTATGCCCTTATCCTTCTCCTCTGCGAGTTTAGCCTTCTTAAGGCTCAGGTGGCCATAATATGTAAGTGTCTTCTGTCACCTCACCAATCAGATTAGTCAGCATCTCCTACAGGAAGTGAAGGAGTGGAATGACATCATTCGTTTTGCAGTTCTGCCAACTGACAAATAAAGTGGCCTTCTCAAAGGGCCTGACCAAACATCACGTGCCACATATGAGCTGTCACTAGCTAATGTGGGAGTTACACTTGAGAATAGACCTGTCTGTCAGTTGGATTAAGAAATTGTTGACCGCCTTCCTCTGCTCATACAGGCTGTCTAACATATGGAGCATGGAGCTCCAATGGGTGGAAATGTCACATATCAAGCGACGTTGGGGAAGAGTATTTTGCCTTTGCGTATTTTGCACAGTAAGAATGGCTGAAGTGCATGCACAGTCTCATGGACATTTTTAACAGCTGTTGCAGTTCAGTAGAATTTTTGAGAGGATGGAGAACCGCTCTCTAGTTAATCGGTTATGGTGCCAGTCAAGGGCTGCGAACAGCCAGTGTACATGTAGTGAAATTGAGGCACACAATTTTCAATGTTGCAATTTAAAAGGATTTATTCATTCAATCCATACAGTAGTTTCATCCATTGGCCCAATATTTGTATTTAGTGAGTATGAACAGTAATCATAGACCGGACGTTTCGGTCACATACTCATGTTCATATTCACTAAATACAAATATTGGGCCATGTATCAAAGACATGTAGAACAACAAATTTTGTGAAAAATTTATATAGAAATGTAGTTTTTTTTAAAAAATTTTACAACAGAAAGTGAAAAATGTCATTTTTTTGCAAAAATGTCGTTACATTTTTATTAATAGCAAAAAAAGTAAAAATGTCAGCAGCAATGAAATACCACCAAATGAAAGCTCTATTAGTGAGAAGAAAAGGAGGTAAAATTAATTTGGGTGTTAAGTTTTATGACCGAGCAATAAACGGTGAAAGTAGTGTAGTGCGGATTTGTAAAAAAGGGCCTGGTCACTAGGGGGGTGTAAACCTGTGGTCTTCAAGTGGTTAAGTGGTTTTTTATCGTTTTCATTTTTATTTTTACAGCATCCCTTTAGTTTGTCCAAAAAATTTGAACTTAGGCACCCCATTCAAGCTAAGTATACCATACCATAACAATACCAAATTTTGTACTTAGATAAGATAACAGAACCAAGCCGTGTGTATAGATATAGTAACAGAACCCAGCTGTGTACATAGACACAATAACAGAACCAAGCTATATGCATAGATACAGTAACAGAACCAAGCTGCCTGTATAGATACAGTAACAGAACCAAGCTGTATGTATAGATACAGTACCAGAACCAAGCTGCGTACATAGATACAGTACCAGAACCAAGCTGAGTGTATAGATACAGTAACAGAACTTTGTTACTCGCATACTTATACAAATTCCAAAATTCTTTTACATGCATACTTCTACATATGCCGGTGCTTTTTTACACGCACAATTCTACACATACCAACACGCTTTTACACGCATACTTCTACACATGCTGGCGCTCTTTTACACGCACACTTCACTGCAGTGAAAATTCATAAAAGCAGTGGCAGGCAAGCATCATGCAGTGGTGGAGGGAAAATGCCATACTTGGCAGAGTGGGAATTTTTCACAAAATCGCTGGGGGGGCATTAGCATGGCAGTATGCAGGATGTGTGGGCAGAAGGTGAGGCACAGCCAGGGTGCTAATGTTGGCACCTGGGCACTGTGTAAAAGACATGGGGTATAACTATAAAGTGCAGTGGGAAAAACCTGCCACTCATTTAGTGTTACAGCCTGATGCAGCAACGATGCATCTCCCACCGGCCCACACCCCTCTCTAGCAGTCAGGGCTTAACAACATCAGCAGAAGGAAGCTGTCATACCTTCCCATCGACTTCAATGTCGTCTATTGATCCTGAGGCTTCTCCTTCTCCTCATTACTTGTTTTAACAGCAATCGATCACTGAGGCAACTGCAAAAAGACAACAGTATGTGTGCACTCATCCAACAACGTAGAAGCTAAATGTGCACCTGGCCAAGTTGCTGGTAGTATAGTTCCTCCCTCTCCATGTAGTTGACTCATTTCAGGGTACTGATGGCTTGTTCCGACCCAAGATGGAGAGTCCCAAGCCAACACTACTTCTCCAAAAAGCCCTGAACACATACTTTGAGCAGAAGGTTGGCCAGTGTCGGGTAGAGTTTGCGTCGTCAGCGATGATGTATGGAATTGTAACTACGGTCAAGGACAATATATGTCCTTCAGGCCCACTGGGTTAATGTTGTTCTGGGCCAGGCACCCCGGCAACTTGGCCAGCTGGGGGAAATGCTACCTCTGTGTTGTAATGCTGGGATTTCTGCACCAATGTGCTAGGAAATAGGCCGAACTGGATGGACAAATGTCTTTTTTTGGTCTTATATACTATGTTACTATGTAATGTCCTCCTCTGCCTCCTCATCCTCCACCTTGTATTCACCCTCCACTGTAGGCACAGACCACAGTGGTCCTCCAGAATTTTACCTATGCAAAGCTAGGAATTGCCATGCGGTTTTGCACATCTTCTGAGTGGATGAACGGCGCCACACCAGGGAGGAACTGCTCGGCGTCTTCAATATAGAAATCAAATTCTGGCTGTCTCCTTGCCAACTGGAGATTCGAACCATGGTTACTGATAATGGGAAGAACATCTTGTCTGTGCTGCATCAGAAGCGGCTGACCCAAGCACCCTGCATGGCGCACATCTTTAATCTCATTGTCACCCTGTTCCCCCTGTTTGCGGAACGGAATTGCGGACCCATTCATTTCTATGGGGACAGACTTTGTCCCGCTCGGATCCGGAATTACGGATCCGCGCTTCCGGGTCTGCACTTCCGTTCCGCAAAAATATAGAACATGTCCTATTCTTGTCCGCAATTGCGGACAAGAAAAGCATTTTCTATATAGTTCTGTCGTGGATCTGCAAAATGCGGAAAGCACATTGCCGGTGTCCGTATTCTGCGGATCCGTAGATCCATGGATCCGCAGATCCATGGATCCGCAAAACACATACGGACGTCTGAATGAGCCTGTAGGGGGGTGATTAGTGACAGGGGGGGTGACAGGGGTGATCAGGGGGTGACATTGGTGATCAGGGGGTGACATGGGTGATCAGGGGTTAATCAGTGATGGGGGTGGGGGGTGTGTGTAGTGTTTGGTGCACTTTACCTTTGTTTCCTCTGGTGGTCCCAAACAAAGGGACAACCAGACGAGCAGACAGCAGGCATATCAGACGCTGTTTACAAAACAGCGTCTGATATGCGATTTAAATGCGGTTTTTTCCGCATCTACAGCCTGCCAGCGCATGATCAGCGCTGGCAGGCTGTAGTTTCAGTTGTCCCGGCTCCGATCACATGGACGCGCGCGCGTTCATGTGAAATCTCAGGTCTCACAAGATGACGCCGATAGGCGTGACTGAGACCTGAGAGAGCCGCCGCGCTGACGCCCATCGGCGTTAGCGTGGCGGCAAGTGGTTAAAGTCACCATCCTGATTACTATTTGATCCAGCACCAATGCTCTGTTCTCTCCGCCAGTGGTCATGCGTGCTATTACACTACAGCTTCTTACTGTATATAGAGGATTATTTTAAAGGATGTTGATGCAAATAGGAAAACACCCTTAAGTGTCAATATTTGCAGGAAACTATAGGGTGGGCCCCAGAGTCACTTCTACTGGTGGGCCCTTGGCACCCCAGTCCGACACTGCTTCCATATGTCACTTTCGGTCTCCCGATTTATCCTCAACTCTGCTTCCCGACTAATCCCCCTTTCTCCCCATTACTCCTCTGTCTCTTCTTTCATACAACCTATCACCTCCATATATCTGTGATCTGATCTTCCAGTACCTTCCCACACACACACAATCTCCAATTCTCACAAGACCTCCTTCTATACTCCCCTCTTATCTTCTCTTCCCTCAATTGCCTCCAAGATTTCTACTATGCATCCTCTATACTCTGGAACTCTCTCTCTACCCCAACATATCAGAAACTCAACTGTGTAAATTTTCAAAATAAATCTGAAAACCCACCTCTTCAGACAATCCTACAGCCTACAGTAATCTTGCTGCTGTTATATCGCCTTATGAATAGCTTTACCATCCCTTGTAGATTGCAATCCCTCATGATAGGGTCCTTTCTCCTTCTGTACCAGTTTTCATCTTTTTAATGTTGATTGCAAATGTTTTATATCATGTTTGTACACTCCTTTTCATATGTACAGCAGCATGGAAGGAATGGCACTTTAAGAACAAAAAAAATATATAATAATACTATGTAGTATCCCAAGCTATGGACAATAGGATAATCCAGTTTTATTCACTACACTTATTTTACCCTATTCTTATTGTGCAAAATTGGCAAACCTCCTTCCACAGAATTCCTATTTTAAGATTTTGGCAGGATGAAAAGTATATATGTTGGATGTCTAATTAGCTTCCTATCAAAACCTGTCTTCCTTTCTTAAACACTATTAGAGAAAGCCAAGGGACTATACCAGAGTCTACTGTTTAGGACCCTCATCTCTTGGATAAGTGGTGAGTGGTTAAAAGGGTGTCACCAATAGTGGATCATTAATTTCAATGAGAAATGTGTAATGCTTGATTCCCCCTATGGTGGTACTATAGGGAAATTGAAATTTTAATGCTAATGGGGTTGTCCCATGAACAATATTCTACATTTTTCAAACCAATTATTGGATCTGAAATCTTTGGTAATTGTATGTAACATTTTGTAGAGCAACCAATGTATCGGTATAGCCAGGGGCGTAGCTATAAGGGGTGCAGAGGTAGCAGTCGCTACCGTGCCTAGGAGCCTGAAAGGGCCCAAATACACTTGTGCCGCATAAGAAGACACACAAAGCACTGAGGGAAGGGGGGCCCAAGCTGAACTCTTGCACCAGGGCCCATGAGCCTTTAGCTACGCCCCTGGGTATAGCACTGCCAGCTGTTTGTTCTTTTCTTATTTCTCTGTTCACTCAGTAATATTGCTGAGGGGGATTTACATACTCAGTTCCAGTCTTTAACTGCCACCAGTCCTATCTACTGTTTGAAGCTGTAACAGTTACAGGGAGAGAGCTAAAGAAGCAAGTACATGCCCCCTGAGAAAGAGCATGCTCCCTGAGCTGTGATAGGGAGAGAGGTGCAGTGAAAAGGACATGCTCACTGAGCTGTGACAGTTAAAAAGCTGCAGTAGAAAAGACACACCCTCTGAGCTGCAGAGTCTAAAATAAACCTAGCCGAGGAGTAGAGATATGAATCTGGAGATCTCTGGATCCATGTGAGATACAGAGCTGATTCCAGCTTTGTTAGAAATAGACTGTCATATGCTATATGAATATGATGTCTGATTTTCTTTCTTTTTTCTTTAATTATGGGTTATACCCTTTAAATTTTCCTACAGATTACAACAAATTGTCGGGATCGGAGAAGGGGGAAGGGAGTGGTTGTGATCAGGGTATTGTCAAAGATTCCTACTGACAAGAGAGAAATGTTAAAATAGGACAACTCTCTTTTTATATAATGGTGTTTTTCTTAGACAATGTTCATATGCAAAAGCTTTTTGGAAAAAAAAAATATTTCTGTCCCAAAGCCAATAGAAAAATTTTATGATTTTGGCAGGATAAAAATAATTTTTCAGCCTCCAATCAGCTTTAAAAATTGTCTTAACATACTAGAAGAAATTTATAATACAGTGTTTAAATCTGTGTCAGAGGCCACGTTCGAAGCAACAGTCACAGATTCCACTATCACATTTGCCTGAAAATTAGTGGAGAATAATAATAGAAACAATTAGAAAAGCTAACAGACCCCATCATAAGCCAATGAGATCCATCTGGCACTGTTGATTTTTATGGTTTAAGAGATCCACTACTCCATCATTCTCTGCTTCTATAACAGAACAGAATGCCAGAAATGACAAAGCAGATGTGAAAGCCCAACATTACACATGGATTTATCGGTGGACCTATGTTTCTGTTTAAGCAGTCAAGAGAAGATACAAGGAACAAAAGCATGTATATTAACAGCGAATCCCTTATATGCATCTTACCCAGACTCGGACTGGCACACAGGCAGTGGCGAATCCAGAGCCTGGTTTCGGGAGGGGCACTTCCCACGATCATTATGCCCCTGCTCCTATCACTACAGAAATACAGGGTAATACAGCACCCCATACCTCTTACATCCAGTGATTTCTCCTTTGATGTAGATGTTCTCTTCTCCTTTCAGAACTTAAGAACAGACCACCATTTTTCGTCTCTGCATTTTGACAAAAAAAAAACAAAAAAACTTAGTTTACTACTTTTCCTCCCATCTTCTAGACAAAACATCCTACTATCCCCAATACTGTACCGCTGTGGTCCCCAATAGTGCCCCCAATAATGTTCCAGTAAGAAGTGCCCCCATAGATGCCCCTAATCATGTGCCAGTAACAAGTGCCGCTCCCCCAATCATGTTCCAGTAACAAGTGCCTCTCCCGCCTCATCGTGTGCCAGTAACAAGTGCCTCTCCCCCTCCCTCATCATGTCTCAGTAACAAGTGCCTCTCCCCTCCATCATGTCCCAGTAACAAGTGCCTCTCCTACAAAATAAAAAAACACTATACTTACCTCCATGGCAGCAATGTGATGCAGGCCTCTTCCAGCCTGTGTCCTGCTTGTACGGCTGAGGCGGCGCGATGCCTGAGGACGGCGATACAGATGACTGTAGAAATGAAGCGTTTATCTCCCTGTGACCTGCCGCCCCCATTATTGCTGCCCATATTCTCGAGGGGGGGGGCTGTTAATTGCCCCGTTGCCCCTGCTGGATCCAAAAGTGTCCCCCGGTGGGCCCCTGAGCAAGTAGCCCCCAAGTCTCCCACCCGCTGCACCAGTGGCAAAAAAACACAGTACACTTACTGCACTACATACATATATTCGATGTACGGCACCTCACCCAGCCTATGTTCATATTAAAAACTCAATAGATTATTAACCCAAAGAGGACCATTGCAGTAGATGTGGACGTGACTTAACCTCTTACAGATGCAGGGTGTACAGGTACACCCTGGCGTCCTGGTACTTAAGGACTCAGAGCGTACCTGTACGCCCTGAGAATTTCCGATCACCGCTGCAAAAAATCATTTAGCAGGCACCTTGGCACAATGCCTAGGGGGATCCTGTGACACCCCCTCCCCATATTGGCGATCGCAGCAAACCGCAGGTCAATTCAGACCTGCGGTTTGCAGCGCTTTCCGTAGTCTCTGTGACTGCAGGGATCAGAAACTTAAAAAGTGCCCCAAATCTATAATTTTTACCCCCCAGCACCCCGCAATATTACTATCCCCACGGGCGATGCAGCGGGCAGGCAGTGTGGGAGGTGGGCGGTGCGGAAAGTGGGATCGTGATCCCCCGCCCGCCTCCTTTCTAATGCTTCCCTGCTGTCTAGTGGTTATAGCAGAGGGTCAGCACATTGCTGACCCTCTGCTATAAACTGCTGACATCTGTGCTGTACAGATGTCAGCAGTTTAACCCCTTCCATACCGCGGTCCGAACGGACAGCTGTATGGAAGGAGTGAACAGGGTAGGAGCTCCCTCCCTCTCCCTTCGGGGGCTGCTGTGACCTTGCAACCCCCGATTCTTCATGTGATCACAGAGGGAGGCAGCCCCCTCCCTCCCCATCACCCGCTGCTCTGTTCTGGCAGCGGGTGATGGTTACCATGGCAGCAGGGTGCCTTCAGAGGCATTCTGCTTACCATGGTGATGTAAGTCTAATCAGACTTCTGCTAAAGGCAGAAGTTTGATCAGACTATGTAAAGTAAAAAATACAGTACAGTACACTATATAGTGTACTGTACTGTATTATACAGACACCAGAAAAAATAAAAAAAATATGGCTCTCAGGCCATTCTGAGATTGTTTTTTCGTCACATATTATACTTCATGACAGTGATAAAATGAAGTCAAAAAATTTCATTTTTATTTATAAAAAAATACCAAATTTACCAAAAATTTTGAAAAATTAGCAATTTTCAAAGTTTCAATTTCTCTACTTCTATAATACATAGTAATACCGCCAAAAAAGTTATTGATTTACATTCCCCATATGTCTACTTCATGTATTAATCATTTTGGGAATGCCATTTCATTTTTTGGGGACGTTACAAGGCTTAGAAGATTAGAAGCAAATCTTGAAATTTTTCAGAAATTTTCAAAAACCCACTTTTAAGGGACCAGTTCAGGTCTGAAGTCACTTTGTGAGGCTTACATAATAGAAACCATTCAAAAACTACACCCCTCAAGGTATTCAAAACAGATTTTACAAATGTCATTAACCCTTTAGGTTTTCCACAAGAGTTAATAGCAAATGGAGATACAATTTCAGAAATTCAATTTTTTTGGGCAAATTTTCCATTTTAATCCATTTTTTCCAGTAACAAAGCAAGGGTTAACAGCCAAATAAAACTTAACATTTATTTCCCTGATTCTGTAGTTTGCAAAAACACCCCATTTGTGGTTGTAAACTGATGTATGGCCAAACGGCAGGCGCAGAAGGAAAGGAACGCCATATGGTTTTTGGATGGCGGATTTTGCTGGACTTGATTTTTGACACCATGTCCCATTTGAAGCCCCCCGATGCACCCCTAGAGTAGAAAATCCATAAAAGTGACTCCATCTAAGAAACTACACCCCTCAAGGTATTCAAAACCAGGAGATGACATTTCAGAATTTCTATTTTTTGTTACCTTGCCTCAAAAAAAGTGTAATATAGAACAACCAAAAATCATATTTCCCCTAAAATAGTACCAACAAAACTAACAACTTATCCATCCCGTAGTTTCCAAAATGGGATCACTTTTTTGGAGTTTCTACTGTAGGGGTGCATCAGGGGGGCTTCAAATGGGACATAGTGTCAAAAAACCAGTCCAGCAAAATCTGCGTTCCAAAAACCATATGGCGTTCCCTTCCTTCTACGCCCTGCCGTTTGACCATACAGCAGTTTACGACCACATATGGGGTGTTTGTGCAAACTAGAGAATCAGGGCAATAAATATTGAGTTTTGTTTGGCTGTTAACTAGGGATGAGCGAACCCGAACTGTATAGTACAGGTTCGTACTGAATTTTGGGATGTTCGGGACATGGACCCGGACCCGAACATTTTCAAAAAAGTTCGGGTTCGGGTTCGTTGTTCGGCGATTTCTTCCCGCTTTCTGAAGGGCTGCACAGCAGCCAATCAGCTAGCGTTTTACTTCTTGCCCTAAGAAGCCATCACAGCCATGAGTACTAATGGCATGGCTGTGATTGGCCAAGTGCAGCATGTGACCCAGCCTCTATTTAAGCTGGAGTCACATAGCGCCACACGTCACTCTGCTCTGATTAGTGTAGGGATAGGACGCAGCTGCTGTGAGGGCGAGATTAGGCAGGGAAAACTCAGCAAAAACACCTAATGAAGTGATCGATCTACAGCTGTGAATGATTCAACTTCTGCTAGTTAATTGCTCACTGGTTTTTAGGCTGCACAGAGCGTTTTTCTGTCACATTTTTCTGGGGTGATCGGCGGCCATATTGTGTCTTTTAGTGCACCAGCACAAGATGCCACCAAGTCCATCAATCCATCAATACTATTTTTTTTTTTTTGCTATATCATACATCAGGGGCTTGGCTGGGCTTATTGTCACCCTTAGAAACTCAGGATAGAAATTTCTATATTTTATTGAGGGGTTAAATTAAATTGCCAAAATAGCAATCCCCTAAATCTGGTGTTCCAGCTGTGGCTAGTTAAGTGTAATACTGTCTGCTGTCGGGCAAAGGATATATTTTTTTCTGTGGTGAAATTCAATTGCCAAAATAGCAATCCCCTAAATCTGGTGTCCCAACAGTGGCTGACTAAGTTTATTAGTGTCCGGCAAAGGATACATTTTTTTTCTGGGGTGAAATTCAGTTGCAAAAATAGAAATACCGTAAATCTGGTGTTTCAGCTGTGACTGGACAAGTTTCATAGTGTCCGTCAAGGGATATATTTTTTTCTGGGGTGAAATTGAGTTGCAAAAATAGAAATACCCTAAATCTGGTGTTCCAGCTGTGACTGGACAAGTTTCATAGTGTCCGTCAAAAGGATATATTATTTTCTGGGGTGAAATTCAATTGCCAAAATAGCAATAACCTAAATCAGTGGTTTCTGCTGTGGCAGGACAAGTTTTATAGTGTCCGTCAAAGGATAGCTTTTGCTCTGGGGTGAAATTCGATTACCAAAATAGCAATACCGTAAATCTGGTGTTCCACATGTGACTGGACAAGTTTCATAGTGTCCATCAAAGGATATATTATTTTCTGGGGTGAAAGTCAATTGCCAAAATAGCAATACCGTAAGTCAGTGGTTTCAGCTGTGGCTGGCCAAGTGTTAGGGGTGCTAGCTCACCTGCATTGGAGGGCACCGGGCAGTGTATCGGGTGGAGTCCAGTAGCGGGAGACCGCAAGGAGAAGAGGCGGGGTGGAGGCGTCGGGGTCGGCAACATAGAGGTAGACGGTAGTAGAGGATCAAGCAAGAGAGTAGTCGGGGATAATTCTAAGGTTGGCAGCAGTCGAGTTGGTTAGTAATAGCAACAGAGGAACAGCGGTAGATACAGCAGGATCAAGTTCAGAAGAACAATAACCAGCAGGGGTCAGGTGAAAGAGGCTGGGCTTATAAAGAGGAAGTAGCAGGTGCAAGGAATCACAGAGATTAACAAGGCAAGACTGGAACAAAGTAAATCAAAGAGTTCAGTAGAAGAAAAGTCCAGAAGGGCTGGTAGTCTAGTGGATAGAGCTACTGCCTGGGACATGGCCAGTCACAGGTTTAAATCCCGACAGTACTCCCCCCCCCCACTCCAAGGTGACCTCCGGGCACTGCAGATGATGATTTATTGGGATGTCTCTGGTGGAAACCTTTTACCAGTCTGGGGGCATGCACATTTTCCTCCGGCTCCCAGGAGTTATCTTCGGGGGAATAGCCCTTTCACCCAACTAGATACTGCAGCCTTCCACGGTGGAGTCTGGAGTCAAGGATCTTGGCCACAGTGTATTCCTCCTGGTCTTGTACTCTTACCGGAGGAGGAGGAGCGGGGTGGCGGCCTGGGAAGGTGTTCTGAACATGTGGTTTCAGGAGAGAGCAGTGAAAAACCATGTGCACTCGGATGGAGTTGGGAAGGTCGAGTCGGAAGGCGACTTCGTTGATTCGAGTCATGATCTGGAAAGGACCCATGTATTTTTGGCCCAACTTCCGGTAGGGAACCTTTGGGCTTAGGTTTCTGGTAGAGAGCCACACCTTGTCTCCTACCTGGAAGTCCGGAGCGGGTTTGCGGCTTTTATCCGCTGCCTGCTTGAAGCGGCTCTGAGCTCAATGTAGATTGTCCCGAATGTTTTGCCGTGCCTGTTATAGACTTGCAAGGTGTTCGGCCATGGCTGGAACTGTGGTGGAAATAGGCAAGTGAGGGATGAAGGTTGGGTGTAGGCCATTGTTGGCGTAGATATTGGTTAGAACTGTGCTCCGCATTGTTATAGGCGAACTCGGCCATAGAGAGGTGGTCTAGCCAGTCGTCCTGCAGATGGGTGACGAAACAGCGCAAATACTGCTCGAGGATTTGATTCGTTCTCTCCGTCTGCCCATTGGATTAGGGGTGGAACGCAGAGGCATTGGGGCGATGCTTTTCGAAAAGTTCCTGATTAGAGTTGAGCGAACACATGGATGTTCGGGTTCGACGAGTTCGGCCGAACTTTCGAAAAATGTTCGGGTTCGGGATCCGAACTCGACCCGAACTTCATCCCGAACCCGAACCCCATAGAAGTCAATGGGGACCCGAACTTTTGGGCACTAAAAAGGCTGTAAACACACCCGAAAGGGCTAGAGGGCTGCAAAAGGCAGCAAATGTAGTTAAATCCCCTGCAAACAAATGTAGATAGGGAAATGATGAGTTAACATAAAATAAATAAAAATTAAACAATATTAATTGGAGTGAGGTCCCATAGCACAGAATCAGGCTTCAAGTCACCCACCAATGGAGAAGGTCACTTACTATTATTTTGACCACAGCACCCAGACAAAGGAGAGAGGTCCCACAGCAGAGAACCAGGCATCATATCACCCACTACAGGAGTAGGCCACCATTTAGTTACTTTGACCCCTACACCCAGACGGAGGAGAGAGGTTACACAGCAGAGAATCAGGCATCATATCAACCAACTACAGGAGAAGCCACCATTTAGTTACTTTGACCCCTGCACCCAGGAAGAGGAGAGAGGCCCCACAGCACATATTCTGGCATCATATCAGCCACCACAGGAGAAGCCACCATTGAGTTACTTTGACCCCTGCACCCAGGAAGAGGAGAGAGGCCCCACAGCACATATTCTGGCATCATATCACACACCACAGGAGAAGGCCTCTTTCAGTGATTTAGGCCTTTGGACCCAGACAGAGGAGAGAGGCACCACAGCACATATTCTGGCATCATATCAGCCACCACAGGAGAAGCCACCATTGAGTTACTTTGACCCCTGCACCCAGGAAGAGGAGAGAGGCCCCACAGCACATATTCTGGCATCATATCACCCACCACAGGAGTAGGCCACCATTTAGTTACTTTGACCCCTACACCCAGACGGAGGAGAGAGGTTACACAGCAGAGAATCAGGCATTTAGATCACCCACCACAGGAGTAGGCCACCATTGAATCAGACCCCGGCAACCATGTCAGATGGCACAAGCATAAGCTTTATATCAATCAGCACAGGAGAAGGCGACTTTTGACAGACTTTGACCCCTACACCCGGACGGAGGAGAGAGGTTTCAAAGCAGAGAATCAGGCATTTAGATCACCCACCACAGGAGTAGGCCCCAACTTAATGGGACCCCGGCAACCATGTCAGATGGCACAACCATCAGCTTCATATCAATCAGCACAGGAGAAGGCGACTTTGAAAGACTTTGACCCCTACACCCAGACGGAGGAGAGAGGTTTCACAGCAGAGAATCAGGCATTTAGATCACCCACCACAGGAGTAGGCCCCCATTGAATCAGACCCTGGCAACTATGTCAGATGGCACAACCATCAGCTTTATATCAATCAGCACAGGAGAAGGCGACTTTGAAAGACTTTGACCCCTACACCCAGATGGAGGAGAGAGGTTTCACAGCAGAGAATCAGGCATCATATCAACCACCACAGGAGAAGCCACCATTTAGTTACTTTGACCCTGCACCCAGGAAGAGGAGAGAGGCACCACAGCACATATTCTGGCATCATATCAGCCACCACAGGAGAAGCCACCATTGAGTTACTTTGACCCCTGCACCCAGGAAGAGGAGAGAGGCCCCACAGCACATATTCTGGCATCATATCAGCCACCACAGGAGAAGCCACCATTTAGTTACTTTGACCCCTTCACCCAGAACAGAGGAGAGAGGTTCCACATCAGAGAATCAGGCATCATATCAACCACCACAGGAGTAGGCCACCATTTAGTTTATTTGACCCTGCACCCAGGAAGAGGAGAGAGGCCCCACAGCACATATTCTGGCATCATATCACACACCACAGGAGAAGGCCTCTTTCAGTGATTTAGGCCTTTGGACCCAGACAGAGGAGAGAGGTCCCACAGCAGAGAACCAGGCATCATATCACCCACCACAGGAGTAGGCCACCATTTAGTTACTTTGACCCCTACACCCAGACGGAGGAGAGAGGTTACACAGCAGAGAATCAGGCATTTAGATCACCCAACCACAGGAGTAGGGCCCCACTTAATGGGACCCCGCAACCATGTCAGATGGCACAACCATCAGCTTCATATCAATCAGCACAGGAGAAGGCGACTTTGAAAGACTTTGACCCTACACCCAGACGGAGGAGAGAGGTTTCACAGCAGAGAATCAGGCATTTAGATCACCCACCACAGGAGTAGGCCCTCATTGAATCAGACCCTGGCAACCATGTCAGATGGCACAACCATCAGCTTTATATCAATCAGCACAGGAGAAGGCGACTTTGAAAGACTTTGACCCCTACACCCAGATGGAGGAGAGAGGTTTCACAGCAGAGAATCAGGCATCATATCAACCACCACAGGAGAAGCCACCATTTAGTTACTTTGACCCCTGCACCCAGGAAGAGGAGAGAGGCACCACAGCACATATTCTGGCATCATATCAGCCACCACAGGAGAAGCCACCATTGAGTTACTTTGACCCCTGCACCCAGGAAGAGGAGAGAGGCCCCACAGCACATATTCTGGCATCATACTCAACCACCACAGGAGTAAGCCACCATTTAGTTACTTTGACCCCTGCACCCAGGAAGAGGAGAGAGGCCCCACAGCACATATTCTGGGCATCATATCAGTGCCACCACAGGAGAAGCCACCATTGAGTTACTTTGACCCCGCACCCAGGAAGAGGAGAGAGGCACCATAGCACATATTCAGGCATCATATCACACACCACAGGAGAAGCCTCCTTTCAGTGATTTAGGCCTTTGGACCCAGACAGAGGAGAGAGGCACCACAGCACATATTCTGGCATCATATCAGCCACCACGGAGAAGCCACCTATTGAGTTACTTTGACCCCTGCACCAGGAAGAGGAGAGAGGCCCCTGGCACATATTCTGGCATCTACTATCCGCGCCACACGAAGCCACCATTGAGTTGCTTTGACCCTGCACTAGGAAGAGGAGAGGCCCCTAGCACATATTCTGGCATCATATCAGCCACCACAGAAGCCACCATTGAGTTGACCTCCGGCACCCGGGAAGAGGAGAGAGGCACCACGGCACGCCATTCAGGCATCATATCCATTCACACCACAGGAGAAAGGCCTCTTTCAGTGATTTAGGCTTCAGTTGGACCCAGAATGAGGAGAGAGGCACCACAGCGCATATTCTTGGCCTCATATCAGCCACCACCGGAGAAGGCTACCACTGAGTTACTACTCCGCTGCACCCGGGAAGAGGAGAGAGGCCCACAGCAGCTAATGTGCATTCAGCATCATATCCAGCCACCACAGGAGAAGCTTTCACCATTTAGTTAGCTTTGACCCCTTCACCCAAAGCTTAGAGTGAGAAGAGGCCCACATCAGAGAATCAGGCATCATATCAACTCACCACGTGAGTAGGCCTACAATTCGGCTTATTTGACCCTCGCCCAGGAGAGGAGAGAGGCCCCACAGCACATATTCTGGCATCATATCACCACCACAGAGAAGGCCCCTTTCAGTAAGCTTAGGCTGAACCTGACACAGGAGAGAGGTGCCCACAGCAGAGAGCCTGGCATCTTATCACCCACCACGGAGAGTAGGCCACCATTTAGTTACGTTTGTACCCCTACACTGAGCGGAGGAGAGAGGTTACAGCAGAGAATCAGCATTTAGATCACTCCACAGGAGTAGTCCCAATTTAATCGGACCCCCGGCAGCCATGTCAGATGTGCGCAGACCCATCAGCTTCATATCAATCAGGCACTTTGGGAGGAAGAGCGATTTCAGCAAACTTGACCCCTACACCCAGGCGGAGGAGGAGAGGCTCTCACAGCGGAGAATCAGGCATTTTAGATCACCCACCACGCTGGGTGGGCTTAGCAGGCTCACATTGGATCAGACCCTGGCAAATTGCCTCTCAGATCGGCGCAACCATCAGCTTTATATCCAATCAGCTGGGACAGGACACAGGCGACTTTGAAAGCACCTCTGGACCCAATCTAGATGCAGGAGAGAGAGGTTTCAGCGAGAGAATCAGGCATCATGTCAACCAACTACAGGATAAGCCACCATTTAGTCACTTTGGACCCTGCAACGTGGGAAGAGGAAGAGGCACCACGGCACATGTTGCTGGCATCATATCAGCCAACTACAGGAGAGCCACCATTGAAGGTTACTTTGACCCCTGCACCCAGGAAGAGGAGTAGAGCCCCGCAGCACATATTCTGGCGTCATATCACCCACCACAGGAGTAGGCCACCATTAGGTGCTGGACTCTACACCCAGGTCACGGAGGAGAGAGGTCTGCTGGCAGAGAATCAGGCATTTCAGATCACCCACCACAGTGAGGTAATTCACCATCGAACCAGACCCCGGCAGCTTCATGTCAGATGGCACTGAAGCATCAGCTTTATCAATCAACTGCACAGGAGAAGGCGACTTTGACAGACTTTGGGCTCTTACACCTGGACGCAAAAAGAGAAAGAGAGGTTTCAAAGCAGAGGAATCTCAGGCATTAGGTCATCTCCACCACAGGAGTAGGCCCCCAATTTAATGGGATCCATGCAACCATGTCAGATGGCACAACCATCAGCTTCATAGCATATCAACCAGCATAAGAAGGCGACTTTGAAGGGCTTTGACCCCTTCACTCCAAACAGAGGGAGTAGAGGTTCCACATCAGAGAATCAGGCATCATATCAGCCTACCACAGGAAATTGATAGGCCAATTAGTTTATTTGGCCCCTGCGCCCAGGAAGAGGAGAGAGGCCCCTGGCACCAGAGTACTGGGCATCTAGATCACACACCACAGGAGGAAGGCCTCTCTCTGCAGTGATGGGCCTTTTGGACCCAGACAGAAGCAGAGAGGCCGGGGTGGGCTTCACATCCCCCCAGCAGCAGAAAGGCCGCTTTATTTGACTTAGGCCTCACTCCAGACAGAAGACAGTAGGTAGCACAGCAGAGAGTTATGGCTATCGTAATGTCACCTGCTAGTTTAACCGCCACTTTCATCTGGTTAGCCCCGGCGCCCGGGCATGAGAAGAGTTTCATTTTACTTACTAACTGTATGGTTTTACAAAATTGTATCACAAATAAAGAAGTGGGCCCGTTAGCTGACAATGACATATGTTTTGAAAGTGGATTCACCAAGGACTACTCCCAAGGGAGGGACAGGTCCGCCATGGGAGTCCATGCCTGGGTTCATCTTTATGAAGGTCAGCTTGTCCACGTTGGCTGTGAGCAGGCGGCTGCGCTTGTCAGTACGACGCCCCCCGTGCTGAATACGCGCTCAGATAACACGCTAAGCCGTGGGCAGAAAGCACCTCCAAGGCATAACATGCTACTACTCTGGCCACGTGACAATTTCGAAACCCAGTAGTTGAATGAGACCGAACCATCCGTCAGGATGTGGAGGTGTGCAGACATACTGTTCAACCATGTTAGTGAAATGCTGCCTCCTGCTAACAGCGTCCGTATCAGGTGTACAGGTGCAGATAGCTGTAGTGGAGACAAAACTTTCACATTTCTGCCATGCTAGCCCTGCCCTCAGATGAGCTGGCCGTGACACGCTACGCTGGCGCACATCTTGCCACTCCTCTGCCTTCCCCTTCCACCTGTTCCCTGTGACATGGGAATGCTCTCAAGAGCGCCTCATCAGCAGCTGCTTGTACTCGCGCGATCTTACGGTCGCGCCCAGTTCAGGAATTAAAAGTGACATTGTCTTGCAATGGGATCCAGCAGGGTGGCCACCAGTAGTCTGCACACGTTAGCGTGGGCACGCTCTGTGTCGCTGCAGGCATTGGAGCATATATTCGCTCATGTGGGCCAGGCTACCCATGGGTAGGAACAAGCTGTCCTCTGTGGAGGCGACGTCATCGCCCACCGTATCCCCCAGCCACGCACTAGTGATGAGTGGGCCGCCACTGCCCGCTGGCCAGACCTAGAAGTCTCCTGCGTCTCCTCCGCCTCCGCCCTCCTCATCTCTCCTGGTCCTCCAGTACAGTGCCTTGGCTGGCGCACTTGTGAACCTGTCCTCTGCTGCTTAACAGAACCTCCTCTGAGCCAATTCGAACAGACTAGCCCGAAATGTTAGAAACGAGTCTCATCCCTCCTCCACCTGCCGCCCTACCTACCTCCTAACATCATTGCCTCTAAGTGTTTTCTCAAGGAGACATAGAAGTGCGAATTGTAACGCTGATAACAGTGTCATCGCTCACCTGGCCATGTTGGTGAGTACTGAAGCAGCGCAGCAGGGCACACAGGTCTCGCATGGAGGCCCAATCATTGGTGGTGAAGTGGTGCTGTTCGGCAGCACGACTGACCTGAGCGTGCTGCAGCTGAAACTCCACTGTGGCCTGCTGCTGCTCGCACAGTCTCTCCAGCATGTGCAAGGTGGAGTTCCACCGGGTGGGCACGCCGCATATGAGGCGGTGAGCGGAAGGCCGATGTTCGCTGGGCGCAGCGCAGGCGAGCAGCGGCAGGATGTGAACGGCGGAAGCGCGCACAGACGTCCGCACCCTATGCAGCAGCTCTGACATGTTGGGGTAGTGGTGAATGAACCTCTGCACCACCAAGTTCAGCACATGCGCCAGGCAAGCGATGCGCCAAACTCCGGCTAGTCCCAGAGGCTGTCACCACGTAGATTGGCCCTTATCGATACCACCAGGCCTGGCTTGAGGCCCACCGGCAGAAACCACTCGTGGTCTGTTGTTCAATACCCCGCCACACCTCGTGTGTGTGGGGCCTGTCCCCAAACATATGAGTTTCCAGAATGGCCTGCTGACGCTACCCCGGGCTGTGCTGAAGTTGGTGGTAGAAGGTGTGTGGCTGACCGGATGAGCTGGTGGAAGCAGGTGGAGGAGGAAGCTGGCAGGAGGGAGGAGGCTACAGGAGGCAGAGAATGATGCCCCCTGCGATCCTAGGGGGCGGAAGGACGTGCGCCAGGAACTGTCCAGCCGGGATCCAGCCACTACATTCATCGTGTGCAGTGGTAGTGAGATATAGCGTCCTCTGGCCGTGCTACTGGTCCACTGACTGTAGTTAGGTGACCTTGCACAAATGGCGTTAAGAGTGCACACTTGATTTATCGACACTTGCAGTGCATGCAGGGAAGCGCACGCTGTCTTGGAGAAGTAGTGGCGGCTGGGAACCACATACTGTCGGGACAGCCATGGCCATCAGCTGTTTGAAGCTGTCTGTGTCCACCAGCCGGAATGACAGCATTTTCAAAGGCCAGCAGTTTAGAAATGCTGGCGTTCAGGCCAAGAGGCCTCGAGGGTGACTCGAGAATTTGCGCTTCCTCTCATAAGGTTTGAGAGCTGAACGCTGCTGTGTGATATAGTGGAGGCGCTAGTTGACGGTGGTGGTGGTGTCGGTGGCACATCCTCTGTTTGCTGCTCGGCAGGTGGCAGCATTCCTCTCGAGGCGGAAGCCGAGGCAGCAGCGGTAGAGGGAGCAGGGGAGCCTCAGCGAGTGCCTGGTTTTTAAGGTGTGTACCCCACTGCAGTTCATGCTTTGCATGTAGATGCCTGGTCATGCAGGTTGTGCTGAGGTTCAGAACGTTAATGCCTCGCCTCAGGCTCTGATGGCATGAGCGTGCAAGTCACTCGGGTCCTGTCGGTGGGACATTGTTTAAAGAAGTGCCATGCCAGGGAACTCTTTGAAGCTGCCTTTGTGGGGCTGGGTCCCTGTTGGCGATGTCCAGTAGCAGGCTGAACCTCTGGGGCGGTGGCTCTGTCTGCTTTGGCCCCTGCTCCCTCTTTGGCTTCGCTGTTGTCTCGGTCTCACCACTACCTCTTTCCTCTGAACTGTGAAAGTCATCGCCACGACCTTCAGTCCATGTAGGGTCTAAGACCTCATCGTCCTCTGCATCGTCTCTCCACCCAGTCTCCCTCCCTGACCTCCTCCTGTTCAGTCTGCACACTGCAAAAGACGGCAGTGGGCACCTGTGTTTCGTCATCATCAGAGAGTCGGTGACTCTGCTGGTGGTAGTTCCCATGTCCTCTTCATCTGGAGACATAAGTGGTTGTGCAGTCAGTGCAATGGTATGTCTTCCTCCACTGGGGAGAGGGCTAGAGTGGACGCCCCTGGGAACCTCTGGAAGCAGTCTTCAAACAGAAGAAGAGACTGCTGCATAACTTGTGGCTCAGACCGTTTCCCTGATATGCTTGGGGGTGATGTGACAGACTGATGGGCTTGGTTTTCAGGTGCCACCATGTGCTTCTCACATGAAGACTGGGTGAAGACCATGTGGTGAGACGTGCTGGAAGCACTGTCGGCCACTCAATCGATTATGCCTGTACCTGCTCCAGGCCTTACCATCCTAAGAGCGGCATTGGGCCCCACGAGATATTGCGGTACATTCTGCCGGCT
This sequence comes from Bufotes viridis, assembly GCA_033119425.1. Classification (NCBI taxonomy): domain Eukaryota; kingdom Metazoa; phylum Chordata; class Amphibia; order Anura; family Bufonidae; genus Bufotes; species Bufotes viridis. The sequence continues at coordinate 84,707,600 of CM065591.1, read as the reverse complement.
AGTTGAGGGAGTTCGTTCCCTACTGAGTGCGCCTGGGGCCGAACGGCCACGTCCTCTACCAGCAACAGAGGCTCCACGGACACCACCACGACCGCGTCCTCGTCCCTTAATAGTATTTTTCTTCATTGTTGCGATTCAGCTCGCACCACAATGAAATATATTATTTTTATAAGCAAAAATCCCTCACTGGAATACTTTCAGTCTTTTGACTGTATGGATTACAGATGGAATGACTGTTATATGTGAGTACCGCTTTCTTTGACAGATTCTAGTATGGGTACATATATGTTTTCCCAACCCCAGCACATTAATTTGCTAATTCCAGATGTATGAAACGCAGGCCTAACTGTATCTAGTATATTGAACGCCAGATAAACTAACTTGGCCTTTTTAAATAAAAAAATTCCCTCACTGGAATACTTTCAGTCTTTTGACTGTATGGATTACAGATGGAATGACTGTTATATGTGAGTACCGCTTTCTTTGACAGATTCTAGTATGGGTACATATATGTTTTCCCAACCCCAGCACATTAGTTTGCTAATTCCAGATGTATGAAACGCAGGCCTAACTGTATCTAGTATATTGAACGTCCAGATAAACTAACTTGGCCTTTTTAAATAAAAAAATTCCCTCACTGGAATACTTTCAGTCTTTTGACTGTATGGATTACAGATGGAATGACTGTTATATGTGAGTACCGCTTTCTTTGACAGATTCTAGTATGGGTACATATATGTTTTCCCAACCCCAGCACATTAGTTTGCTAATTCCAGATGTATGAAACGCAGGCCTAACTGTATCTAGTATATTGAACGCCAGATAAACTAACTTGGCCTTTTTAAATAAAAAAATTCCCTCACTGGAATACTTTCAGTCTTTTGACTGTATGGATTACAGATGGAATGACTGTTATATGTGAGTACCGCTTTCTTTGACAGATTCTAGTATGGGTACATATATGTTTTCCCAACCCCAGCACATTAATTTGCTAATTCCAGATGTATGAAACGCAGGCCTAACTGTATCTAGTATATTGAACGCCAGATAAACTAACTTGGCCTTTTTAAATAAAAAAATTCCCTCACTGGAATACTTTCAGTCTTTTGACTGTATGGATTACAGATGGAATGACTGTTATATGTGAGTACCGCTTTCTTTGACAGATTCTAGTATGGGTACATATATGTTTTCCCAACCCCAGCACATTAATTTGCTAATTCCAGATGTATGAAACGCAGGCCTAACTGTATCTAGTATATTGAACGCTCAGATAAACTAACTTGGCCTTTTTAAATAAAAAAATTCCCTCACTGGAATACTTTCAGTCTTTTTGACTGTATGGATTACAGATGGAATGACTGTTATATGTGAGTACCGCTTTCTTTGACAGATTCTAGTATGGGTACATATATGTTTTCCCAACCCCAGCACATTAATTTGCTAATTCCAGATGTATGAAACGCAGGCCTAACTGTATCTAGTATATTGAACGCCAGATAAACTAACTTGGCCTTTTTTAAATAAAAAAATTCCCTCACTGGAATACTTTCAGTCTTTTGACTGTATGGATTACAGATGGAATGACTGTTATATGTGAGTACCGCTTTCTTTGACAGATTCTAGTATGGGTACATATATGTTTTCCCAACCCCAGCACATTAATTTGCTAATTCCAGATGTATGAAACGCAGGCCTAACTGTATCTAGTATATTGAACGCCAGATAAACTAACTTGGCCTTTTTAAATAAAAAAATTCCCTCACTGGAATACTTTCAGTCTTTTGACTGTATGGATTACAGATGGAATGACTGTTATATGTGAGTACCGCTTTCTTGACAGATTCTAGTATGGGTACATATATGTTTTCCCAACCCCAGCACATTAATTTGCTAATTCCAGATGTATGAAACGCAGGCCTAACTGTATCTAGTATATTGAACGCCAGATAAACTAACTTGGCCTTTTTAAATAAAAAAAATTCCTCACTGGAATACTTTCAGTCTTTTGACTGTATGGATTACAGGTGGACTGGTATTAGTAGGGTGACACAAGCACACCCAAGTCCCTGATGTAGGATTTCTATGGCACAGACCACTATTACAAGTGATTAATGGACGTTGGGAGAGATTGTGCTGCAGCACTAGTCCCAAGATGGCGCCGCCTATCAGCCCAGTAACATGTGCCACAAAATGGTCTGCACAACCTTTAAAAAAATAGCCTTGACTGTGCTGCTAAATCGCTATTGGTCTGAATCCCAGGTGTAGATGTCTGACTTGTTTGGAGCTTTGGAATGCACACTGTGGCAGCTTCTGCTGCAGCACTACAAGTCGCAAATGGCGGCCGGCGGTCAGCCCAGGTACATGTGGATGGAAAATCACTCTGGCCACTCTAAAAATAGCCAATCCCTATCAAAAAGCAGCTCAGCTGCAGTTGTTCAGATGAATCACAGGTGGAGGAGAGAAATTTGCTTCCAGTTATTCAATTATCCCTGCCTATTCTCGCCCTAGCATCAGCTGCGTCTATCCCTGTTCTATTCACATCGGGAGTGAGCACGTCCCGACCTGCGCACAAGCTTATAAAGAGGCTGAGTCACATGCTGCACTCGGCCAATCACAGCCTTGCCAATAGTAGGCATGGCTGCGATGGCATCTTAGGGCAAGTAGTATGATGCATGTTGATTGGCTGCTTTGCAGCCTTTCAAAATGCGCCTAAATACATGCCGAACGACGAACCCGAACCCGAACTTTTTTGAAAATGTCCGGGTTCGGGTCCGGGTCCCGGACACCCCAAAATTCGGTACGAACCCGAACGATGCTCGAACTGTTCGCTCAACACTATTCCTGATGAACTTCCGATAAAAGTTTGTGAAACCTACAAACCTCCGGACCTCCTTTTTGTTCTTTGGGGCGGGCCACTCTGTAGCAGCCTGGATCTTCCGGGGATCCATACTTAAGCCCTCCGGGGAAATAATGTTGCCGAGGAATTGGGTGGAAGTCTGTTCAAATTCACACTTCTCCAGTTTAATATTAAGAGACTGTTCACAGAGTTTCTGTAGCACACTGCGGACATGCCCACGATGTTGTTCGAGGTCTTCTGAGAAAATCAAAATATCGTCCAGATATGCTACCACAAATTGGTCAAGCATGTCCCTGAGGACGTCGTTGATAAAATGTTGGAAGGTAGCAGGGGCATTGCAGAGGCCGAAAGGCATGACCAGATACTCGAAGTGACCGTAGCGGATTCGGAAGGAGGTTTTCCACTCGTCCCCTGGGCGAATTCGGACCAGGTTGTAGGCTTCTCGGAAATCGAGCATAGTGAAGACTTTTGCCTCCCGAAGTCTCTCGAGGAGTTCAGAAATCAGGGGGAGAGGGTATCGGTTTGTCACAGTAACGTTTTTGAGCTTTCGATAATCTAAGCAAGGGGGTAGAGAAGAGTTTTTTTTCTCCACGAAGAAGAAGGGGGCCCCCTGCAGGAGATGTGGAAGGTCGGATAAAACCTTTTTTAAAGAATTTCGTCTAAGTACTCCTTCAGGGCTTTGAGTTCGGAGAGGGAGTATATACTGCCGAAGCGTATTTCAGCTCCAGGTAGCAGCTCAATCGCGCAGTCTTAAGGCCGATGCTGGGCAGTTTGTCCGCATTTCTTTTGTCACAGACATCCTGGAACTCCCGATATTGAGAGAGTAAAAGTTCCTTGGTGGATAGTCCGAATACGGTAGGTTCTTTGGGCGGAGGAGGAACGGATCCACGTTTACAGTTCTGAGAACAAAAGTCCGAGCAGAACCGTATGCAGCGGGCATCCCAGTCCACCGAGGGGTTGTGGGTGGCCAACCAAGGGAAACTTAGGGGAGGCGATCAGGGAGAAGTGAATGGTCTCCTGATGATCGGGTTTGATGAAGAGTTGAAGGTCAGCGGTCTGGTGCGTAACCGTCCCAGAAGAGAGCAGGGTCCTATCGACGATTTCCATATTGATGGGGGCTGCCCTGGTTACCTGGTATGTTGTTCTCATGGGCGAAGGTCAAGTCCATGAAATTTACGCCGGCCCCCGAGTAAAGCATTGCAGAGCAGGGAAGCTGTCGTTCCCCAATGGTGATAAGGATGGATACAATGAAGTGGGACCCAGTACCTGTAGTGTCCATGGTTTCAGAGGCCAAGGGTGAGATTGTGGCCTGTTGTAATTCCCGTAATTCTGTGACAGCGATGGTTCGGCGAGTCTTATTGGGGCACCTAATAGCGAAGTGCCCTGGCTCGCCACAGTAAAGACAGAGGCCTGCGACCAGTCGTCTCTCCTTTTCAGCAGCCAATAGAGTCTTGCGTAGTGCGTCGACCTGCATCGGCTCAGTGGAGGGTTGGTGAGCCGGCTGAGTCGTTGGAGTGAAAGGGTACGCGGGCCTGTTATCTAGGGACCAGAGTCTTTCTCTCCTTCTTTCCGCGAGTCTCCGGTCAATCCGGATGCACAGTTGGACTAAATCATCCAGATTGTCTGGGGTGTCTACCCTGGCGAGCTCATCCTTTATAGGTTCGGAGAATCCGCAGCGAAATTTACTTTTCTGGGCAGCTAGGTTCCAGGTGGTTTCCGTGAACCAGCAGCGGAACTCTGATGTATACTCGGCTACAGAGCGTCTTCCCTGCCGTAGACTGAGCAGCCTAGCCTCGGCAGTCGCACAGCGGTTAGGGTCGTCGAAAACTTGGCTCATGGCTGCGGTGAAGTTGTCTAGGTTATTCAATAAGGGACTGTGGGATTCCACATATGGGGATGCCCATGCCAGGGCCTCGTCAGTTAGAAGGTCGATGATGAACAGGATCTTCTTTCTGACCAAGGTAAAGGAGCCCGGCTGCATCTGAAAGTAAATACGGCACTGGTTCAGGAACCCCCGAAATTGGCGCCGATCGCCATTAAAATTTGTCGGGAGAGGCATGCGGGTGTCTGTGACCGCGCCGCGTACGTCAGTAGTTGACTCTGCAAGTCGATAATTTCCCTCTGTTGGCTCTGGATTGCGCCTTAAAATTGAGCAATTTCCTTTTGGGCAGTGGTGCCAAACTCCTTAAGTTTGGAGACTTGTTTGCGCAGGGTGGCCATTGCGGACTCCATTTTAGGGCTGGTTATTCTGTTAGGGGTGCTAGCTCACCTGCGTTAGAGGGCACCGAGCAGTGTACCGGGTGGAGTCCAGTAGCGGGAGACCGCAAGGAGAAGAGGCGGGGTGGAGGCGTCCAGGTCGGCAACAAAGATGTAGACGGTAGTAGAGGATCAAGCAAGAGAGTAATCGGGGACAATTCCGAGGTTGGCAGCAGTTGAGTTGGTTAGTAATAGCAACAGAGGAACAGCGGTAGATACAGCAGGATCAAGTTTAGAAGAACAATAGCCAGCAGGGGTCAGGTACAAGAGGCTGGGCTTATGAAGAGGAAGTAGCAGGTGCAAGGAATCACAGAGATTAACAAGGCAAGGTAGAACAAGGTAGATCAAAGAGTTCAGTAGAAGGAAAAGTCCAAAAGGGCTGGTAGTCTAATGGCTAGTGGTACCGCCTGGGACATGGCCAGTCACGGATTCGAATCCTGACACCAAGTTTAATAGTGTCCGGCAGAGGGTAGATTTTGTTCTGGGGTGAAATTATATTGCCAAAATAGCAATCCCCTAAATCTGGTGTCCCAGCAGTGGCTGGTCAAGTTTTATAGTGTCCGGCAAAGGATATATTTTGTTCTGGGGTGAAATTCAATTGCCAAAATAGCAATAACGTAAATCAGTGGTTTCAGCTGTGGCTGGCCAAGTTTTATAGTGTCCGGCAAAGGATATATTTTGTTCTGGGGTGAAATTCAATTGCCAAAATAGCAATAACGTAAATCAGTGGTTTCAGCTGTGGCTGGCCAAGTTTAATAGTGTCTGGCAAAGGATATTTTTTTTCTGGGGTTAAATTCAGTTGTAAAAATAGAAATACCGTAAATCTGGTGTCCCAGGCCAGTAGACATGTCTATTCTTCATAAGGTACAATCAGTACCAGTAATTTTTGCGCAAACCCTTTCCTTTCATGCCGCCATGCCTGTGGCTACTAAAGATCGCTCTCTCAGACCAGGCCCAGCAGCTGTTCCATTCGCTTTCTACACGGTATATACTGCCACTGTATATAATTTAATTGTATAATACTGTTAGTCCTCCTCCTCCTCCTGGATGGGGACCTTTCTAGGTCACGGCCTCAAAGCAGTTGCTTCCCCTGCTTCCCCTGTAGCTATTCCCCTAAGCAGACCCATCAGTCAGTACGTGTACTGTTCCACCATGTTGATGAAATGCTGCCTCCTGCTAAGATGTTCCAGATCTGCTGGTGGCGCAGGTTGTTGTGGCATGATGACAAAGCTTTTCTACATTTTGCCAATGCTAACCCTGCCTTTTGAGGTGTTGCTGGTGACCTAGCTGCATTGGCAAATTCTTCCTCCTCCTCCTCTGCCTTCACCTTGTGCTTCCACTGAGTCCCTGTTGTCAGGTGTGAATGCCATCAGTAGCGTGTCTACTAGCGGGCTCATCTTCCTATTACACTCCAGTGAGGGAATTAAGGACGGCACGTTGTCCTTGTAACGGGAATGCAGCAGGGTGGCCACCCAGTAATCAGCAAATGTTAGAATGTGGCAGTAACTGGGTGTTCGTTGCGTTGTCCTCTGTATCCCCCAGCGTTCCTCCTACTCCTCTTCCTCATCCTCCAGAACTGTGCCCTGGCTGGACAATTGTGTTCCAGTCCAGGGCCTATGTTGGTGCAGATACCCACCCTCCGAGCCACTTGGATTTGTTTGGGCTTAAGTTAAGGATAAGGCGTGTGTAACGGATCAACGGGTGTGGACCCGCTGTGCCACTTACCGGTTTGGCTTTGGGCCAAACTTGGGAGCGGAGATACAACTGAACATACTGAACAGTCTGCGACCGCAGAAAAGCGGGTCCCGAGCCTGCAGCAAAGAGGAGGAGCCCCGCGTGCAGCTCGACTGAGGTACGTAGTCGGACGCACTGCACGCTGGTGGCTGCCAACTGCCATTGTTACAGTATCCCCCCTTTCACGCCCCTTCTTTTTGGCCTTGATGCGCTGAAAAAAATCTTCTGAGAAGATTCGGAGCATGTACATTCTCCTCCGCTCCCAGGAATGTTCCTCAGGACCATAATTCTTCCAGTCTACAAGGAAGTACCTCTTACCACCAACAACCTTGGAATCGAGGATGTTCTGTACTTCAAATTCAGGCTCACCGTCAGTAGGCACGGAAGTAGAGGTGGAGGGAGGCCTGGAAAAGGAGTTGAGGACCAACGGTTTCAGAAGAGATACATGAAAAGAATTTGGAACCCGGAGAGAAGGAGGCAACCGGAGTTTATAAGAAACACGGTTGATACGCTCAAGGACCTCAAACGGGCCCAGAAACCGTGGAGCAAATTTGTAACAGGGTACCTTCATGCGGATGTTCCGGGACGAAAACCAGACTTTGTCGCCAGGAGAGAACTGAGGAGGAGGTATACGTCTGGTATCCGCATTTTTCTTCATACGAGTAACAGCCTGAGAGGTGGAATCCTTAGTCTGTGTCCAGATGCTGAGGAAGTCTCTGAACAAAGAATTAGCAGCCGGTACCTCGGAAGATGCGGACAGGGGTAAAGGAGCACGAGGGTGTAGTCCATACACTATGTAGAGGGGAGAAGAGCCCGTGGATTCTCCGGAATGGCTGTTGTACGAGAATTCCGCCCAAGGCAGGAGCTGCACCCAATCATCATGCTGAGCAGAGACAAAGTAACGTAGGTAGTTCTCCAAAGTCTGATTAACTCGTTCAACTTGTCCATTAGACTGAGGGTGGTATCCAGAAGAGAAGTCCAACTTCACCTCAAGTACCCCACAGAGCGCTCTCCAGAATTTGGAAGTAAATTGTACCCCTCGATCAAACACAATGTGCAGAGGTAGGCCATAAAGGCGGAAGATGTGTTCGAAGAACAGACAGGCTAGTCGCTTAGCAGAGGGAAATCCAGGAAGCGGAATAAAATGTGCCATCTTGGAGAATCTGTCTACCACTACCCAGATTACAGAACAGCCAGCAGAGGACGGGAGGTCTGTGATAAAGTCCATAGCAACATGCTGCCAGAGAACTTCCGGAATGGGTAATGGTAGTAGCAACCCTGCTGGTTTGGTTCGGGAAACCTTGTTGCGGGCACAGGAGGTACAGACACAAATTCCCGGACATCTTTGGGTAGGGTCGGCCACCAGTAGTGACGAGACAGCAACTCAAGGGTCTTACGTACCCCAGGGTGACCAGCGTACTTGGAGCAATGTCCCCAGAAGAGAATCTTCCTCCTCTTGGCTTGCGGAACAAAAATCTTCCCCGGAGGAATATCTTTTACTCGAACTGGCGCCACTGAAACCAGGCAGGACGGATCGATGATATGTTGAGGTTCCTCAATCTGATCTGCTGGGTCAAAGGAATGGGAAAGCGCATCAGCCCTCACATTTTTGTCCGCCGGTCGAAAATGCAGAAGGAAATTGAATCGGGCAAAGAAGAGTGCCCATCAAGCCTGACGTGGATTAAGACGTTGTGCAGACTGCAGATAAGTCAGATTCTTGTGGTCAGTGTATATAACCACTGGATGCAAAGCCCCCTCCAGAAGGTATCTCCATTCTTCCAAGGCCATCTTGATAGCAAGCAGTTCTCTATCACCGATGGAGTAGTTTCTTTCTGCAGAAGAGAAGAGCTTGGAGAAGAAACCACACAAGACAAATTTCCCCTTGGAGGTCTTCTGTAGCAGGATTGCACCTGCACCAATAGAAGAAGCATCCACTTCTAGGAAGAACTGTTTGGAAGTGTCTGGATGATGGAGGACAGGAGAAGCAGCAAAGCAATCTTTGAGTTGTCGGAAAGCAGACTCAGCTTCAGGGGTCCATTTCTTTGCATCCGCCCCTTTCTTAGTCAGCGAAGAAATAGGGACTGTGAGAGAAAAGAAGTTTGGGATGAACTGCCTATAAAAGTTGGCAAATCCCAGAAATCTTTGAATGGCACGGAGACCTTGAGGACGGGGCCAATTCAGGATGGCAGAGACCTTGTCGGGATCCATTTGCAGACCAGTGCAGGAAACAATGTACCCCAGAAAGGGTAAGGAAGACTGCTCAAAGACACACTTTTCGAGCTTGGCAAATAGACCATTCTCCCTTAGGCGCTGCAGAACCAGGCGCACTTGTCTCCGGTGAGTGGACAAGTCGGTTGAATAAATGAGAATATCGTCGAGATACACCACTACACACTTGTATAACAGGTCCCGGAAGATGTAATTTACAAATTCTTGGAAGACTGCAGGAGCATTGCAAAGGCCGAATGGCATAACCAAGTACTCATAGTGGCCATCACGGGTATTGAATGCCGTCTTCCACTCGTCGCCTTCATGGATTCAGATCAGGTTATATGCACCACGTAGATCCAATTTAGAAAATATCTGTGCGCCTCGGACACGGTCAAACAATTCAGACATCAGGGGCAGAGGATACTTGTTCTTGACTGTAATCTTGTTCAGTCCACGATAATCTATGCATGGACGGAGTGACCCGTCTTTCTTGGACACGAAGAAGAAACCGGCTCCAGCCGGCGAGGTAGACTTCCGGATAAACCCCCTCTCCAGGTTCTCCTTAATAAACTCGGCCATAGCCTGTGTCTCAGGCAGAGATACAGGATAAACCCTTCTACGAGGAGGAGAAGTCCCAGGTAGAAGATCGATCGGACAGTCATAAGTCCGATGAGGTGGTAAAGTCTCCGCCTTCTTCTTACAGAAAACATCTCCAAAGGATGCAAATTGCGGAGGCAGACCAGGCAGGTTCACAGGAACCGGACGAGGAGACATTGGGTGGACCATCGACAGGCAGTAGGTTTGGCACTGAGGACCCCAGCGGAGAATATCCCCCTTTCGCCAGTCTAAGATGGGAGAATGTTGCTGTAGCCAGGGCAATCCCAGAATCACTGGGTCCGTGGAATCTGGCAGGACATAGAAGGATATTTCTTCAGAATGTAGCACCCCGACTTGGAGTTTCACAGGAGCCGTGATGAACTGAATAGGTTTGGGTAAGGTTTGTCCATTAACAATCGTTGCCACCAGAGGCTTCGCCAGACGGGTAGTGGAAAGCTGGCACTGGGTCACCAGGGCTTGATTGACAAAATTCCCGGCAGCGCCAGAATCCAGGAAAGCTGGTACCGATATACTGGTTTTCCCAGCAGACACCATTACAGGGATAAGAAGTTTGGGAGAATTGTCTTTTTCGCCTAGAGTCACTTCTCCCAATGAGCCTAAGCGCTGATGTTTTCCGCCTTCTGGGGGCAGGTACGAACAACATGTTCCTTTTCACCACATTAGAGACACAAGTTCTCTGCTCGCCGTCGCTCCTGATCAGAGAGCTTCAGGCGATCCACCTGCATAGGCTCTTCAGACGGAATCGCAGCAGGAGTCTGAACAGTCCTCTGGAAGACAGGTGCGGGTTTAGACGTCCGCTTCATCCCTGCGGCTTGAGAAAAACGTTCACGAAACCGCACGTCTATGCGTGTGGCCATCGTGATCAAAGCGTCCAGAGAGCCAGGGAGGTCCCTTCCCGCTAGTTCGTCTTTAATGCGGTCACACAGACCCTCCCAGAATATGGCTCGTTGAGCTTCACCATTCCAGGACAGTTCTGCGGCCAGTGTACGGAACTGGATTGCGTATTGGCCCACTGTCCTAGCGCCTTGACGCAGACGAAGAAGAGCAGAGGCTGCAGACGAGGCACGGCCAGGTTCCTCAAATACTGTACGGAAAACAGTAAAGAACGTCTGTAGGCTTGCAGTCTCGGGTACGCTTCTCTCCCATATAGGATTAGCCCAAGCAAGAGCTTCTCCAGAGAGCAGAGATACAATGAAAGCCACTTTTGCTCGGTCAGACTGGAACTTGTCTCCATGTAGCTCAAAGTGGATCAAGCATTGATTCAGGAACCCTCTGCAGGCATTTGACTCACCGCTGAAACGTGGAGGCAAGGGAAGTTGGACAGCAGACGTGCTTTGGTATGCAGAAGATGCAACGGAATTAGCAGGAGTTGCTGGGACCTGTAGTGCCGCAGGAGCAGTAGTGGGTAGAGCTTCCAGACGTGCAGAAATTGTGTTCAGACACTGCAGCAGGGCATCTTGGCGTTCACTCTGACGTTGCAGCTCTCGGTATAAATCTTGTACCACAGGCTTGGGCTTGCCAGCAGGGTCCATGGCCAGAGCAAACTGTAACGGATCAACGGGTGTGGACCCGCTGTGCCACTTACCGGTTTGGCTTTGGGCCAAACTTGGGAGCGGAGTCTAAGTGTCTCCCTGGTTTTCACCCTTTATCCCGCTCCAGGATGCGGAAGCTGGACTCAACTGCAGGGGAGACACCAGGTCGCTACCGCAAGAGTGGTCCCAGTTAAGTGGCAGCTGGCCGGGCAGGCCAGAAAGCCCCGATGCTAGCACCGGGGAAGCAGGCAATATAGCAGACAGCCGCAGGATAATGCTAAGCTGAGCAAGTGGTATAGCAGAGCTAGTGCTGTGAGAACAGCAGAGCTGAGTTAGTCCAGGTGGAGCTGGTGTAACGATCTGCACAGCAGACAGAGGCGAGGTCGACAGTCTGGGTCTTTAACTTGAGAGCAGCAAGGTACAAGAGGATCAAGCAGAGACGAGGTCAGGATACGGACAGAAGTCATAAGCAGGATATCGAATGCAGTAACAACAGGAGCCTTAGCTGTAGGAAGTACATTATTGGCATTGCAGGAAGGGGGAAGCACCCTTATAAAGGTGGTGCCTGGCCAGGATTGGAGATGGCGGAATCAGGGGCGTGCATTAACCCCTAAGGTACCAGGACGCCTGCGGCTCCTACAAGATACAACAGAAGCTGTCGTAGCCTGTGACAGCGCAGGAAAGCGGGTCCTGAGCCTGCAGCGAAGAGGAGGAGCCCCGCGTGCAGCTCGACTGAGGTACGTAGTCGGACGCACTGCACGCTGGCGGCTGCCAACTGCCATTGTTACAGCATGTATATAGTTTTGTTTCTTTATATGGTTAGTTTAGCTTCCTTATAGTTATTTTAATATGTTTTTAAGTAAATTTGTAAATAGTTTGTTAATGGTTTGAGTGAAGGGGGGGGGGTTTAGTGTGTAGGGAGTGAGGCTGTTTAGGTTTATTTTCCATCCGCTTTCTACACTGTCTATACTGCCACTGTATCTAATTTCTTTGTATAATACTGTTGAGGGGGCCCTGACAAAGTCTTTTAGTCCTCCTCCTCCTCCTGGATGGGCCCCTAAACAGTGTGCTTCCCAGGCTTCCTTGTAGCTACGCCCCTACGCAAACCCATCAGTAAGTACGTGTACTCTTCCACTACGTTGCTGAAATGCTGCCTCCTGCTAAGACGTTCCAGATCTGCTGGTGGTGCAGGTTGTTGTGGCGTGATGACAAAGCTTTCCCACATTTCACCAATGCTAACCCAGCCTTCTGAGGTGCTGATGGTGACCCAGCTGCCCGTGAGTAGAGATGTCCCGAACTGTTCGACAGCAAACAATTCCCTGCAAACCTTCGCTTCTGCCAGCGAACATTATGCTATGTTTGATTCGCCCTGCATTCTTACATTCAGCTTACTTTCCTACCAATGTCAGGCATAGTAAATTCAATTTAAAGCTGCAGTGTTAGAGCAGGAAGAGTATAAACTAGTGTCCTCTGTCCACCCCAACCCTCAAACCAAGAAAAGCCCCTTCTAAAGATGATATATCATCAATGATCATTTTCTATCACATTCAACATAAACCACTCAGATCATGCCAAAAGCCAGGTATGTGCAGGCTGACTATCTACCCATAAGACAGTGTGTCAGCATACCTTACAATGACAATCATGAGTTTTTAAAAATACAAACATAAGTTCTCAATCCAAAAGGAGAGAAATTGCTAATCATTAGTTGGATATCTAGAGGGGCCTGGTCCCTAGACCATTATCATTAGGGCGACAAAAATTGTAATTTTTTTTTTATTATATGCCAGCCTAACTCCTCTCTCACTGTCTAAGAGAGCTGCATAAATATTTTCCAACATTTAAAACTCATTTGCATACACATGGCCAAGAAATGCTAATGAGCAATATAGCAGTATCTGCCTTGTTTGTAAACTGAAACACGATTTGCATGGCTTTCCCATAGTCCCATATTATGCAAATTAGTTTATATGACAAAACAGAATAGAAAGATTATAAAATTAGTCTTTGGACAATTGCAAAACAAAAAAAAACTATGCAGCCTTCCTAATCATTGAGATGAGAGCTAGGTGGCATATTAAAAAAAAATAAAAATATTTTTGTCACCCTAATGATAATCATCTATGTGCACAGGTCCCCCTAGATACCTAACCCTAAACAGGCAATTTTTCTTTTGGAAAAACTGTTTAAAACCCAAGCTGCCTTGCTAAGGTATGCTGATGATCTTTCTGATGGATGGGTTGTTTGTCCTGCATATACCAGTTGCTTGGTGGCCACAAGGGAGAACTGTTCTTTGTTGTCAATTGAATGTTTTATGTAATAATACAAACAATAATAATAATATGATTTTATGATAGGCAGGCTAGGGTAAATGTCTGTAAGTCTGTCTTTGTGTTTGTTTTATAAAATACAAAGATTAGGTTTTTTAATCAACTATCATACCATATGTTTGATTGAGTATTACACCTTAAAGGGACATGGACAGGCTGTTTTACCCTTTAGACCTATATATATATATATATATATATATATATATATATTCCTGTATTAGGTTCCTTGATCTCAGAAAAACTATGCTATTATCATCTAACACTGCCTTTGCATAATGTCTATAAAATATTTTTATTTATAATTTTCCTCTGTCAGGGATTCCGTTGGCCGTGCTTGACTCATTTCTACTGTCTGTACCATGTGCTGTCCTGAACGTGCATGCACTATGGTGACTTATTCCTAGTGAAGAATAAACTTCCTAGGCGCATGCGCAGCATGGCAGAATTATACACTTCAATCAAACAAAACTAAGCCCGCCACCAGCAAATACCAGGAAGTGGATGGCACAGCAAGAACAGGTAGTCAGTATCCCTTTAAGATGTAATAATCAAACATATGGTACAATAGTTAATAAAGCCCTAATTTTTGTCCTTTATAAAACAGACAAAGACAAAATTATTATTATTATTATTGTTTGTATTATTACATAAAACATCCAATTGACAACACAGAACAGTCCTCCCTTATGGCCGCAGAGCACCAGGTATATGCAAGGCCAACAATCCATTCATCCAACAGATCATCAGCATACCTTAGCAAGGCACCCTAGGATTTAACCAGTTTTTCCAAAAGGAAAGAAATTGCTCAGTGTTAGGTATCTAGGGGGACCTGTGCACATAGACGAATATCATTAGGGTGACAAAAAAAATGTACTTTTTATTTTTTTTAATATGCTACCTAGCTCTCGTCTCAATGATTAGGAAGGCTGCATAGTTTTTTTTTTGTTTTGTAATTGTACCAAGATTAATTTAATAATCTTTCTATATTGTTTTGTCATATAAACTCATTTGCATAATATGGGACTATGGGAAAGCCATGCAAATCGTGTTTCATCTTCAAACAAGGCAGATACTTCTATATTGCTCATTAGCATTTCTTGGCCATGTGTATGCAAATGAGTTTATATGACAATCCAAGACTTATTAAACTTATTAAGTTAACCTTAGGACAGTTAAATGTTGGAAAATTTTTGTGCAGCTCTCCTAGGCAGTGAGAGAGGAGTTAGGCTGGCATATAAACAAAAAAAATTAAAATGTTTGTCGCCCTAATGATAATTGTCTAGGGACCAGGTCCCTCTAGATAGCCAACCAATGATAAGTAATTTCTCTCCTTTTGGATTGAGAATTTATGTGTGTTTGTCTCAATTGCTCAAACCTATCATTGTAAGGTATGCTGATGCCCTGTCTTATGGATAGATAGTCAGCCTGCACATACCTGGCTTTTGATATGGTGTAGAGTAATTTTTTTTATTTTACAAATAATAAGGGAATGTTAAATAATTAAATTAACAATTAAAAGTAGGTTAGGAAAATGAAATAAAATGTTAGAATAGATTTAGATGTTATAAAATAGGCAGTTTTAAACCATTTAAAAATATTAGGTGATTTATGCTCTTTAAGGATTAAAATTTGACTTTGCATCATTTAAATACTTTTTTCATGGGACTTTTGCCATGTACGCCACTCTGGCATACCACAGTCCAGGTGTTAGTCAACTTAAAACAACTTTTCTATCACTATTGTAGCTAGAAAGTGTCACTGTGGGTTTTAATATTCGCCTGCCAATTGAAGTCTATTGCGGTTCACCCTGTTCCCGAACATTTGAGTAAGTTTGGGTTCTCTGTTCGCGAACAGAAAATTTTATGTTCGTGACATCTCTACCCGTGAGCTGGCTTGGGTGCCACCCTGCTGAGAACACGGTTCCTCCTCATCCTCCAGAACTGTGCCCTGGCTGTAAAATTGTGTTCCAGGCCAGGGACTATGTTGGTGCAGAAACCCACCCTTTGAGCCACTTGGACGTCACTGGCCTTAAGTTAAGGATAAGGCGTGTAAATAGTTTTGTTTGTTCATATAGTAAGTTTAGCTGCATTACAGTTATTTTAATATGTTTTTAAGAAAATTTGTAAATAGTTTGTTAATGTTTGAGTAAAAGGGCGGGTGGTGGTGTTGTATGTGTTCGATTAACTGAATTGATTTTCACTGTCTGGTGTTTAGGAATTTCTTCACCCCAAATTCAGCACATGTGGCAAGCAAGGGATGTGTGTCAAACCGGCTAGGTCCAGACCTGCTAGTATATTTCGCTCATTAGCGCACAACACCAGGCCGGGCTGGAGGCTCAGTGGCACCAACCAATGGTCGGTCTGTTGTTCCATGCCTGTCCACAGCTTCTGCGCGGTGCGGGGTTTGTCCCACAAACACGCAAGTTTTAAAACAACCTGCTGTAGTTGCCCCCTGGCTGTGCTGCTGTGGATGGTGAAGGTCTTACGCTGAGTGAATGAGGAGGAGGAGGTAGAGGAGGAGGAGGTAACAGGATACAAAGAGAAATGCCCAGCAATCCTCGGGGGCGGAAGGACATTCGCAAAAATGTTATCCGCCTTTTGGCCAGCCGCTACATTTACCCACTGTGTTGTTGGTAATGTGGACGTTCTCACAGATAGCGTTGCGCACTTGATTTTGTCTGCCACTTGGTTGTGCAGGGAAGGGATGGCTCACCTGCAAAAGTAGCGGTGGCTGGGATACACATACTGTGGGATAGCCACCGCCATAAGGTTTTTAAAACTGTCCATCAGACAGAATGACAGCATTTCAAAGGACCAGGAAGTTTGAAATAAGGCATTCAGAGCCATGTGAAGGGGGTACTTCCTCTTTCTATTTCTTTTTCTCCCCAGTGTTTGGGAGATGGGCAGCTGATAGCTGAACACTTCCATTGGATTTGGTGGAGATGCTTGGTGACAATGACAGATGTGGTGGCGTTGCTGCCACATCTTCTGTTTGCTGGGTGACGGGTGCCACTGTCACTCACTTGGGCTTAAGTTTAGAATGTTTATTTATTATTTTTCTGTATTTTATTTTATGTCATTTCCCTATTCACATATATTTGCAGGGCATTTACCTAAATTTCGCTGCCTTTTGCAGCCCTCTAGCCCTTTCCAGGGCTATTTTACAGCCATTTAAGTGCCCAAAAGTTCGGGTCCCCATTGACTTAAATAGGGTTCGAGTTCGGGGTGAAGTTCGGGTCCAGTTCGGATCCCGAACATTTTCATGAAGTTTGGCCGAACTTCTCGAACCCTAACATCCAGGTGTTCGCTCAACTCTACTGTTAACCCTTGCTTTGCTACTGAAAAAATGGATTAAAATGGAAAGTTTGCAAAAAAAATTGCTGTTTTGGGACCGTTTTTTTGTATTTTTGTTATTTACATCGTTGAACTGAAAGGTTATATTTTTTTGCTATTTCTATAGAGCAGGTTGTTACAGATGCAACAATACCAAATATGACTACTTTTTGGGGGGTTTTGTTTCAGTTTTACATTCAGTTTTTCCTTCCTTTGAGGGATATCTGTCTTTCATTGTGTTGTAGACCCAATACTTGGGCTCCACATTTATTTTGCATATTACTGTTTCCCAGGGAGCTTTTCACTTTGGATTGCTGTGTTGAGACTCTTAACTGAGGCTCCACGGTGTTTTTGTGGCTGGTCTCCCTGAGATCAGCTATTGTTTTGTTCAGTTTTACATAATAAAGCATTTTTGAAAAAAAATATTTTTTTGTGTTTCTGAAAGCCATAGTTTATTTTTTGGTCGACTGTCTTATGTAGTGGTTCATTGTTTTCGGGATGAGATGTCGGTTTGTTTGGCACTATCTTAGGGTGCATATGACATTTTGGTCGCTTGCTATTACACTTTTTGTGATGTAAGGTGACAAAAAAGGCTTTTGACACCGTATATATATTTTTTTTTTGCTGTGTTCAGCTGAGGGGTTAGGTCATATTTTTTTTTTATAGAGCAGGTTGTGACGGACGCAGCGATACTTAATAAGTATACTTTTTATTTATTTATTTATATATATAAGTTTTACACAATAATATCATTGTTTTAGTGTCTGCAGGATGCAGCTGCTGTGAGGGCGAGATTAGGTACGGAAGACTCAGCTAAACCACTTAATGAAGTGATCGATCTACAGCTGTGAATCATTCAACTTCTGTTAGTTGATTGCTCACTGGATTTTAGGCTGCCCAGAGCGTTTTTCTGTCACTTTTTTCTGGGGTGATCGGCGGACATTTTGTGATCTTTTCGTGCACCAGCACATGTTTTGAGCTGACCAACAAGATCAAAATACATTTTTGGGTTCAATAGTAGGCTTTTTATTGCAATATCCTACATCAGGGGTTGTGCTTATTGTCACACCTTGAAACCTTGATAGAAATTGCTATATTTTATTGAGGGGTGAAATTTAATTGCCAAAATACCAATCCCCTAAATCTGGTGTTCCAGCTGTGGCTGGCTAAGTTTAATACTGTACGTCAAAGGATAGATTTTTTTCTGGGGTTAAATTCAATTGCTAAAATAACAATCCCCTAAATCTGGGGTTCCAGCTGTAGCTGGCCAAGTGTAATACTGTCCGTCAAAGGATAGATTTTTTTGTGGGGTGAAATTCAAATGCCAAAATACCAATCCCCTAAATCTGATGTTGCAGCTGTGGCTGGCTAAGTTTAATACTGTCAGTCAAAGGATAGATTTTTTTGTGGGGTGAAATTCAATTGCCAAAATAATAATCCCCTAAATCTGGTGTTCCAGCTGTGGCTGGCTAAGTTTAATACTGTCCGTAAAAGGATAGATTTTTTTTCTGGGGTGAAATTCTATTGCCAAAATAGCAATACCGTATATCCGGTGTTCCAGCTGTGGCTGGTCAAGTTTAATAGTGTCCGGCAAAGGATAGATTTTGTTCTGGGGTGAAATTCAATTGCCAAAATAGCAATACCATAAATCAGTGGTTTCAGATGTTGCTGGCCAAGTGTAATTCTGTCCGCAATAGCCTCTGTCACCAAGCATCTCCACCATGTCACACGGCAGAGTTTAGCTCTCCATCTCACAAACCTTGGAGAGAAAGGCTAAATTCCCACCTAGCCACCCTCGATCCCTGGCCCTGAATGCCAGCATTTCTAAACTTCTGGCCTTTAAAATGCTGGCATTCAGGCTTGTGGACATGGACAGCTTCAAACAGCTGATGGCGGTGGCTGTCCCACAGTACGCCGTTCGCAGCCTCCACTACTTCTCCACGAGAGCCGTGCCTTCCCTGCACAACCAAGTATTGGATAAAATCAAGTGTGCACCAAGCAACGCCATCTGCGGCAAGGTCCCCCTAACCACAGATATGTGGACCAGTAAGCACTGCTAGGGACGCTATATCTCCCTTACTGCACACTGGTCAAGTGTAGTGGCGGCTTGGCCCCAGGCAGAGAGCTTTTTGGCGCACGTCCTTCCGCCGCCAAGGATAGCAGGGCATCATTCTTTGCCTCCTGTTGCCTCCTCCTCCTACTCGGCTTCCTCCGCTTCTTCCACCTGCTCATACAGTCAGCCACAGACCTTCACCACCAACTTCAGCACAGCTCTGGGTAAACGTCAGCAGGCCATTCTGAAACTCATGTGTTTGGGGGACAGGCCCCACACCGCACAGGAGTTGTGGCGGTGTATAGAACAACAGACCGATGAGTGGTTGCTGCCATTGAGCCTCAAGCACGGCCTGGTGTTATGCGATAATGGGCGAAATCTCGTTGCAGCTCTGGGACTAGCTGGTTTGATGAACATCTCTTGCCTTGCGCATGTGCTGAATTTGGTGGTGCAGAAATTCATTCACAACTACCCCGACATGTCAGAGCTGCTGAATAAAGTGTGGTCCGTCTGTGCGTGCTTCCAGCGTTCTCATCCTGCCGCTGCTCACCTGTCTGAGCTACAGCGTAACTTCGGCCTTCCCGCTCACTGCCTCATATGCGACGTTCCCACCAGGTGGAACTCCACCTTGCACATGCTGGAGAGACTGTGCGAGCAGCAGCAGGCCATAGTGAAGTTTCAGCTGCAGCACGCACGGGTGAGTCGCACTGAGGAACAGCACCACTTCACCACATATGACTGGGCCTCCATTTGAGACCTGTGTGCCCTGTTGCACTGTTTTGAGTACTCCACCAACATGGCCAGTGGCGATGGCGCAGTTATCAGCGTTACAATACCACTTCTATGTCTCCTTGAAAAAACACTTAGTGTGATGTTGGAAGAGGATGTGGCCCAGGAGGAGGAGGAGGAGGAGGAGGAAGAGGGGTCATTTCTAACACTTTCAGGCCAGTCTTTTAGAAGTGGCTCAGAGGGAGGTCTTTTGCAACAGCAGAGGCCAGGTACAAATTTGGCCAGCCAAGACCCAATACTGGAGGACGAGGAGGAGGTGGAGGAAGATGAGAATGAAACATGTTCACAGCGGGCTGGCACCCAACGCAGCTCGGGCCCCCTCTGTTGGAGGCGTATCGATGACGATACGCCTCCCACAGAGGACCGCTTGTGCTTACCTCTGGGCAGCCTGGCACACATGAGCGACTACATGCTGCAGTGCCTGCGCAACAACAGCAGAGTTGCCCATATTTTAACGTGTGCTGACTGCTGGGTGGCCACCCTGCTGGATACCCGGTACATAGACAACGTGCCCACCTTAATTCCCACACTGGAGCAAGATAGGAAAATGTGCGAATACAAGCGCATGCTGGTAACACGCTCCTGAGAGCATTTCCAACTGACACAGGGGAACAAGTGGAAGCACAAGGTGAAGGCAGAGGAGGAACAAGAGGTCGCTGTGTCACGGCCAGCTCCTCTGAAGGCAGGGTTAGCATGGCCGAGATGTGGAAAAGTTTTGTCACAGCGCCACAGCTAACTGCACCACTAGCTGATAGGGAACGTGTTAGCAGGAGGCAGCATTTCAACTACATGGTGGAACAGTACGTGTGCACACGCCTCCGCGTACTGACTGTTGGTTCGGCCCCATTCAACTTCTGGGTCTCCAAATTGTTCACATGGCCAAAGCTAGCCTTTTATGCCTTTGAGGTGCTGGCCTGCCCTTCGACCAGTGTATTGTCTGAACGTATATTTAGCACGGCGGGGGGCGTCATTACAGACAAATGCAGCTGCCTGTCCACAGCCAACGTGGACAAGCTGACGTTCATAAAAATTTACCAGGCATGGATCCCACAGGACCTGTCCATCCCTTGTGCAGAATAGACATTTATAACTAAAGGACCAGAGTAATGGGTGAGCACTCTACATTTGGTCTCAATAATGAACAGTTTAATCAAACATCATAAAATCGAATATATCATAGAAACAAAAATAAAATAAACTTCACATAAATAATGTGTAGAAATCGCTGGTATAAATAGTCTCTTGTATCCTACAACAAGTAAATTGTAGGGAATTTAGTGTTCCAACAGAGTAGTAAAGCAGTAAAGTCAGTACTTTATGGTGGTTTGCGGTTAGGTTATATATATATCCAGTCTAATCGCTGGATTACTAGCAGCCGCCAAAAGGTAAGTTTTCACTCCATGTGGTATTATACATATAGTTAAGTTCCTTATGTTTCTATATGGTAGCTGTCAGTGGATGTTATGGCAAATCATATGTTGCATTCAACTCTAGTCACTCTTGTGCCAGTAATTTACAGTCTCACATAGACTAGTTCCTCTTACCTTCCTTTTATTCTTTTGTGGCTATGCTCGATTTGACGAGGGTCGGGAGGCGGGGGACAGAGCAGGCGTCTCACTCCGTACTGTTCGAGCCAACTTACCCAAGATCTCGCGAGAGTTGGAGCGATGTCTCGGTTTTACCTGGATCACGTGACTTTCATCCAACGTAATAGAAAAAGAGAGTATCTGTCTCAATTCTTAGTGTTGGTTATGATCGTTGAGGCATTACTTTTGTTCAATTGTACAGCATGGCCATGCTTAATGTTGCGGAGGTATTTCCAATCAGGTGTGCGATCCACCCCAGACGCGTTTCGGGAACTCTCCTTCCCTTCATTAGTCGTACCGCACTACCTGTTTGCCTCTGCCTTTTATTTCTAAGATCAGCACCAATCTATGGATAACTGGATTTTTTGGGTGGAAGGTCATATGCGTTTTTTATGCGTCTTTAATGCGTCTTTTTCGGCATATATGCGTTTTTTGCACCATATATTCATTAAATCATGCTGAGTATTTTGTATAGAAAAGATCTTATATCCAAGATTGCATATAAAAGTTATTGATATCTCAAGTGACTGTCATTATAAGAGAGAAAAGGTCTAATAGTGGTTTGTAGTGTATCATTAGAGTTCTGATGCGGTATCCACAATATAATGTTAAAGCAGTATTATGGACAGTAAGTTAACATATGTATACAAATATCTATTAAAAAAGTAAATGAACAAATATATAAATTATAAACATGTAAAAAAGTAGAGTATAAAAATAATAAGAGCATCAACTATGATACTGTAGGGGATTATCTACATATTTCAAAGTCCAAAGATAAGGATATAGATACATCTGTTTATTCCACATGTTTATTATTACAATATTGGAGTTATAACTGCCTCGCCCTCAACCATACATTCTTGTACTCCAGGGCACTTCTTTATTGAATCCTCTTTTTTTGATTGTACCATTATTTTGAGGGCAACACCAAGTTGAATGAACCGCTACTCTGTCTGGGTGCTGGGGCCTAAATAACTGAAAGTGGCCTGTTCCAATGGTGGCTAACATAATGCCTCTTTTGCTGCTATGGGGCCTTTCTCCTCTGTCTGGGTGCCAGGGGCCCACATTTCAGATAATCGCCTGTTGCTTTGGTGGGTGACATTATCCTCTTTTTGCTGTTGAATGACCTCTACTCTGTCTGGGTGTCAGGGGCCTATATTTCGTTTAATTGCTTGCTGTCTTGATGGGAGACATTTAACTATTTTTACTGTCAAATGACTGCCCCATTGTGTGGGTATCAGGGGCCTATATTTTGCTTAAACGCTTGCTGTCTTGGTGAGAGATATTAAACTCTTTTTACTGTCAAATGACCTCTACATTGTCTGCTTGTCAGAGGCCTATATTTCGTTTAAATGCTTGCTGTCTTGGTGAGTGATATTAAACTCTTTTTACTGTCAAATGACCGCCCCATTGTGTGGGTGTCAGGGGCCTATATTTCGTTTAATTGCTTGCTGTCGTGGTGGGAGACATTAAACTCTTTTTACTGTCAAATGACCTCTCCTCTGTCTGGGTGTCAGGGGGATCTACATAAATGCTAATAGACTGTTCCGTTGCAGATTGACTTAAGGTCTGTGTTGCTGTTATGGGACCGCTCTCCCCTTTGTGGGTGCCATGGTCCTGCTGATTTAGTAAATGAGGCCTGTGGCACTGCTGGGTGAAATCAATACTGATTTGGCATGATTGTAACTCTCCTCTTTGTGGGTGCCATGGGTCTGAATCTGTGAATGAGGCCTGTGGCATTGCTGGGTGAAATTAATACTGTCTTGGCGTGATTTTACCTCTCCTCTTTGTGGGTCCCGTGGGCCTAAATGTTTGAATAAGGCCTGTGGCCCTGCAGGCAGACATAATTCCTTCTTGGCTGTGATGACAACTTCAACTCCCATGTATGGTTGCCGTGGCCCTGAGTCTGTGAATGAGGCCTGTGGCACTGCAGGCAGACATGAATCTTTTTTGGCTGTGTCAACTCCCATAGCATTCCCACCTGACGCCTCCGCAACCTCCTATTCCACCTCCTCCTTCAAGTTGCCAATTGATATTGGTTAATTTTTATTTATTTTATTTTATTTTAAGTCATTTACCTATCCACATTTGATTGCAGGGGATTTACCAACATTTGTATGCCTTTTGCAGCCCTCTAGCCCTTTCCTGGGCTATTTTACATCCTTTTTATTGCCCAAAAGTTTGGGTCTCCATTGAGTTCAATGGGATTCGGGGTTAAGTTCAGGTCGAGTTCTGATCCTGAACCCGAACATTTTCATTAAGTTCGGCCGAACTTCTTGAACCTGAACATCCAGGTGTTCGCTTAACTCTAGTGCCAAGCTGGCCAGAGGTAAGGATAAGCTATCCTCTGTAGGTGGTGTATTGTCTGTGTCCTCCGTATCCCCCCAGCCACGCTCCAGTGATGGCCATAAGCTGTGTTGCGTGCCACCCTGCTGTGAACCCGGTTCCTCCTTCTCCTCCTCGTCCTCCAGAACTGTGCCTTGGCCGTCCACGTGTGCACCTGGCCTCTGCTGGTGCAGGACCCCAACATCTGAGCCACTTCTGAATGACTGGCCTGAAACCCTGTGAAATGCCTCCTCTTCCTCCTGTTCCACATCATCTTCCATCATCGCCCTAAGTATTTTTTCAAGGAGACATAGAAGTGGTATTGTACCTCTAAGAATGGCATCATTGGCACTGGCCATGTTGGTTGAGTATTCGAAACACCACAGCAAGGCACACAGGTCTCGCATGGAGGCCCACTCATTGGTGGTGAAGTGGTGCTGTTCTGCAGAGCGACTGACCCGTGCATGCTGCAGCTGAAACTCCACTATCGCCTGCTGCTGCTCACACAGTCTCTCCACCATATGCAAGGTGGAGTTCCACCTGTTGGACATGTCGCATATGAGGCAGTGAGTGGGAAGGGCGAAGTTACGCTGCAGCGCAGACAGGCGGGCAGCAACAGGGTGAGAACGCCGAAAGTGCACACATACGGACCGCACTTTCTGCAGCAGCTCTGACATGTCTGGGTAGTTTTTAAGGACTTTCTGCACTACCAAATTCAGCAAATGCGCCAGGCAAAGGATGTGCGTCAAACCAGCTAGTCCCAGGGCTTCTACGAGATTCCGCCCATTATCGCACACTACCAGGCCGGGCTTGATGCTCACTGGCAGTAGTGGAGTAGGAGGCAACAAGAGGCAAAGAATAATGCCCTGTGATCCTCGGTGGTGAAAGAGCATGCACCAAACCGCTATCCGCCTCGGGCCCAGCCGCCACTACATTTACCCCTTGTGCATTTAGGGAGATATAGAGTACCTGCCCTTGCTTACTGGTCCAAGTATCTGTGGTTATGTGGACCTTGCCACAGATGGCGTTGCGCAGTGCATACTTGATTTTATCCTCCACTTGGTTGTGCAGGGAAGGGACAGATCACCTGGAAAAGTAGTGGCTGCTGGGAACGACCTACTGTGGGACAGCCACCGCCATCAGCTGTTTAAAATAGTTTGTCTCCACCAGACGGAATGACAGCATTTCAAAGGCCAGTAATTTTGAAATGCTTGCATTCAGGGCCAGGGATCAAGGGTGGGTATTTCCTCTTCCTCTCCAGTGTTTGAGAGATGGACAGCTGAACGCTGGTGTGTGACATGATGGAGATGCTTGGTGATGATGACGGAGGTGGTGGTGTTGGTGGCACATCCTCTGTTTGCTGGTGGCAGGTGCCACTGTGACTCCAGAGGTGGAGGAAAAGGAAGAGACAGCAGCAGAAGAGGAAGCAGGAGGAGCCTGAGTCCTTTCTTGGTTTTTAAGGTGTTTACTCAACTGCAGTTCGTGCTTTGCATGTAGATGCCTGGTGATGCAGGGTGTACTCAGGTTTAGAACGATTATGCCTCACTTCAGGCTCTGTTGGCACAACATGCTAAACATTTGTGTCTTGCTGTCAGCACATTGTCTGAAGAACTGCCACGCCAGGAAACTGCTTGGAGCTGGCTTTGCTGTGCTCAGTCCCTGGGTGGGGTGGCCAGTAGCAGGCGTACTGTCTAGGGGATGGTCGCTCTGCTTTTGCACCTTGCTCCCTCTTTTGGTATGCTGGTGGCTCTGTGCTACCTCCACCTATTCCTTTGAACTGCACACGTCACTCAAATGACCTTGAGTCCATGTGGGGTCTAGGACCTCATCATCCTCCACATCATCTTCCACCCAGTCTTCACCCCTGCCCTCCTTGTCGCTATGCACAGTGAAGAAAGCCACAGCAGTTGGCACCTGTGTTTCGTCATCATCAGAGATGTGCTGTGGTGGTCTTCCCATGTCCTCATCCTGAAACTTAAGTGGTTGGGCATCAGTGAACTCAATCTCTTCCACTTCTGGGGCAAGGCTATGTGGATGTCCCAGGGAAACTCTGCCAGCATAGTCATCAAAAAGCATAGGCGAATGCGGTATGACTTGGGGCTCAGACTGCTTGGCTTATTTGCAAGGGGTGAGGTGAAAGACAGGTGCCCATGGTCTGCTGGTGCCAAGTCTGAGCTTTCAGCAGTGGCCCACAATTTGAAGGCACTGGAGGCACTGTTAGCCACCCAATCTACTACGGCCTGTACATGTTCTGACCTTACCATTGCATTCAGTTCTATAAAATAACGCCTACACACTCCTAAGGAAGGTGTTTTATTTGTGCGTGTAGCTGGCACAGCTTGACCACGTCCTTTCCCTGCAACAGGAGCTCCACCACTACCAGCAGCACCACGACCAGGGCCACGTCCCTTATTTGACGCTCTCCTCATTCTTTGCGTTCACCCACCAAAATAACAGACAAATTTACAAAATGTATTTCCTATTCAGGTATGCAGTGCAGGGGTACTTTGAAAGAAAAAAGGGGTATAGATCACCCAACTATTTAAACACTGCCAAATTTATAGAATATAGTTCCCTGTCAGGTATGCAGTGCAGGATTACTTTGAATACTTTGAAAGAAAAAAGGGGTATAGATCACCCAACAATCTAAACACCGCCAAATTTACATAATATATTTCCCTATCAGAGTATGCAGTGCAGGGGTACGTTGAAAGAAAAAAGGGGTGCAGATCACCCAGCAATCTAAACGCCGAATTTACAGAATCTATTTCCCTGTCACTGCAGCAGGAACACAAGCCACTTGTGAATGACTGGCCTGAGAACCGTGGAAATGTCCACCCACAATCTAAGAGCTGGATTTACTGATTTTCTTTCAGGCAGCAAAAGCACTTTCTAGTAAAAAAAAAAAGGTGATTTTTTCAACCACAATGTCACAGATGGATTTAATGATTATATTTCACTATTACGAATGCATCACAGGCCGCAAAGGTATTTTCTGGAAAGAAAAAAAAAAAGAGGCTTTTTTCACCCACAATAAAACAGATGAATTTACAGATTTTCTTTCACTATCACATATGCAGTGCAGGCAGAAAAGGTTCTTTCTGGCATAAAAAAGGAGATTTTTTTTCACCTACAATGAAAAAGATGGATTTACGGATTTTCTTTCACTATCACAAATGCAGTGCAAGCCGCAAAGGTACTTTCTAGCGAAAAAGGAGATTTTTTTCACCCACAATAATACAGATGGATTTACTTTCACCATCACAAATTTAGCACAGTCCACAAACATACTTTTTAACAAAAAAAATTACTTTGTCCCCCTAGAATCTAACAGATGGATTTGCTGAATTGATTATACTGTCACATATGCAGCACAGGGATACTTTACAGAATTTCTTTTGGAATATGTCACTCTCTGGGTCCCTGAACTCACAGACGGATTACCTATATTATTTTCCCTTGCCCTGGCACATATACAGTGCAGGTGCACTTAAAACATGGGTATATGTCACTCACTGAACTACAAGAACAGGATTAAATTATTGTCCCTGGCACATATGCAGGTGTAAGTGCACTGTACTTTCACAAAATGGCCGCCAGCGACCACCTAACTAACAGACGGAATAAAACTTTTTTTTCCTGTGTAACTGGGCTCAGGGCAGGGTACAAAAATGTTGCATTGCACCCACAGAAAAAATCGTCAGCTTTTACTAGTGAAGGGATAGGATGCTGCTGCTGTGAGGGAGAGACTGGGTCAAATGCTGCACTGCCCTGCAGGAATGGCTGTGATGGCTTCTGAGGGCACACATCTTAAACGCTTGTTCATTGGCTGCCCTGCAGCCTTTCAACAAGCTTTATTAAATGGCCGAACACCGAACTCAAACCCGAACTTTTACGGGAAAGTTCGGATCCGGGTACAAAAAACCCTCAAGTCCGGTATGAACCCGAACTATACAGTTTAGGTTCGCTCAACACTAGTCAGTAGCAAATTGTTTATGAATACTTTTGAATAAATGCAACAGCCTACAGACTATTACTCCATTGTGAGAGCTCTCACTTATATATGAGTGAATCGAAGTTGACAAAGTGGAATTCGATCCGAATTTTAGGAAAAATTCGATTTGCACCGAAGCCGAATTTCCTCACGCTTCGTGGTAACAAATCACATTTTCTCCTAAAATGGCTTCTGCATGTATGAGGACATGGAGAAAGGAACTTTGGGAAGGTGGGATCACCCATAATGCCATGCATGCAGCCAATTAGCAGCCAGCCATCCCTGTGATGTCACAGCCCTATAAATAGCGGCAGCCATCTTAGATTCTGCCATTTAACAGCATACTCAGTGTAGGGAGAGACGTGTCTGCAGGTGCTAGGGACAGTGATAGGAAAGACTGGATTGTGGTGAAAAAATTATTTCTAAGTGCACTTATCTGTTGAAAAGCCTTTTGTGTTGTGTAAAAGTAGAAAAAAATTAGGGCCACTCTGTGGCTTTCTTATGCTGCTTCCACCTCCACACTATGTCACCATGCCACTCGGCGGTCTCCTGATGCCACCAACTCCACACTGTCATTGTGCCACTATGTGGCCTCCTCATGCTGCTTCCACCTCACCACTATGTCATAGGGCCACTCTGTTGTGGCCTTCTCATGCTGTTCGCACCCTCCCCACTTCATGACTGGGCCACTATTTTGCCTGTCAGCCTGGCTGACATCATCATTTATTTGACCCTTCTTCTGATCTGTCAGAAAGAGGGAAAAATGAGACGCACAATAGATCCCATCTGTGTAGCAGCTGTAAGGCCTGTATGGTCCCATCATAATTGGCTTGTGATTTGGTAGCCAAAAGCAGGAGTGGGTACAAAACACAGAAGACTTGCAAATATTCCATTCACGTGTCATCTATGTTTTGGATCCACTCCTGTTTTTTTGGCATTAGCAATACTAATGGATTACTGACCAAATGCTAACCGAATGAAGACGGATGCTCAACAGACAGTATCTGTTTTTTGGGTGTTATTGTTCTGACGGATCAGAGGATGGGCAAAATAATGAGTGACTTACTGCTTATACCCTCTCCACTCTGTCGGTGGGCACTACTTGTATAAGCATTTATTAGAATAGGTTCTGTAAACAGCTATGTGGAATCAGCTGAACACGTTGTAATAGGAGTGCTCTTCTTCTTGACGCTAACATTGACCTGTAAGGCTTAGTTCACAAACCGTTATTTGGTCAATTTTGGCCCTTTGACTGCCCAAATAAGTGAAGTGTGCAGGGATTCTAAGAGTGACGCCTGTCATCTGCATGCCATATGAACAGTATTATTTCACTACCAGAGCAAACTCCATATGCGTGTTACTGCAAGGCACTGTGTTCTACACCACTGTAAAGGCTATCAGCAGCCAGGAAATAGATGTTTTTTAACGAGATTCACCACGAATGAATTTGGACCAAACCTAATTTTTCCCCAAAAATTTGTTGAACCAGCAAATCGAATTTTTGAAAAATTATCTCATCTCTACTCTCAACCTTACTTTTCATATGAAAGACACTTGAAGATCATTTACCTCTCTAATATATCTTGTTAGAAATCTTGATATTGGAAATCTAAATGATTGTTCATGATCATTCTATTGTTCCAGTTCTATATAGAAGTATATTGTGGTACATTTCCTAGTGCTTTTATTCTTTTGATAAATACTGTATCTAAAGAAGATGTGTACACATTTCAACAAAGCTTAACATATGGTATAGATGGTATAGACTGTAATTGCTGTCACTTATTCCAGTGTTTCACTTCAACTGTTAGACACTGACTTTCTTGTTTATGTCATTTTTTTAACAAAGGAAAAAAACGGTTTAATGTTTCGCTTATTATTGTTGTATTTCATGCTTAAATATACTCTAGCACAGGTACTGTATCCCTTCTATGGTACCATTGTAAAAAAAATACACAGTAATTGCTGAATAATTTCTAGGACATCATTTTCATGACACAAGGTGAAACAGCCAGCACTCCGTGTGATGGTGAGCGGTGCACGCATCTAGGGTCGGTGTCATATCAATCCAAAAGCAAAGACGATAAAGACTCGCTAAAGTTGATGCAATCTTTATCTTTTTTATTGCCACATTGCATCCATTTGGCAATAAAAAAGATAAAGATTAGATCAACTGTAGTGAGTTCCGGTCTTTTTTATAATTTTTATGACATTGACGTGTTCAATTTACTCATCACATCATATTACCATCTTCTTCAAATGGCAGCTATCAAAGCATCTGACCACTTTAACCCCTTCCTGACCAGTGCCCTACATATAAGGGACTGGTTGGGACTGTAAACATGGCACCTGTTCGCAAGCAGAGCGGGCACCATAATTGGCGGGTTCCTGCTCTTACATCATGCTCATGAGACTAATGTTCATGACTGGCGCCATGTACAACCGATCACGGACTTTTAACCCTTCAGATGCCATAGTCAAACCTGACCACGACATCTGAACAAGCAAAAAACGGTTAGACTTGGGGGTGGGGGATGGGGGGGCAGATGCAGCATGCGGCAGCATCTGTCCTCCTGAATGACAAGGGGCTTCTACACATTAGTGATCAAAAACTCATAGACACAACAAAATGGTATCATTGAAAAGTACAGAACATCCCGCAAAAAATAAGCCCTAACACATCTCTGTACATACAATTACAAAAAAGTCAGAATATGGCAAATAAAACAAAAATGTTTTTGTTTAAGTTTATTTTCTTTCAGTATTAAAATGCAACAAAAATGATACATGTGATATCATATTGCCATAATCATACTGACCTTGAGAATGAAAGTAACAGGTCAGTTTTACCATATAAGGACAAGCAAAACCCATAAAACTTTTTCGGAATTGCATTTTCTTTCCAATTTCACCCCATTTGGAATTTTTTTTCATACTCCCTACTACAATATTAAATGGTGAAATTAAAAATTGAAACTTTTCCCGCAAAAAAACAAGCCCTCATATGGCTATGTGAATGGAAAAATAAAATAGTTATGGCCCCAGAAATGCAGGGAGTGAAAAACGAAAATGCAATAACGAAAACCCTCCGGGGCTGAAAGGGGTAAAGATCCATATATTTTGTAATTAAAAGTGTTGCCCGGTGGGACTGATTACAAATTAAAAAAAAAAAAAGAAGCGATACTAAGTCAACAGGATGAGGCAGATCTATGTTTTATCATGAATCACTATGAGCTCTGTTTATGCCCCTTACGACCATCAGCTAGTAAGGGAAAAGAGGTTTAAGTATATGAGAGTTGTTCAAAATCAAAAAGCTTTTATTCTCAAATATTACTGCATAAAGCGCTAGTGAGACCAGATCTGGAATGATGTGTCCAGTTCTGGAGACCCCATCTACAAAAAGACATAGAAAAACATAGAAAAAAAGGAATGGGTGCAGAGACAGGCTAAAAAAAATGATGGAGGGGTTGTCCAGTCTTTTCCAATGATGACCTATCCTTAGGATAGGTCATCGATATCAGAATGGCGGGGATCCAACACCCGGCACCCAAGCCGATCAGCTGTATAAGAAGACGGCGCCCACAGTGCACAGGTGCCCTCTCCCGTCTTTCTTCCTGTTCACCTCTGCTTTCTATGACAAAGAGCATACAACACAGCAGCTAAAAGAAAGAGAGAAGGGCACAGCGTGCGTTGTCTCCTCAAATAGCTGATCAGCAGGGGTGCTGGGTGTTGGACTGGCGGGGGTGCCAATCTGATATTAATTACCTCTCCTGAGGATAGGTCATCTATACTAAATGCCTGGACAACCCTTTTTAAGCTTTAAACATATCAAGATAGACTTAAAGAATTTAATCTTTATAGCCTTGAGGAGAGAAAGGAGCATAATTAGTAGTGATGAGCGGCAGGTGCCATATTCGATTTCGACGAAATTCGCGAATATTCGAATGAATATTCGTTTCGTATTCGTCGAAATCGAATATTCGTCATTTTTTCTAGTTATCGCGATTAAAATGCGATTTAAATAATCGCATATTGCGATTTGTACTTAAGGCTACTTTCCTATTGGTTTCATATCTAGAATTAGCGAGGATGACGAATATGACGAATGTATTCGTCATATTCCTCAAAACGAAGATAACGAAGTATTCTACATCTTCGTTTTAGCAACCTATTCGTCAACCTCGCTAATTCTAGCAATCAAATAGGAAGGTTGACTATAGAGACAGCTGTGTTAAATTCGCTATGCGATTTTTTTTAATACAATAATTATATTACTTGATATGATAATATTATTATAAGTATTCTATTTATTAAAAAAAAAAAAATCATATAGCTGAATTTAACACAGCTGTCTGGTAAGTCAACCTTCCTATTTGATTGCTAGAATTAGCGAGGTTGACGAATAGGTTGCTAAAACGAAGATGTAGAATACTTCGTTATCTTCGTTTTGAGGAATATGACGAATACATTCGTCATATTCGTCATCCTCGCTAATTCTACCAAGCCAACCATAACGTCTGTGCTCATGGAGCGTCCCCATCACCATGGGAACGTCTCCATATACTAAAATGTACTGTCGGATTTGAGGAATTACGTTGAAATCGCAATGCGATTAATTCAAGTTATATTAATCGCATTGCGATTTCAACTTAGAGCTGGGTTTATAATGGGTCAGCTTGCTAGAATTAACGAAGTTAACGAATATGGAATATAGCAGCAGTGCTAAGTTGAAATCGCAATGCGATTAATTTAACTTAAAGTATTCGCATTGCGATTTCAACTTAGCACTGCTAGTGCATAGCTATATATTCCATATTCGTTAATTCTAGCCTATGTAAGATAGCAGTGCTAAGTTGTAATCGCAATGCGATTAATATAACTTGAATTAATCGCATTGCGATTTCAACGTAATTCCTCAAATCCGACAGTACATTTTAGTATATAGAGATTTTCCCATGGAAGGGACGCTCCATGAGCACGAGAGTCGGCAGAAGCGGCAACGGGCACTGACTGGAGCAGCCAGGAAGCCAGGAATCCTCATGACAGGTAAGAACTACTTTTGGGAAGTGGGAAAGAAAAAAATATAACTAAAAAAAAAAAAAAAAAAAAAACGAATATTCGAAATAGCGAATTTATAGCGCTATATTCGAAATATTCGCGAATTAGCGAAGTGCCGATATTCGCTAAAAAAATTCGCTTTTCGAATATTCGCGCTCAACACTAATAATTAGCGAGAAATGATTAGTGTTGAGCACGAGTATTCGAATAGAGAATTTTTTTTACCTAATATCGGCACTTCACAAATTAGCGAATATTGCGAATATAGTGTTATCTATTCGCTATTTCGAATATTCTTTATTTTTATTTTTTTTAAGTTGTTAATCCTTGTTGCTTTCTGGTTGTCTTCCCACTTCCCAAAAGCTGTTCTTACCTGTCCAGAAGATTCTTGGCTCCCTGCACGCTCAAGTCAATGCCCGTTGTCGCTTCTGCCGACTTCCTTCCTGTGTGCATGGGAACGCCTCCATGCAAAAATGTACTAGCGGATGTGAGAATCACCATCTCACAAATTTGACTAAGTTGTAATCACAATGTGATTAATATAACCTGAATTACTCGCATTGTGAATTCAACTTAGAGCTGGGTTCTTAATGGTTGCAATTGCTAGAATATCACGAATTCACGAATATAGCACTATATTCTCAATCTTTGTTATATTCTAGCAAGCCAACCATTAGGAAGCCAGCTCTAAGTTGAATTTGCAATGCGAGTATATGTTCACATTGCGAAATCAACTTAGAGCTGAGTTCCTAATGGTTGTTGCTAGAATATAAAGAAGATTGAGAATATAGTACTATATTCGTGAATTCCTGATATTCGTCATCTTCGTTATATTCTAGCAATACAACCATTAGGAACCCAGCCTTAAGTTGAATTCACAATGCGAATATATGTTCGCATTGCGATTTAAACTTAGAGCTGAGTTCCTAATGGTGGTATTGCTAGAATATAACGAAGATTGAGAATATAGTGCTATATTCGTGATATTCGTTATCTTCGTCAATTCTAGCAATACAACCATTAGGAAATCAGCTCTAAGTTTAATTCACAATGCGAATATAAACTCGCGTAACATTCGCAATATATAGAATAATGACGAATATTCAAATTTGATGAACATATGCCGAATATTCAATTGAATATTCGTGAAATCGAATATTTCTCCTCCCGCTCATCATTAATTCAAATCAAAATAATAAATTCCCAGGGAGCTTTGCACTTCGGATTGCTGTGTTGAGACTCTTAAGTGAGGCTCCACAGTGTTTTTTTGTAGCTGGTCTCCCTGAGATCAGCTATTGTTGTGTTTGAGTAGTCTCCGAGGCATTGCTCCCGGTTAGCCAGAATCCTACTCCACACTGATGAGAGGGCAACACCCCGAAACAGCTGTCTGTGGATGGATACCTGGCTTAGGTTTTCTCCGTCACATCCTTAAAGCTTGTAAAAAAGCGGGATCTTGACATAGGGGCCACCTAATATGGTGGATTTGGTGATCTCTGTAATGGAGACACCCCTTTGCTTGGTTTTCCTTCCTTTGAGGGATATCTGGCTTTCATTGTGTTGTAGACCCATAACTGGGGCTCCACATTTATTTTGCATATTCCTGTTTCCCAGGGAGCTTTGCACTTCGGATTGCTGTGTTGAGACTCTTAAGTGAAGCTCCACTGTGTTTTTTGTAGCTGGTCTCCCTGAGATCAGCTATTGTTGTGTCATCATTAATTAGGTTTAACACTTAACAAATGTAAGGTTATGCACATGGGAAGAAATAAAAGTCACCAGTACATACTAAATGGTAAAACACTGGGTAACACTAACATGGAAAAGGACCTAGGAATTTTAGTGAACAGAAAACTAAGCTGTAGAAACCAGTTTCAGGCACCTGCTGCCAAGGCCAATAAGATAATAGGTTGCATCAAAAATCATAGCACTATATTCTCAATCTTCGTTATATTCTAGCAACAACCATTAGGAACCCAGCTCTAAGTTGAATTTGCAATGCGAGTAATTCAGGTTATATTAATCGCATTATGATTACAACTTAGTCAAATTTGTGAGTTCGTTATTCTCACATCCGACAGTACATATTAGCATGGAGGCATTCCCATGCACATGAGAAGTCGGCAGAAGCGGCAACGGCCATTGACTGGAGCGGGCAGGGAGCCAGGAATCCTCTGGACAGGTAAGAACAGCTTTTGGGAAGTGGGAAGACAACCAGAGAGCAACAAGGATTAACAACTTAAAAAAACAAATACGAATATTCGAAATTGCGAATATAGAGCGCTATATTCGTAATACTTGCGAATTAACAAAGTGCCGATATTCGCTAAAAAAATTAGATATTCGAATATTTGCGCTCAATACTTAACCTAATCTGCCACTTCTCTGCCCAAGCCTCCAATCTATCCAGATCTATATGTAGCAGTATACTGTCCTCTTCTGTGTGTAAATTACTTTACACAGTTTAGTGTCTTCTGCAAAAATTGATATTTTACTGTGCAAGCCTTCTGCAAGATCATTAATAAATATATTGAAGAGAATAGGGCTCACCCATGTAGTACACCCCTAATGACGGTGACCCAATCTGAGTAGGTACCATTAATAACCACACTCTGTTTTATCACTGAGCCAGTTACTTACCCACATACAGATATTTTCCCCCAGTCCCAGCATTCTCATTTTACCAACAAACCTTTTATGTGGTACAGTGTCAAATGCTTTGGAGAAGCCCAGATATACAAAATCCATTGATTCCAAGTCTAGAACTTACCTTCTCATAGAAACTGATTAAATTATTTTGACATGACCGATCCCTCAAAGCCATGCTACTATGGCGTTGTTTGCTTATTTTCACTGAGGTATTCCAAGATAGCATCTCTTATATAAACTTCAAACAGTTTACTCACAACAGATGTTAAACTCACCGGCCTACAGTTTCCGGGCTCTGTTTTTAAACTCTTTTTGAATAT
Organism: Bufotes viridis; assembly: GCA_033119425.1. Classification (NCBI taxonomy): domain Eukaryota; kingdom Metazoa; phylum Chordata; class Amphibia; order Anura; family Bufonidae; genus Bufotes; species Bufotes viridis. The sequence continues at coordinate 84,671,956 of CM065591.1, read as the reverse complement.
TGGCACCACATTTGCTATGCATCAATCCTGTGGAACACTCCCTGTCAGTATACAGTCCTTAAATATTAGTGTTGATCGCGAATATTCTAATCGATAATTTTTATTACGAATATCGGCACTTCGAGAATTCGTGAAAATCTAGTATATAGCGCTATATATTTGTAATCGCGAATATTTAGTTTTTTTTTTTTTCAGCAGTACTACTGCTTCTTACTTGTGGGCCAATGAGAAGGCTACAAAATCCTTTTCAGAGCTTAAAAACATCCCTAGCAACCAATAGGAAAGTTGCCTACCCCTTTACTAGCAAACTAGTAAACAGCCAACTAAGCAGTGAAAACCAGTGTCAAGCAGCTACTGCCAAGGCCAATAAGATAATGGATTGCATCAAAAGGGGCATAGATGCCCGTGATGAGAACATAGTCCTACCACTTAACAAATCACTAGTCAGAGCACACATGGAGTACGGTGTACAGTTCTGGGCTCCTGTGAATAAGGCAGACATAGCAGAGCTGGAGAGGGTTCAGAGGAGGGCAACTAACATAATAACTGGAATGGGACAACTACAGTACCCTGAAAGGTTATCAAAATTACAGTTATTCACTTTAGAAAAAAGACGACTGAGGGGAGATCTAATAACTCTGTATAAATATATTAAGGGTCACTACAGAGATCTCTCCCATCATCTATTTCTCCCCAGGACTGTGACTGTGACTAGTGGACATCCTCTGCGTCTGGAGGAAAGAAGGTTTGTACACAAACATAGAAAAGGATTCTTCACTGTAAGAGCAGTGAGACTATGGAACTCTCTGTCTGAGGAGGTGGTGATGGTGAGTACAATAATGGAATTTAAGAGGGGACTGGATGTATTTCTGGAGTGTAATAATATTACAGGCTATAGCTACTAGAGACAGTTCGTTAATCCAGGGAGTTATTCTGATTGCCTGATTGAAGTCGGGAAGGAATTTTTTTCCCTTAAGTGGGAAAAATTGGCTTTTGCCTCACAGGGGTTTTTTGCCTTCCTCTGGATCAACTTGTAGGAAACAGGCCGAACTAGATGGACAAATGTCTTTTTTTTGGTCTTATATACTATGTTACTGTTACTATATTAAAAACTTCCCAGCAGCCATTTTCTGCTGTTTTTTGCAGTTCTGACAGAGACAGCTGTGTCATTGCTGTGCTCTGTTCTTTGCAGACTCATATGGATCTTTATTTAATTACATTAGATAGTTAGCTCATATATATAATACAGATAGTTAGTGGGAGATAATCAGTGCAGGTTAGATAGTGATATAGTATAGCTGATAGGTTCCAGTGCAGGGTGTGTGATAGGAATTACTGTGCTGTAATAGGGATTAGTGTCTCTGTTAGACACAGTGCTGTGATGTCACAACAATACTTAGTGCACCAATCAGTAATATCTACTCAGACCTGATAAAATGTGAAGTTGCACGTATTGCACAAAAAAAAATGCGCATCATTAGTGCCGATTTGCGGAATCCCGAAACTAATGACTGGAGATCGCGAATTCTGTACTTTACAAACTTATTATATATTGTGAAAAATTCGTGAAATATTGTAAAAACTAATATTGCCCATGCTGCTCATCACTTTTACATATCAGAAATATGGGTCTTGCTATGACATTACTTAATTCTCTTAGTATACGGGTGTGTATGCTATCTGGTCCTGGAGATTTGTCTATTTTAATCTTTTTACTATGCTGCTGTACTTTTTCCTGGGTCAGACAGTGCACTTTTAATGGGGAATTTACTTTTAAGGTGGGACTAAAACAGAAAGGAGGGACTAGAACAGTTCAGAACAAAAGGTGTAGGGTAAAAAATATACATAAAACTCTTAAATGTATGTATACTAATGCCAGAAGCTTGACTAACAAAACTGGGGAACTGGAATTAGTGATGTGAGAGGAGGACTATGACATAGTGGGATTAAATGAGACATGGCTGGATGATAGCTATAACTGGGCAGTTAATACACAGGGTTACAGTCTGTTTAGAAAGGATCGCCTAAGTCGGAGAGAGGGAGGGGTCTGCCTTTATGTAAAGTCCTGTCTAAAGCCCACAGTCTGAGAAGATTTAAGTGAGGGACATGAACATGTGGAGTCACTGTGGGTAGAAATACATGGTGGCAAAAACAATAATAAATTACTAATGAGTTTATAATAAACTGTCTAATATATCAGAGTCCACAGATAATCTATTACTAAACGTGATAGATGAGGCGGCAAATTATAATGAGGTTGTTATTATGGGGGACTTCAACTACCCAGATATAGACTGGGAAACTGAAAACTGTATATCTCAAAAAGGAAACAGGTTATTGGCAATAAGCAAAGACAATTACCTTTCCCAACTGGTTCAAGAGCTGACTAGAGGGACGGCCATACTGGACTTAGTATTAACCAATAGACCTGACAGAACAACAGATGTGCAGGTTGGGGGACACCTGGGAAATAGTGACCATAAAGTAATATCCTTCCAATTATCATTCAAAAGAGATTTTCTTCAGCAAGGAACAAAAATATAAAACTTCAAAAAAAGCTAAATTTTGCCAACTAAGAAAGGCCTTAGGCCTAACTAACTGGGAGTCCTCAAAAATAAAAATACAGCCACAAAATGGGATATTTTTAAAAGCATCCTAAAATCTAATTGTGAGAGGTACATACCTTATGGGAATAAAAAGGTTAAGGAACAAGAAGAAACCAATGTGGATAAATAGAACTGTAAAGAAAGCAATAAATGACAAAAAGAAAGCAGTTAAATCACTAAAACAGGAGGGTAGCGAGGAAGCACTGAAAAATTATTAGAAAAAAAATAGAACATGTATAAAATAAATAAAAGCAGCCAAACTAGAGACAGAGAGATTAATGGCCAAAGAGAGCAAAACTAACCCTAAAATGTTCTTCAATTGTATAAATGGTAAAAAGTATAAATCTGAAGGTGTCGTCCTTTTACAGAGTTTTGAGGGGGGAGTTGCAGAGAGCAATGAGGAGAAAGCAAAGCTATATATAAAAAAAAAATTCTCCACTGTAAAATAAACTGTTAGATGAAATGCAGAATGTAAACTGTCAGATCTATTTATCCCCAGGACTGGAGGAAAGAAGGTTTGAACACAAGCATAGAAGAAAATTCCTTACGATGAGAGCAGTGAGACTATGGAACTCTCTGCCTGAGGAGGTGGTGAAGGTAAGTTCACTAAAAGAGTTCAAGAGGGGCCTAGACGTATTTCTAGTGGTTTAATATTATTACAAAATATAGCTACTAGAGATGGGTCGTTGGTCCAGGGAGTTATTCTGACTGCCTTATTGGAGTCGGGAAGAAATCTTTTTAAGTGGGGAAAATTGGCTTCTGCCACATGTTTTTTTTGCTTTCCTCTGGATCAACTTGCAGGATAACAGGCCGAACTGGATGGACAAAATGTATTTTTTCGGCCTTATATACTATGTTACTATGCTACATTCTGCATTTCATCTAATAGTTTATTTTCCTCAGCTTATACAGTGGAGAAAAAAATATTTAATAGCTTTGCTTTCCACTCATCACTGTCTGCAACTCCCCCCCTTATCACTCTGTAAATGGCCAACACCTTCAGATATATACTTTTTACCATTTATATAAAGAAGAACATTTTAGAGTTGGTTTTACTTTCTTTGGCAATTAATCTCTCGGTCTCTAGTTTGACTGCTTTTATTTGTCTTTTACATATTAAATTTTGTTTTCCTTATAGTTTTTCAATGATTCCTCTCTATCCTCCTGTTTTAGTGATTAGTGATGAGCGGGAGGTGTCATATTCGACTTTGCGATATTTTGCGAATATTCGATTGAATATTCGTCATATATTCGTTGAAATGGAATATCGTCATCATTCTATATATTGCGAATATATATTCGCGTATTGCGATTTGATACCACTATATTCTCAATCTTCGTTATATTCTATCAAGCCAACCATTAGGAACTCAGTTCTAAGTTGAATTCGCAATGCGAGTATATGTTCGCATTGTGAATTCAACTTAGACCTGAGTTCCTAATGGTTGGCTTGCTAGAATATGATGAAGCTTGAGAATATAGTCCTATTTTTAATATTCGTTATCTTCATTTTATTTTAGCAATACAGCCATTAGGAACTCAGCTCTAAGTTGAATTCGCAATGAGAACATATACTCGCATTGCGAATTCAACTTAGAGCTGAGTTTCTAATGGTTGGCTTGCTAGAATATAACGAAAGTTAAGAATATAGTGCTAGATTCTCAATATTAGTTAATTCTACACACATGCAAGTTAAATGTGCACTGCAAGTAGTACAGGTTATATTAATCGCATTGCGAATACAACTTAGTCAAATTTGTGAGATCGTGATTCTCACATCCGACAGTATGTTTTAGCATGGAGGCGTTCCCATTGTGATGGAGATACTCCATGCACACGGCAACAGGCATTGACTGGAGCGGGCAGGGAACCAGGAATCCTCCGGACAAGTAAGAACAGCTTTTGGGAAGTGGGAAGACAACCAAAGAGCAACAAGGATTAACAACTTTTAAAAAAAAAATATTCGAAATAGCGAATATATAGCACTATATTCAAAATATTCGGGAATTTACAAAGTGCCGATATTCTCAAAAAATAAATTAGCTATTCGAATATTCGTGCTCAATACTTAGTGATTTAAATGCTTTCTTTTTGTCATGTATTGCTTTCTTTACAGTTCTATTTATCCACACTGTTTTTTTCTTGTTCCTTAACCTTTTTTTTCCCATTAGGCATGTACCTTTCACAATTAGATTTTAGGATGCTTTTAAAAAAAATTCTATTTTGTGGCTGTATTTTTATTTTTGAGTACTTTGTCCCAGTTAGTTAGGCCTATTGCCTCTCTTAGTTGGCTAAATTTTAATTTTTGAAGTTGAGTATTTTTGTTTCTCCCTGAAGAAACACTCTTTTGAATGACAATTGGAAGGTTATTACTTTATGGTCACTATTTCCCAGGTGTCCCCCAACCTGCACATCTGTTGTTGTGTCAGGTCTATTGGTTAATACTAAGTCCAGTATGGCTGTCCCTCTAGTCGGGTCCTGAACCAGTTGGGAAAGGTAATTGTCTTTTGTTATTGCCAAGAACCTGTTTCCTTTATGAGATATACAGGTTTCAGTTTCCCACTCTATATCTGGGTAGTTGAAGTCCCCCATAACAATAACCTCAATAGGATTTAACGTCTCGTCTATTTAGTTTAGAAGTAGATTTTCTGTGGACTCTGGTATATTAGGTGGCTTTAAATTGTATTGGATGTATTTTTACTGACAGTGGCTCCACGTATTCATGTCCCTCACTTATATCTTCCCTGAGTGTGGGCTTTAGACAGGACTTTACAGACACCTCCCATCTCGGATTTTGGCAATCCTTTCTAAAAAAGACTGTAACCCTGTATGTTAACCGCCCAGTCATAGCTATCATCTAGCCATGTCTCAACTATTACCACTATATCATAGTCCACCTCACACATCACTAATTCCGGTACACAGTGTGTACATACAATTGAGAGGTTTATGTATATTTTTTACCTTACACCTTTCCTTCTGAACTGTTCTAGTCCCTCCTTCCATTTCTACCCCAGTTCCATTATCTTGACCTAGTTCTCTATCTGCACTATCTTCCCCTCCTATAATATTACTACTCTCCATCCAAGTCCCTAGTTTAAACAACCTTTAAACTCCTCCAACCTTCTAACCATCTTCTCTCCCAAAACAGCTGCCCCTTCCCCATTGAGGTGCAGCCCATCCCTACGATAGAGCCTGTAGCTGACAGATTAGTCACCTCAGTTCTCCTGGAACCCAAACTCCTCCTTCCTACACCAGTTCTTTAGCCACTTGTTTGCCTCCCTAATCTCCTGCTGCCTTTCTTGTGTGGCTCGTGGTACAGGTAGTATTTCGGAAAACACTACATTTGAGGTCCTTGCCCTAAGCTTGTGACCTGAATCCCTAAAATCATTTCTAAGGACGCTCCACCCATCTCTAACTTTGTCATTGGTTCCGATATGGACCATGACTGCTGGATCTTCTCCAGTTCCTCCCAGTAATCTGTCAACCCGATCCACGATGTGTCGAACTCGAGCGCCAGGAAGATAACACACCGTTCGACAATCCCGGTCTTTGTGACAGATCGCCCTATTTGTACCCCTAATAATTGAGTCTCCCAATTCTCAATAAGAAACTAAACACAAGAACAAGGGAAAGCAATGTGAAATTAGCTGGAGGTAAGATCAGGAGCAATGTCAGGAGATATTAATTTACTAAGAGTGGCTGAAGCTTGGAACAATCTTCCAGCAGATGTGGTTGAGAAATCTACAGTAAGTTGAAACATGCCTGGGATAAACATATGTCTATGGTAAGATAAAAACGAAATTACATAAGGACAGAGTAGATGGAGCAATTTGTATTTTTCTGCCATCAGTTTTCTGTTTCTATGTCAATCTTCTATATTAAAACATACAGCCACCAGTCTCACTTAACATAGTCCCCTCCAATATCAACACAATTTTTCCAGTGCTATGCAAGTACCCTTAGAAAAAAGTTGTCCTCCAACCATGTACTATTAGCTGATATTATTTCAGAATAATTAAATTAAATAAATGAAAGTCACTTAGGGAAAGATCTAGTAAGTAGGGTCATTGTTCTAGTAGTTTTAATCCTGTAGCACCAATGGCAGAAATGGCAATTTTCGTGGCGTGGCTGGGATCATGGTCCTGAAGGAGGACACCTTTTCTCAACTTCCCAAGCTTCTTATTCTGGATAGATTTTGTAACTGACTGATAAAATTTCTGGAGTATTCCCCTTTGACAATTCTACCCTTCTCCAGATAATCCTCCATTGTAACACCATATGCCAAAAAATGGTTTTCATTACCCTTACTGCAGGAACAATGACATGGAATGTCTCCTCATTATGTTTGCCTTTTGGTTTCAGGATCAAAATGATAGACCCAAGTTTCATGCACATTAACAATTCAGGACTAGAATGTTTCTGGGTCATCTTTTGTGAAAACCAAATGTGTCGAACAGATCTTTACTTAGCATTCTAATCATTTATTAACATTCTTGGTATCAACTGAGCAGTGACTTTTCTGATCTTCATCGACACTTCAAATTGAAATGCATATTGTTTCAGCAACTAATCGTACAGTGACTCGTTTGTCTTCCATGACTACTATACACTCACCTAAAAAATTATTAGGAACACCTGTTCTATTTCTCATTAATGCAATTATCTAGTCAACCAATCACATGGCAGTTGCTTCAATGCATTTTGGGGTGTGGTCCTGGTCAAGACAATCTCCTGAACTCCAAACTGAATGTCAGAATATGAAAGAAAGGTGATTTAAGCAATTTTGAGCGTGGCATGGTTGTTGGTGCCAGACGGGCCGGTCTGAGTATTTCACAATCTGCTCAGTTACTGGGATTTTCACGCACAACTATTTCTAGGGTTTACAAAGAATGGTGTGAAAAGGGAAAAACATCCAGTATGCAGCAGTCCTGTGGGCGAAAATGCCTTGTTGATGCTAGAGGTCAGAGGAGAATGGGCCGACTGATTCAAGCTGATAGAAGAGCAACGTTGACTGAAATACACACTCGTTACAACCGAGGTATGCAGCAAAGCATTTGTGAAGCCACAACACGCACAACCTTGAGGCGGATGGGCTACAACAGCAGAAGACCACCGGGTACCACTCATCTCCACTACAAATAGTAAAAAGAGGCTACAATTTGCACGAGCTCACCAAAATTGGACTGTTGAAGACTGGAAAAATGTTGCCTGGTCTGATGAGTCTCAATTTCTGTTGAGACATTCAAATGGTAGAGTCCGAATTTGGCGTAAACAAAATGAGAACATGTATCCATCATGCCTTGTTACCACTGCGCAGGCTGCTGGTGGTGGTGGTGGTGTAATGGTGTGGGGGATGTTTTCTGGGCACACTTTAGGCCCCTTAGTGCCAATTGGCCCATCGTTTAAATGCCACGGGCTACCTGAGCATTTTTTCTGACCCTGTCCATCCCTTCATGACCACCATGTACCCATCCTCTGATGGCTACTTCCAGCAGGATAATGCACCATGTCACAAAGCTCGAATCATTTCAAATTGGTTTCTTGAACATGACAATGAGTTCACTGTACTAAAATGGCCCCCACAGTCACCAGATCTCAACCCAATAGAGCATCTTTGGAATGTGGTGGAACGGGAGCTTCGTGCCCTGGATGTGCATCCCTCAAATCTCCATCAACTGCAAGATGCTATCCTATCAATATGGGCCAACAATTCTAAAGAATGCTATCAGCACCTTGTTGAATCAATGCCACGTAGAATTAAGGCAGTTCTGAAGGCAAAAGGGGGTCCAACACTGTATTAGTATAGTGTTCCTAATAATTCTTATGGTGAGTGTATATCCTGAACACATTTTATGTTTTCCTCTGTGACAGATGTTGAAGGAAAATGTTCTGCATCTTCACTCCCTGCAACACTGAAACTGTCTGTTTAACTTCAACACAGTAACATTATCACTCTGTGGTTGGCATCAAGAATTTATCAAGAATACCTTTCAGGCAGACGCATTTTATTACTGTGTGAATTCACTTTTCGCCATTTTTGAAGAATCACATCACTTCATTCACTTCATATTCGCGAATAGTGTTTATCGCGAATATTCTAATTGCAAATTTTCCGTGAATATCGTCACTTAGCAACCAATGGGAAAGTTCCCTACCCCTAAGGGTTGATCGCGAATATTCTAATCGCAAATTTTTATCACAAATATATTACATTGCCGATTTTCGCAATCAAATAAATAATGACTAATGAATTTATGGCGAATATTCGTCCAAAAATTTGCTAAATATCCTGAATTCGAATATTGCCTATGCCGCTCATCACTACACTTTAGCATCCTATAAAAAGTTTCGATGAATTGGTATGACGTTTGACCCACTAGTTTAAATATGTGCAACAAGTTTCTCCAAAATTTCTGATCTCTGTGTTAGCCGGGTTAAGAATATAACATTTTTGAATTTGAGATGTTAACCACAGCCTACTATATTTTAATGTAGATGACAAGGATGTCTTACTCCCGTATTTAGCAAGTAGTGCCAGGAACTATTGAGGCTTCGAGGAAGTCTCTGGGGAAAGCTTGTAAAAAGACTTACAGACTTTCTGAGAAGTATATATCATCAATTTGGACTTGTGTACTTTTGTATCATTCAGAATAAAAAAATTGAGAGTGCTGCATTTTTGATAATATATGTACATACAATTGCTAGATATTATTATGCATTTAGCTAAATATTCTACATATTTTACTTTAAATAAAACTATGGTTTTAAGAATAGCAAGGCTACTTATAGAAATATCATTTTTTTCTCTAGTTTGTAGTCAGTAAACATGGTTCTATTCTGAACACTTAAATTTCCCCATTACTCATTTATTTCACCTAATATATGACTCAGAGTATGAAGCATGCTAACTGTAATAATTATCATATTCTGTATATAAACATCCACTGCTTTAAAAACTTAAAAATGCTGCCCTTTATACAAATTTTGACATCAGCAAAAGGACAAGCAAGGGCACACAATAAGCCTAAGGGACATGCACTAAAGAACAGAACACGAATACCCCGTTGTGTGCTATTCTGGAATATTGTGAAGACATTAAGCTTTCCAGTGTCCATGAATTTAATGATTATAATTTCCAAATAAGGAGTTGAATATGTTATTATTAATCAAAGGGTGGGCAGAAGTGACAGGGCGCAGTGGGTTGCCTCAAAGTTTGGCAAGCACAGAGTGTTGTTTCCAGTTATTCATTAACCACATCAATCCTGAAAGAGAAGGCAACTTAGAACAAAAAGCTTCTCATCTCTCATACTGTCAAAGAGATGCATTATATACATTGCATAATAATTGATAATGCTACATATTTGTGGGCCATTTAACCCCTTCTCACTTCACACTATATATTTACAGCAGAAGCAAGAAGTAGCTTCCTGTCTTATGGTTTTATTGAATTTAAATTCATTGGAACTTGCTCCAGATTGGGAACAACAGCCATATGACACCATTAATATGCTTCCGATTTGACTGCACAACTAAGGGCTCATTCACACCACCACTAAAATTCTTCGTTCTTCTGTTCTGTTACAGGAGCAGAAGAAAGGAAATAACAGAAGTGCCAGATTCGGCACATAACTGACAAGAACAGCCTATGATGGGATCCGGTCAGTTTCCGTTCTGGGGAACATTTTTTTTAGTGCCGAAAAAAGTCCTGCATGTATCTGATATTTTTCAGAATTTCTGTGACAGAGGCATTGAACGTAGCCTTCAAGTATATGTACAGATGACCCTTATTCAGGTTATTTTATATTGCTATAATGTAAACCCTATTGTTTGCATGGATTATGCTCACTGCACCACTTTTTGGCATGTTTCTGGTAGAAATAATGCCATGAGATAATTTATCATGCATTTGCACCAAACACTGGTTGCAGAACATATACTACTATGTGATTGATAGTCAAGGTAACTTGGTGTAGGTTGAGTTGCCCTTAAGCTATATTTATGAAATTAGACTTTTCAAACCCAGACCACCTTTTTCCATTTATCCATTGTCTAATTCTGATGCTTATGTGCTCTTTAACCACCTCCCAACCGCCTAACGCAGGTATATGTCCTGCGGGCGGCCGTGATGTTCCTCCTTGACGAATCGGCACGCCATCTCGCGAGACGCAAGATGACTCGCTGATGCCGCCCGCGCATGCGCAGTGCGCGGCGGTGAAAGTTTTAGAATAAGTTGGTCATCATCAGCCTGCCAGCCAATGATCAGCGCTGGCAGGCTGATGACTTTTAAAAAAATCGAATGAAAAGCCATCTAACACATTTATAAATATAATGTGTTAAATGGCTTCCGTGCTCTCTGCTGGATCCTTTTCGTCAGGTGGTCCCAGCAGAGAGCACATGTGACTGGTGAGTACACCAAGCACTACACATTAGCTTTAGATCACCCCCATCACCCCAATTAACCCCTTGATCACCCCTGTCAATCACTAGTGAAAGGGAAAAAAGTGATCAAACTGTGTAAACTGTCACTTTTTTTTCCGCTAGTTTAGTTTAGTTTTTTGGCCCCTTTAGGTAGTCAGTTAGTGCCCACCGCACCGCATTCGCTGATTAGCTTAGCGCTAATCAGCATTGTTACTTTATAGTATCTGTAAGTGATCAGAACTGATCACAGTCAGATCTGAAATAGTATTAGTGTCATCTTAGTCACCCTCCACCCAAAATGCAGTGTTTGTCCGATCAGGTCTGATCGGTCGCCCACACGTGCGTTCACCCACCCCCACCGCAGTGACAAATTTTTTATTTTAATTTTTATCACTGCACAATAAATACACAAGCGCTGCGGCGATAAAAAAAATCAGTTTTGACATTTTTTATCAATCGCAGCGGCTTCCTGTACTTTGCTAGCCTCCCATTTGTAAGACAGGCTTGCTCTTTTTCTTGGGTAGTCTCAGGTAATACCCCCTAAATTTAGTTGTCCAAATGGCAAGAAAGGGGTATTCTTCTGAAGAGGCCTACAGGCTTCTGACCCAGTCGGATGAGGAATGGGAACCCTCATCTGATGAATCCAGCGGGTCAGAATACGAACCTGTAGAAAGCAGTGGCAGTCTGACACAAAGTTCGGACGATGAGGTTGAGGTCCCTGATACCACCAGGCGTACCCGGACCTGTGTTCAAGGGCAGTAGAGTGGGGCTGGCGCTGTCGGATAACGTTGTGAGGCATACAACAGCAGCGCAGCCCATCCTGGACCTAGTACCAGCACTGCCGTAGAAAATGCTGAAGTGGCGAGCACCAGAAGGGCAGTTGAAGCTGGTACGGTGGCTTTTGACCGGCTCCACAAAATTCAGCCCCTCATAGACCACATTAACACCCAATTTGCAGATTTGTATAACCCTGAGCAAAACATCTGCATAGATGAGTCCTTAATACATTTTACCGGGCGCCTTGGTGTCAAATTGTATAGGCTCTGTGAAAGGGCCACAGGCTATAGGTACAAATTTCACGTCTATTAGGGTAAAGATCAGACCCTGGAGCAGGTCGGTTGCCCTGACTACCTGGGCATCAGTGGGAAGACAGTCTGGGACTTGGTGTCACCCTTATTTGGCAAGGGGTACCATCTTTATGTGGACAATTTCTACACAAGTATGCCCCTCTTCAGGCATTTGTTCCTTGTACAGATTGGCTGCTGTGGCACCGCGCGACCTAGTCGCCGGGGCTTCCCCAAATGGCTCGTTACCACCCGTCTTGCAAGGGGAGAGAGGGCTGCCTTGTGTAATGAAGAACTGCTCGCGGTGAAATGGAGAGACAAGCGTGACCTTTACATGCTCTCCTCCATTCACGCAGACACGATGATACAAATTGAAAGAGCAACCAGTGTCATTGAAAAGCCCCTCTCGGTCCACTATAATTTGCTCATGGGAGGGGTGGACTTCAATGACCAGATGTTGGCTCCTTATTTACTCTCCCGCAGGACCAGACGCTGGTATAAGAAGGTGTCTGTATACCTAATTCAATTGGTTATGTACAATAGTTTTGTTCTCTACAGTAAGTCTGGGAGAACAGGATCCTTCCTCAAATTTCAGGAAGAGATAATCGAGAACCTCCTGTATCCAGGAGGTTCCGTGGCCCCAACCACCAGTGTAGTGAGCCGTCTACATGAGCAACATTTCCCCATTGTTGTTGCTGGTACCTCAAACCAACCGCCACCCCGAAAAAGATGTCGTGTCTGTAGCAGGAGTGGAATAAGGCGTGACACCCACTATTTCTGTCCTGACTGCCCTGACCACCCTGCCCTATGCTTAGGGGAGTGTTTCCGGAAGTACCACACTCAGGTACACTTAGGGACGTAGGGACTGCAGGACACAGGCAGAGTTAACACAAGGGTCTCTCAGGATACTAGGTTTTGAGAAAGCCTAACACACAGGGGTGCTAGTGTGCTACTGCAGCTATGTGAAATGGTAGAAACGTCTCCTTTCACTTGGGATAAAGTGCATAATGTACTTCGCACCATCTCTGTGCGATTTACACTTTGCACATTGTCCCATGGGAAAGGAGAGGTTTTTTGCTAGGAAAGTAAAGAGTGAAAAGTAAAAAATAAAAATAATTAAACAGGTAGCAAGAAAAAGAAATCGTTAGTTAGTTTAGGTTTTAAAAGTTTTATGATGTTTAGGTTTTATAAAGTTTGTAACGTTCAAATTTATGAGCCTGCTGCTTGTTTTTTTTTTTTTTTTTTTTTTACTAACCACCCATTACTTTCCAATTGGACCAACCGAAGAAAACGCTGCAGCACTGATGTGCATTTTGAGAGAAGCATTGCTCTGCTGTCAGTTTACATGTGAAGTAAGTGCATGCGGCGCTGCAGGACGAGATTTCTTCTCTGCAGTACAGGTACGTTTGCCCAGGCATATGAGCTGAGGAGAGGTGTTGGAGTTCATATGCTTTGGCAAAAGCTTGTATCAAAAATCTGTCAAAAAAGTCTTCCTCCACAACGATCGATTGATTGATGTGAATGAAGAAATCACGTTTGCCAAGACATAGGAGATGAAGTGGGTATGGATGTTTTGGCGGAGCCCCTATGTCCTAGCAATCGCCAGGGCCCTTATTTTTTTCTTGCATATTTTTTGGCAGAGCTTTTTTCATTCACATTGATCGATGCGAATGAAGAAATCTGTGCCGTTCATTTTTTCTTTCAGCCCGGAGGCTGGACGGAAAAAAAATCTCATTACCCGTATGCTCAATATAAGGAGAATAGCAGAAACTCCTAATACTGGCCATATATGTAATGATTGCGGAGACCCTCAAATGCCAGGGCAGTACAAACACCTCACATGTGACCACATTTTGGAAAGAAGACACCCCAATGTATTCGCTGAGAGGCATATTTAGTCCATGAAAGATAGAACTTTTTGTCATAAGTTAGCAGAAAGAGAGACTTTGTGAGAAAAATAAATTAATTAATTTCCGCTAACTTGTGGCAAAAAAAAATAATCTTCTATGAACTCACTATGCCTATCAGCGAATACCTTAGGGTGTCTACTTTCCAAAATGGGGTCATTTGTGGGGTGTTTCTACTGTCTCGGCATTGTAGTACCTCAGGAAACATGACAGGTGCTCAGAAAGTCAAAGTGCGGAAATTCACTTTTTTGCACCATAGTTTGTAAACACTATAACTTTTACCCAAACCAATAAATATACACTTATTGGATTTTTTTTTAATCAAAGACATGTAGACCAATAAATTTAGAGAAAAATTTAAATAGAAATGTAGTTTTATTTGAAAAATTTTACAACAGAAAGTGAAAAATGTTTTTTTTTTTTAAAAGATTTCGGTCCTTTTTGATTAATATAAAAAAGAGTAAAAATGTCAGCAGCAATGAAATACCACCAAATGAAAGCTCTATTAGTGAGAAGAAAAGGAGGTCAAATTCATTTGGGTGGTAAGTTGTATGACCGAGTAATAAACCGTGAAAGTAGTGTAGTGCAGAATTTTAAAAAGTGGTCTGGTCATTAAGGGTGTTTAAGCTAGGGGGGCTGAGTTGGTTAAAGGCATTTTCAGTAGAGGACAGATGTCACCATAGGCACTCTGATCAGTATTCGGCTACACATCCCTAAACACAGCAAGCTGTAATGTCCCGTGTGTTCCAATAGCCATTTCTATCATAACTAGGGGAAAAATAGCAGAAGGCCTAAAACTTACAAATGGTGGTCTCTTCTGTTACCTCGAGGGCAGGCAAAATAATATATCCACATCCAGATATCTGGACTGAAATTTGTGAACCCTGCTTCATCGTACCAATCAAGTTTTATCATTTTCATTATCCAAATCCATTGTACCTGATGGAATAGTAAATTAATAAGGAATGAATACCATGAATATTGAATTGTCTGTCTGTCCTTTGAAGCTCTTAGAAGTCAGCTCCAAGGTGTCAAACATAACTCTCTTCTCCAAGAGGACTCTGCTTCCTGACATAAAAATCATCTAGACAGTTTAAAATGGCTCTACTTTCATTGCAGAATTAAACCTTTGAATGGCAAATATACAGCCATGTTATTTTTTTATTATTACAGGTGCCAATGTCTCTATCACTGGTTCCCCTTTTTCTCATTAACCAGTACATTCAGGTAACACCCCACTAGACCTGCTGTTAAAGATGTTAAGATGTACTTGTCTAGACATCACATTGAGACCTTATGAAAGCACTTAGGCCCTTACACTTTCACATCTTTCTTGCTTCCAACACCTCAACTTCAAGAACTGATTGTTCACTTGCTGTTTAACATTTCCCAGTCCTTGACAGATGATATTGTCACAAGTTGTCTCTCAAAGTAGATGCTGTGCTTGCAGCCTGGACATATGCAACAGTATGTCTATCTATCTATCTATCTATCTATCTATCTATCTAGATATATTTTGAGATGAGAACATAGTCAGACCACACATAAAGTACTGTGTACAGTTCTGGGCTCCTGTGAACAAGGCAGACATAGCAGAGCTGGAGAGGGTTCAGAGGAGGGCAACTAAAGTAATAACTGGAATGGGGCAACTACAGTACCCTCAAAGGTTATCAAAATTACAGTTATTCACTTTAGAAAAAAGATGACTGAGGGGAGATCTAATTACTATGCATAAATATATCAGGGGTCAGTACAGGGATCTCTACCATCATCTATTTATCCCCAGGACTGTGACGAGGGGACATCTTCTGCGTCTGGAGGAAAGAAGGTTTGTACACAAATATAGAAGAGGATTCTTTAAAGTAAGAGCAGTGAGACTATGGAACTCTCTGCCTGAGGAGGTGGTGATGGTGAGTTCACTAAAAGAGTTCAAGAGTGGCCTGGATGCATTTCTGGAGTGTAATAATATTACAGATAATATAACTATTAGAGATGGCTTGTTGATGCAGGGAGTTATTCTGATTGCCTGATTGGAGTCAGAAAGGAATTTTTTCCCCTTAAGTGGGGAACATAGGCTTCTACCTCACAGTTTTTTGTTTTTTTTTGCCTTCCTCTGAATCAACTTGCAGGATAACAGGCCGACCTGGATGGACAAATGTCTTTTTTTCAGCCTTATATACTATGTTACTATGTTTAAAAAGTATAGTTGACTATGTTTGGCTGGTTGTACATATCAGTTATGTCCAGACAGTTTTTTTTAATGTTTTGCAGAGATGGACACAACTGATAAATATGTATGTGGTTTTTAGTGTACAGGTCTGGTGTCTATAGCATGCACAGTCGGTGCTATTTGACATCCAGCGTCATTAATGATGTGTCAGATGAATATGAATGATGATACAGAAAATTAGGAGATCAGTTCTAGCTTCACATTCCCTCCAGCGTTTTCTCCACCACGCCATGGGGAAACTGAGCTGGAACGCTTGTTACATCTGAATTGGACTTTATCCACTACTATTGAAAAAGGTATTCTTACACATATGGACTGTGACAAAACCCCTGTTTTAGGAATGCCCAGCCGGTTGAATTTCATCTGCTGTTCATGTAGTTAGCCCTATTTTCGCACTTTACATGTACACAACCACCCCCCTCTGCCTGTGACGCAATTAGTAAGCACAATGGACATTGCTTGTGACGCAATTATCGAGCACAATGGGTCATTGTAACTTGAAGAAACACCCAGCAGAGCTTGGTCATTGACCACATGGAACTATGCCCGGCCCCTTTAATCGAATCATCTCCAGGATAGAGAGGAGAGATGTTACTGTTCATGTGGGGGTGGGATATATCTGGCTGTGTATTGATTGGTCACTATATGTTGTGCGCCTGTCCTCTATTAGGTCCCCAGGGGAGTAGCCCTTGCTGGAGGACTTGCAAAAAAGGCCAAGCTGTGGCCATCAATAAAGAGATTGTTTTACACCTTCTTGATGTCTTGGCTCTTGTTTGGGGGGATTGGGAGCTATAATCACCACACCTTCGGATTTACTCGGATTTGGGGAGACGCCGTACAGATTTACTCAGCGGGAGTGTGAGATATCCATAACACTGGTGGCAAGCGGCGGGATTTTCTCCTGAATGGATATATTGAACCGAAAAGGAGTGAATGGCCCACAGATACGAACAGCTCAAACGAACAACGTTAAAGGAACTACTGGAAGCTCTCGGCATAGTGGCAAGTAACAAGCCGAAAGCCACGATAATTGCCAAATTGCTAGAGAGCGACATAACCAGCGACGCTACCATGGAGATACCAGAAAAAACAGAATTTCAAAAGGACGTAAGATGGAGGCTTAGCATTTTGGGGCCAAACCCATCACAAGAGACTATCACCCAAATAATGGCTCAAGCAACGCAAGCACACAGCGCAAGAATACAAGCGACTCCAACACAACAACGGGATGTAACGGCACTACAGAAAGCTGCTAATGGACAGGCACGTAAGATTAATTATGCTGTTTTTAAAGCCTTTACAGATGGCGAAATGGACATAGACAGCTATTTGCAGGATTTTGAAGGACAATGTGCATTGGAGAACCTGGAGAGAGATAGCTGGGCTGCAATATTGAGCAGTAAGCTATCAGGCCAAGCAGCGGAAGCCTACAGAGCGGTGCCAGATGACGAGGTCAAGAACTTTGACAAGGTAAAGGAAATATTGCTGGCCCGCTATGCCGTCAAGCCAGACGCATATAGGAAAAACTTCAGGGCACTCAGGAAAACGGACAGAGACGCTTTTACCGAGTGGGCCTTCTGTATGCACCGCGCTGCCCGCAACTGGACGCAGGGGTGCCAGT
This sequence comes from Bufotes viridis, assembly GCA_033119425.1. Lineage (NCBI taxonomy): Eukaryota > Metazoa > Chordata > Amphibia > Anura > Bufonidae > Bufotes > Bufotes viridis. The sequence continues at coordinate 84,654,107 of CM065591.1, read as the reverse complement.
TGACAACGTTGGCAGATGCCTTACAGTTGTTACTGCTAGAGCAGTTTTTTGATTTTGCTCCACCAGCTGTTAGAGACTGGGTTCATGACCGCAAGCCTCGGGCGGTGGAAGAGGCTGCTAGACTGGCTGATGAACACCACGATAGCAGGACTAAGGAGAGTAGGAGAGCACCGGTGGTCCAGCGTACCCCCACCTACACCCCAACATCCACAACACCGCACAGGCACCATGAGTCCCACACCGACCCAAGCCATCAGGGAACGCGGAGGCCACGATCTGCTATGGTTGTAACCAAATAGGAAACATCAAACCCAACTGCCCGCAGCGCACGTCTTAGCAAGGGGTGCGACAACCAGTGCCACTGCGCCAAGCCACAGCCCATTGCATCCAGGAGGACTAAAGTAAAGATATCCAAGGGGGTTATGCAGCGTATTCACCCACAGAACCCACTGAGCAATGGTCCGTACTGCACGAGGTCAACCCTGCACAGGCCGCTGGAGACAACTGGGCACATCACCGACAGTCAGTCCACCTAAATGGGCAGGAGGCTAGGGGCCTGAGAGACAGTGGAGCCACCATCACCCTGGTCAAGCCGTCCCAACACCCGGACGCACTGTAGCTATCCGGGTAGCTGGAGGGGCCCTCCATAAGATACCAACAGCCCGGGTTCATATGGACTGGGGTAAAGGGCCTAAATCACTAGAGGTGGGGATTATGGCTGACCTGCCGGCCAAAGGGCTTCTGGGGAATGACTTGGGATGTATGACCTCCCAGTTTGCTATGCCCGCCCAGGAGGGAGCTTTACCCGTGACTACTCGGCAGCAGACCCAGGCAACAGAGATCGCTCACTCTCAGGAACCTCAGGTAGGAACTGATGTCCGAAACCTTGCCTTAAACCCCACTATGTACTGGGACACCCCTCAAGATTTTGAGAAGGAACAAATGGAAGACCCTACACTAGCAGGTTACCGCAGAGCCATAGAGAAACCCCAGGTAGACACAGACCAGACCAGGTTTCAATAGGACAATAGACGTTTATACAGGGTGACAGACGGAATCGGACAAGGGGCCAGCCAAGTGACCAAGAAACAACTAATAGTACCTCGCAAATACCGAACCGAACTGTTGCGGATTAGCCACGAAATTCCCCTAGCTGGACATTTAGGAATAAAGAAAACCCAGAATAGATTGACCCAGATCTTCTTTTGGCCCGGAATCAAACAGGACATAGACCAGTACTGTAGGACCCCCAGACGAACAGCCTCTGTGAACTATTCAACGGCACGCTGAAACAGATGCTAAAGACCATCATAGAGACCTGCCGTATTTGGGAAGCGTTCCTTCCCCACTTATTATTCGCATACCAGGAAGTGCCCCAGGAGTCCCCCGGCTTTTCTCCCTTTGAATTACTGTATGGGAGAAGGGTACGGGGACCCTGGACCTGGTATGGGAACATTGAGAGGGAGACGTGGTAGAGGCAGGAACCCCTATTGTGCCCTACGTTCTGGAACTGAGGGACCTGCTGCAATCCCTAATGGCCATGGTCTTGGCTCTTGTTTGGGGGGATTGGGAGCTATAATCACCACACCTTCGGATTTACTTGGATTTTGGGAGACGCGGTACAGATTTACTCAGCGGGAGTGTGAGATATCCATAACATGGACCACAAAAGATTTTCCTTTGACATATCCCGTCGATTATAGGCTGTGTATCCAAATTTCTGGAATACCCATTGAAGAACACAGCTGGACTATATGCTTACAGGAAACCAGAGAATGAAATTGAGCTCACCTGACATATTGTTATAGCTTGCCATGTTTTTGGCCAGTTAATCACATCATGTTAATTTTCTTGCACATTTTGTGTTATTATAATGCATATTTAAAGAGAAAAGGTTATCTACAATTGCAGGATCACTAGTTCCATCTCCACGCTTTAAAATACCGAGGAACGTTCAGTGCAGGTTGTCCTCCACAAGCACAGATGCTGCTGACATTTCTGTAAAATCTCCACACCTCTCTCTATAACAAAATAATCTCTTGAGCTTTTAGATGAATGATGCACAGTCTTATGTTTTTTGTCTTTCAAAGCAAAAGATAACCACACCATCTGGACTTTCCTAGAGGAGTGTATTACAAGCAAAGCACATGCATTAAACATAATCATTCTGTCCTTCCCAGAGACAGCTCTGTGGCTTTGTCTTTTTTCATGCATTTCACTTGGTGCTGAGCGGCTTCTTTGTAATGGAAACCAATTACAGAGTCCCTGAATGCTGTCCCTGCTTCTCTGCTATCTTCCTTCAGCATTACTGCACTCCCTGGAAGTGATATACCCTTCAGCAACAATAAACAATATTATGACAGCAGTGTATTTACTGGCACTTTTGAGATTAGTCTATTCATTAATATAGCAATGTTCCGCACATTAATTCTCACTCTGTAGATTTCAGCACAGTATTACCCATCTAAGTCTACCAGCTAGTGGCTGCCTCGTTTAACCTCATGTTGACCTGAAAGACACTGCCAGCTTTCCCTTCCATAATGTTTCATGAAGAAAATAATTTTGTAAAGTTTTGAATCTTCTGCAACAATGCATGCATTAGTAACATTATAATAAATGGTATAAAATGGTGAATCATATACTGTACTGTGAGTAAAGGGGTTGTGCCACCTATATAAATGTATCCCACCCAATGGATATTGCTGTTATATCCCTTTCCTCAAATACCAGGAGTAGGGCTCAAGCAAGAGGAATAAGAGAAAGCTGCAAATAAGGTAAATCTGAAGAAAATTAGGATTAGGATTTAAGCATGGGGGGATAAGAGAAAACTGTAAATGGAGGCAAATTTGAAGACAAAAACCAAACCAAATATGTAATTAAAAGATTATTTCAAAGTGATCAGAATGGCTCACTCCTATGTGATCAGGGGATAGGTGCTCTAGTCCCAACACTGTTTCACCCTTCCAGAAAAAAATGTTACATAAGAAAGCTTGAATAATGGACTGGCACTCTTAATGTGTGTTTTAGGTATAGTTTGGATATGTGGTTTGGATGATTAGCAGACCACTACTATATGTTTATGTTAGATAAGCGTTATACATTTATTCATAAAAATATACAGAGGTAAAAAAAACTGAAAAAATTCATGATAAAATCAAGATAAAATATGACCATAGATATAACTAGATATAAAAGCGAATAGACATATGACATCTTATTACTAAATTTCTCTTATTGGATAAACGTTTTTTTTCTGTGCAGATAGAGTCTCCGTGCTTATATAACAGCCTGGAAAAACTCAAGTATTATAGTAATATCCTGAAAGGTAAGTGCACTACATGTTGTTGAGAAAAGAAAAAAGGAGGACTTGTATAGCTCAATTGATTGTTTAGGACTATGTATACTGCCGAGTAACAGAAAATAGTCACAGATCTTTTGGAGAGGACGTCTCCTGTAGGTATCCTAAATATGTGAAACAGTTGAAGTTGTATACCATAAACTTCAAATTCCTAGGTAAATGTTCTTCTTATATTATATAGATTGTGTGATTCCAATCATCTCCTGGATTTGTCTATGGTCCGACCAATATAGTCAGAGAGATCCAGACTATATTTGAACAAGTGACCGCACACTATGAACATCAAAAGTTTCCTGAATTGCAACACATCGAGCGTAATCTATCTAATTCAATGTCCCTGCCAGAAGCAGAACATTGGCAGGACAAAAAGGACACTAAAAGTAAGAATAGCTGAACATCTGACAAACATAACGGCTATATGAAACATTCGTTATCAAAGCATTTCAAAGAAACCCACAATCAGGCTCAAAAGGGCTTGACCTTTATGGCAATACAAAAAAATAGATGAACATTGATGAGGGGAAAGCCACATAGAAAGGATGTCTTAGGGCCGAGTCAAGGCGTATCTTCGATTTTGGAAGTCTTATTCCCATGGGTTTAAATGCCTGACTCGTGGCAGGGTCTTGCAGGAACTATTGCTTCAGTTACTTGAATATAATTCAATTGGACTGTACAATTATTTCATATGGGCCTCTTCTTGCTGTGGATAAATTCAGGAAACTTTTGATGTTCATAGTGTGCGGTTACTTGTTCAAAAATAATCCGGACCTCTCTGACTATATTGGTCGGACTATAGACAAATCCAGGAGATGATTGGAATCGCACAATCTATATAATATGAGATGAACATTTACCTAGGAATTTGAACTTTGTGGTATACAACTTCAACTCTTTCACATATTTAGGATACCTACGGGAGACATCCTCTCCAAAAGATCTGTGACTATTTTCTGTTACTCGGCAGTATACATAGTCCTAAAAAATCAATTGAGCTATACAAGTCCTCCTTTTTTTCTTTTCTCAACAACATGTAGTGCACTTACCTTTCAGGATATTCATATAATACTTGAGTTTTTCCAGGTTGTTATATAAGCACGGAGACTCTATCTGCACAGAAAAACTTTTATCCAATAAGAGAAATTTAGTAATAAGATGTCATATGTCTATTCGCTTTTATATCTAGCTATATGTATGGTCATATTTTATCTTGATTTTATTCTTAATTTTTTCTGTTTTTTTACCTCTGTATATTTTTATGAATTAATGTATAACGATTATCTAACATAAAGATATAGTAGTGGTCTGATAATCATCCAAACCACATATCCAAACTATACCTAAAACACACATTAAGAGTGCCAGTCCATTATTCAAGCTTTCTTATCAAACTTGAAATTAACCAGAGTAATTGAAGAAAACGTTCTTTAGAAAAGTGGGAATCAACTGATGGTGTAAAATGAGACCACTCTTTTACTCTATAATATAATATTAGGCCTCTGCATGGTTCTTTATACCTGATGCTAACATTGACCTCTAAGGCTGAGTTCACTTTTGAGTTATTTGGTAAGTTTTGGTGCCGTAACTTCCCAAACAAGTGAAGTGTCAACTGATTCTAAAAGTGACGCCTGTGACTACCACAGTAGACTACCTATGCATGTGTGTTCTGTTTCAGTATCTTGCATTGTGTACTGGTATGCTCCTCTCTTCTCCTCCCCCCTCTGTTTCAGCTTCTAGTTAGTTCAGCATAGCCACTTCATGTTTTCCCAGTCATGCATTCTGTTAGTGTATGTTCAGCTCTCTGAGGAGAATCTCCATCTTCTTAGCAAGGAGAATATTGTTGGCACAATTCTTTTACTATCTGGATTCACTGCACATCTTGTAATACAATCTCCGGATTGAAAGGTACTTGATTAACTCCTGGGTGTCTGATGCATAAACTGTAAGTAGAGAATGTCTGATTCAACAATTCAACTCAGTGCGCTGAGAGGCTGTTCCCTCACTGATGCGTGATTGTATAAAGCTGACATTTCAAAATGCCACAGTAAAAGAATTGTCTTAGTACTCTCCTTCTCCCACTAAGAAAAGAATATTCTCCTCCTACAAGTAATAGCCATCATCATTTGTCTCCAGTTATGCTGCAGTGGAGGGTAATATCTTGTACTGCTCAGTACTGCATTCACTAGGATCGCAGAAGCTTCTAGCAATTGCAGTTTCATACAGGCTAGGAACTGTATTCAGCCTGTTTTCTTAGGTAAATATCATCTGTCTGCTATTGTAAGCTATTAAAAGACTGAATCACCACTAGAGGTCACTGTTGTGTAACAGATGGAAATGCAGGACACAGCTAGAAGGATTTATAAGCCCTCATTAAAAATGGCCCGTCTAACCCGCAAAATGGAGATATGTAATAATTTATCCAGTTTGTGGGAAAAGATTGAACAATGTATGGATGCAGCAGATGGATCAGGCTATAATAAAGATCAATTAAAGGCCATGTGTACAAAATTGAATAAGACCTATGAAAGTTATAATAGACTGTCTGAAAAATATTGTCAAGTCTCAACTCAGAGGAATTTATCCAAGAATTAAAGACCCACACTGCACTTAATGATAAAAGATATAGCAGATTTATGGCAGTCAAGTCAATGCTAGAGGACAAGATATCACAACAATATGAAATTGTGTCCCACCATTCTAACCTTTCAAGGCACTCCAAGGCTTCATCCCGTTTCTCGAAATCTATTGCTCAGTCCTCATCGCTAAGGTCTCGGTCATAGCACTCTTTCGTGAGTACCTCATTGGTGCTGGCACGCACAAAAGCGGAAGCAGCGAAGGTACACGCTTACTGCACTAGATAGGAAGCAGCCATTAAGTCACAAGTCACAGAGACACAAGCCCAATCACAAACTAATCAAGCAGCTATACAAGCTCAAGCAGCAGCTGTTTAGGCTCAAGTACAGGCTATACAGGCTCAAGCGAAAGCGACCAAAGCCAAGGCCGAAGCTGAGTTGGAGGTCCTTCAGAAGGAAATTGAAGAAGCCGCATCCATGGCTGAACTCAAAGTTCTTAAATCTTGAAGAATCTGCTGAAGAAGTAGCTTATCATCCTATGTCCAAGATATCTAATGACTCAGAAGGGCGTACCCTGCAATTCATCCTAGACAAAAGCAAAGTCAATGCATTTGCACCAGAAGATTTGGGCTCAGCATGCCAGCCTGCTGAACTCATGCGAGTTGAAAAAGAGGCAGCCGATAACTACACAGTTGACCCCAGTCCTGTGGACATTTCTCTTTCTTTCAAATCTCTAGCACCTTACACAGTATTTCAGGCGCCATTAAAGACCAAGCCACTTCAAGCTCCTCAAATCACATTAAAACCTCCTGAGACTAGTTGCATAGCAACTAAGATGCTGGCACCAACATTACCAGATGTGAAGCCTTCACTTACGCTCAACCCAGCTGCCACTCCATTCCATCTTTCAACCCCCAAACATAGGGTATCAGATGGTGCCAACAACACCAGCGAGGGAGAAGTTCCCGTCGCAATGATGCAGAAAAGAAATGACGCATCAGAAATTGCTAAGTACCTCACCCTCGGGGACCCCATCAGTACTAGCCTTACAAACTTTGTTGATCACCCAGAGAACTATAGAAGTTGGAAGGCCACCTTAAAGACAACAGTGCAAACCTTTGGTGTACCGCCTATGCAAGAACTTGATTTACTTATTAGATGGCTAGGCCCATGGTCATCAAACTGTGTTAAGAGACTCAAAACCATTCATATCTATGAACCAGTTAAAGGCATTCGTCTCGCAAGGGATGGATTAGAGCAGACATAAGGCGGCTTGGAAGTAGTTGAAAGTGCCTTATTTAAGCGACTATACGACTTTCCTGAATTATCCAATACAGACCACCGAGGGTTTCAGGAATTAAGCGACCTTCTTCTTGAGTTTCAAATTGTCAAGGGAGACCCGCAGCTGCCAGGTCTCAGCTTTCTTGATACCTCCCATGATGTGGCATAACCGTGGAGAAATCCCCCTCAATATTCAAGACCAATAGGCAACAACAGGTTCAAAATGCAAGGACCAACATCGTGTTCCCTTTCCACCATTTTCATTCTTCTGTAAGTTCATCAAGGACTTGGCTAGAGCTAAAAACGATACGAGTTACAACACCTTGGGAACTAACATCTTTGGCTCTACTATGTCCCAGACATAAAAACCCTAAAATTCTTATTTCCGTAAAAAAGACAGGGGTTGTGCCCACTACTAACAATGGAAATGAACGCCCTAGGGAACCCGATCATCATTGCCCTATCCAAGATAAAGAAAAATATCCTTTAAGAAAATGCCATGTCTTCATAGCAAAGCCCTTTGAGGAACGTAAGGAGTTCCTAAGGAGTCATGATATCAGCTTCAGATGCTGTGCATCCTCTGAGCATTTCGACAGAGACTGTAAGTTCCAGTCAAGTGTTCTGAATGTAATAGTGATGTACATGTGTCCGCTGTTCACCTGGGACCAATCAGTCGGAACCTAGAACTAGTTAACTGGCACAAGCCCTATTCCGATCAAGGTGGGGAAAGTCATGTCGGGGAGAGTGCCGACCGACCAACCACAACTGTTACGCACCAATGCACAAAGGTATGTGGAGAAGGACTTGTGTGCGGTAAGTCTTGTTCTAAGATTTGCCTTGTGGATGTGTTTCCTACTGCACAACCAGAGAAGACCATAAGAATGTATGCTATTCTAGATGACCAAAGTAATCGTTCCCTAGCTAGCCCTATGTTCTTTGATCTGTTCAGGATAGAGGGAAAGACTACAACCTACACCCTAGAAACATGCTTTGGTCTTGTGACAGCCTCAGGAAGAAGAGCTAATGGTTTCACCTTAAAGCCCATCAAAGGACTTAAAAAACTCTATTTTCCAATCCTTATTGAGTGTGACAAATTGCCGGACACAAGGGATGAGATTCCCACACCTGAAGCCGCACAGCATTACCCTCATTTTAGGAACATAGCCAGACAGATTCCTCCCCTTGATAACCATGCCAAGATATTTCTCCTGCTAGGTAGAGACATTCTTGAGGATCATAAGGTCCTTGAACTTAGCAATGGCCCTTTCAACGCTCCATATGCCCAGAAACTTACAGTGGGTTGGGTCATCATGGGGAATGTATGTCTCGACAGAGCCCGCAGACCCTGCCAAGTACACTCCTTCAGAACTGACATATTAAAAGGGGAGGAATGTCTTACTTCAGGCAGTGTCCTAACCACTACTATGTGCAAAAGGTTCCTTGCCCAAATATTCTAAAAACTTGTTCATCAAAAAGCAGCTTAATTCCCAAGGAGTCAGCTGCAGAAGAATGTTCCTGGACAGAAGAGCAGCTTGTAAAAAGGCCTTCAGGATCTCAATTGGAGCCCCCTTCAAGCCTTTCCCAGCTCTTCAGTCCTCACACAGTTTATCATACTAATTCCTATATCTTCACTGACAACAAGCCTTCTGATTCATGTAGTTCTGATGAGACACCACAGAAATGTGAGCCTTCCAGTCAACCATTTGACAATAAGTTTAATTCTGTAAAGGAAGTATCTTCTGAACATTATTTAACAGAGGAAGAGATCATTTCAGATACTTTGCAAGAACTTTCTTACCAGACTTCAATGGATGAGCACCTTCATGTTGCTCAGCCTTTTCTGGAAACCACAGGGAAAATTTCACCGCCAATGTCCGTGACAAATATTGCATGTCAACAACCCAAGTCTGTACGTAAAAAGACAGATCCCATTTCAGAAGTGAAAAGCAGACATGAGCATTTGCGTTCAAGATTCATAGACAGAAAGCAATCTACATCTAAATCAGCCTCACAAAATAAGCGCTCTCGCTCTAAATCGGTGACACAGACAGAGAAGTCACATTCTAAATCTTTGGCAAGATCAAGGAGAACCAAGTCTCGCTCAGCTTCTAATAAAAGCAACAGATAATCTCCTGTAGTAAATCCACATCTGTGGTGCATAAAAGATCACTCAAGAATAAACCAGAAAAGATAGGAAATATTCCTGTGCCATCTAGGGTTTTCAAAGAGCAAATCCTTTATACGTTTCGGTGGAAGCAGGTACAACTTCTCACCAGTCAGTTCTGGAAAAAGTGGAAAAGAAAATACATCTGCCTCTCGCAAGAACGCAGAAGGTGGCAAGAACCAAGGCCTAATTTAAAGGAAGAAGATTTTGTTCTGTTAAGAGACAAGCAAGTTGATAGTCTCAACTGGCCTACTGGACTTATTACTAAAGTCGTATCCAGTTCGGATGGAAAAGTTCGTAAGGTGGAATTAAGAACCGAGAAAGGTAGACTAATCAAGACCTTCTTCCGCCCTGTTACAGAAGTTGTAGTTGCCTACAGAACTTCCAGGTTGAGATCCTTATACTAAAGATGCTCATCATTTTCTAAGACTGTTTCCAGTACCAGCTCTATAGCCTAAATAAAGACATACCCTTTTTGGTTTGAATAAATGTTCATTACATGTTTCCTTTTCAGGTACGTGGACATTATTGCATATGCAAGCTATTGTTAATATATATATATATATATATATATATATATATATATATATATATATATATAGTGGTATCTACCGATACCAGACGGGGAGTGGTCTGTTTCAGTATCTTGCATTGTGTATTGGTATGCTCCCCTCTTCTCCTCCCCCCTCTGTTTCAGCTTCTAGTTAGTTCAGCCTAGCCACTTCCTGTTTTCCTATTCATGAATTGCAGTTAGTGTGTGCTCTACATCTGAGGAGAATCTCCACCTTCTTATCAAGGAGAATATTGCTGGCATAATTGTTTTACCATCTGGATTCCCTGCACATCTTGTAATACAATCTCCGGATTAAAAGCTACTTGATTAACTCCTGGGTGTCTGATGCGTAAACTGTAAGTGGAGAATGTCTGATTCAATAAGTCACATCAGTGCCCATAGAGGCTGTTCTCTCACAGATGCGTGATTGTATAAAGTTGACATTTTGAAACACCACAATTAGTGATGTCGCGAACATAAAATTTTCCGTTCGCGAACGGCGAACGCGAACTTCCTCAAATGTTCGCGAACGGGCGAACCGGGCGAAACGCCATAGACTTCAATAGGCAGGCGAATTTTAAAACCCACAGGGAGTCTTTCTGGCCACAATAGTGATGGAAAAGTTGTTTCAAGGGGACTAACACCTGGACTGTGGCATGCCGGAGGGGGATCAATGGCAAAACTTCCATGGAAAATTACATAGTTGACGCAGAGTTGGGTTTTAATCCATAAAAGGCATAAATCACCTAACAATCCTAAATTTTTTTGAACAACGTGGTTTAAAACATCTAGTGTATGTATACGATCAGGTATGATGTTGTATCGATCAGGGTTACGGGGTTGTATCAATAAGGGTTACGCCCCAAACTCCCCATTTGCACAAGGTTGGTTACCAAGCTAGCCATGTCCCGGTGATGTCATTAAAGGTTTCTTCCTCCACCCAGCCTTGTACAACACCAAGGGTCCCCGAAAGGTAAATTGAATTGATTTTTCGAACGGGGAGATGGTTAAAAAAACGCTGGCTCCCTCCACTCTCTTTTAATCCATGGTCACTGCGTCTGCGCCGTGCAATTTACTGTCACACCCCATATCAGTGGTATTTTCTGTAGTACTATTCTCATCAGTTTAATCCCTCTAACGTCCCAAATCTGGGGTCCATTTATTGAATTAATTTTTCGAACGGGGAGATGGTTAAAAAAACGCTGGCTTCCTCCACTCTGTTTTAATCCACCGTCACTGCGCCTGCGCCGTGCAATTTACTGTCACACCCCATATGAGTGGAATTTTCTGTAGTACTATTCTCATCAGTTTAATCCCTGTTACGTCCCATATCAGGGATTGCCTTTTGTGAAAAAAAATTTAGGCCGGGTACCTTCGACTGCCTTCACAGTGACAGACCAAACTCTCATACACCAAACTGAATTGATTTTAGGAACCAGGAGATGGAAAAAGCAGCCTGGTCGGTCCTCATACTCCCAAATTGGGGCACTGCGCGTGCACAGAGCAATGTGCTGTGACACCCTATATGAGTGGTGTCTTAACTAGTACTATTCCTATCAGTTTAATCCCTGTTACGTACCCTATCCGGGGACGTGTGTCGAATTGATTAAACATTTTTGAATAAACGAACCATTACGACATCATGAAATGATTTAGTTCTGAGCTCTGTACTTGCTTAGTATTGGAATTGATGAGGATTTTTTTAATTGTCTGCATTATTTATAATAAACTATTAAGAGACTTTATTATAATTTTTTTATTTTATGTATTAAAAACCCATACAACATTAAAAAAAAAGGTAAATTAATGTTTTTTCAATAAAATATTATCCAGCCGTCCGATCGCTTTTGGTCTGACCATAATGAAGCAACGGCCTTATCATCTGGGGTTTGGCAACATTGCCAACACACTCATAGAGGTGATGATGATTGCTTCATTGTGATACGCAAGCCCCTTCACCACAACAAGGTAACGATCACGAAGAATAATTGACACTTGTATGCGCCTTTTTTTTTGGTTTGTTTTTGCAGCCACAGTGCTGCACCATAGGACAGAAAAATTAGGCATGTACACATGCCTGAAAAATAATGGCATTGTTGCAGCCGCTATTATAGCAGCGGCCGGAAAAATTGATGTTTTCCAGGCAGAAAAGTGACTAAAACATTGCGGCTTGAACCCTAGTTGGTGGTGAAGAATTCACGAAAGTCATCCGGTATGCAGACATTAAATACAGCAGCGTGGGGACCATTTTGAGGCCAAGGCATGTAATCAATGTAATCAGGCCTTTTGTTAGTGAAACGTATCCCCCACTGTCAGTCCCTTCGGGATCCATGCCTCATTCATCTTTATGAAGGTGAGGTAATCAACATTTTTTTGACCGAGGCGACTTCTCTTGTCAGTGACAATGCCTCCTGCTGCACTAAAGGTCCTTTCTGACAGGACACTTGAAGCAGGGCAGGCCAGAAGTTCTATCGCAAACTGGGATAGCTCAGGCCACAGGTCAAGCCTGCACACCCAGTAGTGAAGGGGTTCATTGCTCCTCAGAGTGTCGATATCTGCTGTTAAGGCGAGGTAGTCTGCTACCTGTCGGTCGAGTCGTTCTCTAAGGCTGGATCCCGAAGGGCTGTGGCGATGAGTAGGACTGAAAATGCTCCGCATGTCCTCCATCAACAACACATCTGTAAATCGTCCAGTCCTTGCCGCCGTGGTAGGAGGAGGATTACACTCACCTCTTCCCCTGTTAGGTTCCCGTTGTGCTGTGACATCCCCCTTATAAGCTGTGTAAAGCATATTTTTTAGTTTGGTTCTGAACTGCTGCATCCTTTCCGACTTTTGGTAATTTGGTAACATTTCTGCCACTTTCTGCTTATACTGGGGGTCTAGTAGCGTGGCCACCCAGTACAGGTCGTTCTCCTTCATCCTTTTTATACAAGGGTCCCTCAACAGACATGACAGCATGAAAGACCCCATTTGAACAAGGTTGGATGCAGAGCTACTCATTTCCCGTTCCTCGTCCTCACTGATGTCATTGACGGTCTGTTCTTCCTCCCAGCCACGTACAACACCATGGGTCCCAGATAGGTGACAACAACGAGCACCCTGGGGTGCCTGCTGTGGTTGGTCTTCCTCCTCCTCAAAGCCGCCACATTCCTCCTCTGACTCCTCTTCCTCATACTCCTCTTCCAGCGTTGCCCCAGGTCCGGCAAGCGATGATGACAAGGCTGTTTCTGGTGGTGATGGTGACCACAACTCTTCCTTTTCACGCTCATCTACAGCCTGATCCAGCACTCTTCGCAGGGCACGCTCCAGGAAGAAAACAAATGGGATGAGGTCGCTGATGGTGCCTTCGATGCGACTGACTATGTTTGTCACCTCCTCAAAAGGACGCATGAGCCTACAGGCATTGCGCATGAGCGTCCAGTAACGTGGCAAAGAAATTCCCAGCTCCGCAGAGGCTGTCCTAGCACCCCAGTCATACAAATACTCGTTGACGGCTTTTTCTTGTTGGAGCAGGCGGTCGAACATTAGGAGTGTTGAATTCCAACATGTCGGGCTGTCGCAAATCAAGCGCCTCACTGGCATGTTGTTTCGCCGCTGAATATCGGAAAAGTGCGCCATGGCCGTGTAGGAACGCCTGAAATGGCCACACACCTTCCTGGCCTGCTTGAGGACGTCCTGTAAGCCTGGGTACTTAGACACAAAGCGTTGTACGATGAGATTCAACACATGTGCCATGCACAACACATGTGATAACTTGCCCAAATTCAATGCCGACAACAAATTTGTTCCATTGTCACACACCACTTTGCCGATCTCCAGTTGGTGCGGGGTCAGCCACTGATCCACCTGTGCATTCAGGGCGGACAGGAGTGCTGGTCCTGTGTGGCTCTCTGCTTTCAGGCAAGTCAACCCCAAGACAGCGTGACACTGTCGCATCCGGGATGTGGAATAGCCCCTGGGGAGCTGGGGGGATTCAGTTGATGTGCAGCCAGACGCCGCAGAAGAAGAGGACTCAGCCGAGGAGGATATCGAAGAGGATGGAGTAGAAGTAGAGGAGGTGGCAGTAGGTCTGCCTGCAAGTCGTGGCAGTGTCACCAACTCCACTGCGGAGCCACGCATTCCATGCTTGTCAGCCGTCAGCAGGTTGACCCAATGCGCAGTGTATGTGATATACCTGCCCTGACCGTGCTTTGCATACCAGGTATCAGTGGTCAGATGGACCCTTGCCCCAACACTGTATGCCAGAGATGCCATGACTTCCTTTTCAATGACATTGTAGAGGTTTGGGATTTGCCTTTTTTGTCCGGGTACCTTCCACTGTGGTGTCCCAATAGCGACAACTTTTTTTAAGGCCTCAGACTCCACCAGCTGGTATGGTAAAAGCTGGCGGGCTAAGATTTCCGTCAAGCCAGCTGTCAGTCGCCGGGCAAGGGGGTGATTCTGTGACATTGGCTTTTTAAGCTCAAACATGTCCTTGACAGACACCTGACTGTGGGCAGATGAGCAGGAACTGCTGAAGGTGAGAGGCGGAGTGGCGGTTGGTTGAGAGGGGACAGGGAGGACAGCAGTGGTTGACGTGGCTGAAGATGCTGGACCAGGAGGAGCATGGTGGCTTTGAGTTTGTGTGCTGCTTGTACTCATGTGTTGATCCCATAGGCGTTTGTGATGTGAGATCATGTGCCTTCACAAAGCAGTTGTACCACGGTGGGTGTTGGACTTCCCACGACTCAGTTTCTTTTGGCACAGGTTGCAAATGGCATTGCTGTTATCAGAGGCAGAAAAAAAAAAATGAGCCACTGCTCAGCTTTGCAATGACGGCATTCTGGTGGTGGCAACAGCATGCGTTGACTGGCGTGCTGTCTGGCTGATCCCGGGTGCCAATACATGCTGTCTGACTGTGCCACTAACTCCTTGCAATGACCTCCCCCTACTTACAACTCATCTCCTCATTCTCTCTGTCTCCCCTTCTGAACTTTCCCACTCTTCTTCTCTTCGAGCAGGCACCCACGTGGCATCCGTGGACACATCGTCATAATCAACCGCTTAACTTGTATCTGACAACTCAGCAAAGGAAGCAGCAGCGGGTACAACATCATGATCATCATATACATATCCTTGTAATCTACATCATCTGGCAATAATGGTTGCGCATCATTAATTGCATCCAACTGATGTGTAAATAACTCCTCTGACGGATCAAGTGAAGCGGCTGTGGTGGCTGTGGTGGTAGTGGTGGTGGTGGCGGCGGGCGGGTGCGTGGTAACTTGAGAGCAGGTGACCGAAGCTGAGCTGGAGGAGGATGGTGCATCAAGGTTCTTAGCGGAAGCTGTTGAAGATTGGGTGTCCTGTCTAAGCCAGTCAACTATGTCCTCTGAACACTAGGCATTATTCCAGGGACAGTGGAAATTACAGCACCATGACCACAACGGCCCCTGCGGGGTGGCCTGCCTCTGCCTGTCATTTTTTTTTTTTTAGATAAGTGGTACTACGCGTGCTAGGTACTGTGCCACCCGGTATCAGTGGTGGGCACTGGCAGTGGGCACACTACAGTCAGTGGAAGTGGGCCTGAAACATACTGGCAGCAGGCAAGCAACTGAATTTAGACTACTGTCGAAAAATGAAATGCCTTATTTATCGGCAAGCTATTGTGCCACCTGGTATCAGTGGTTGGCACTGGCAGTGGGAACGCTACAGTCTGTGGAAGTGGGCCTGATACACACTGGCAGCAGGCAAGCAACTGAAATTAGACTAATGTTTAAAAATTAAATGCCTTATTTATCGGCAAGCTACTGTGCCACCCGGTATCAGTGGTTGGCACTGGCAGTGGTCACACTACAGTCTGTGGAAGTGGGCCTGACACACACTGGCAGCAGGCAAGCAACTGAATTTAGACTACTGTCTAAAAATTAAATGCCTAATTTATCGGCAAGCTACTGTGCCACCCGGTATCAGTGGTTGGCACTGGCAGTGGGCACACTACAGTCTGTGGAAGTGGGCCTGACACACACTGGCAGCATGCAAGCAACTGAATTTAGACTACTGTCTAAAAATGAAATGCTTTATTTATCGGCAAGCTACTGTGCCCTGTGCCACCCGGTATCAGTGGTGGGCACTGGCAGTGGGCACACTACAGTCTGTGGAAGTGGGCCTGACACACACTGGCAGCAGGCAAGCAACTGAATTTAGACTACTGTCTAAAAATTAAATGCTTTATTTATCGGCAAGCGACTGTGCCACCCGGTATCAGTGGTGGGCACTGGCAGTGGGCACACTACAGTCAGTGGAAGTCGGCATGACACACACTAGCAGGCAAGCAACTGAAATTACACTAAAGTGTAAAAATTAAATGCCTTTTTTTGATGCAAAGTCCTGTGCCACACGTGATGACAGGGGTGGGCACTGGCAGTGGGCACACTACAGCCAGTGATAGTCGGCCTGACACACACTAGCAGGCAAGCAACTGAAATTACATTAAAGTGTAAAAATGAAATGCCTGTTTTTGATGCAAAGTCCTGTGCCACACGGGATGACAGGGGTGGGCACTGGCAGTGGGCACACTACAGTCTGTGGGCCTGCAGCTCCTCACACATAGGCAGGCCAGGCACCTGCAATATGTATATGGAGAAAAAAAAAGCAGACTAATGTTGCAGCCCTAAAAAGGGCTTTTTGGGGTGATGTCAGGACGCTGTCCTTACAGCGGAGATCAGATGAGTGGACACTGAATTCACTAGCCTAGCTATCGATTTCCCTATTAAGGCTTCATGCACACGACCGTTGTTTGATTCCGTTTCCGTTGCTCTGTTTTTCGTGATTTTCTGCGGACCCATTGGTTTTCAATGGGTCCGTGGAAATCTCGGCAAATGCACTGTTTGTCCTCCGCGTCCGTGGTCCGTGATTCCAGTCCGTCAAAAAAATATAACCTGTCCTATTCTTGTCCGTGAAAAACGGTTCACGGACCCATTCAAGTCAATGGGTCCGTGAAAAAATGCGGATGGCCATCCGTGTGTCATCCGCGTTCCGTGTCCGTTTTTTTTTGCGGATCCCTTGGCAGGCACTTGGGAAAAATTGTCAGCCTGTCTTTTGGTAAAATATTTTGGGTCATGTCTGCTAAAAAAAACGGAAGACACACGGAAACACAACGGAAGGCAAAAACGGACACGGATCACTGAACAACGGAACCCCTTTTTGCGGACAGCATAAAAAAACGGTCGTGTGCATGAGGCCTAAATCAGCAGCAACTACACTCTCCCTCCTCTCACTAAGACTGCAATTTCCGAATGAATCTAAAATGGATGCTGTTCAGGAGATGGGAGGGTCTGGGAGGGAGGGTATGAATATGCTGATTGGCTGGAATGTGTCTGCTGACTGTGAGGTACAGGGTCAAAGTTTGCTCAATGATGATGTATAGGGGGCGGACCGAACATCGCATGTGTTCGCCCGCTGTGGCGAACACAAACAAGCTATGTTCGCCGGCGGATAGTTCGGGCCATCTCTAGCCACAATGTGTCTGCAATGCTCAGTCTTGTACACCGATATACAGGCTCTCTGCCTCATCACAAATAAATTCAGATCAAATATAATTTTTTGGAAAATTTAGCGAAGCAGCCAAATGAAATTTTTGAAAACTTTGTTCATCTCAACTATATAGCTTAACTATATATCTTATATAAAATCCACCTTCCAATAAAAAAGCTTTGTTTATTCTGTTACCATGCTTCCTTCAATGACACACAGGTGAGTGCTGCTTTGTGTGCTTTTGAAGGACATAAGAACCCAACTTAAAGTCTGCTTGGTTCAGTACAACATAAACAGTAGAACAGTCCATTCCAAATAAAGGTATTACTGTTTTACCCAGGGGCTTTAGACCGTGGTAGCTTGCAGTCAGCTTTCCAGCCAAACTTCTCACACACCCTCAGCTTCCAGCTCTGCTCACACCAACAGCAGTATGTCCACACTCCACACCCTCTCTCCCTTCCTTTTCCTCTTATAAGGAGAGTTAACCCTGTGGGTACAGGATCCCAGATAGTCAGTACTTTCTTAAAGGCACCACAACCCAAACAGTGGCGATATATATCTGCCATTGAGGACCCAACCTTGGCGTCCTCTACAATAGATAGATAGATAGATAGATAGATAGATAGATATGAGAAAGAGAATCAAATCAGAGGGATGGCTCTCAGAATAATCTCCTCTGTTGGGCCAAAGGAATGTCCAACTATTTGTCCATAGCATATTTGTTTAAATCGCAGCATTGGGGGTGCAGTTGGATCTGGGAAAAAATAATTTAAAAAATTGCATGTGAAACGTCTACAAAAAATCAAATGGGAAAATGTCTTTTAGCAGCAAAAAAAGGAGGATTGGTACTTGGTATGAAATATACAGCTGCCAAAGGGGCTTTATTTCTCTCAGCAGTCGCAAGCCTTTCATGGAGATCTTACCTCCTATGTGCCTGAGTTGTAAAAGGAACTAAATTACACTCATAAGCATGCTTTCTCTTGCATTCCATACCCTAGTAGTAACTTGCAAGCACAAAGTCTGGAGCCAGGTGATTCAGTGTTCCTCAAAAGGTTAGTGAGAAAAACCATGGAGCCCTGATTTGACAATCCACATCAAGTGCAGTAAACAACCATTTCAGTCAAATAGGAAGGAAGGCCAACATGGTTTTACACCAGGCATTACAAGAGACTTCAGGAGCAATCAGATTTATCATAAATAGGGTTGAGCAAACCCAAACTGTATAGTTTGAATTCGTACCGGAATTTGGGGTGTTCCTGACACGGACCCGAACATTTATGTAAAAGTTCGGGTTCTGTGTTGGGAGATTTCTATGGCGCATTTTGAAAGCCTGCAAAGCAGCCAATCAACAAGCGTCATACAATTTTGCCCCAAGAGGCCATCACAGCCATGCCTACTATTGCCATGGCTGTGATTGGCCAATTGCAGCATGTGACCCAGCCTCTATTTAAGCTGGAGTCACGTAGCGCCGCACGTCACTCTAGTCTGATTAGTGTAGGGAGAGGATGCAGCTGCTATGAGGGCGAGATTAGGCAGGGAAAACTCAGCAAAAACACCTAATGAAGTGATGGATCTACAGCTGTGAATCATTCAACTTCTGCTAGTAAATTTCTAACTGTTTTTTAGGCTGCCCACAGAGTTTTTCTGTCACTTTTTTCTGGGGTGATCTGCGGCAATTGTGGTGCACAAGGACAAGCTGCCACCAAGTCCATTAATCCATCAATAGTAGTTTTTTTTTTTAGCTATATCCTACAATAGGGGCTTGGCTGTGCTTATTGTCACAGGATATAAATTTCTATATTTTATTGATGGGTGAAATTAAATTGCCAAAATAGAAATCCGCTAAATCTGGTGTTCCAGCTGTGACTACCCAAGTGTAATACTGTCAGCTGTCTGGCAAAGAATAGATTTTTCTCTGGGGTTAAATTAAATTGCCAAAATAGCAATACCGTAAATCGGTGATTTCCGCTGGGGCCGGCCAAGTATAATTATGTCCGGCAAAGGATAGATTTTGTTCTGGGGTGAAATTCAATTGCCAAAATAGCAATCCCCTAAATCTGTTGTTCCAGCTGTGGCTGGCCAAGTTTACTAGTGTCCAGAAAAGGATATATTTTGTTCTGGGGTAAAATTATTTGCAAAAATAGCAATCCCCTAAATCTGGGGTTCCAGCTGTGGCTGGCCAAGTTTAATAGTGTCCGGCAAAGGATATATTTTTTATGGGGTCAAATTCAATTGCCAAAATAGCAATACCGCAAATCAGTGGTTTCAGCTGTTGCTGGCCAAGTTTAATAGTGTCTGGTAAAGGATATATTTTTTTCTGGGGTGAAATGCAATTGCCAAAATAGCAATACCGTAAATCTTATGTTCCAGCTGTGGCTGGCCAAGTTTAATATTGTCCGGCAAAGGATAGATTTTGTTCTGGGGTGAAATTCAATTGCCAAAATAGCAATACCATAAATCTGGTGTTCCAGCTGTGGCTGACCAAGTTTAATAGTAAAAAGGGGTGTCTCCATTACAGAGATCACCAAACCCACCATATTAAGTGGTCCCTATGTCAAGATCCGGCTTTTTTACAAGCTTTAAGGATGTGACTGGGAAAGCCTAAGCCAGCTATCCATCCTTAAAGCTTGTAAAAAAGTGGGATCTTGACATAGGGACCATTTAATATGGTGGGTTTGGTGATCTCTGTAATGGAGACACCCCTTTGCTCGGTTTTCCTTCCTTTGAGGGATATCTGGCTTTCATTGTGTTGTAGACCCATAACTGGGGCTCCACATTTGTT
Organism: Bufotes viridis; assembly: GCA_033119425.1. Lineage (NCBI taxonomy): Eukaryota > Metazoa > Chordata > Amphibia > Anura > Bufonidae > Bufotes > Bufotes viridis. The sequence continues at coordinate 84,633,884 of CM065591.1, read as the reverse complement.
TTGCATATTCCTGTTTCCCAGGGAGCTTTGCACTTCGGATTGCTGTGTTGAGACTCTTAGGTGAGGTTCAGTGGTGTTTTTTGTAGCTGGTCTCCCTGAGATCAGTTATTGTTGTGTTTGAGTAGTCTCCGAGGCATTGCTCCCAGTTAGCCAGAATCCTACTCCACACTGATGAGGGGCCAAACCCTGAAACAGCTGCCTGTGGATGTATAACTGCCTTAGGCTTTACCCATCACATCCTTAAAGCTTGTAAAAAAGCAGGATCTTGACATAGGGACCACTTAATATGGAGGGTTTGGTGATCTCTGTAATGGAGACACCCCTTTGCTCAGTTTTCATTCCTTTGAGGGATATCTGGCTTTCATTGTGTTGTAGACCCATAAATTGGGCGCCACATTTATTTTGCATATTCCTGTTTCCCAGGGATCTTTGCACTTTGAATTGCTGTGTTGAGACTCTTAGGTGAGGCTCCGCAGTGTTTTTTGTAGCTGGTCTCCCTGAGATCAGTTATTGTTGTGTTCAAGTTTAATAGTGTCCTGCAAAGGATATATTTTGTTCTGGGGTGGAATTCAATTGCAAAAATAGCAATCCCCTAAATCTGTTGTTCCAGCTGTGGCTGGCCAAGTTTACTAGTGTCCAGAAACGGATATATTTTGTTCTGGGGTAAAATTAATTTGCCAAAATAGCAGTCCCCTAAATCTGTTGTCCCAGCAGTGGCTGGCCAAGTTTAATAGTGTCTGGCAAATGATAGATTTTGTTCTGGGGTGGAATTCAATTGCCAAAATAGCTATATCGTAAATCAGTGGTTTCAGCTGTTGCTGGCCAAGTTTAATAGTGTCTGGCAAAATAAAAAAATTTTCTCGGGTGAAATTCAATTGCCAAAATAGCAATACCGTAAATCTGATGTTCCAGCTGTGGATGGCCAAGTTTAATAGTGTCCGGCAAAAGATAGATTTTTTTCTGAGGTGAAATTCAATTGCCAAAATAGCAATACCGTAAATCTGGTGTTCCAGCTGTAGCTGGCCAAGTTTATTAGTGTCCGGCAAAGGATAAATTTTGTTCTGGGGTGAAATTCAATAGCCAAAATAGCAATACCGTAAATCAGTGATTTCAGTTGTTGCTGGCCAAGTGTAAATCTGTCCGTAAAAGCGTATATTACACTTAGCATGTTAGCGTCTAAATACCAAGCCTGATAATTAAAGTGTTAAAATACAAGTGCTTAAAGCATAATCCTCTATACTTTTTCACACGCTACAGTGCATCTTCAAGTGTAATTCTGTCCGTAAAAGTATGCCTTTCATCCAGATCCTAAATACTAGGCCTACAATTGATATTCCTCTAAATCTGTGGTTACTGCTGTGCCAGTGTGCCTGTATTAGTATAATACGGTACATAAATAGATAGCCAGATAGTGTTAGGTGCCTGTAAAAAAAGGCCTGAATTTCCAAATAATTTTTTTCTTATTGTGGTGAACGGTAACAGTGAGGAAAACATCTAGTAAGGGACGCAGACATGGTTGTGGTGGTGTTAGTGGACCCTCTGGTGCTTTGAGAGGACGTGGCCGTTCTGCCACAGCCACACAAACTAGTGAAACAACTTCCTCAGGTCCAAGTACCTGCCAGAATTTACAGCGATATTTGGTGGGGCCCAATGCCGTTCTAAGGAAGGTAAGGCCTGAGCAAGTACAGGCTCTAGTCAATTGGGAGGCCGACAGTGGATGAAGCACGCTCACAATATTATCTCCCATCCAGTCTTTTGCAGAAAGCGCACAGGTGGCGACTGAAAACCAAGCCAATCAGTCTGTCACATCACCCCCATGCATATCAGGGAAACTGTCTGAGCCTCAAGTTATGCAGCAGTCTCTTATGCTGTTTGAAGACTCTGCTGGCAGGGTTTCCCAAGGGAATCCACCTAGCCCTTCCCCAGCAGTCGAAGAGATAGAATGCACTGAGGCACAACCACTTATGTTTCCAAATGATGAGGACATGGGAGTACCACCTCATCAGAGTCTGCACGTCTCTGATGATGACAACACACAGGTGCCAACTTCTGCGTCTTTCTGAGTGTGCAGACTGAACAGGAGGTCAGGGAGGAAGACTGGGTGGAAGACGATGCAGTGGATGATGAGGTACTAGACCCAACATGGAATGAAGGTCATGCCACTGACTTTCAGAGGAAGAGGCAGTGGTGAGACCGAGCCAACAGCGTAGCAAAAGAGGGATCAAGGGGCAAAAGCAGAACAGCCACTGCCAAGAGAGTTCGCCTGCTACTGGCCACCGCCACCAGGGACCAAGCACCCCAAAGGCAACTTCAAGGAGTTCCCTGGCATGGCACTTCTTCAAATAATGTGCTGACGACAAGACCTGAGTGGTTTGCACACTGTGCCATCAAAGCCTGGAGCGAGGCATTAACGTTTTGAACCTTAGCACAACCTGCATGACTATGCATTTACATGCAAAGCATGAACTGCAGTGGAGTAAACACCTTAAAAACAAGGAACTCACTCAGGCTCCCCCTGCTCCCTCGGCCTCTTCCTCCGCCTCGGGAGGAACGTTGGCACCTGCCGCCCAGAAAACAGAGGATGTGCCACCAACACCACCACCTCCGTCACCAAGCATCTCCACCATGTCACACGGTAGCGTTTAGCTCTCTATCTCACAAACCTTGGAGAGACAGCAAAAATTCCCACCTAGCCAACCTCGAGCCCTGGGCCTGAATGCCAGCATTTCTAAACTACTGGCCTTTGAAATGCTGTCATTCAGGCTGGTGGACACGGATAGCTTCAAACAGCTGATGGCGGTGGCTGTCCCACAGTACATTGTTCCCAGCCGCCACTACTTCTCTAAGAGAGCCGTGCCTTGCCTGCACAACCAAGTATCTGATAAAATCAAGTGTGCACTGCGCAACGCCTTCTGTGGCAAGGTCCACCTAACCACAGATACGTGGACCAGTAAGCACAGCAAGGGATGTTATATCTCCCTAACTGCACAGTCCTCTTCTTCCACCTGCTCATCCAGTCAGCCACACACCTTCACCACCAACTTCAGCACAGCCCGGGGTAAACAGCAGCAGGCCATTCTTAAACTCATATGTTTGGGGGACAGGCCCCACATGCTGGAGAGACTATGCGAGCAGCAGCAGGCCATAGTGAAGTTTCAGCTGCAGCATGCCCAGGTGAGTCGCACTGCGAAACAGCACCACTTCACCAGCAATGACTGGGCCTCCATGCGAGACCTGTGTGCCCTGTTGCGCTGTGTCAAGTACTCCACCAACATGGCTTGTGGCTATGACGCCGTTATCAGCGTTACAATACCACTTCTATGTCTCCTTGAGAAAACACTTAGGGCGATGATGGAAGAGGATGTGGCCCAGGAGGAGGAGAAGGAAGAGGGGTCATTTCTAACACTTTCAGGCCAGTCTTTTATAAGTGGCTCAGATGGAGCTCTTTTGCAACAGCAGAGGCCAAGTTCAAATTTGGCCAGCCAAGACCCTCTACTGGAGGACGAGTAGAATGAGGAGGAGGTGGAGGAGGATGAAGATGAAACATGTTCACAGCGGGCTGGCACCCAACGCAGCTCGAGCCCACTCTGTTGGAGGCTCGGCGCATGCCCAGTGATGATGATGAAGCTCCTGCCCTCAGTCTCCAGCACATCGCACTGGCGCAGCCCTCAGTGTGTACTGCGTCTGCGTGAGACTTCGCTCGGCCGTCAGGGAGGGGGAGGAGAGGGAGGAGACGCTGTTAGGGATTCAGGAGGAAGGCGTGTTTTACTGAGTAGAGAGGCGGGTTTGGGCACTGCAGGGGGGCTTTACTGAGCACACAAAGTGGAAGAAAACGCCCCTCTGGGCACCTTCAGGATTAATTAGCACAATGATAAAAATCGATTATGAGCAAAACTCCTGGACGGATTACAGTATACAACAGCAAAGCCAATTCAAGGTAATCTGTGGAGCATGACTGATTTAAAAGTTTAAATGGTGTATACTGAGGTGACAGAATCCCTGTATTTGCTTGCTGTCTTAGTGGCAGACATTTAACTCTTTTTGCTGTCTAATGACCGCCCCATTGTCTGGGTGTTGGGGGCCTAAATTTCGTTTAATTGCTTGCTGTCTTGCTGGCAGACATTTAACTCTTTTTATTGTCTAATGACCGCCCCATTGTCTGGGTGTCAGGGGCCTAAATTTCGTTTAATTGCTTGCTTGCCTTTTTAGTGCCCAAAAGTTTGGGTCCCCATTGACTTCAATGGGTTTCGGGTTTGGGGTGAAGTTTGGGTCGAGTTCAGATCACAAACCCGAACATTTTCGTGAAGTTAGCCAAAATAGCTGCATGATCACGTGGTGAACTGGTGACGATCTCGCTACAATCAGAATGAGGGTTTTATAGTGCTGTAACATTACAGAGAATAGCTATCTGCAGATTGGCTGGCTGCCCGGAATTATGGGTGATCTTGCATTTCCTCAGCCGCCATGTTAGGAAAAATTGATTGTTACCACGAAGCACGAGGAAATTCAAATTCAATCGAAGTTTTCCTGAACTTCGGACTGAATTCTGCTTTGCTCAACAGTAATCATTATTATTGGAGCTTTCCAAGTGCGCGCTCGAAGTAAGACTAGAGATGTCGAGAACATAAAATTTTCTGTTCGCGAGCTGCCAAATGTAATTGACGGAAGTAAATGTAATTGACACAGAGTTGGGTTTTAATCCATAAAGGGCATAAATCACCTAACATTCCTAAATTGTTTGGAATCACATGCTTTAAAACATCCAGTGTGTGTATACGATCAGGTATGATATTGTATCGTTCAGGTAGTGTAACGGTTATGCCCACTTCACAGTGACAGACCAAACTCTGACAGACCAAACTCCCCGTTTAACGCACCGCAAACAGTCCATTTGCACAACCGCAAACTCCCCATTTGCAGAAGGTTGGATACCAAGCTAGCCATGTCCCGTTCCTTGTCCTCACTGACGTCATTGAAGGTCTCTTCGTCCACCCAGCCACGTACAACACCAAGGGTCCCCCGAAAGGTGACAACAAGCCCCCTGGGACGCCTGCTGTGGTTGGTCTTCCACCTCCTCAAAGCCACCATCTTCCTCTGACTTCTCTTCTTCAGACTTCTCTCTCTGCGTTGCCGCAGGTCCAGAAATCGACGACGACAAGGCTGCTTCTGGTGGTGAAGGTGACCACAACTCTTCCTCTTCATGATCATCTACGGCCTGATCAAGCACTCTTCGTAGGCCACATTCCAGAAAAAACGCATATGGGATACGATCGATGATGTTGCCTTGGGTTTGACTGACCAGAGTTGTCACCTCCGCAAAAGGACGCATGAGCCTACAGCCATTGTGCATGAGCGTTTCATTAACGCGGCCAAAAAATACCCAGCTCCGAAAAGGCTGTCCTCTTTTCTTAAAATAAAAAAACCTGTTCTTACCAGTTTAATCTCTGTTTTGTCGGCTATCAGGGGCTGGTGTATGGAACAGATTTTAGGAACCGGGAGATGGAAAAAGATTATTGGTCGGTCCTCTTCTTTCCAATTTGGGGCACTGCGCGTGCGCCGCGCAATGTAATGTGCCACCAATGCAAATAGTGTGAACTACTATTCTTACCATTTTAATCTTTGTTAAGTCCCCTATCAGGGGATGTGTATTGAATTGAATCCTTGCATGGGGAGATAGAGAAAAAAGTTTGCTCTGTCCGCTTCCTTCTAATTTTGGGCACTTGCAATGGAATTTGCCACCAATGCAACTAGTGTTAACTAAGTACTATTCCTATCAGTTTAATCTCTGTTTTGTCCCTTATCAGGGCCAGGGCCGGTGTAGTGAATAGATTTTTGGAACCGGGAAATGGAAAAAGACCCATGCCCGGTCCGCTTCGTTTGAACTTTAGGTCACTGCGCGTGCGCCTTGCAGTGTACTGTGACACCCTATATGAGTGGTGGGCAGTGGGCACAGTACAGTCTGTGGGCCTGACACACACTGGCAAGCAACTATATTACTATATTGCAATTATATTAAAGTAAAAATTATATTAAAGTATATTATATTAAAGTAAAAATTTAATGACTTTTTTATCTGAAAGGTACTGTGCCATCCTATATGAGTGGTGTGCACACAGTACAGTCTGTGGGCCTGCAGCCTCTCATGCACGGTCAGGCAACTGCAATATATATATATATAGTGAAAAATAAAATAAAAGCAGACTGAAGTACCAGCCCTAAAAAGGGCTTTTTGGGGTGCTGTCAGGACACTGTCCTTACAGCAGATGGCCCCTTTCACACGAGTGAGTTTTCCACGAGGGTGCAATGCGTGACGTGAAAGCATAGCATCCGTACTGAATCCTGACCCATTCATTTCAATGAGCGTTTTTTTCACACATCACTTGTGCGTTGCGTGAAAATCGCAGCATGTTCTATATTCTGCGGGGGGGATTCAAATTTTCTCTCAAGCAGCATGAAGGCTATGTGCTTCCCTGCCCCTGTCCACAAAACACTGAGGGAATAGGGGCCCAAGCTGAACTCTTGCACCGGGGCCCATGAGCTTTTAGCTACACCCCTGTTAACACTGAACTTTTAGGCATAAATTAATGCACACTCACTATTGCAAAGGGTAAGTTCCGCTAACAAGTTCTGCAGTAATTAAGGACAAGTTTAATCCATTTATGGAAGATTTTGACTATGATGACCATGATTGTGGTTGCCTTTGCTTACTGCTACTTGTAGAGGTCAAGATACATCTGCCTAGTTAAAGCCTTAATGCATACTAAAGAATGTTTAAATGATGCTTTACAATGATTGGCTCCTTATTTGAAGCCACAATAATGTATGTATCTCTAATTGGTTATTGCTTTTCTATAATATAGCCTGTAGGGCCAGTCCAGGGCTGAAAACTTCCCTAAGACATTTGAATCCACATATATCTTTGTTAATTCTCTCCGGTATAATGCATTTCTCCTTTAATTTGGAACTGGAAAACAACTCTATAATTAACTACTTTAACAGAAACTGACTTTAGAGGTGACAGACTCCCTTTAAACTCGTTATAAAGAGAAATTTGTTTCAGGAAGTATATAAAAGGTTCATGTTTAGAATATAATACGGGGCGTATTTATTAAACCAGCCATTTACATGCTGGTCTTAATAGTGTCTGTGGTGCTGGAGTAAGAAGCAAAGTTATGTGGAGGCATAGGCCTCTACATAACTTTGTCACTTCCTCCAGGAGGACATGCAACATTCTAATATATACAGAGCTGGCATTAAATTTAAAGTAATTTGGTATGCCACCCTCTTACACGCCCACACCACTACCCCTTTTTAGACCTGTTGCAAAAGTGGCGTATATAAGTACATACATGGGCCCCTAAATGTTTACAGATATTTTTTTGCTTTAAAATGGCTTATGATGATTTTTGCTGATAGTAAAGACAAACCTTGATTGCAATGCCTACAGCTTAATGATTAATTATGTAATGTTAATGCTTAGTATATTATTTTATTAGATAATTAGACCTTTTACTTGCATTGTCTCTTTTGAAACTGTCATCAAGGCTATATCGGGGTTTATCAGATTTTGATAAGGCATACAATAGTGCTGCAGACTGTACAGAATCCTGATGGAACAGAACCTAAAGGTGGCACAAAAATAGACATTAGCAGATATGGTTATGTATTATTATTTTTTTTTATATGGAACAGAAAAACAGAGAAAATGCCAATGTGAACACAATGTAATAAGGCTGTTTGTAAACATAGATGAGGGATTTTTGATTTTTAGCAGATGTTAGACGCTAAAGCTCCAGATGGTTTTATGTATCGTTGTCTGTATTGTTTTTATGCTTTGGAATATTTATTATAAAAACTAAATCAACAATCAATGCTAAAAAACAAATAAAAAACAATTTTACAAAAACTTGATGCTCATCCCTCTGACCAGTGTTTATCTCTAGGACCGTATCTAGAGTGTCCTGCGCCTTTTAGAGCCACCGCCCGCCCCTATGTGCAACGGATGTCCATACAATTTAGATAGCTGATGGCCAAACACTCCCTAGACCATCAGCTACCATTTTGCTCACACCTCCCCCATATGTATGTATGCTTAAAGGGATTGTAGAAGAACCAAAGTTTTGTTTTGCAAAATCCGCCCTCTTGACTGGACCTCTACAGGGAAGCTTACTAGTGTTGATCGCGCACCAAAGTTCTCCTGTGCTCGAGTAGACCACTTTGCGATGCTCAGGTGCTCTACAGAGCACCCAAGCACAATGGAAGTCAATGGGAGAACCCGAGCATTAAATCCTCTGAAGAGGGGAGGGTGTCAGGAATCTAGTTTGGCTTAGGAGTCCCTGCTCTGACTCCATATATAGCCATGTCCATATATGGAGTCAGGTACTTGGGGACACCCAATGTATTTAAATCTAATTTAGCCTCTATTTCTAAAAAGTTTCTGGCAGGATTTTAACTCACAACCTTCTACATTACATCCAAGAACCTTAACCACTACATCATAGAGCTGCATGGCCAGTTACTAAAAAATTAAATAAAATATGAGACTACTAGTCTCATACTTTATTTTTTTAGTAACCGGCCATGCAGGTCTATCGTGTAATGAATAAGATTCTTCACTTTAATGTAGAAGGTTGTGAGTTCAAATCATGTCAGAAATATTTCAGATATAGAGGCTAAATTTAATTTAAACATATATGTAAGTTTTTAGCCATAATATATTTGCATATATTATTATATATTTAGAATATATAATATAATATGGCTAAAACATCAGTTGTAGTTTTCCACATAATATGCATTCATATATATCAAAAGTATGATTATATATATATATATATATATATATATATATATATATATATATATATTTTAATGTTTCTGGCAGGATTTGAGCTCACAACCTTTTTACTTACTAGTGTTGGTCAAGCACCAAAGTGCTTGTGTACTCGAGAAGAACACTTTGCGATGCTCGACCGAGCACAATGGAAGTCAATGGGAGGACCCGAGTGTTAAACCATGCACCCTCTGCTCTGAAGAGGGGAGGGTGTTGGGACTCTAGTTTGGCTTAGGAGTCACTGCTCTGACTCCATATATTGCTATATATATGGATATTTAAATCAAATTTTTGAAAAGTTTCTGTCAGGACTTGAACTTGCAACCTTCTACATTAGAGGCAAGGACCGTATCCACTCAGCAATAAAGCTGAATGCTAAACTATGTAAAAAAAACCTCATAATAGTATCTGATGTAGTGGGTATTCCTATTCAGCAGAAGACTTATTTTATATTTTTGTGCAGTATAGCATCTAGTTAGAGATGGCCCGAACTATCTGCCGGCGAATAGTTCGCGGCGAACATAGCTTGTTCGCGTTCGACGCGGCGGACGAACACATGCAATGTTCGGTCCGCCCCCTATACATCATCATTGAGCAAACTTTGACCCTGTACCTCACAGTCAGCAGACACATTCCAGCCAATCAGCAGCATACCCTCCCTCCCAGACCCTCCCATCTCCTAAACAGCATCCATTTTAGATTCATTCGGAATTTGCAGTCTTAGTGAGAGGAGGGACAGTGTAGCTGCTGCTGATTTAATTGGGAAATTGATAGCTAGGCTAGTGTATTCAGTGTCCACTCCAGTCCTGAAAAACTTATCTGATCTCTGCTGTAAGGACAGCGTCCTGACAGCACCCCAAATAGCCCTTTTTAGGGCTGCAACATTAGTCTGCTTTTTTTTTTTTTCTCCATATATATATTGCAGTTGCCTGGCCTGCCTGTGTGTGAGGAGCTGCAGGACCACAGACTGTAGTATGCCCTTTGCCAGTGCCCACCCCTGTCATCCCGTGTGACACAGGACTTTGCATCAAAAAAATTCATTTCATTTTTACACTTTAGTGTAATTTCAGTTGCTTGCCTGCTAGTGTGTGTCCGGCCGACTTCCACTGAATGCAGTGTGCCCACTGCCAGTACCCACCACTGATACCGGGTGGCACAGTCCCTTGCCGATAAATAAAGCATTTAATTTTTAGACAGTAGTCTAAATTCAGTTGCTTGCCTGCTGCCAGTGTGTGTCAGGCCCACTTCCACTGACTGTAGTGTGCCCACTGCCAGTGCCCACCCCTGTCATCCCGTGTGGCACATAACTTTGCATAAAAAAAAAAGCATTTCATTTTTACACTTTAGTGTAATTTCAGTTGCTTGCCTGCTAGTTTGTGTCAGGCCTACTTTCACTGACTCCAGTGTGCCCACTGCCAGTGCCCACCACTGATACCGGGTGGCACAGTAGCTTGCCGATAAATAAAGCATTTCATTTTTAGACAGTAGTCTAATTTCAGTTGCTTGCCTGCTGCCAGTGTGTGTCAGGCCCACTTCCACTGACTGTAGTGTGACCACTGCCAGTGCCAACCACTGATACTGGGTGGCACAGTAGCTTGCCGATAAATATGGCATTTCATTTTTACACATTAACCTAATTTCAGTTGCTTGCCTGCTGCCAGTGTGTGTCAGGCCAACTTCCACAGACTGTAGTGTGCCCACCACTGATACCGGGTGGCAAAGTAGCTTGCCGATAAATAAGGCATTTAATTTTTAGACAGTAGTCTAATTTCAGTTGATTGCCTGCTGCCAGTCTGTGTCAGGCCCACTTCCACAGACTGTAGTGTGCCCACTGCCAGTGCCAACCACTGATACCGGGTGGCACATTAGCTTGCCGATAAATAAGGCATTTAATTTTTAGACAGTAGTCTAAATTCATTTGCTTGCCTGCTGCCAGTGTGTGTCAGGCCCACTTCCACAGACTGTAGTGTGACCACTGCCAGTGCCAACCACTGATACCGGGTGGCACAGTAGCTTGCCGATGAATAAGGCATTTAATTTTTACACATTAATCTAATTTCAGTTGCTTGCCTGCTGCCAGTGTGTGTCAGGCCTACTTCCACTGACTGTAGTGTGCCCACTGTCAGTGCCCCCCACTGATACCAGGTGGCACAGTAGCTTGCCGATAAATAAGAGATTTAATTTTTAGACAATAATCTAAATTCATTTACTTGCCTGCTGCCAGTGTGTGTCAGGCCCACTTCCACAGACTGTAGTGTGCCCACTGCCAGTGCCCACCACTGATACCGGGTGGCACAGTAGCTTGCCAATAAATAAGGCATTTAATTTTTAGACTGTAGTCTAATTTCAGTTGCTTGCCTGCTGCCAGTGTGTGTCAGGCCCACTTCCACTGACTGTAGTTTGCCCACTGCCAGTGCCCACCACTGATACCGTGCGGCACAGTAGCTTGCCGATAAATTAGGCATTTAATTTTTAGACAGTAGTCTAATTTCAGTTGCTTGCCTGCTGCCAGTGTGTGTCAGGCCCACTTCCACAGACTGTAGTGTGACCACTGCCAGTGCCAACCACTGATTCCGGGTGGCACAGTAGCTTGCCGATAAATAAGGAATTTCATTTTTAGACAGTAGTCTAATTTCAGTTGCTTGCCTGATGCCAGTGTGTGTCAGGCCCACTTCCACAGACTGTAGTGTGCCCACTGCCAGTGCCGACCACTCATACCGGGTGGAACAGTACCTAGCACGTGTAATACCACTTATCTAAAACAAATGACAGGCAGAGGCAGGTCACCCCGCAGGGGCCGTTGTGGTCGTGGAGTTGTCAGTTCCACTGTCCCTGGAATAATGCCTAGTGTTTAGAGGCCACGTACCCTGAACCCGAAAAATTCTGAGGACATAGTTGACTGGCTTAGACAGGACACCCAACCTTCAACAGCTTCTGCTAAGAACCTTGACGCACCATCCTCCTCCAACTCAGCTTCGGTCACCTGCTTTCAAGTTACCACGCTCCCGCCCGCCGCCGCCACCACCACCACCACCACTACCAACACAACCACCACAGCTGCTTCACTTGATCTGTCAGAGGAGTTATTTACACATCATTTGGATGCAATTAGTGATACGCAACCATTATTACCAGATGATGTAGATTACAGTGATATGTATCAGTCAGGCAGGATTACACATGGTCGTACAGTGTGATGATGATGATGATGATGTTGTACCCACTGCTGTTTCCTTTGCTGAGGTGTCAGATACAAGTGAAGCGGTTGATGATGACGATGTGTCCACGGATGCCACGTGGGGGCCTGCTCGAAGAGAAGAAGAGGGGGAAAGTTCAGAAGGGGAGACAGAGAGAAGGAGGAGACGAGTTGGAAGCAGGGGGAGGTCATAGCAAGAAGTTAGTGGCACAGTCAGACAGCATGTATCGGCACCTGGGGTCAGCCAGACAGCACGCCAGTCAACGCATGCTGTTGCCACCACCAGAATGCCGTCATTGCAAAGCTCAGCAGTGTGGCATTTTTTTTGTGTCTGCCTCTGATAACAGCAATGCCATTTGCAACCTGTGCCAAAAGAAACTGAGTCGTGGGAAGTCCAACACCCACCTCGGTACAACTGCTTTGCGAAGGCACATGATCTCACATCACAAACGCCTATGGGATCAACACATGAGTACAAGCAGCACACAAACTCAAAGCCACCTTGCTCTTCCTGGTCCAGCATCTTCAGCCACGTCAACCACTGCTGTCCCCCCCTGCCCCCTCTCAACCAACCGCATCTCCGCCTTTAAGCAGTTCCTGCTCATCTGCCCACAGTCAGGTGTCTGTCAAGGACATGTTTGAGCGTAAGAAGCCAATGTCACAGAATCACCCCCTCATCCTGGTGGAGTCTGAGGCCTTCAAAAAATTTGTCGCTATTGGAACAACACAGTGGAAGTACCCGGACGAATTTTTTTTTCAAAAAAGGCAATCCCAAACCTCTACAATGTCATTGAAAAGGAAGTCATGGCATCTCTGGAATACAGTGTTGGGGCAAGGGTCCATCTGACCACTGATACCTGGTCTGCAAAGCACGGTCAGGGCAGGTATATCACGTACACTGCGCATTGGGTCAACCTGCTGACGGTTGACAAGCATGGAATGCGTGGCTCCGCAGTGGAGTTGGTGACACCGCCATGACTTGCAGGCAGACCTACTGCCACCTCCTCTACTCCTACTCCATCCTCTTCGATATCCTCCTCGGCTGAGTCCTCTTCTTCTGCGGCGTCTGGCTGCACATCAACTGAATCCCTCCAGCTTCCCAGGGGATATTCCACATCCCGGATACGACAGTGTCACGCTGTCTTGGGGTTGACTTGCCTGAAAGCAGAGAGCCACACAGGACCAGCACTCCTGTCAGCCCTGAGCGCACAGGTGGATCAGTGGCTGACCCCGGCACCAACTGGAGATCGTCAAAGTGGTGTGTGACAATGGAACAAATTTGTTGTCGGCATTGATTTTGGGCAAGTTGTCACATGTGCCGTGCATGGCACATGTGTTGAATCTCATCGTACAACGCTTTGTGTCTAAGTACCCAGGCTTACAGGACGTCCTCAAGCAGGCCAGGAAGGTGTGTGGCCATTTCAGGCGTTCCTACACGGCCATGGCGCACTTTTTCCGATATTGAGCGGCGAAACAACATGCCAGTGAGGCGCTTGATTTGCGACAGCCCGACACGTTGGAATTCAACACTCCTAATGTTCGACCACCTGCTCCAACAAGAAAAAGCCGTCAACGTGTATTTGTATGACCGGGGTGCTAGGACAGCCTCTACGGAGCTGGGAATTTTTTTGCCACATTACTGGACGCTCATGCGCAATGCCTGTAGGTTCATGCGTCCTTTTGAGGAGGTGACAAACCTAGTCAGTCGCACCGAAGGCACCATCAACGACCTCATCCCATTTGTTTTCTTCCTGGAGCGTGCCCTGCGAAGAGTGCTGGATCAGGCTGTAGATGAGCGTGAAAAGGAAGAGTTGTGGTCACCATCACCACCAGAAACAGCCTTGTCATTGTCGCTTGCCGGACCTGCTGCAACGCTGGAAGAGGAGTATGAGGAAGAGGAGTCAGAGGAGGAATGTGGCGGCTTTGAGGAGGAGGAAGACCAACCACAGCAGGCACCCCAGGGTGCTCGTTGTTGTCACCTATCTGGGACCCATGGTGTTGTACGTGGCTAGGGGGAAGAACAGACCGTCAATTACATCAGTGAGGACGAGAACGGGAAATGAGTAGCTGTCTTTCATGCTGTCATGTCTGTTGAAGGACCCTCGTATAAAAAGGATGAAGGAGAAGGACCTGTACTGGGTGGCCACGCTACTAGACCCCCGGTGTAAGCAGAAAGTGGCAGAAATGTTACCAAATTACCGAAAGTCGGAAAGGATGCAGCAGTTCAAAACCAAACTAAAAAATATGCTTTACACAGCTTATAAGGGGGATGTCACAGCACAAAGGGAATCTAACAGGGGAAGAGGTGAGTGTAATCCTCCTCCTACCACGGCGGCAAGGACTGGACGATTTACAGATGTGTTGATGATGGAGGACATGCGGAGCTTTTTTAGTCCTACACTTCGCCACAGCCCTTCGGGATCCAGCCTTAGAGAACGACTCGACCGACAGGTAGCAGACTACCTCGCCTTAACAGCAGATATCGACACTCTGAGGAGCAATGAACCCCTTCACTACTGGGTGTGCAGGCTTGACCTGTGGCCTGAGCTATCCCAGTTTGCAATAGAACTTCTGGCGTGCCCTGCTTCAAGTGTCCTGTCAGAAAGGACCTTCAGTGCAGCAGGAGGCATTGTCACTGACAAGAGAAGTCGCCTCGGTCAAAAAAGTGTTGATTACCTCACCTTCATAAAGATCAATGAGGCATGGATCCCGAAGGGACTGACAGTGGGGGATACGTTTGACTAACAAAAGGCCTGATTACATGCCTTGGCCTCAAAATGGTCCCCACGCTGCTGTATTTAATGTCTGCATACAGGATGACTTTCGTGAATTCTCCACCCTCAACTAGGGTTCAAGCCGCAATGTTTTAGTCACTTTTCTGCCTGGAAAACATCAATTTTTCTGGCCGCTGCTATAATAGCGGCTGCAACAATGCCATTATTTTTCAGGCATGTGTACATGCCTAATTTTTCTGTCCTATGGTGCAGCACTGTGGCTGCAAAAACAAAACAAAAAAGGCACATACAAGTGTCAATTTCCCTTCGTGATTGTTACCTTGTTGTGGTGAAGGGGCTTGCGTATCACAATGAAGCAATCATCACCTCTATGAGTGTGTTGGCAAAGTTGCCACACCCCAGATGATAAGTCCGTTGCTTCATTATGGTCAGACCAAATGCGATCGGACGGCTGGATAATATTTCATAGAAAAAACATTAATTTACCTTTTTTTTTTTTTTTAAGTTGTATGGGTTTTTAACCACCTCAGCTCCCCTAGCTTAAACACCCTTAATGACCAGGCCACTTTTTACAATTCTGCACTACACTACTTTCACCGTTTATTGCTCCATCATGCAACTTACCACCCAAATGAATTTTACCTCCTTTTCTTCTCACTAATAGAGCTTTCATTTGGTGGTATTTCATTGTAGCTGACATTTTAACTTTTTTTTGCTATTAATAAAAATGTAACGACATTTTTGCAAAAAAATGACATTTTTTACTTGCTGTTGAAAAAAAAATAATAATAAAAAACTACATTTCTATATAAATTTTTCTCTAAATTTATTGTTCTACATGTCTTTGATAAAAAAAAAATCCAATAAGTGCATATTTATTGGTTTGGGTAAAAGTTATAGCGTTTACAAACTATGGTGCAAAAAAGTGAATTTCCGCATTTTGAAGCAGCTCTGACTTTCTGAGCACCTGTCATGTTTCTTCAGGTGCTAGAATGTCAGGATAGTATAAATACCCCCCAAATGACTCTATTTTAGAAAGAAGACACCCCAAAGTATTCACGAAGGGGCATGGTGAGTCCATGTATAATTTCATTTTTTTTCACAAGTTAGCGGAAAATGACACTTTCTGAGGAAAATAAATAAAGTTTCCATTTCTGATAACTTCTGGCAAAAAAATAAAAAATCTCGGGGTCAACAAAATATCAGACAGAAAACGGAGCCAAATGCAATAAAATTATATATAAATATACTTTATTAGTGAATAAATATTAAAATGTACAGCAGGAGAGTGCAAAGTTTATAGCGCCATCCCAGACCACAAATTGGCTAATAACATGGGGTGGCGCCATCCTGGTCCTTTGGCTTTATTGTCACATCGGGTAAGATCTGCTGGGATTCAAGTTACTGATTGTTCATTGACTGCATTGATGTTATTATTGGTGGATGTTAGAGCATAGAGCAAGTGATTTATATTGGTATCACGCTCTCTCTGTATGTCAAATTTATAATGGCTATCACTACTTATATATAACACTATGCTTAATACCATGTGTTACTCTGCAGATCCTTTCCCTCATGTTATTAGCCAATTTGTGGTCTGGGATGGCGCTATAAACTTTGCACTCTCCTGCTGTACATTTTAATATTTATTCACTAATAAAGTATATTTATATATAATTTTCTTGCATTTGGCTCCGTTTTCTGTCTGATATTTTGTTGATCTTGCTATAGGAGTATATGCACAACATAATTAGGAATTGGGTTTCTCTTACTAAATGCCCTGGTATTAACCATTTATTTTTGTTGGGCAGGAGACACCCCCTTGGTCATTTTTTGTGTCATTTTTTGTGTTGAATACCTTGGGGTGTCTACTTTCTGAAATGGGGTCATTTGTGGGGTGTGTTTACTGTTCTGGCATTTTGGGCGGGGCTAAATTGTGAGCAGACATGTAAAACCTAAAGGTACTCATTGGAATTTGGGCCCCTTTGCGCACCCAGGCTGCAAAAAAGTGTTACTCATGTGGTATCGCCATACTCAGGAGAAGTCTCTTAATAGAGAGTTTATTAGAAATAATGCAGACAATTAAAAAAATCCTCATCAATTCCAATACAAAGCAAGTACAGAGCTCAGAACTAAATTATTTCATGATGTCGTAATGGTTCGTTTATTCAAAAATGTTTAATCAATTCGACACACGTCCCCGGATAGGGTACATAACAGGGATTAAACTGATAGGCATAGTACTAGTTAAGACACCACTCATATGGGGTGTCACAGAACATTGCTCTGTGCACGCGCAGTGCCCGAATTTCGGAGTAAGAGGACCGACCAAGCTGCTTTTTCCATCTCCCGGTTCCTAAAATCAATTCAGTTTAGTGTATGAGAGTTTGGTCTGTCACTGTGAAGGCAGTCGAAGGTACCCGGCCTAAATTTTTTTTCACAAAAGGCAATCCCTGATATGGGACGTAACAGGGATTAAACTGATAGGAATAGTACTAGTTAAGACACCACTCATATCGGGTGTGACAGTAAATTGCACGGCGCAGGCGCCGTGACCGTGGATTAAAACAAAGGGGAGGGAGCCAGCGTTTTTTAACCATCTCCCTGTTCGAAAAATCAATTCAATAAATGGACCCCAGATTGGGGACGTTAGAGGGATTAAACTGATGAGAATAGTACTACAGAAAATACCACTCATATGGGGTGTGACAGTAAATTGCACGGCGCAGACGCAGTAACCGTGGATTAAAACAGAGTGGAGCGAGCCAGCGTTTTTTTATCCATCTCCCCGTTCGAAAAAAACAATTCAATAAATGGACCCCAGATTGGGGACGTTAGAGGGATTAAACTGATGAGAATAGTACTACAGAAAATACCACTCATATCGGGTGTGACAGTAAATTGCACGGTGCGACGCAGTGACCGTGGATAAAAACAAAGGGGAGGGAGCCAGCATTTTTTTAACCATCTCTCCGTTCGAAAAATCAATTCAATTCACCTTTCGGGGACCCTTGGTGTTGTACGTGGCTGGGTGGAGGAAGAAACCTTCAATGACATCACCGGGACATGGCTAGCTTGGTATCCAACCTTGTCCAAATGGGGAGTTTGCCGATGTGCAAATGGACTGTTTGCGGTGCATTAAAAGGGGAGTTTGGTCTGTCAATGTCTGTGAAGCGGGCGTAACCCTTACACTACCTGATCGATACAACATCATACCTGATCGTATACACACACTGGAGGTTTTAAAGCATGTTATTCCAAACAATTTAGGAATGTTAGTTGATTTATGCCCTTTATGGATTAAAACCCGACTCTGCGTCCACTACGTAATTTTTCATGTGAGTTTTGCCATGGATCCCCCTACAGCATGCCACAGTCCAGGTGTTAGTCCCCTTGAAACAACTTTTCCATCACTATTGTGGCCAGAAAGAGTCCCTGTGGGTTTTAAAATTCGCCTGCCAATTGAAGTCTATGGCGGTTCGCCCGTTCGCGAACATTTGTGGAAGCTCGCGTTCGCCGTTCGCGAACGGAAAATTTTATGTTCGCGACATCACTACATCTAGTACTATAGTGTAATAGTTAAAATCCTTGCCTTTAATGTACAAGGTTGGTACAATCCTGGACGAAAAATTTCAGAAAGATCTATTAAATTTTATATATTTTATATTTCTTTTACTAATTGTAAAAAGTGTATGGCACAAAATAAATGTGTAATTACTAGATAAATAAACGTTAACCACTGCACTATAGAGCTACATGTTAACCTGCACAGAAATTTAAAATAAGTATTCTGCTGAATAGGAATACTCACTACATCAGAAACTACTATGAGGATTTTCTGACACAGTTTAGCGTTCAGCTTTATAAATGAGTGGATAAAGTCCTTGCCTCTAATGTATAAAGTTGGGAGTTCAAATACTGGCTGAAACTTTTCAAAAATAGATGCTAAATTACATTTAAATACACTAAGTCGAGCACACGCAGTGTTTGGCTGAACTCCGCGATGTACAAAGCATGCTCGCCCAACACTAACACTTACTACTAGTATGTATTCTTAAACAGCAGAAGTCTCATTTATTTTTATTGTTTTTAACTGGCCATGCAGCTCTATAGTGTAGTGGTTAAGGTTCTTGGCTGTAATGTAGAAGGTTGTGAGTTTAAATCCCACCAGAAACTTTTCAGAAATAGAGGCTAAATTAGATTTAAATACACTGACTCAAGCATCGCGCTTGGGCACACGCGGTATTGCATGCTCGCTCAACACTAAAGCTTACTTACTTGCTTCCTGGTGCTGGTTCCTGGCTCCTTCTCCTCCATGCCTGAGATGTTCTGCTTGGCTCCCTTGCTTTAGGCATTTGGTCTGACATCATTTCAGCTAATGACTGGCTGCAGCAATGACTGGATCCCCTTGATTCATATGACCATTTGTTATGATGCTAAAAAGAAAAAAAATTTTTTTCTAAAGTTTGTTTTTCAGTATTAAAACACAAGAAAAATTATACACAATACACATATGGTATCGCTGTAACCATTCTTTCTATATTTTATTAAGGGTTTAAATTCAATTGCCAAAATAGCAATCCCCTAAATCTGGTGTCCCAGCTGGGGCTGGCCAAGTGTAATACTGTCTGCTGTCTGACAAAGGATAGATAATTTTCTGTGGTGAAATTCAATTGCCAAAATAGCAATCCCCTAAATCTGGAGTCCCAGCAGTGGCTGGCAAAGTATGATAGTGTTCAGCAAAGAATATATTTTGTTCTGGGGTGAAATTCAATAGCCAAAATAGCAATACCGTAAATCAGTGGTTTCAGCTGTGGCTGTCCAAGTTTAATAGTGTACGGCAAAGGATATATTTTGTTCTGGGGTGAAATACAATTGCCAAAATAGTAATACCCTGAATCTGGTGTCCCAGCTGTGGCTAGCCAAGTGTAATACTGTCTGATGTCTGGCAAAGGATATATAATTTTCTGTGGTAAAATTCAATTGCCAAAATAGCAATCCCCTAAATCTGGTGTCCCAGCAGTGGCTGGCCAAGTTTAAAAGTGTCCGGCAAAGGATATATTTTGTTCTGGGGTGAAATTAAATTGCCAAAATAGCAATACCATAAATCAGTGGTTTCAGCTGTGGCTGGCCAAGTTAAATAGTGTCCGGCAAAGGATATATTTTGTTCTGGGGTGAAAATCAATTGCTAAAATAGCAATACCCTGAATCAGGTATTCCAGCTGTTGCAGGCCTAGTTTAAATCTGTCCGTAACAGGGTATATTTTTTTCTGGGGTGAAATTTAATTTCCAAAATAGTGATACCCTGAATCTGGTGTTCCAGCTGTTGCAGGCCAAGTGTTAATCAGTCCGCAAAAGGGTATATTACACTCAAGGTGTATATACAAGTGCTGAGAGGGTCATCCTCAATAACTTCACACGCTACCGTGCATCTCCCATTGTATTTCTATCCATTAAAGGATATATATTACACAAAATATTAAAATACTATTGCTGAAGGCATAATACTACATATTTTTTCACACGCTACTGTGCATCTCCAAGTGTAAATCTGTCCATAAAAGGATACCTTTCATCCAGGGCCTAAATACTAGCCCTACAATTGATATTCCCCTAAGGAATGGTTACTCCTGTGCCTGGATTAGTGTAATACGGTACATAAAGAAATAGGCAGATAGTGTAGGTTAGGTGCCTGTAAAAAAAAGGCCTGAATTTGAAATCAATACATTGGGCCAAATATTTTTTTTCTTATTGTGGTGCTTGGTGAACGGTAACAATGAGGAAAACATCTAGTAAGGGACACGGACGCGGTCGTGGTGGTGTTAGTGGACCCTCTGGTGCTGGGAGAGGAATAGGCCATTCTGCCACAGCCACACGTCCTAGTGAACCAAATACCTCAGTTTCCAGTACCCACCAGAATTTACAGCGATATTTGGTGTGGCCCAATGCCGTTCTAAGGATGTTAAGGCCTGAGCAGGTACAGGCGCTAGTCAATTGGGTGGCCGACAGTGGATCCAGCACATTCACAACAATATCTCCCGCCCAGTCTTCTGCAGAAAGTGCACAGGTAGCGCCTGAAAACCAAGCCCATCAGTCTGTCACATCACCCCCATGCATATCAGGGAAACTGTCTGAGCCTCAAGTTATGCAGCAGTCTCTTATGCTGTTTGAAGACTCTGCTGGCAGGGTTTCCCAAGGGAATCCACCTAGCCCTTCCCCAGTGGTGGAAGACATAGAATGCACTGATGCACAACCACTGATGTTTCCTGATGATGAGGACATGGGAATACCACCTCATCGGAGTCCGCACATCTCTGATGATGACGAAACACAGGTGCCAACTGCTGCGTCTTTCTGCAGTGTGCAGACCGAACAGGAGGTCAGGGAGGAAGACTGTGTGGAAGACGATGCAGGGGACGATGAGGTCCTAGACCCCACATGGAATGAAGGTCGTGCCACTGACTTTCATAGTTCACAGGAAGAGGCAGTCGTGAGACCGAACCAACAGCGTAGCAAAAGAGGGAGCAGGGGGCAAAAGCAGAACAGCAGCCGCCAAGAGAGTTCGCCTGCTACTAGCCACCGCCACCAGGGACCGAGCACCCCAAAGGCAGCTTCAAGTAGTTCCCTTGCATGACACTTCTTTAAACAATGTGCTGACGACAAGACCCGAGTAGTTTGCATGCTGTGACATCAGAGCCTGAAGCGAGGCATTAACGTTCTCAACCTTAGCACAACCTGCATGACCAGGCATCTACATGCAAAGCATGAACTGCAGTGGAGCAAGCACCTTAAAAGCAAGGAACTCACTCAGGCTCCCCCTGCTCCCTCTTCTGCTGCTGCCTCAGGCTCTTCCTCCGCCTCAGGAGGAATATTGGCACCTGCCGCCCACCAAACAGAGGATGTGCCACCGACACCACCACTTGCGTCACCAAGCATCTCCACCATCTCACAAACCTTGGAGAGAAAGCGTAAATTCCCACCTAGCCACCCTCGAGCCCTGGGCCTGAATGCCAGCATTTCTAAACTATTGGCCTTTGAAATGCTGTCATTCAGGCTGGTGGACACAGACAGCTTCAAACAGCTGATGGCGATGGCTGTCCCACAGTTTGTTGTTCCCAGCCGCCACTACTTCTCCAAGACAGCCGTGCATTCCCTGCACAACCAAGTATCCTATAAAATCAAGTGTGCACTGCGCAAAGCAATCTGTGGCAAGGTCCACCTAACCACAGATACGTGGACCAGTAATCACGGCCAGGGACGCTATATCTGCCTAACTGCACAGTGGGTAAATGTAGTGGCGGCTGGGCCCCAGGCGGAGAGTTCCATGGCGCACGTCTTTCCGCCGCCAAGGATCGCAGGGCATCATTCTTTGCCTCCTGTAGCCTCCTCCTCCTACTCGGCTTCCCCCTCCTCTGCTTCCACCAGCTCATCCAGTCAGCCACACACCTTCACCACGAACTTCAGCACAGCCCGGGGTAAACGTCAGCAGGCCATCCTGAAACTCATATGTTTGGGGGACAGGCCCCACACCGTGCAGGAGTTGTGGCGGGGTATTGAACAACAGACCGACGAGTGGTTTCTGCAGGTGGGCCTCAGGCCCGGCCTGGTGGTGTGCGATAATGGGCGAAATCTCGTCTCAGCTCTGGGACTAGCCGGTTTAACGCACATCCCTTGCCTGGAGAATGTGCTGAATTTGGTGGTGCAGAAGTTCATTCACAACTACACAAACATGTCAGAGCTGCTGCATAAAGTGCGGGCCGTCTGTGCGCTCTTCCGGCGTTCACATCCTGCCGCTGCTCGCCTGTCTGCGCTACATCGTAACTTCGGCCTTCTCGCTCACCGCCTCATATGCGACGTGCCCACCAGCTGGAACTCCACCTTGCACATGCTGGCCAGACTGTGCGAGCAGCAGCAGGCGATAGTGGAGTTTCAGCTGCAGCACGCACGGGTGAGTCGCTCGGCGGAACAGCAGAACTTCACCACCAATGACTGAGCCTTGATGCGAGACCTGTGTGCCCTGTTGCGCTGTTTCGAGTACTCCACCAACATGGCCAGTGGCGATGACGCCGTTATCAGCGTTACAATACCACTTCTATGTCTCTTTGAGAAAACACTTAGGGCAATGATGGAAGAGGTGGTGGCCCAGGAGGAGGAGGAGGATGAGGGGTCATTTTTAGCACTTTCAGGCCAGTCTGTTAGAAGTGGTTCAGATGGAGGTTTTTTGCAACAGCAGAGGCCAGGTACAAATGTGGCCAGCCAGGGCCCACTACTGGAGGAGGAGGAGGATGAGGAGGAGGTGGAGGAGGATGAAGCAGGTTGACAGCGGGGTGGCACCCAACACAGCTCAGACCCATCACTGGTGTGTGGCTGGGGGGATACGGAGGATGATGACGATACGCTTCCCACAGAGGACAGCTTGTCCTTACCTCTGGGCAGCCTGGCACACATGAGCGACTACATGCTGCAGTGCCTGCGCAACGACAGCAGAGTTGCCCACATTTTAACGTGTGCGAACTACTGGGTTTCCACCCTGATGGATCCCCGGTACAAAGACAATGTGCCCACCTTACTTCCTGCACTGGAGCGTGATAGGAAGATGCGCGAGTTCAAGCGCACTCTGGTTAACGCTCTCCTGAGAGCATTCCCAAATGTCACAGGGGAACAGGTGGAAGCCCAAGGCGAAGGCAGAGGAGGAGCAAGAGGTCGCCAACGCAGCTGTGTCACAGCCAGCTCCTCTGAGGGCAGGGTTAGCATGGCAGAAATGTGGAAAAGTTTTGTCTCCACGCCACAGCTAATTGCACCACCACCTGAAATGGAACGTGTTAGCAGGAGGCAGCATTTCACTAACATTGTTGAACAGTACATATGCACACCATTCTACGTACTGACTGATGGTTCGGCCCCATTCAACTTCTGGGTCTCCAAATTGTCCATGTGGTCAGAGTTAGCATTTTATGCCCTGGAGGTGCTGGCCTGCCCGGCGGCCAGCATTTTGTCTAAACGTGTATTCAGCGCGGCAGGGGCCGTCATTACTGACAAATGCAGCCGCCTGTCCACAGTCAACGTGGTCAAGCTGACATTCATAAAAATGAACCACGCATGGATCCAACAGGACCTGTGCCTCCCTTGTGCTAAATAGACATTTATAACTGCCTCCCAGTCAACCATGTATTCTTGTCCTCCGGTGCACTTCTTTATTAAATCCTCATTTTTTTAACTTTACCATGATCTTGCGGTGCAACCCAAAGTTGAATGAACCTCTCCTCAATCTGGGCACCGGGGCCTAAATAAATGAAAGTGGCCTGTTACAATGGTGGGTGACATGAAGCCTGAACCTCTGCCATGCGACCTCTCTCCTCTGTCTGGGTGCCGTGTGCTAAATATCTGGAAATGGCCTTCTCCAGTGGTGGGTGATATGACGCCTTATTCCTTGCAGTGGGACCTCTCTCCTCTGTCTGGGTGCTCTGGCCTAAATAACTCAAATTTGCCTTCTCCAGTGGTGGGTGATATGACGCATGATTCTCTGCTGTGGGACCTCTCTCCTCTGTCTGGGTGCTGGCGCCTAAATAACTGAAAGTGGCCTTCTCCAGTGGTGGGTAATATCACGCATGAATCTCTGCTATGGGATCTCTCTCCTCTGTCTGGGTGCTGGGGCCTAAATAACTGAAAGTGGCCTTTTCCAGTGGTGGGTGATATGACGCATGATTCTCTGCTGTGGGACCTCTCTCCTCTGTCTGGGTGCTGGGGCCTAAATAACTGAAAGTGGCCTTCTCCAGTGGTGGGTGATATGACGCCTTATTCCTTGCTGTGGGACCTCTCTACTCTGTCTGTATGCTGGGGCCTAAATAACTCAAAGTGGCCTTCTCCAGTGGTGGGTGATATGACGTATCATTCTCTGCTGTGGGATTTCTCTCCTCTGTCTGGGTGCTGGGGCCTAAATAACTGAAAGTGGCCTTCTCCAGTGGTGGGTGATATGACGCCTTATTTCTTGCTGTGGGACATCTCTCCTCTATCTGGGTGCTGGGGCCTAAATAACTGAAAGTGGCCTTCTCCAGTGGTGGGTGATATGACACATGATTCTCTGCTGTGGGACCTCTCTCCTCTGTCTGGGTGCTGGGGCCTAAATAACTGAAAGTGGCCTTCTCCAGTGGTGGGTGATATGATGCCTTATTTCTTGCTGTGGGACCTCTCTCATCTGTCTGGGTGCTGGGGCCTAAATAACTGAAAGTGGCCTTCTCCAGTGGTGGGTGATATGACGCATGATTCTCTGCTATTGGACCTCTCTCCAATTGATATTGGGTCATTTTTATTTATTTTATTTTAATTCATTTCCCTATCCACATCTGTTTGCAGGGCAATTACCTACATTTTGCTGCCTTTTGCAGCCATCTAGCCCTTTCCTGGAATATTTTACAGCCTTTTTAGTGCTCAAAAGTTCGGGTGCCCATTGACTTCAATGGGGTTCGTGTTCGGGATGAAGTTCGGGTCGAGTTCGGATCCCGAACCGAACATTTTCGGGAATTTTTTCTCGAACCCGAACATCCAGGTGTTCACTCAACTCTAGCCAGGACGTGCAGGGTTATAGGCATAAAATGTTTCCTCAATGTAATCGGCGGCATATTTAATAAACAAAAAAAAGGATCTAATGTAAATCTAGTCCCCAGCACCTGGAAGAGGACTGATCCCACGGCCCTCCAGAACGGCCGAATCAATGGGCAATCCCCAAAAATGTGCATATGTGATCCTTCGCCCTTCCCACATCTCCAGTGTGTATCAGATAGAGCGTGATTTAGGCGCTTCAGCAATTGCGAGGTGTGATACCAAAACATTAGGACTTTAATATCATTTTTCCTATGAGTAATGCAAGATGATGTCTTCACTATCCTATTCCATATCATGGTCCATTGAACAGACGATATTGTGCGGCCAAGAATGGTCTCCCACTTAGCCATGTACGAATGTTGGATCATAGAAGTCGACAGGAGGAGGTAAATCTCTGATATAAGACCTTGCGTGGTATCTGACAATTTAAAAATCTTCTCAAAGGACGTAGGATTGGAAGCACTAACCGAATTGGACAAACTAGATAATAGGTGCTTTATTTGCACATATTGATACCCAGAATTGTCTGGCAAATGATAGGAGGATTGCAATCAATCAAATGGCAGAAAACCAATGGTTTATAGTCCATGACGTCCACAAAATGGAACAACTTGCTGGGAAACCATGACCTAAGAAAGGAAGTTTGCATGCCCATCAGAAACAATGGGTTGAATAGAAAAGAGACCATAGTGGACTTTTCCGAAGCCAGAGAGAATAAGCGATTGCAACGCAAGCAGATACGGTGCATGGAGGACATGGGTCCCAGCAAATCAGGCAACAAAGCAGGTGGGAGCGGAGACCAGAGTAATGAGTTAGGATGTACAGGTGCTATCCATAATTTCTCAATTTCTAACCACCTAGAGTACGCAAACTGTTTAGACCAATCAGGTAGCCTTCTAAGATGGGCAGCCCAATAATATTTCTTGATATCTGTAACCGCTAAGCCTCCCCGTGTCTTAGGCGATGTAAGGGTCGCAACATGATATTCGATGCCTCCCCCCACTCCACACAAACCGCAGCATGCAAGACTGAAAGGTGCGCAACTCCTTCTCCAGGACAGGGATTGGGAGAGTTTATAATAATCAGAGTAGCTTTGGTAAAATAGTCATTTTGAGAGATGCTATGCGGCCCAATAGGGAGATGGGAAGAGGCATCTGTTACGGTATAACCCGGTATAGCGAGGGTTAATACTGTTCGGGCGATTCCCCTGGAGAAGAGCACAGCAACCCACAACCACTGGAATCTACCTAACTGGAACCATACGAAGTCCTCCTTTCCTGGAACAGGCAAGAGAACGTTCTGACGTAGCAATTCCCCCCAAGTACGAGACAAGGCTCCGTATTGATGGTTAAACAGGAATTCTAACTTTATTGAGGGCTACCTGCCCGGTATTTATCCAGGTCTCCCACCTGGTGGACACTCCCCTAGGAGACCAGAAGGAAGACTGAGACACAGGGGATACAGCAGCCAATCACACACAATGGGACAATAGAAACACACCCAGCATATCCCTCCCTTCTGCCTGTGATACAATTACCCTACATGGGTTAATGTAATCATCACAGGCAGAAGAATACACAATGTCTTCTGTCCTGGAGACAACCGAGGAGTCATTCAATTATCTCTCAGGACAAAGGGAAATCGTCAATACACACGTGGGGACAATAGGACAGACATCACTATTCAATATACAATGTCCCACCATTTACAGTACACTCAGACATTTAACATATCCCCAGATGGCTTGGCAATCTGTCCCCTCCAAAACCCAGTGGCGAGGTTGGTTTCGCCACAGCATGCACTTGCTCACGAGGTTCTTAAGTTCACTAAACATAGCAGGGAAGTTATGTGTGTAAAGTGAGGAATAAGTTAGTGTTAGATTAACGCCCAGGTAGCGGAGCTTAGTATCTGTCCAGCAAAAATGGTACTTAGCCTTCAGAGTATCTAGCCCATCAGGGGGAAAATTAAGAGGGAGGGCCTCAGTTTTAGTAGTGTTAACTATATAGCCAGACAGTCTCCCATAAGACTGAAGGAGTTTTAAAAGGTTGGGAAGCGTCGTGTGCAGGTCAGTCAATGTAAGCAGAACATCATCCACAAATAAGGACAGTTTAAATTCCACACGATTAACTACAATTCCATGAACATCAGGATTCGCCCTAATAGCAGCTGCTAGGGGCGCTATACAGATAAATAATAGCGGGGATAAAGGACACCCCTGGCCTGTACCGTTGAAAATAGGGAAGGCCTGAGAGTGGGCATCGGGGAGCTTTAACGTGGCCGTAGGGTGAGCATACAAACCACGTAAGGCCCTAAGGATTGGACCAGCAATGCTAAAGGACCGCATGGTGGCATTCAAAAATGACCAGGTTAGGCTGTCAAATGCCTTTTCAGCGTCAAGACTGAGCAATAAGGTTGAGTCCTTGCCAATTGGAGAGTTTATCCGCTAGGGGATCTTTCACAGGTTTGGGAATCAAGGTTATATATGAGTGTGATAAAGACGAGGGGATCGGGGAGCCCTGGAGGAAGGAGTTAAACATCTGAGTCATATGCGGGAGAAGAATATCAGAGAAAGTTTTATAATATAGGTAAGGCAGGCCATCTGGTCCCAGGGACTTGTTGTTAGGGAGCTGTTTCAGCACCTTTTGTAACTCCTCTATAGTTATGGGGATATTCTGTGACGAAAGAGTCTCGCCTGAAAATCTAGGAAGATCACATTTAGAGAGGAAGGAGTCAAAGAGGTACTGGCATCTCTTCCGGTCAGATGGTAGCTGTTGTGGAATGGAATAAAGCAACATGTAGTACTCCTGGAAGAGTTTAGAAATAACCTCCGGCTTATATATCATTGTCCCATCTGCCCGTCTCATAACTGTGGGGTCCCCGTGATAGTAGAGTCACGCAATTGCCTCACTAGGAGCGTATGCGGTTTGTTGCCCCAAGTATAAAAACGTTGGCAAGAATACAAAACTAGTTGTTCAGTTTTATGAGACAGTAAGTCACGCAATCTAGCCCATATAATGACTATACGTCGGATCAACTGCTTCGATCGTTGGGATTCTAACAAGTTCTCCAGGGTAGATAGCTGGGCCGTAAGGGCAGTGAGTTGAGCAGTCCTGTCGCGTTTAAGGCTAGCACCCATAGCTATACAGTTCCCCCTAAAAACCGCCTTATCGGCCTCCCAGACCGTAGATATAGAAGGGCCGGGTGACTGATTAAGAGCAAAATAATCTACAAGGCTATCCCGAAGTTCCTGTCTAAGCGGAAATTTATGTAGGAAAGATTCATTAAGACGCCAGTGACAGATTGTGTGATAACCCGTGCTCTTTAGGGTAACCGATATAGGCGCATGATCCAACCATGTAATATGACCCAGATCCGCATCTGATAGCATTCGGAGGACTGGGGTGTTCCCGAAAAAATAGTCTATACGCGTGTGGGTGCTGTGTGGGTGCGAAAAAAATGTATAAGATCTGGCAGTTGGGAAATTGACTCTCCAGAGATCATATAGTCCATATTTAAGAACGAGGCACCGGAAAAGTCGAGAAATGCGACATTGGGCACGCGTGGGTGGAACGTCCCTCGGGGGCAATCTATCCACTTGCTTAGAAACAGGGACCATTAAAGTCCCCTCCTATAAGTAACGCCGCAGGGAGGAGGTGGGATAGTTTGGAAAAAACCTTATGCAAAAAGGGATCTGAGAGGAGTTGGGAGAGTACAGATTACACAAGACCATCGGGTCACCATTAAGTGTAGCTTTTAGTATGACGTATCTCCCTTCAGCATCTACAAATGAAGATTCTACCTGTAGTGGGCAATGAGCAGAAAGAAGTATAGCTACACCTGCCGTTTTTCTCCCAGAGGTTGCTGAATACACTCGGGGATAAAAACGTTGCGCAAACCTAAAAGAGCCCTGGTGGTTAAAGTGCATCTCCTGAAGGACGACCATGTCAGCCCTTTGGGACTTACACTCAGCAAGAGCCAGTTGTCTTTTGGAGTTAGAATTAAGACCTTTCACATTTCAAGAGACACACTTAATCATGACATATATTCGTGAGGATAGGTAGGGCAATCTGTGGTTCCTGAGAAGCTTTCTGATCATGGACAACCTCATAGGTCGGAGGTCTTCGGGAGGTCAACCTGGAGAATCTGAACATTAAAAATAAACAGAGAAACACCAGGAGGGAGGAAACACGAGAAACAAAACATACATATAATATAACCTCAAAATGGTCAATTCTTTGTGTAAAAATACCCATATATGGACCAGTATTATCATTGCATTGTAGAGCAAGCACCCCGTTCCCAGAACAAAAAGAGAGAGCAAAGGTGTAAGCACTGATCCATGGTATAGAGGCATGACTGGGCCTCTGCAGGTACAACGGAGAAAATGAGCAGCAAAACACTGAAAGGGGTAAGAAAAGTGAGAAATACATCATCAAACAGTGAAGAAAACCAAAATTGGCTCCAAAAGAAAACGTAACGGAGAATGCGCTGCAGCATTACGGCATTACTGATAGGAGAAATGCATCATGTATAACAAGCACAGCATAGCAGTCAAGGGGGATCATCACTGGCTCCAAGGTCAAGTCACCCGCCCTGGGGGGGTGTACGTCTTCTCTTCTGTCTTGCGGGTTGACAGATTGGTTCAGGAGCAGGCTGCTGATCCGGGACTCCCAGTCTACAATTTGCGGCATCACAATATCCAGGGCTGTACAAAAGGCTGAGAGATTTGCGTGCTGACGGAGGACAGAGGACCAGCCATTCTTTATAGCCGTCAATGCAAAAGGGAATCCCCATCTGTACGGTATTTTCTTATCCCGCAGAAGCTGCAGTAGGGGTTGTAAGGCTCGCCTTTTCTGGAGTGTCCACCAGGATAAATCCTGATACAGCAGAACTGTAGTGCCACGGAAAGCTATAGAACGTAACAGCCTTGCTTTCGCAATTATACTTTCTTTCAACTGGAAGTCGTGCACACAACAAATGACATCTCTGGGCTTTGCGGTGGTAGACTTAGGACACAAGGCTCTGTGGGCACGGTCCAGCTTAATAGGTTGCGGCAGTTGGATGCCCAGTATGTTATTGAAAAGCTCAGAAAGCATGTCCTGCAGATTTTACTCCCCATCAGACTCAGGGAGGCCCCGAACCCAAATTTTATTGCAGCGCCCTCTATTGTCCAAATCTTCCAAGTGCCGCGTATTTTTTCTAATGACTAGTGACTGGAGGGCTATGACAGACTGTAGTTGCGCAACACTTTTGCGCATGTCATCGTGCTCTTGTTCAAGAGGGTCAATGCGACTGGACAATTGCTTAAAATCTTGCCTGAGGGATGATATTTCAGACTTGCAGGTACTTCTGACCTCTACTATGAAGACCTTGAAGTCTTCTTTGGTAGGAAAATGCTGCAGAGTATGCTGCAGAAGATCACACGTCTGGGATGATTGCATGGCCCTTTCCTCCCTTTTGTCCATAGAATCAGACAGGTGGTCCCAAGAGGCCGTCTCATTATCTCCCCCAAGGTTGTGTTGGGAATGCTCTGTGGGGCCATCGGGCGGCTCAGCCCAGTCCCTATGCCTATGTTGTAAGCAAGGCCTAATGAGGGAGCGCCCAGAAAAATTACAGCAACACTGTCCCCTGCCTTGCTCAAGAATCTGGGGGTGAAAACTGGTGCAGAGGGGGTCAAA
Organism: Bufotes viridis; assembly: GCA_033119425.1. Lineage (NCBI taxonomy): Eukaryota > Metazoa > Chordata > Amphibia > Anura > Bufonidae > Bufotes > Bufotes viridis. The sequence continues at coordinate 84,602,840 of CM065591.1, read as the reverse complement.
TCAGGAGAGTTGCCGTCCAGGAGGCGTCCAGCTCCCTTCCCTCTCACCTGGCTGAGGACACAGGGCTCTGTTGCCATGCTTCCAGCAGGGACGGCGGCGGTAGGTAGGCCGCAGGGAGCAGGTGGCTGGGCGGACGGCCGCCGGAGGTATGCGTCCGGCGTGGGAGTCCCCTGGAAGGAAGTCGGGTTGCTGCCGGGAGGTCTGGGGCGCAATCTTTTCCTCATATGCTGCGCTGCAAGAGCTGATAAGTCTCCTGTTTTAGAAGCTTGCAGCGGAGCTCTGCGTTCACGCCGTCATTCTGGTCGGTGCCCAGGCCACGCCCCCCCGGCTTATACCTTTTAATAAATTAAGGGCTTCTTAACAGTCCATGCAACTGTCTGCTCACTGATGGCATGTCAGTAACAGTGTGTCACATCACACAGCAGCTCCTGCTTCCTTCTTGGCGGCGCTGGTGTCTACTGCTGCTATGAAAAAAAATCCCAGAAAAAGAAGATAATAATGCACTCATAAATTAGATGCAAACATCATATATGAACTAAGCCCTCATATCTATGCAGTTGTGCATTTATGATCAGGATCACAGACCCTCCACATATAGTGTGCTGCTCTTATTCACCTCTATGTGCATCAGCAACCAATGAGAGGAGAAGCACACACAGCTATATGTACCACCTAATCAAGGTCGCCTCTTAGATAGGTTGGGCAAAAGTGCACAGGAATGCTACTCCCAAGATAAAATAGGAACGCATTCACACTTGAAGGTGCCACTCCCTCAAGCAAATACTACATAACAAAAATCACAGGAAACAAAAAAAAAAAACACCCTGTACAATATAATAATCAAATATGCGGATGTCCCTGGCTACATTTATGAAAAAAATCACAGACAAAGAAGATAATAATGCACTCATAAATTAGATGCAAACATTATATATGACGTAAGCCCTCATTTTGATATAATAAGGTCTGAGACTCTTAGTTAATATATTTTGATCAAAACACATCTATGCCCACCTACCAGGCGTAAAGGTGGTCTCAGGTCAGGTGGGTTCCTATGCTAAACCTATCTATGCAGTTGTGCGTTTATGATCAGGAGCAAGGACCCTCCCCATATAGTGTGCTGCTCCTAGTCATTTCTATGTGCATCAGCAACCAATAAGAGGAGGAGCACACACAGCTATATGTACCACCTAATCAAGGTCGCCTCTTAGATAGGTTGGGCAAAAGTGCACAGGAATGCTACTCCCAAGATAAAATAGGAACGCATTCACACTTGAAGGTGCCACTCCCTCATGCAAATACTACATAACAAAAATCACAGAAAACAAAAAGATAAAACACCCTGCCCTGGCTACATTTATGAAAAAGAATCTCAGAAAATGAAGATAATAATGCACTCATAAATTAGATGCAAACATTTTATATGAACTAAGCCCTCATTCTGATATAAGAAGGTCTGAGACTCTTAGATAACATATTTTGATCAAAACACATATATGCCCATCTACCAGGCGTCAAGGTGGTCTCAAACCACCTTGCATTATTATCTTCTTTTTCTGTGATTTTTTCCCCCATACATGTAGCCAGGGACATCTGAATATGTGTTTATTATATCGTGCAGGGTGTTTTTATCTTTTTGTTTTTTGTGATTTTTGTCTACTGCTGCTCTAACAATCAGTTTAAGGGTTCTTTCACACTGGCGTATGCAGCCCGAAAATCATGCTCTGTGTGTGGGCAAGCGCACGGCATTATACTGATTGATAATGCTTTATGTCTCTACATGAGCTTACTGCTATAGAATCATACTGACATAAAGCTATCACTATGATCCTGTAGGATTAAGGTCATGCAGAGACACACAGCATTATAAATCAGTATAATGCCAGTGCACTCCTGCAAGACGAGCAGTGTCCGGAACGGAGGATCACACACAGAGATTCATTTCCGGACAGTACATGCTTGTGTGGAAGAGCACCGCAGTGCAAAAGAAAGGGAAGAGAATCAACCATTCCTCTCCTCTGCCATGTTGTTGCTGCAGCCAGGGCCGATTCTAGGTTTTCTGCAGCCCGGGGTGAACATTGAAATGTTGCCCCTCCTTCCTCTGTCAAATTCTCAATTCAACCCCTCCTCTCCAGCCAGGGAAATTCAGCACTAAATACCACTTACATCCAGTGACGTCTCCACCTCTGATGTAGACGTTCTCTTTCCTCATTTTCTCCATTTGGTCTAGACCGCCATGATGACCACGTCTTGTCTCTGCAGAGTTTACCACACAAACATCTTAGGTTTCTCACTTTTCTATCATTCTCCCCAACCTGGTGCCCCAACAGTATTATCTTGCTACTTCCCCCAGTATTATGCCTGCTGTGTTTCCAATACGCAATATATACTGAAGAATTAATAGTGCCATACAGATTGTCCCCCCATAGTAATAGTGCACCTCAAAGTCCCATCAATATTAATTCAGTCCCAGAGTGCCCTCATTAGTAATATTGCCCCCTATAGTGCCCCCAATAGTGAAAATGCTCCCCCAAGTTTGCCTCCATTAGTAGAAGTGCCCTACATATTTTAACTTATAATAATAATGTTCTATAGTACTTCCAGTAGTAATAAGGCCCCTCTATAAGGCACCCTATAGACCCCCCCAGGTAGCAATAAGGCACTCCTATAGTGTCCCCAGTAGTAATTACGCCCATTACAGTGCACCCAGAATTCTCATTGTAGTACCCCTATTATTTATAATGCCCCACAGTATTGTCCCCAGTATTTATAATGCAACCCATTTATTTACTCACTTATAAAGTATTGACATATTCTGCAGAGCTTTTCAAACATCATCACTTGCTGTCCTCAATGGAGCTCACAAGTTCCCTATCAGTATAGTATGCCTTTGGACTGTGGGAATAAACCGGAGTACCCGTAGGAAACCCACGCAAACATGGGGAGAACATACAAATGCCAAGCAGATGTTGTCTTTGCTCATATTCAAACCTATGACCCTGCCACTGCAAGGCACAAGTAATAGTACCTTCATGATCCATAATGCCACCTTGCAGTGCCCTACTACCCTGCAGTGCCCTATTGGGTAAATATAATCCTCCCTGTAGTGCCACATACAATTATAATGTCCCAGCCCATCCAAAATACAGCCCATGTAAATAACATAATTTCTTTTCCTCCAACAAACTGTCTCATGTAAATAACATCACTTCCCTACCTTAATCCCCTCCAACAAATAGACCCGTGTACGTAAATATTATCACTCTCCTCCCTTCAGCCCCTCCAACATACAGTTTCATGACAATAACCTTACTCCTTCCAGCCTCCTCCTACAAACAATCCCATGTACATAACATCACTTCCTCCTTCAGCCAGCCACCTTCAGCATACAGTCCCATGTAAATAGCATTACTCCTTTCCCTAGCCACCTCCAATATACAGTCCCATGTAAATAACATCACCCTCTTCACCAGGCATCTCTTATGTTTAGTATCATGTAAATAACATCACTTCCTCCCCAGCCACCTCCAAATACAATCCGATGTAAATAACATCACTTCGGCAAACGCCTAAAATTTATAGCCCCATGTAAATTGCATCACTCCGCCCCCCCCCTACCACATACAATATACAGTCCCATGTGAATAGCAATTGTCTCCAATATTACTTACCCCTGTTGTACCCCACTAGTAATGTGATCTAGTTTGAGTATGTCCCCCTTTCCTCTCATTCCTGATCTGTTTAATGAAATTGTAGGAGCCCAGTGGTTCACTAAAATTGACCTCAGAGGAGCCTACAATTTGATCAGAATATGGGAACGGGATGAATGTAAGACAGAGTACAATACTCCCGAATGGCATTTTGAATGTATGGTGACCCCCCTTTGGGCTATGTAAAGCCCCAGCTATGTTCCAAAGGCTTGTTAATGATATTTTCTTAGAGTACATGGGTCAATTTCTTTTTGTATATCTGGATGACATTTTTTTTTTTCCGGATTGGTCATCTCATGTTATACATGTATGGAAAGTTACCCAAAAATTAAGGGACCATAATTTGTTGCCAAGTTGAGTAAATGTGAGTTCAGTGTCAGAGAAGTTGCCTTCCTGGGTTACATTCTGTCCTCCAAAATTTCTGTATGGATCCTGCTACAGTGCGAGCCGTAGTTGATTGCGCCAGGCCTACCTCTCTCAAGTCCATTCAACGATTCCTCGGGTTTGCAAATTTTTTAAGGAAATGTATTTAAAATGTTTAAGTTATTGTGAAACCTTTGACTGACTTAACCAGGAAGTGGGCGGATCTTCTCCATTTATCTCCTCAGGCCCTGTCCACCTTTGATACACTTAAGTAAAGTTTCATTCAGGCACCTGTATTAATTCAGACAGATTTTACCAAACCTTTCATTGTTGAGGTGGATGTTTCTAAGGTGCTATACTATTTCAGGGGTCATTTTCCCTAACTAATTTGTATCCATGTGCATTTTTCTCCAGAAATGTTTCCTCCACCGAGAGGAACTATGATATTGGTAATCAGGAACTGTTGGCCATCAAATGTGCCTTTGAAAGGTGATGACATGTCTTAGAGGGGGCTCAGCACTAAATTACCATGGTTACGGATCACAAGATCTTGATTTATCTGGATACTGCTAAATGTCTGAATCCTAGGCAAGCACAATGGGCTTTGTTCTTTACACAGTTTAACTTTATTGTTACTTTTTGTCCTGGGTCCAGTAATGTGAAGGCGAATGCCTTATCATGTAGTTTTGGATCTTGTGATTCTATTGATACTGAACCTGGTAACATTCTTCCCATTGAAAAAACTTCCTGATGTCAAAGAATTGTCTGCTTTGTTTTTCAACCATATTCTTAGATTACGTGAGATACCTGAATCCATTGAGATAAAGGTATCCAGTAGTGTTGATCATGAATATTCAAATTGAGAATTTTAATTGCGAATATCGGCACTTCGAGAATTCACGAATATTTAGAATATCGCGAAAATATATTCGTAATCGTAAATATTAATTTTTTTTAAATACCAGTTATTGCGAATTTTTATTAGTTTTGTTAATGTGAATTTTTATTGTGAATCTTCGCAATCAAGAAAATAATGACTGGAGATCCCAAATTCGTGAATTCTCGAATATATGGCGAATATTCGCCCAAATATTCGTTAAATATCACGAATTCAAAAAGTGCCACTGCCGCTCATCACTAGTGTCCAGTTTGTCTCAAGATTCTGGAAAGAATTTGGCAACAAGTTAGGGATCAAACTCTCCTTCTCATCTGGATTTCATCCTGAGACAAATGGACAAACTGAAAGGGTCAACCGGTTTTGGGGCTGTTTTTAAAGGTGCTTTGTTTCTGGCTGTCAGAAGGAGTAGAAGAGGTTTTTGCCCATAGTGGAGTTTGCTATTAAAAACCACATCAGCTTCTCTAGTGGTATCTCACCTTTTTATTGTAAGTATGGCTTCCACGCTTTAGACTCTGGATCAAATTCTGTGAATTCTGCGGTGGATGCTATTGTCAATGATCTGTGCACAGTTTGGGCACAGGCTCTTGTGAAAAAGATCAAAGCAACCAATTTTTTTTTTCAACTGGGTTTAATGTATGAATGTAACTGAGCTGGGATAAAGATAGATCACAAAGGTATCATCATAGACATATGTCTCACACCCCACAGCATCAGTTTCTGTACAGAATAAAGGAAATCCCCAAGCTACTAACAGATGCTGTAATATATTTGTCACATCATTTTAATTACTGGCCTCAACAGTGTGCATCTCAAGTCCACTAAGGCTTGTATTATGCCAACAGATTATCTGACAGAGTTTCTGAACAATCATTGGTCAGATGGCCAATTACACACACATATTTTTAGTTATACACACCAACTATTAGTCTGATTGGACAGATATTGGTCAGATAATCTGTTGGTGCAATACAGGACTAAGTGATTTGCTGACACATTATTTCTTTAGGAAGATGTAGACCAGTGAGAACAACCACATAGGCAGTGGTGGAGCAGCAGCAGCAGCATTTATCAGATGAGTATAAATTCTTTTTATTTTATACCATTTCCTCAGTTTGCTTTCTTTTAATCTTAAAAACACCTTTAAGACATTTTTAAATTAATTCCTTAAATAATTGCCAAAAGCACCTTTATATAACACTTAAAACTATATGCTTTTGTAATCTACAAGTTCAAAATGTTAATATGTTAAAATATATATAATTAGAATATAAATATGAATGCATTCTTTTTGCTCCAAAATCATAATCCACTTTAGATCTAGGCTTATATTAAGAGAACGATTTACCCAAAATATTTACAAATTAAAGAAAGTTAACTGGAAGGACAAATAGGCTTGGCATTTGAAAGCCCATAGAGTGTTTTAAAACAGAATATTTCATTCAATCACTATAGAAAATCTGAAAACAAGATTAATATGCTGGGTTCACACGGGCGTCATGTTTGATGCCTGGATAAGAGGCGGGTGCGTTGCGGGAAAATGCACAATTTTTCAGTGCGTGTGCAAACTGTTGCAATGCGTTTTGCACGTGTGTGCGAAAAATCGGCATGTTTGGTACCCAGACCAGAAGCCGGACTTCATCATTGAAGTCCGGTTTCGGGTTGAGTATTCTGTATATTTTATTATTTTCCCTTATAACATGATTATAAGGGAAAATAATAGCATTCTCAAAAACAGAAAATGTGCATTAACCTCTTAAGGATGCAGGGCGTACATGTACGCCCTAGCGTCCTGGTACTTAAGGACTCAGGGCATACATGTACGCCCTGAGAAGTTCCGATCACCGCAGCGCTGCGGGTGGTGATCGGAACAGGATGCCTGCTGAAATCATTCAGCAGGCATCCTGTGACAATGCCGAGGAGGGTCCTGTGACCCCCCCGTGTCGGCGATCGCAACAAACCGCAGCTCAATTCAGACCTGCGGTTTGCTGCGCTATCTGTAGTCTCTGATCGCAGACCGCAGGGATCAGAGACTAAAATCTGCCCCAAAGTGTAAATTTTAACCCCCCCCCCTGCACCCCGCCATCTTAGTGTCCCCACTGACGGTGCAGAGGGGGGGGATTGCGGGCGGTGCTGCGGGTGGGCGGCGCGGGAGGCTGGCGGTGCCGCAGGCGGGATCGCAATTGCGATCCCCCGCCCGCCTCCTTTCAATCGATTTCCCTGGTGTCTAGTGGGTATAGCAGGGGGTCAGCACATTGCTGACCCCCTGCTATAAACTGCTGACATCTGTGCTGCAGATGTCAGCAGTTTAACCCCTTCTATAGAAGGTGTTAACATGGAGGGAGCTCCCTCCCTCTCCCATCGGGGGGCTGCCGTACCTTTGCAGCCCCCCCGATGGGATAGGATAGTAGAGGGAGGGAGCTCACCTCTCTTCCCATCACCCGCTGTTCTGTAATGGCAGCGGGTGATGTTTACCATGGCAGCAGGACGCTTTCAGAAGCGTCCTGCTTGCCATGGTATAGTAACTCTGGTCAGACTTCTGCTAAAGGCAGAAGTCTGACCAGACTGTGAAAAGTAAAAAAATACAGTGCAGTACACTATATAGTGTACTGTTCTGTATTATATAGACACCAGATCCACTGAATCTACAAGAACCAAGTGGGTCTGGGTCAAAAAAAATTCAACAAAGTGAAAAAATATATAAGTGATAAAAATATAAAAATATCACGTGACCTAACCCCTCACGCAAATACCGTAAAAAAAACACAAAAAAATGGTGTAAAAAAGCCATTTTTTGTCACCTTGCATCACAAAAAGTGTAATACCAAGTGATCAAACAGGCGTATGCCTCCCAAAATAGTACCAATAAAACCGCCATCTTATCCCGCAAAAAATGAGTCCTTAGATAGGACAATCGCCCAAATAAATAAAAAAATATGGCTCTCAGACTATGGAGACACTAAAACATAATTTTTTTTTTCCAAAATGCTATTATTGTGTTAAAGTAAAATAAATAAATAAAAAGTATACATATTATGTATCACCGCGTCCGTAAAAACCTGATCTATAAAAATATCACATTATCTAACCCCTCAGGTAAATACTGTTAAAAAAATAAAATAAAAACAATGTAAAAAAAAAACATTTGTCACCTCACATCTCAAAAACTGTAATAGCAAGCGATCAAAAAGTTATATGCACCCACAAATAGTGCCAATCAAACCGTCATCTCATCCCGCAAAAAATGATACCCCACACAGGACAATCACCCCCAAAAACAAAAAAAAATAGGGCTCTCAGACTATGGAGACACTAAAACATGATTTGTTTTGTTTTAAAAAAATGATAATATTGTTTAAAACTTAAATAAATAAATAAAAAGTATACATATTTGGTATCGGCGTGTCCGTCGCAACCTGCTCTATAAAAATAACACATGACCCTCAGGTGAACACAAAAAAAAAAAATATATAAAATACGGTGTCAAGAGCCATTTTTGTCACCTTACTTCACAAAAAGTGTAATAGCAGGCGACCAAAATGTCATATGCACCCCAAGATAGTTCCAATCAAACCGCCATCTCATCCCGCAAAAAATGAGCCCCTACATAAGACAGTCGCCCAAAAAATAAAAAAAATATATGGCTTTCAGAATGTGAAGACACTAAAAAAATCATTTTTTTCAAAAATGCTGTATTATGTAAAACTGAAACAAACCCCCCCAAAAAGTAGCCATATTTGGTATTGCCGCGTCCGTAGCAACCTGCTCTATAGAAATAGCACACAATCTAACCTGTCAGTTCAACGATGTAAATAACAAAAAATAAAAACAGTCCGAAAATAGCTATTTTTTTGCAAATTTTCCATTTTAATCAATTTTTCCAGTAAAAAAAACAAGGGTTAACAGAACAAAACTCAATATATATTGCCCCAAATCTCTAGTTTGCAGAAACACCCCATATGTGGTGGTAAACTGCTGTATGGCCAAACGGCAGGGCGTAGAAGGAAGGGAACGCCATATGGTTTTTGGAAGGCAGATTTTGCTGGACTGGTTATTTGACACCATGTCCCATTTGAAGCCCCCCTGATGCACCCCTACAGTAGAAACTCCAAAAAAGTGACCCCATTTTGTAAAGTACTGGATAAGGTGGCAGTTTTGTTTGTATTATTTTAGGGTAAATATGATTTTTGGTTGCACTATATTACACTTTTTTTGAGGCAAGGTAACAAAAAATAGAAATTCCGAAATTTCATCTCCATTTGCCAATAACTCTTGTGGAACACCTAAAGGGTTAACAAAGTTTGTAAAATAAGTTTTGAATACCTTGAGGGGTGTAGTTTCTTAGATGGAGTCACTTTTTTGGAGATTCTACTCTAGGGGTGCATCTGGGGGCTTCAAATGGGACATGGTGTCAAAAATCCAGTCCAGCAAAATCCGCCTTCCAAAAACCATATGGCGTTCCCTTACTTCTGTGCCCTGCCGTTTGGCCATACAGCAGTTTACGACCACATATGGAGTGTTTCTGAAAACTACAGCATCGGGGCAATAAAAATTGAGTTTTGTTTGGCTGTTAACCCTTGCTTTGTTACTGGAAAAAATGGATTCAAACGGAAAATTTTCCAAAAAATTGAAATTCTGAAATTTTATCTCCATTTGCCATTAACTCTTGTGGAAAAACCTAAAGGGTTAATGACGTTTGTAAAATCAGTTTTGAATGCCTTGAGGGGTGTAGTTTCTAGAATGGGGTCATTTTTGGATGGCTTCTATTATGTAAGCCTCACAAAGTGACTTCAGACCTGAACTGGTCCCTAAAAAGTGGGTTTTTGAAAATTTCTGAAAAATTTCAAGATTTGCTTCTAAACTTCTAAGCCTTGTAACGTTCCCCAAAAAATAAAATGGCATTCCGAAAATGATCGATACATGAAGTAGACATATGGGGAATGTAAATCAATAAATTTTTTGGGCGGTATTACTATGTATTATAGAAGTAGAGAAATTGAAACTTGGAAAATTGCTAATTTTTCCAAATTTTTGGTAAATTTGATATTTTTTTATAAATAAAAATGAAATTTTTCGACTTAATTTTACCAGTGTCATGAAGTACAATATGTGACGAAAAAACAATCTCAGAATGGCCTGGATAAGAAAAAGTGTTTTAAAGTTATCACCACATAAAGTGACAGTGGTCAGATTTGCAAAAAATGGCCAAGTCCTTTAGGTGAAATAGGGCTGAGTCCTTTAGGGGTTAAGAAGTTAAAAAAAATAAAAAATAAACTCACCTTATCCACTTGATCGCATAGTTGCCGATCTCTTCTCTCTTCTTCAAGCATTAGCTGCTGGCTAAAGGACCTGTGGTGACATCATTGAGCCCATCACATGGTCCAATCACATGGTCCATCACCATGGTGATGGACCATGTGATTGGACCATGTGATGGGACGTCTCCACAGGTCCTTTAGCCGGCAGCTAATGCTTGAAGAAGAGAGAAGAGATCGGCAACTACGCAATCAAGTGGATAAGGTGAGTTTATATTTTTTTTATTTTTAACCCCTTAATGCACATTCTACTAAGCATTCTGTAGTGAGAATGCAATTATTTTCCCTTATAACCATGTTATAATGGAAAGTAATAAAGATCGGGTCCCCATCCCTATCGTCTCTTAGAAACCTTGCGGGAAAATCGCACTGCATCCGGACTTGATTGCGGATGCTTGCGATTTTCCCGCAGCCCCATTCACTTCTATGGGGCCTGCGTTGCGCGAAAAACGCAGAATATAGAACATGCTGCGATTTTCACACAACGCAGAAGTGATGCGTCAAAATCACCGCCCATGTGCATAGCCCCATAGAAATGAATGGGTCAGGATTCAGTGCAGGTGTAATGCGTTCACATCACTCATTGCACCCGTGCGGAAAACTCGACCGTGTAAATACAGCCTTACTATCAGATAAAAATTATTTTAAAATGTTATTTTCCTCCTGTGTTCGGCTTCACGCAGGAATCACATTATAAAATATTAAAACACCCAGCCATTTAAACAATAAAAGCCTGATTTATTAAATAAAAAGAGATCAGGAAATTAAGTTACAGCTATGGATTTTAACACAAAGAATTAGAACACATAAATGAATATAAATAATATTTTAGCAATATGTCCAATATTCTATTTTACTTTTATGTTGTTTTTATCTAGAGAAGAAAAACACAAACTAACTAAAGCTGCACAATATATTCAGTGCTGATTTAACCTTCTCTTCCAAGCCACCTACTTGCAAATGTTACCTGTAATTGCCAGATCAATAACACCAGGGGTTGTGGTATTTCCCTGTGCTCTATTTACAGATGTTACTGCACTAGGCGATTGATGACTGAACTAACATTGTACATTGACCTTACAAAAAAAAAAAGTCCAGGTACAAAATACCTACTACAAAACATTTCTAAAGTAATTCCAGTTAGAAGAACAAAGTTATAAAAATAAAACAAAGACACAAATACACAAAGGTATCTATCTTGCCCCCTAAACCTGATTAAAACCTATATTGTTGTCCATGCAAAAGCCAAGAATGGGCAAAGGAGTTTATAGGTGCCCAGTAGGCAACTAGGTCAACAGATTACGTCAGCAGCTTGTAACAAGGAATTTCTCACCTCTATTCTTGTAAGGTTCATAAAGTTAAACTTTACTTAACGCACAAAACATTTTGTTTGGTGGGGGGACTGCCACCTAGTACCAGCTAATGAGTGCTGGAAGCTGTTGTCATCTGTAATTGGAAAAGAGCCAGCTCTTATGTGCGTTTCAGCAGCGGCATCTATGTCTCTGGGGACATCCCCACAAACATTTCAAACATATCCCAAATGCATCCTCAGATTATAAATTTATAATAAAAGGACACAGCACCTCAGTTTCAACATTTACACTCACTTTCAGAGGTATCAACTCCTCAGAATAGGTAAACACCTCACTTGAAGTACTTAGACAGAACATATGAATGCAGCAACTTCTATTATGAATATAAGCTCATTTGACCAAAGTTTCTCTCACAAGGTTGCTATAAAGCTCAGTCTGAGGTGATTTGGGATTCAGAATCCATAACACATTCCACAGACTTCTTAGAAAGAGAAAAATGGAACAAATTATGAATGCTGCGAGTAGGTGGGCAGGGAGACCCCCCTCCTCCCACCATCCAAATTGTTTTCTAACATACGGACTATGCCTGACTCTTCTGAAGTAAAAGCATTTGATCAAGTGGCATTTCGTTCCTTTCAGGTTAAAGAGGGCAAATTGATTCTCAGGAATTTTATAGAGATACCTGACATTCAAGCCTTAATTTCCCCTGAAATAGACCCTGCTCTGCTAACTTCCACTGGAATTGCATATGAAAATAACACCACTGACCAGACATTAAGAAATGTCCAACTTAAAGTAGCAGATGCACTAGGGCCATTGCTTTTTATGTTAATAAAAGCAGAGTAGCGTGGTGTGCTGTCATCTTCACAGAACACAAAGACCCTACGATCTTTTATGCTCATCTAAATTGTCTCTTTTTAAGGTAATAGAACAATCATTTAATATAACTACATTACTAATGTCAGCCAAGCCCGTTGGTTCTCGTCAGCAGGAATGGAAGACTTAGCCCCGAAATCAAGTCATTTGTTGAACTTAGAAGGTCTAGTCAACTTAAAAAGCCCTTTCGGTAATACGGTTGCTCACAAACAGACCTGCACATTGGAATAAAATGAGCTTCAACAAAACCTACTATACTTCTTACATGAATCCCTATCTAGGTAAGGGCGGGTTCACATCAACGTTATTAATTCCGTTATTGCTATCCGTTATAATATGGTTATAACTGAAAATAATAGGATTCGTGAGATGGAATTCAAAACAGAAACCTTTAGAGGCATTCTGTTTTGATCCGTCGTAATAGAGGTCTATGAGCAAGCATAACAGATCTATCTAGTTTCCGTTTTGCAGGAGTAAAAAGAAAGTCCTATCGCTTGACCATAGACCTTTATTATGATTGTTCAAAACAGAATGCCTCTAAAGGTTTCTGTTTTGAATTCCGGCTTCCAAATTCCATTATTTTCCATCATCACCATGTTATAACAGAAATCAATAACATAATTCATAATGGTGATGTGATCCTACCCTAAGCATCGAAGTATACAGATATAACACAAAAGAGTGAATCTGGATCGCACATCCTCTGTACTATGCTTTTGATATAACGACTGTCCTTCAGCATAATTACATGGCATCTCAGCCCAATTTGTAATACATTCTATTCTGTGCATAAATGAGGCATTAGTATACAGTTTAATCAAAGAGCATAGGCCCACTTACCGCGACAAGGTTGCCTCTACAAGTCGGGACCTACCCAAATTTAGGGCGCAGCAGTGCACGGCGACCACTGGCGCCCCAGCACCGCACCAGCAGCACACAGTGGGACCCAGTAGCCACACAGTATCCACACTGTGCAGCAAAACCCCCTTGGCTCTGGGCCCCACCACCCAACCAGCACAGCACCAAGGCAGCAATGGCCGACACGCAGTACTGCACCATATGAATGAGTGCAAAGAGTTCACCTAGTCACAACCCTCAGGAAATCCATTTGAGAGAAAGTAGGAACTTATAGACCCTTTGCAGACTCAGGCTAATTAAAAAACCTAGTCCAAATGAGGAGGAGTGCTGATACCAGAAGGGAGGGAAAAGAAAATAGATTCTAACAATATATAACACAAGAGAGTGAATCTGAATCGCACATCCCCAGTACTATGCTTTTGATATAATGACTGTCCTTTAGCATAATTACATGGCATCCCAGCCCAATTTGTAATACATTCTATGCTGTCTATAAATGAGGCATTAGTATACAGTTTGATAACAGAGAATAGGCCCACTTACCGCGACAAGGTTGCCTCTACAAGTGGGGACCTACTCTAATTTTATGGCGCAGCAGTGCGCGGCTACCACTGGCACCCCAGCACCACACAAGCAGCAGACAGCGGGACCCAGTGGCCACACAACATCCCCACCATGCAGCAAAGCCACCTTGGCTCTTGGCCCCACCAGCATAGCACCAAGGCAGCAATGGCAGACACGCATTACTGCACCATGTGAACAAGTGCAAAGAGTTCACCCAGTCACAACCCTCAGGAAATCCATCTGAGAGATAGTAGGAATTTATAGACCCTTTGCAGAATCAGGCTAATTAAAAACACCTAGTCCAAATGGGTAGGAGTGCTGATACCAGAAGGGGGGGGGGATAGATTCTAACAATATATAACACAAGAGAGTGAATCTGGATCGCACATCCTTACGACTATGCTTTTGAAATAACAACTGTCCTTCAGCATAATTATATGGCATCTCTGCCTATTTCGTAATACATCTATGATGTGCATAAATGAGGCAATAGTGTACAGTTTGGCTTTGCTTCACACTGGGGGCACTGTGTGGCTAATGGGTCCCGCGGTCTGCTGCTGGTACGGTTCTGTGGCGCCGGTGGTCGCTGTGCACTGCTGCGCCATAAAATTAGAGTAGGTCCCACTTGTAGAGGCAACCTTGTCGCGGTAAGTGGGCCTATGCTCTTTGATCAAACTGTATACTAATGACTCATTTATACACATCATAGAATGTATTACAAATTGGGCTGAGATATCATGAAATTATGCTGAAGGACAGTCGTTATATCAAAAGCATAGTACTGAGGATGTGCAATCCAGATTCACTCTCTTGTGTTATATATTGTTAGAATCTATTTTCTTTTTCCCCCCTTCTGGTATCAACACTCCTACCCATTTGGACTAGGTGTTTTTATTTAGCCTGAGTCTGCAAAGGGTCTATAAATTCCTACTATCTCTAAGATGGATTTCCTGAGGGTTGTGACTGGGTGAACTCTTTGCACTCGTTCAAATGGCGCAGTACTGCGTGTCGGCCATTGCTGCCTTGGTGCTGTGCTGGTTGGGTGGTGGAGCCCAGAGCCAAGGGGGTTTTGCTGCACAGTGGGGGTGCTGTGTGGCTACTGGGTCCTGCTGTCTGCTGCTGGTACGGTGCTGGAGCGCCGATGGTAACCGCGCACTGCTGAGCCATAAAATTAGAGTAGGTCCCCACTTGTAGAGGCAACCTTGTCGCGGTAAGTGGGCCTATGCTCTTTGATCAAACTGTATACTAATGCCTCATTTATGCACAGCATAGAATGTATTACAAATTGGGCTGAGATGCCATGTAATTATGCTGAAGGATAGTCGTTATATCAAAAGCATAGTACTCTCTTGTGTTATATATGGAAGTATACATTCCTTCCAGGTCATATATAAATTTATCTACAGTATAAGACCGTTTAGTCATAAACGTGATGGGAAAAAAAACGCTTCACACTACCACTTTTCCAACAAGTCAGTCTTTACACAGTGATTTAGAGACTGCCCTCAATCAAGGTAAATTATCCAGATCAGATGGGACAAAAAGGAGCCGGATAAAGCATATTTTTTCTACTCATAAAATCAGACAAGTCCATCTGACCAGTCCTAAATTTTAAGGTGTTAAACAAATTTTTGAAGCCAAAGAAACTCCCCGACTCTCTTAAACATGCCACTATTACACCCATACTAAAGAAGCCTTCCCTGGACCCATCCTCTTTATCCAGCTCTGACCCCATCTCATTACTCCTACTCACATCAAAACTCCTAGAACAACATGCCCATCTCAAACTATCCTCCCACCTCAAATCACACTCACCTTTTGATCTGGCTTCTGACAAAGTCAGTCCACTGAAACAGCCCTAATCAAAGTCACCAATGATCTTCTAGCTGCCAAAGCTAAATGTCATTACTTTGTTCTCCCTATTCTCAACCTGCCCTCTGCCTTTGACGTTTTCGATCACTCTGTCCTGCTGAAAACCCTTTCATGCCTCAGCATCAGAGATCTGGCCCTCTCATAGATCTCCTCATACCTCACCAACAGAACCTTGAGTGTTTTCCCTTTCATAACACCACCTTCTCATCATGCAGCTCTGTTGGTGTCCCTGAAGCCTTTGTTCGAGATCCCTTACTATTCCTTCATTTATACATTTGGCCTGTGACAGCTAAAAGAGTCCCATGGCTTCCAATATGACTTCTATGTTGATGCTACTCAAATCTACCTCTCTGGCCAAGATGTTGCTTTCCTTCTATCTAGAATATCAGCAAGTCTATTAGCTATATCATCATTCTTCATCTCCAACTTTCTAATACTCTACAAAGAGAAAACAGAATTCATCATCTTTCTACCATGTCATTACATTTCACAGTGCCATGCTTTGTCCAGTTTCAATATTCCACTGCTTGGGAATAAGATTTAATTCCGCCCTGTCTTTAAAGTCACACATGCAAAACCCTTACCACTAGACGTCTCTTATAACTCAAGAACATCTCTCATAGCACTCCTTCCTCACCCAAGGGAAAACTAAAATGCTAGACCTTGCCCCTGTCCTCTCCAGCCTGGATTACTGCAAGATCCTTCTATGTGGATCTCAAACCTATACTCAAAGAAAAGGGGAAAATTTACTAATTATGGAGTTTCATATGTCAGTCTTAGTAAAAAAATAAAAACTGCTAAACTAATGCCAGCTATTGTAGGTTTGAACTATATTTTATGCCAGATTGTGGTGTAAATTAGAGTAAATCTGGAGGGCCATGGGTCAGGCTCCCTCTTGCTAAGCCCACTAACAGAGAAATGAAAAGTTTCAAAACTATGCATCAAATATAGATTGCACCTTCATTTTCAGCTTTTTTGCCACTATTGTGATATGTGGGAAACATTTGTAAATGTGTCCCAAAGGATTAAACATGTTAAATGGGGAAAAAGTGCCCCAGCATCTTATGGTGCGAATAATAATGAGTGTTTCTATTATGGAAGCCCTCATTAGTACCGGAGGACCAGGAGGCGGTGAAGGCTCTGTACTCGCCACTTCCTGGTTCTGGGCTGTCAGATGGGGTCTAAGGTGAGGTCTGAATGGGGGTCTGATCTGAGATCTTATTGGGGTCTTATTAACATTGGGGGTCTCATTGGAGCTGTCAGCTCAGGTCTGATTAACAATGGGGGTCCTATTGCTGGTCTGTCCTTAGGTCTAATGAAAAATGTTTTTGTCTTATTGTCATTCTCTAAAACCTAGGTGCGAATTATGGGCCGGTGTATCTCATAGGATAAAAAATACGGAACTTCGAACAGACAACACTTTATATTTTAACACTAAATGTTGTAATGCTATTTTACACAGTGTAGACTTAACAACTATCAAATGCTATAAAACAATTATAATTATTACCAGGAAGTGATTGGAAAATCTACTGAGTAATCGATAGTTTGCAAATTTGATGAAAAGGAGGAACAATTAAGCCTTGATGATTTGTGGTCTTCAATTGTTGCTGTTGCCAATAAACTCCAGTAATCAATAAGTTGTCGGGAAGAAGACAATAAAGTAAATCCAGTGTAAAACAAATAAACATTAATGAAACAAGAAACCTGTCATTGGACTTTATTAAATCACTAATTGGGTAAAACTAAATTATTAATATAGACCAGTAATAAGAAAAAAGTTTCACATTTTTTCTAAAATGAATAAAATGTAATTTAAAACCTAAAATAACATTTACAAATGATATTTAAATGAAACACAATGAAGCAAACCTGTCAATATGTAATATATGAAATGACCAACCCTATTTTATTTTCCTTCAAAAATGAGTGTATGGAGTCCTGCAGACCACACAATAAGAACGGAGATGAATCCAACCATGGTTTCACCCATTCTTCTCCCTGGGACCCAAAGCAGCCAGTCTCAGTTTTATGTATATCAAGGGTTGAAATGCCCTACTATAAAACAGGTAAATTGCAAACCTCATATTTGAAATGTAAAAATATTTTACTTTCATTTTATTGATTAGCTTTCACTGTGAAAATTTGGATAGCAACATCTAGACAGAAATATTTCCAAATTAAAAATTATGTTTATCATTTAGGTGGACATTTATTAAGTTTGCTATACCAGTTTTGTGGCGTAAAAATGTTGCAAGTTATGCCCATGTGCGACATTTGATGAGCCTCGCTACTTTTAGAAATGGAGTGAAAAGTAGCTCAGGATTTCAGATTAGAACACATTTAAGTCTCATTTATGATGTGCAACAAAAAAAGTCTCAAAACAGTCGCATCTGCACACCAGGCAAACTCCTGGCGTACTTTTACAGACATAGGCGTACAACACATTGCACTTGCGCCAATTATATGATTATTTTGAACCATTTCATAAATTTGGCGCAACCTAACAAATCAGACAGAATTGTCTTCCTCTAGTCTGTTTCTCACACAATGATTAAAGTTAAGTGAATTGAAGCTGACAAAGTGGAATTCTTTTAGAATTTCAGGAAAAATTTGATTTGCAATGAATGCGAATTTCCTCACGCTTCATGGTAACGAATCGTAATGGTTCCTACCATCACGGCTACAATGGCAGCTACACGTGTGAGGACATGGAGCAAGGAACTCTGGGAAGGCGGGATGACCCATAATGCCATGCATGCAGCCAATCAGCAGCCAGCCAGCCCGGGATGTCTCAGCCTTATAAATGCAGCGGCCATCTTAGATACTGCCATTCACAATCGTACTTTGTTCAGGTACAGACGCGTATGCAGATGCTAGGGAGAGTGAAAGAAAAACAAATTGTTAAAAAAAAAAAAGGAAAGAAGAGATTTGCTAGTGCAGGGAAAGGATAGTGAGAGGAATCATTTTACAGGCAGGGAGAGACGTGTGCAGATTTTAGAGAGAGTCATAGGAAAATCCTCATTGTGAAAAAAAGGAATTTACAAGTGCATGGAAACATTACTTGGGGATCAGATAGTCTCATAATACAGGTCTGTCATTCGAGCAATTAGTTATTGGGGTGCAAATGCTATGTTGAAAAGCCTTTAGTGGCTTTTATCTGTGGAAAAAGATAAATATATACGCAGGTCACTTTTGTTGTTATTTACGCTAAAATCATTTGCAGTCATTTCTTGTGAAAGAGTATTGGGAGGTATTTCAGTAATACACGAAACATTTAAACGCACTGCACTGTAGCAGTGATATCTGTTGAAAGCATATAGGGGCTTATTTCATTAAAAAAGGAAAATATATACGCACAGCACCCTTTAATTGTTTTCTGTTTAAAGTGTATAGTGGCCTTTTTCCGTCCAACAAGAAATATATATTCTTGGGTCACTTGTGCAGTTATTTCTGGTGAAAGGGTATAGGGGTCTATTTCAGTAAAAACAATAAAAATATATATGCACTGCACTGTAGCAGTTATTTAACCGTATAGGGGCCTATTTCATTCATAAAAGAAAAATATATATGCACTTCACTCAGCACCCTTTAATTGTTTTCTGGTTAAAGCGTATAGTGGCCTTTTTTCATCCGACAAGAAAAATATATTCTCTGGTCACTTGTGCAGTTATTTCTGGTGAAAGGGTAAAGGGGCCTATTACAGTTAAAAAAGAAAAATATATACGCATTTCACGGTTGTAATTATTTCTGTTGAAAGCGTGTTGGGTCATATTTCAGTACTACAAGAAAAATATATATACGCATTTCACACTTTAATTGTTTTCTGGTTAAAGCGGATAGTGGCCTTTTTCCGTCCAACAAGAAATATATATTCTCGGGTCACTTGTGCAGTTATTTCTGGTGAAAGGTATAGGGGCCTATGTCAGTAAAAACAATAAAAATATATATGCACTGCACTGTAGCAGTTATTTCTGGTAAAAGCGTATAGGGGCCTTTTTCAGTCCAACAAGAAATATATATTCTTAGGTCACTTTTGCAGTTATTTCTGGTGAAAGCGTATAGGGCCATATTTCAGTTCTAGAAGAAAAATATATTCTCAGTTCACTGTTGCAGTTATATCTGGTAAAACTGGCATATTGCAGTAGAAAAAGAAATATACATTCGCCATTCGCTCCTGCACTTATATCTTCATAAATCTTTATTGATACATATCAGTATAAAAAAAAATGTATTCAGTATTCACTGTTGCAGTTATATGCGGTAAAGCCTTTAGTGGCGTATTTCTGTACAAAAATCAAGATATATTCAGTGTTCAGCACTGCAGTTATATGTGGGAAAGTCCTTTTTGCAGTATGGACTGAATTACGTTGTGTTGAAATTTTGTATTTATGTTTCACACACTGTGCGATTACGTGACAACGTCCATAAGAACGGTGCACCAATATAGGTGAATACATTATGCACTAACCCTGCACAAAAATGCGAGCTACTTCACACCAGCTCGCATCTATCTGTGGTGTTGCTTACTGGACACTATGGGAACTTTTCTGCAGCACAGAAACCGCACGAGGATCGCATCTCGCTCTTCCTGCGCAGACCTACTTCCTCCCATTCACTTCAGATCACTCCGCATCAGGCGCCATTTTTTTTTCTAAATCTGACAGCCTATAAGCCTCGGTTGAAAAGCCTTTAGTGGCGTATATATGTGAAAAAAGAAAAATATATTTGGCGTTCACTGTAACCACGATCTGCTGCCGGCAAACAATGAGGAGGAGATCGCTGCATGTAAATACAGCACATGCAGCAAAAAGAAAAAGATATTCGGCATTAAGCGCTGCACTTATATGCAGTAAAATCTTGTTTGAGATATTTTGGTGAAAAAAAACATCTTGTATTCATCATTAAGCGCTGCATTTATATGCGGTAAAGTGTTTTTTTTTTTCAATTATTTCGGTGGAGAAGAAACTTGTATTCAGCATCAAGAGTTGTACTTATATGCGGTAAAATCTTTTTTGAATTATTTCGGTGGAAATAAAAATTTCCACCGACTCCATTAACTTCCTCATCTCGTCATTATTATCAGACACACTAACTTTACACACACCTCCCCCAGCTATAGATAATTACCCTGCCATCCTGTTAATAGAGAATTACAGCATGATACCACAATACATTTGATAGGACATTTAGCAATAGTTTAAATTGCCCACATATAGCACATAGTGGGACACTGCATCAAGATGAATCAGGCAGGATTTCCACACACCAATGCCTGATGCATCAGACTAGATCATCTATGGTGCCACACCAAAAATTTGACAAAAGAGACCGGATTCTTCTGGCTACCTGCCTCAGCTACTATTCTGATGCTGTTACCCGCCTGATGCCACACATCTGATGCCAAGTGTTCCTCCTTTCACCCACCATCTTCAGCGGGTATTGGTATTGCCACCCACCTCCACAGTATGTCACCTTGCCACTATGTGGCCTCCTAATGCTGCCGCCACCTCCAGACTCTATCATTGTGCCACTATCTGGCCTACTTATGCTGCTGCCAATTCCAGACTCTGTTATTGTGCCACTCTGTGGCCTACTTATGCTGCTGCCACCTCCACCCTCTGTCATTGTGCCACTCTCTGGCCAACTCATGGTGCTGCCACCTCCACACTCTGTCATTGTGCCGCTCTATGGTCTCCTCATGCTGCCACCACCTTCAGACTCGGTCATTGTGCCACTTGGTGGCCTCCTCATACTTCCACCACCTAAAGACTGTCATTTTACCAATCAGTGGCCTTCTCCTATTGCTGCTGCTACCGCCACCTCCAGACTCTGTCATTGAGTCACTCTCGGGCCTACTCATGCTGCTGCCACCTCCACACTCTGTTATAGTACCACTCTGTGGCCTACTCATGCTGCTACCACCTCCCCACTCTCTCATTGTGCCACTATGTGGCCTCCTGCTGATGCTGCCGACACCTCCACACTCTATCATTGTGCCACTCTGTGGTATCATCATGCTGCATCCACCTCAAGACTCAGTCATTGTGCCACTTGGTGGCCTCCTCATACTGCTTTCACCTCCAGACCCTGGCATAGTGCCACTCTTTGGTCTCCTCATATTGCTTCCACCTCTAGACCATGTCATTGGGCCACTCGGTGGTCTAGTCATATGCTTTCCACCTCACCACTTCATGACTGGTCCACTATTGTGGCTTTCAGTCTGAATGACATCATAATGTATGTGACACTTCTTTGGAACTGTCAGAAGGAAGGAAAAATGAGATGCACAACGGATCCTGTCTGTGTAGAAATCTTTGCGGCCTGTATGGTCCCATCAGAAATTACTTATGATTTGGTAGCCAAAAGCAGGAATGGGTACAAAACACAGAAGACATGCAAATATTCCATTCACGTGTCATCTCTGTTTCAGATCCACTCCATTTTTCTTTTTTTGCCTTTACCAATACTGATGGATTATTGAGCAAATGCTGACCGAGTGAAGGCATTTAATCCACAGACAGGATCCATTTTTTGTGGGTTATTGTTTTGACGGTTTAGAGGAAAGACAAAATAATTGGTGACGTCGACATAAACTTACTGCTGAGACCCCCTCCACTCTGTCAGGGGGGCTCTACTTTGGTGACGTCGACATAAACTTACTGCTGAGACCCCCTCCACTCTGTCAGGGGGGCTCTACTTGTATAAACGTTTAATAAAACGGGTTCTGTTTCCATCTATGTGAAATTAGCTTACGATGGTGTAAAAGGATTACGCTTCTTCTTGTCACTAACATTGACCTGTAAGGCTGAGTTCATACTTGAGTTATTTGGCCCCATGACTGCCCAAATAAGTGAAGTGTGGGAAGTGATTCTAAGAGCGATGGCTGTCATCTGCATGTCATATGGACTCACAGTATTATTTCACTACCAAAGCAAACTCCCTATGTGTGTTACGGCAAGGCACAGTGTTCTACACCACTAAAAAGGCTCTCAGCAGCCAGGAAATAGCCATTTTTTAACGTAATTCGCGGCAAATATATTCGGATCAAATCAAACCCCCCCCAAAAAAAAAAATAATTAAAATCTGCGAATGGAATTTTTGAAAAATTCGCTCATCTCTCACAATGATCTATATGATTTCTTATATGCATTGGGCTCTCTCCAGCATTCAAACCTTGAAAAGCAATCTGAAAACCCACCTCTTCAAGAAAGCCCACTGCATAGCCAAATGAGCTTCCACCACACAGTCAGATGAGCAGCTTTTATCCTCATCTACTGTCTCTTTCCCCTTTCCCTTGTAGATTGTAAGCTGTGTCCTCTCCTCCTTTGTACCAGTCTTTTAATAGCTTCATGAATTATTGTATTTTTATTTTTATATCAGGTACTTCTTAGTTGCACAGCCCATAGAATTATTGCCACAATAATAATGATAGTAGTGGAAAAGGGGCTTAAAAAGGGATAAAGGTGGAACAAACTATGAACTATGAAACTATGAAACAGAAGTAAAAACTATGAAATCAACCTGAAATCTAAAGAAACCTAAGTAGAAAATAGTTGAAGAATTGTTAGAGTACAAGCAGCAATAAACATGGCAATACATACAAATCTAAAGCTTGCCATACACATCAGATAATTGTGTGCTGTGGGAACAAAGGGGAAAATTTACTAATAATGGTGTTTCATACATCAGTCTTAGTAAAAAAAAAAAACAACTGCTAAACTTAGATGCATCAAATTTTTGCATATTTTATGCCATAAATTTAAATTTATGCCAGCTATTATAGTTTTGAACTATATTTTATGCCAGATTGTGGTGTAAATTATAGTAAATCTGGAGGGCCGTGGGTCAAGCTCGCTCTTGCTAAGCCCGCTAACAGAGAAGTGAAAAGTTTCAAAAACATTGCAGCAAATATAGCTTGCACCATCATTTTCAGCAGTTTTTCCATTATTGTGATATGTGGGAAACATTTATAAATGTGCCCCAAAGGATTAAACATGTTAAATGGGGGAAAAGTGCCCCAACGTCTTATGGGGCAAATACTAATGAGTGTTTCTATTATGGAAGCCCTCATTAGTACCGGAGGACCAGGAAGCAGTGAAGGCTCTGTACTTACCGCTTCCTGGTCCTCGGCTTTCAGATGGGGTCTAAGGTGAGGTCTGAATGGGGGTCTGATCTGAGGTCTTATTGGGGTTTTATTAACATTGGGGTATGATTGGAGCTGTCAGCTGAGGTCTGATTAACAATGGGAGTCTGATTGCTGGTCTGTCCTGAGGTCTATTGAAAAATATTTTTCTCTTATTGTCCTCCTCTAAAACCTAGGTGCGTCTTATGGGCCAGTGTATCTTATAAGACAAAAAATATGGTACTTGGAACAGACATAATGATTATGATTTTCCTGTGCTTTTATAAATGCATAATATTTTATCAGCTGTTTAACACTTTACCAAAGCAGTTGCAATTAGCAATTTAGGCAAAAAAAATTGTAAAACTGGAAAGGATTAATCACTAAGTACTGTAATGCTATTTTATACAGTGTAGACTTAACAACTATAAAATGCTATAAAACAATTATAATCATTAAAAGGAAGTGATTGAAAAATCTACTGAGTAATCAATAATTCGCAAATTTGATGAAAATGAGGAACAATTAAGCCTTGATGATTTGTGGTCTTCAATTGTTTCTGTTGCCAGTAAACCCCAGTAATCAATAAGTTGTCGGGAAGAAGACAATAAAGTAAATCCAGTGTAAAGCAAATAAACATTAATGAAACAAAAAACCTTTCAACGGATTTAATCAGAGCACTAACTGAGTAAAACTAAATGATTAATATAGACCAGTAATAAGAAAAAAAAAGTTTCCAATTTTTTCTAAAATGAATAAAATGGCATTTCAAACCTAAAATAGCAATTACAAATGATATTTATATGAAACATAATAAAGCAAACCTGTCAATATGTAATATGAGGAATGACCAACCCCTTTTTATTTTCCTTCAAAAATCCGTGTATGGTGTCCTGCAGACCACACATTAAGAAAGGAGATGAGGGGGGCGGAGCCAGCGCCGGAGCTGCATGGACGTGTGAGTCTGAGCTCTGCAATCCTCACTCGGTTCCCTCACAGCTACCGTTAGCTTCTTGACGAATAGATGGGTAAAATTGGCCAGCAGAAGTCTGGGGACCCCTCCCAACCCCTCAAAACCCCTGCAGGAGGGGGAGACATGGACAAATTTGTTAAAAAGATGACCGCTATATGTGCAGCCAGAGAAGCCAAGATG
This sequence comes from Bufotes viridis, assembly GCA_033119425.1. Lineage (NCBI taxonomy): Eukaryota > Metazoa > Chordata > Amphibia > Anura > Bufonidae > Bufotes > Bufotes viridis. The sequence goes on along the minus strand of CM065591.1, from coordinate 84,577,796 downwards.
GCGCCCGCTGCCTCTAAAGGGACGGAGGACAGCGATCTCGACATACCTGCAGACCAAAGTGATCAAGAGGAGCTGAGAGGCAAAAAAACATCTCTCGATCTCCAGAAAATACCTCGACACAGCACTTCAAAAGGCCCTGGATCCCTTGGTGAGTGAGATGTCCTCACTGCGACAGGATGTACGCCACATAGGAAACAGAGTAGAGTCTCTAGAAGACACACAGGCCGCCATTTTAGAGTTCCAAACCGCTACTTCATCCAGCCTACAGAAATGTCAGCAACATCTCAACACGGTCTACTGTGCACTAGAAGACCAAGAGAACCGAGGAAGTCGAAACAACCTGCGATTTAGGGGGGTCTCAGAATCGGATTCCAATCAAGATCCGGCGGCACTTATAACAACTACATACCATGATCTGCTAGGCCAGAACTGCGCTGGCTCCATAGATATTGAGAGAGCACACAGGGCTCTACGCCCCAAGCCCTCAGCCTCAGAGCCTCCACGGGACATTATTTGTAAGTTCCTCCACTTCCAGGTAAAGGAAGAAATCTTAAACAAAGCCCGCACCTCTGGAGGGGTAAAATTTAATGGTGCCGACATCAGCATCTTTCAAGACTTAGCTCCACTGACACTCCAGAAAAGGAGAAATCTTAAACCCCTAACGGAATGGCTCCGGAATCGCCGGATCCCGTATAGGTGGACCTTCCCCTTCGGCCTTTCTTTCTCCTACCGGGGCCAAAAAGTGACGGTGAAAAAACCATGCAGATCTGGCCCCCGTCTATGATCTACTGGAGACTCAACACATGGACATTGCAAACTGGGAAATGGTCCAAGATCTCACCTCCCTGCCTGATCTACTGAGGATTCTCCCGTTTGAAACCAGGAACACTCCTAAGGCCCAGCGCCAAAAGAAGAAAAACCAACCCCTGACTCCCAGACGCATATCTACTGAGGACCTCTGATTTCCTACAATCCATGTATCTGCATGGAAATGATAACTCACAAGTTGTCCCTGATGACTGTATAATGCTTCTCTTATTGTCCGTGTCCCACTCCTTCTGTCTCCCTATCTTCCCGACTTGTCTCATCGCCTTTTAATCTTTACTTACCTATCCCGATCCATTATTTCACTACATAAACTATCCCTCACCCGCTCTTTTTATAATTCACCCTCACTGCGGGATAACAGTACTCATTTCGCTGCCTGATTGTTTCCTTAGGCTTGATAATTACTATTCATGGTCTCCATGTCATTGAGTGGGAGCATTAAATATTGGTATTTCACAATTACCTTTCATTATCCCTGCCTCCTCATCTTCCCCTGTCCCCATCTTCTGTTTCTACCACCTCTTACCTCCACTCCCCTTTTCCCACTCTTCTAGATATGTTTTCTTTCTTCTATCTCCCCCCCCCCCTTCTTTAATTCACCTCCCTCCCCTTTCCCTCTTCTTGTCCAGACCTGCTTCTCTTTCAAACAGCCCAACAACTCTTTCTCAGGCCGCTGCCCTGAGATCAGTAATCTCTTTTCCCTCTCATTTAAAGTCACAAAGTTGCCCAGAGGGACTGACACCTGAAACTAGTGTATGACACTAATCCCCCCTCATCTTGCACTAGATACACCTCTGTGCAACTGTTTTCTTGTTTTTGTTGCACTCATATTTGTGCTTTTGTTAACTTGTTTTTGTTATATAGGTTCTATGCTGGGATTACTTTCTTGCCGGGTTGGACCTCGCAGATGCTCTCCTTGTTCTATATACGCCTTTTGGTCCTGCAAAGAGATGAGTACCTCTTACCACATTTTACATATGTCTATGCTATTGCTCTTCCACCTGAATTTTGACTCCCTATGATGGCTCTGAAACTTGCATCATACAATGTGAAGGGTTGCAACTCCCCATCGAAGAGGAGCCAAATATTTCAGGTTTTGAAGAGAGAGGGCGCAAATGTAATTTTCCTTCAGGAAACTCATTTTAAAATTGACCACTTCCCAAATCTCTCTTTCTCGTACTTTTCAAACTGGTACCACTGTGGCTCCACCTCCTCTAACTCAAAAGGTGTTAGCATCGGGTTCCAGAAAAAGGTCCCCTTTCTCCTGTTAGACCAACGCAGCGATGCGGAAGGGAGATACCTGTTAATTAAAGGTACTATTGGCCAACAACTTTATACCTTTGTAAATGTCTATGCGCCCAACACTAACCAAACATACTGGATCAAAGTGGTAGTACAACTACTCGATTCCTTCAGCGAGGGCATTACTATTATGGGGGGAGATCTTAGCCTAGTTTTGAACCCGATCCTAGACTCCTCCTCCCACAAATCTGTACACTCTCAAAAAGCTCTCAGTTCACTCTTGCAACACCTCTCACGAGCCCACCTAATAGACGTCTGGCGCTCGCTCAATCCAAACACTGTTGACTATACCTTTTTCTCTCAAGCACATGGTTCGTATCAATGATTATTTCTTCATCTCCCAACAACATCTCTAGCTGTGTACTCAGGCCTCCATTGGACATATAGTGCTATCAGACCACGCACCACTTTACATCCAAATGTCACCTCCTCCTAACTCTAGACCTGCCAAACATTGGCGCCATAATGAACAGCTTTTGAGCGTCCCAGAGGCTGAGTTGAGATTGAGACACGGCCTAGAGGAATATTTTACCAAAAACTGCACCCCGGACGTTTACAAATACACTATCTGGGATGCTCATAAAGCTTTCTTTAGAGGACAATGTATTAGTACTGGTGCCCATATTAAAAAAAACAAGATGAAACAAATAGATGAGCTTCTCAAAAAAATAGCTTCACTAGAAAGCGTTCATAAACGCACTTTACTACAATCTCATCTGGACGAACTGACTGCGGCTAGAGTTTCCCTTAAGAATCTTTTTAACGCCTCCTCAGCAAAATACTACCTACACTCTCAACATAAAATATACGCTCACGGTAACAAGGCCTCAAAATTTATGATGCATAGAATTAAAAAAAGGAGACTTAACAACTATGTTCATAAACTTCAAACACCCGACAACTCCACTACCTTTGACTCTCAGAAGATAGCCTCTCTTTTCCGGGATTTTTATGAAGCTTTATACAACCTACCCTATACTCCTTCTCCTAATTCACAAAACGGAGATAGCCCATCTACTACATCTTTCTTGGGGAAACTGAATCTCCCAAAACTTACAGATTCAGATAGGGAGATCCTAATGGCCCCTTTTACTACAGAAGAACTCCTGGGGGCTATTAAGAACTCACCGAAAGGAAAGAGCCCTGGCCCTGATGGCCTCTTTATTTTCTACTATTCACATTTCAGAGACATCTTAGTACCTCATCTCCTTCCCGTACTTAACAGAGCTTTGCAGGGTACCCCCATGTCAAGTGATATGACTAGAGCCCATATAACATTTATTCCCAAGGAGGGGAAAGACCATACCCAATGCTCTAATTTCAGGCCTATATCCCTCCTTAATATTGACCTAAAGCTATTGGCCAAAATGTTGGCGAACCGCTTGGCACCTATACTGCCATCATTGATCCACAGAGATCAAGTTGGTTTTATCAAACATAGGGAAGGCAAGGACAACACCGCCAGAGTGCTCAACATTCTTCATTATGTACATAAAAAACATTTGCCCTTGGTCCTTAACTCAACACGGCACTTTAGATACTCTCCTCCGTCCTTTGACCTGGATCGAGGCTCTTATATCGCAATCTACCTCTCCTGTCAAATTGATCTCTCAGATCCATAATAGACTTAGGACTACTCCTACCTTCCACACCCCTGACTACATCCGCCTGTGGGAAAAAGACTTGGATAGATCCTTTGATCTCATTGACCTCCGATCCATCTACCTTTCTTCACATTCTTTCTCGCGATGTGTTAAAGTTCAGGAAAACAGCTTTAAAATTTTATCCCGCTGGTATAAAACTCCTGACAAAACCGGTCTTTACTCAGCCCTAGCCTCAGACACATGCTGGAGATGTTCAACGGACAGGGGAACATATTTCCATATTTGGTGGAATTGTCCCGCGTTAGTACCCTGGTGGCGAGAGATTTTTAGGATCAGGAATCAAATCTGTGGGTCATCCTTTCCCATCACCCCGAGATAGCTCTGTTGAATTTATATCCCAAAAGACCAGTTTGGCTGAGGTTCGGCTGTTTAGATATCTGCTTAGCGCAGCAAAACTTCTCTTACCTACCCATTGGTTAACACCAACAGTTCCTTCGTTGGAACAGTGGTACCTCGAAATCGACCAGATATATAGATTGGAGGAATTGTCCTCTTGGGAGTTAAGATCCCACCATGCCTTTGTTAAAGTTTGGACGAGGTGTAGCTCTTACAGAGGGTACCAAAGTTAATCTCTATCCCTTCACCCCCCTTTTTACTATATCCCTTCCATTACTCAGTTCACAAGAGTTCCAAGCTCTGCTTATAGGACATACATTCTCTTGCTCATACTCACCACTTTAGCTACTATGACCAAAAGTCTCTTTAGCTCTGCGGGGTCCACTCGGATTGAGACTGCTGGAGCTATTCAGAGCTCTGTGTACTTAATGTATCTTTATCTAGAAGGTCTCCGACCCCAACTCTGCATACCGGACATGAACCCAGTTTCTTATTGTATTTCTTATTGTATTTCATGCAATTTGAATTTTTTGCAGTACCTAACCACTCTTATCAGGAGGCTACTGTCTTACCCTCCTGAGATCGCATATTTATGTCTCTATCTGTACTATATGCTTTTCATCAATAAAAAGTTTAAAAAAAAAAAAAAAAAAGAAAGGAGATGAGTCCAACCATGGTTGCACCCACTCTTCCCCCGGGACCTAAAGCAGCCAGTCTTTATTTTATGTATATCAAGGGTTGAAACGCCCTACTATAAAACAGTAAAAATGCAAACCTCATATTTGAAATTTAATCGATTAGCTTTGACTGTGAAAATTTGGACAGCAGGAACTTTTCCAAATTTAAAATTTTTAGCATTTAGGTGGACATTTATTAAGTTTGCTATACCAATTTTGTGGCGTAAAAATGTTGAAAGTGGCTCAGGATTTCAGAACACATTTTACAGTGGATATATAAAGTCTACACACCCCTGTTAAAATGTCAGGTTTCTGTGCTGTAAAAAATAAGACAAAGATAAATCACTTCAAAACTTTTTCCACCTTAAATGTGACCTATAAACTGTACCACTCAATTGAAAAACAAAATGAAATCTTTTAGGTGGAGGGAAGAAAACAAAAAAAACATAAAATAATGTGTTTGCATAAGTGTGCACATCCTCTAATAACTGGGGATGTAGCTGTGTTCAGAATTAAGCAATCACTTTGAAAATCATGTTAAATAGGAGTCAGCATACACCTGCCATCATGTAAAGTGCCTCTGATTAAACCCAAATAAAGTTCAGCTGCTCTAGTTGGTCTGTCCTGAAATTTTCTTAGTCGCATCCCACAGCAAAGGCCATGGTCCACAGAGAGCTTCCAAAGCATCAGTGAGATGTCATCATTGTTAAAAGGTATCAGTCAGGAGAAGGGTACAAAAGAATGTCCAAGGCATTAGATATACCATGGAACTCAGTGAAGACAGTCATCATCAAGTGGTGAAAATATGGCACAACAGTGACATTACCAAGAAATGGACGTCCCCCCAAAATTGATGAAAAGACGAGAAGAAAACTGGTCTGGGAGGCTACAGTAGCATTAAAGGAGCTGCAGGAATATCTGGCAAGTACTGGCTGTGTGGTACATGTGACAACAATATCCCATATTCTTCATATGTCTGGGCTATGGGGTAGAGTGGCAAGACAAAAGCCTTTTCTTACGAAGAAAAACATCCAAGCCAAGCTACATTTTACAAAAACACATCTGAAGTCTCCCAAAAGCGTGTGAGAAAAGTTTTTTTGTCTGATGAAACTAAGGCTCCATTCACACGATCGTATCTTGTCTGCAAAAAAACGGATCCGTGTCTGCAAAAAAACGGATCCGTGTCCGCAAAAAAACAGATTGCGTTCCGTTTTTTTGCTGATCAATAGACTTTAATAGGGCTATGTCCTGATTTTCACTGAGGACATGTTTCATTTTTTTTTGCTGAGCTGTGCAATGGAAGAAAAGTGAATGGGACAGCATCTAATCTGCAAAAAAACGGATCCGTTTTTTTGCGGACAAAATACGGTCATGTGAATGGAGCCTAAGGTTGAACTTTTTGGCCATAATTCCAAATAATATGTTTGGTGCAAAAACAACACTGCACATCACCAAAAAAAACACCATACTCACAGTGAAGCATGGTGGTGGCAGCATCATGCTTATGGGCTGTTTTTCTTCAGCTGGAACTGGGGCCTTAGTTGAGATAGAGGGAATTATGAGCAGTTCCAAATACTAGTCAATATTGGCACCATACCTTCAGGCTTCTGCTAGAAAGCTGAACATGAAGATAAACTTCATCTTTCAGCATGACAACGACCCAAAGCATACATCCAAATCAACAAAGGAATGGCTTCACCAGAAGAAGATTAAAGTTTTGGAATGGCCCAGCCAGAGCCCAGACCTGAATTTGATTGAAAATCTATGGGGTGATCTGAAGAGGGCTGTGCACAGGAGATGCCCTTGCAATCTGACAGATTTGGAGTGTTTTTGCAAAAAGAGTGGGCAAATCTTGCCAAGTCAAAATGTGCCATGCTGATAGACTCATACCCCAAAAGACTGATTGCTGCAATAAAATCAAAGGTGCTTTAACAAAGTATTAGTTTAAGGGTGTGCACACTTATGCAACTATATTATTTTATTTTTATATCTTTTCTTCCCTCTACCTAAAAATTTCAGTTTGTTTTTCAATTGAGTTGTACGGTTTATAGGTCACATTAAAGGTGGAAAAGCATTCTGAAAGGATTTATCTTTTTCTCACTTTTTTACAGCACAGAAACCTGACATTTTAACAGGTGTGTAGACTTTTTCTATCAACTGTAAGTCTTATTTATGATGTGCAACAAAAAAGTCTCAAAACATTTGCATCTGCACACCAGGCAAACCCCTTGCGTACTTTTTACAGACATAGGCGTACAACACATTGCACTTGCACCAAACATGATTACTTTGCACCATTTCATAAATTTGGCGCAACCTTAAAAATCAAGGACAGACTTGTCTTCCTCTAGTCTGTTTCTGATACAATGATCTATATGATTTCTTATGTGCATCGGTCTCTCCTTAGCATTTAAACGTTGAAAAGCAATCTGAAAACCCACCTCTTCAAGAAAGCCTACTACATAGCCAAATAAGCCTCCACCATACAGTCAGATGAGCAGCTTTTACCCTCATCTACTGTCTCTTTCCTCTTTGCCTTGTAGATTGTAAGATGTGTCCTCTCCCCTTTGTACCAGTCTTTTATTGCTTCATGATTTATAGTATTTTTTAATCACGGTATGTGTAACCCTTCTTAGATGCACAGCCCAATAGAATTATTGCCACTTTCAAATAATAATAATGATAGTAGTGGAAAAGGGGCTTAAAAGGGGATATAGGTTCAACAGACTGTATATAAAGGATGCTATGAACTATGAAACAGAAGTAAAAACTATGAAAACATCCTGAAATCTAAAGAAACCTAAGCAGAAAATAGTTGAAGACTTGTTAGATTACAACATAAGCAGCAATAAACATGGCAATACACACAAATCTAAAGCTAGATTCTAGATAATTGTGTAAGGTGGGAACAAAGGAGAAAATGTACTAATATTGGTGTTTCATATGTCAGTCTTAGTAAAAAATAAAAATTAAAGCCACTTCTGTGAGATAGATGCAAACTCATTCATTCAGTAAATAAGCACACTCCTAATCTTAATTGCATGAGTCACTTTCCATAGAGGTTCATTATAGATGATACCTACTGTTACTACTGTTACTATTCTACTATTCTAATACTATTACTATGTCATGATTATCTTGACTTTCCATGCCATCTGTACTTGTATATGCAGATATATATTTCTATATGTCATTTTACTTATGTATGAAAAAATCTTATGAATAAAAATGTAATGTTCAAAAAAAAAAAATATTTAAAAACTGCTGAACTAAGATGCATCAAATTTTGGCATATCTTCTACCCTAAATTCAAATCTATGCCAGCTATTGTAGGTTTGAACTATATTTTATGCCAAATTGTGGTTTAAATCAGAGTAAATCTGGAGGGCCATGGGTCACGCTCCCTCTTGCTAAGCCCGCTAATAGAGATGAGCGAACACCTGGAAGTTCGGGTTCGGGTTCTGAATTAAAATAAAATAAAATAAATAAAAATTAACCAATATAAATTGGAGAGAGGTCCCATAGCAGAGAATTATGCGTCATATCACCCGCCACTGGAGAAGGCCACTTTTAGTTATTTCGGCCCCAGCACCCAGACTGAGGAGAGAGGTCCCACAGCAATGAATCATGCGTCATATCACCCACCACTGAAGAAGGCCCCTTTCAGTTATTTCGGCCCCAGCACCCAGACAGAGGAGAGAGGTCCCACAGCAAGGAATAAGGCGTTATATCACCCACCACTGGAGAAGGCCACTTTCAGTTATTTAGGCCACAGCACCCAGTCAGGGGAGAGAGGTCCCACAGCAAGGAATCATGCGTCATATCACCCACCACTGGAGAAGGCCACTTTCAGTTATTTCGGCCCCAACACCCAGACAGAGGAGAGAGGTCCCACAGCAAGGAATCGTGCGTCATATCACCCACCACTGGAGAAGGCCACTTTCAGTTATTTCGGCCCCAGCACCCAGACAGAGGAGAGAGGTCCCACAGCAAGGAATAAGGCGTTATATCACCCACCACTGGAGAAGGCCACTTTCAATTATTTAGGCCCAGCACCCAGACAGAGGAGAGAGGTCCCACAGCAAGGAATCATGCGTCATATCACCCACCACTGGAGAAGGCCACTTTCAGTTATTTCGGTCCCAGCACCCAGACAGAGGAGAGAGGTCCCACAGCAAGGAATAAGGCGTTATATCACCCACCAGTGGAGAAGGCCACTTTCAGTTATTTAGGCCACAGCACCCAGAGAGAGGAGAGAGGTCCCACAGCAAGGATTCATGCGTCATATCACACACCACTGGAGAAGGCCACTTTCAGTTTTTTCGGCCCCAGCACCCAGACAGAGGGGATAGGTCCCACAAACAAGGAATTATGCGTTATATCACCCACCGCTGGAGAAGGCCACTTTCAGATATTTCGGCCCCAGCACCCAGACAGAGGAGAGAGGTCCCACAGCAAGGAATAAGGCGTTATATCACCCACCACTGGAGAAGGCCTCCTAGTTTTGAAACCGATCCTAGACTCCTCCTCCCACAAATCTGTACACTCTCAAAAAGCTCTCAGTTCACTCTTGCAACACCTCTTACGAGCCCACCTAATAGACGTCTGGCGCTCGCTCAATCCAAACACTGTTGACTATACCTTTTTCTCTCAAGCACATGGTTCGTATCAACGCCTTGATTATTTCTTCATCTCCCAACAACATCTCTAGCTGTGTACTCAGGCCTCCATTGGACATATAGTGCTATCAGACCACGCACCACTTTACATCCAAATGTCACCTCCTCCTAACTCTAGACCTGCCAAACATTGGCGCCATAATGAACAGCTTTTGAGCGTCCCAGAGGCTGAGTTGAGATTGAGACACGGCCTAGAGGAATATTTTACCAAAAACTGCACCCCGGACGTTTACAAATACACTATCTGGGATGCTCATAAAGCTTTCTTTAGAGGACAATGTATTAGTACTGGTGCCCATATTAAAAAAAACAAGATGAAACAAATAGATGAGCTTCTCAAAAAAATAGCTTCACTAGAAAGCGTTCATAAACGCACTTTACTACAATCTCATCTGGACGAACTGACTGCGGCTAGAGTTTCCCTTAAGAATCTTTTAACGCCTCCTCAGCAAAATACTACCTACACTCTCAACATAAAATATACGCTCACGGTAACAAGGCCTCAAAATTTATGATGCATAGAATTAAAAAAAGGAGACTTAACAACTATGTTCATAAACTTCAAACACCCGACAACTCCACTACCTTTGACTCTCAGAAGATAGCCTCTCTTTTCCGGGATTTTTATGAAGCTTTATACAACCTACCCTATACTCCTTCTCCTAATTCACAAAACGGAGATAGCCCATCTACTACATCTTTCTTGGGGAAACTGAATCTCCCAAAACTTACAGATTCAGATAGGGAGATCTTAATGGCCCCTTTTACTACAGAAGAACTCCTGGGGCTATTAAGAACTCACCGAAAGGAAAGAGCCCTGGCCCTGATGGCCTCTTTATTTTCTACTATTCACATTTCAGAGACATCTTAGTACCTCATCTCCTTCCCGTACTTAACAGAGCTTTGCAGGGTACCCCCATGTCAAGTGATATGACTAGAGCCCATATAACATTTATTCCCAAGGAGGGGAAAGACCATACCCAATGCTCTAATTTCAGGCCTATATCCCTCCTTAATATTGACCTAAAGCTATTGGCCAAAATGTTGGCGAACCGCTTGGCACCTATACTGCCATCATTGATCCACAGAGATCAAGTTGGTTTTATCAAACATAGGGAAGGCAAGGACAACACCGCCAGAGTGCTCAACATTCTTCATTATGTACATAAAAAACATTTGCCCTTGGTCCTTCTCAGCACTGATGCTGAGAAGGCCTTTGATCGAGTGGGTTGGCATTTCATGTACTCGGTACTGGAATGCCTGAACTTCCCAGACCCCTTTGTCCTTGCCATCTCTGCAATGTATCAGCGAGCCTCCGCTTCCATCCTGGTCAATGACATCCTTTCTGCCCCATTCAACATCCGCAACGGCACCAGACAGGGCTGCCCCCTTTCCCCGCTTTTGTTTGTACTAACGCTAGAACCCTTATTGCAAGCTATACGACTGGATGATGATATTAAGGGTGTCACGTTAGGAGATCAAACGCACAAGACGGCTGCGTTTGCCGACGACATGTTGTTGATAATTAGCAACCCGACATTAGCACTCCCCAAAGTTTATAGGCTCCTAGAGACCTACGGCTCTCTTTCCAATCTCAAGATTAACCACAATAAATCACTAATAATATCCACTGGGATTTCAAACTCTCTTAAAAACACATTGAAATCCTTATCACCCTTTAATTGGTCCACCCCCCATTTAACCTTTCTGGGAATTAAGATATGTACGGACCCGAATCAGTGGTTTGACCTTAACTTTACTCGCCTTCTTAAAACGCTGAAAGAAGATATTGCTCGTCTAGACATGCCCATATTATCCTGGTTTGGACGGAAAAATCTGCTCATGTCATTAATTATCCCCAAATTAACCTATCTCCAGCAAGTTCTCCCCCTCCCTATTCCCTCTAAATATTACGCGGCTCTTCGATCCATCTTCAATTCTTTTATATGGCAAAACAAAAAGGCTCGGAGATCTTACAGTGCTCTGTCCCACCCTAAGGATAGAGGGGGAATCGCTCTCCCTGATCCAGAACTTTATGGCAGAGCGGTGCTCCTGACGAGAGTAATAGACTGGCTGAGACACCCTCCTCATAAAGCTTGGGTAGCAATGGAACAATCCTTATTGGATATGCCTTTTAGGTCTTTCCTACTAGGGAAGAAATCCAGTATTCCCCCAACAGCTAACATTTCCCTTGTTATGAAAGCCACATTCCAAGCCTGGAACTCTATACAGAATTCCAATCTAGGTGTCCCCCTCCCATCTCCCTTACTGACTGTAAAAGACATTTTACATTTGGCTCCTAAAACCCTACTAGACAGTGTCCCTCTGTCCGTCAAAGGTTCGGAAGGGAAGATCGGAGAATTTTACCTGTCAGATGCCCCCATTTCTCATGACTCTATCTGAACTTACTTGGGTGTTGCCCCATCCCATCTTAACTTTATATATTTCCTCAAGGCCTACTTAACTCAACACGGCACTTTAGATACTCTCCTCCGTCCTTTGACCTGGATCGAGGCTCTTATATCGCAATCTACCTCTCCTGTCAAATTGATCTCTCAGATCCATAATAGACTTAGGACTACTCCTACCTTCCACACCCCTGACTACATCCGCCTGTGGGAAAAAGACTTGGATAGATCCTTTGATCTCATTGACCTCCGATCCATCTACCTTTCTTCACATTCTTTCTCGCGATGTGTTAAAGTTCAGGAAAACAGCTTTAAAATTTTATCCCGCTGGTATAAAACTCCTGACAAAACCGGTCTTTACTCAGCCCTAGCCTCAGACACATGCTGGAGATGTTCAACGGACAGGGGAACATATTTCCATATTTGGTGGAATTGTCCCGCGTTAGTACCCTGGTGGCGAGAGATTTTTAGGATCAGGAATCAAATCTGTGGGTCATCCTTTCCCATCACCCCGAGATAGCTCTGTTGAATTTATATCCCAAAAGACCAGTTTGGCTGAGGTTCGGCTGTTTAGATATCTGCTTAGCGCAGCAAAACTTCTCTTACCTACCCATTGGTTAACACCAACAGTTCCTTCGTTGGAACAGTGGTACCTCGAAATCGACCAGATATATAGATTGGAGGAATTGTCCTCTTGGGAGTTAAGATCCCACCATGCCTTTGTTAAAGTTTGGACGAGGTGTAGCTCTTACAGAGGGTACCAAAGTTAATCTCTATCCCTTCACCCCCCTTTTTACTATATCCCTTCCATTACTCAGTTCACAAGAGTTCCAAGCTCTGCTTATAGGACATACATTCTCTTGCTCATACTCACCACTTTAGCTACTATGACCAAAAGTCTCTTTAGCTCTGCGGGGTCCACTCGGATTGAGACTGCTGGAGCTATTCAGAGCTCTGTGTACTTAATGTATCTTTATCTAGAAGGTCTCCGACCCCAACTCTGCATACCGGACATGAACCCAGTTTCTTATTGTATTTCTTATTGTATTTCATGCAATTTGAATTTTTTGCAGTACCTAACCACTCTTATCAGGAGGCTACTGTCTTACCCTCCTGAGATCGCATATTTATGTCTCTATCTGTACTATATGCTTTTCATCAATAAAAAGTTAAAAAAAAAAAAAAAAAAGAAAGGAGATGAGTCCAACCATGGTTGCACCCACTCTTCCCCGGGACCTAAAGCAGCCAGTCTTTATTTTATGTATATCAAGGGTTGAAACGCCCTACTATAAAACAGTAAAAATGCAAACCTCATATTTGAAATTTAATCAATTAGCTTTGACTGTGAAAATTTGGACAGCAGGAACTTTTCCAAATTTAAAATTTTTAGCATTTAGGTGGACATTTATTAAGTTTGCTATACCAATTTTGTGGCGTAAAAATGTTGAAAGTGGCTCAGGATTTCAGAACACATTTTACAGTGGATATATAAAGTCTACACACCCCTGTTAAAATGTCAGGTTTCTGTGCTGTAAAAAATAAGACAAAGATAAATCACTTCAAAACTTTTTCCACCTTAAATGTGACCTATAAACTGTACCACTCAATTGAAAAACAAAATGAAATCTTTTAGGTGGAGGGAAGAAAACAAAAAACATAAAATAATGTGTTTGCATAAGTGTGCACATCCTCTAATAACTGGGGATGTAGCTGTGTTCAGAATTAAGCAATCACTTTGAAAATCATGTTAAATAGGAGTCAGCATACACCTGCCATCATGTAAAGTGCCTCTGATTAAACCCAAATAAAGTTCAGCTGCTCTAGTTGGTCTGTCCTGAAATTTTCTTAGTCGCATCCCACAGCAAAGGCCATGGTCCACAGAGAGCTTCCAAAGCATCAGTGAGATGTCATCATTGTTAAAAGGTATCAGTCAGGAGAAGGGTACAAAGAATGTCCAAGGCATTAGATATACCATGGAACTCAGTGAAGACAGTCATCATCAAGTGGTGAAAATATGGCACAACAGTGACATTACCAAGAAATGGACGTCCCCCAAAATTGATGAAAAGACGAGAAGAAAACTGGTCTGGGAGGCTACAGTAGCATTAAAGGAGCTGCAGGAATATCTGGCAAGTACTGGCTGTGTGGTACATGTGACAACAATATCCCATATTCTTCATATGTCTGGGCTATGGGGTAGAGTGGCAAGACAAAAGCCTTTTCTTACGAAGAAAAACATCCAAGCCAAGCTACATTTTACAAAAACACATCTGAAGTCTCCCAAAGCGTGTGAGAAAAGTTTTTTGTCTGATGAAACTAAGGCTCCATTCACACGATCGTATCTTGTCTGCAAAAAAACGGATCCGTGTCTGCAAAAAAACGGATCCGTGTCCGCAAAAAAACAGATTGCGTTCCGTTTTTTTGCTGATCAATAGACTTTAATAGGGCTATGTCCTGATTTTCACTGAGGACATGTTTCATTTTTTTTGCTGAGCTGTGCAATGGAAGAAAAGTGAATGGGACAGCATCTAATCTGCAAAAACGGATCCGTTTTTTTGCGGACAAAATACGGTCATGTGAATGGAGCCTAAGGTTGAACTTTTTGGCCATAATTCCAAATAATATGTTTGGTGCAAAAACAACACTGCACATCACCAAAAAAACACCATACTCACAGTGAAGCATGGTGGTGGCAGCATCATGCTTATGGGCTGTTTTTCTTCAGCTGGAACTGGGGCCTTAGTTGAGATAGAGGGAATTATGAGCAGTTCCAAATACTAGTCAATATTGGCACCATACCTTCAGGCTTCTGCTAGAAAGCTGAACATGAAGATAAACTTCATCTTTCAGCATGACAACGACCCAAAGCATACATCCAAATCAACAAAGGAATGGCTTCACCAGAAGAAGATTAAAGTTTTGGAATGGCCCAGCCAGAGCCCAGACCTGAATTTGATTGAAAATCTATGGGGTGATCTGAAGAGGGCTGTGCACAGGAGATGCCCTTGCAATCTGACAGATTTGGAGTGTTTTTGCAAAAAAGAGTGGGCAAATCTTGCCAAGTCAAAATGTGCCATGCTGATAGACTCATACCCCAAAAGACTGATTGCTGCAATAAAATCAAAAGGTGCTTTAACAAAGTATTAGTTTAAGGGTGTGCACACTTATGCAACTATATTATTTTATTTTTATATCTTTTCTTCCCTCTACCTAAAAAATTTCAGTTTGTTTTTCAATTGAGTTGTACGGTTTATAGGTCACATTAAAGGTGGAAAAGCATTCTGAAAGGATTTATCTTTTTCTCACTTTTTTTTACAGCACAGAAACCTGACATTTTAACAGGTGTGTAGACTTTTTCTATCAACTGTAAGTCTTATTTATGATGTGCAACAAAAAAAGTCTCAAAACATTTGCATCTGCACACCAGGCAAACCCCTTGCGTACTTTTACAGACATAGGCGTACAACACATTGCACTTGCACCAAACATGATTACTTTGCACCATTTCATAAATTTGGCGCAACCTTAAAAATCAAGGACAGACTTGTCTTCCTCTAGTCTGTTTCTGATACAATGATCTATATGATTTCTTATGTGCATCGGTCTCTCCTTAGCATTTAAACGTTGAAAAGCAATCTGAAAACCCACCTCTTCAAGAAAGCCTACTACATAGCCAAATAAGCCTCCACCATACAGTCAGATGAGCAGCTTTTACCCTCATCTACTGTCTCTTTCCTCTTTGCCTTGTAGATTGTAAGATGTGTCCTCTCCCCCTTTGTACCAGTCTTTTTATTGCTTCATGATTTATAGTATTTTTTAATCACGGTATGTGTAACCCTTCTTAGATGCACAGCCCAATAGAATTATTGCCACTTTCAAATAATAATAATGATAGTAGTGGAAAAGGGGCTTAAAAGGGGATATAGGTTCAACAGACTGTATATAAAGGATGCTATGAACTATGAAACAGAAGTAAAAAACTATGAAAACATCCTGAAATCTAAAGAAACCTAAGCAGAAAATAGTTGAAGACTTGTTAGATTACAACATAAGCAGCAATAAACATGGCAATACACACAAATCTAAAGCTAGATTCTAGATAATTGTGTAAGGTGGGAACAAAGGAGAAAATGTACTAATATTGGTGTTTCATATGTCAGTCTTAGTAAAAAATAAAAATTAAAGCCACTTCTGTGAGATAGATGCAAACTCATTCATTCGTAAATAAGCACACTCCTAATCTTAATTGCATGAGTCACTTTCCATAGAGGTTCATTATAGATGATACCTACTGTTACTACTGTTACTATTCTACTATTCTAATACTATTACTATGTCATGATTATCTTGACTTTCCATGCCATCTGTACTTGTATATGCAGATATATATTTCTATATGTCATTTTACTTATGTATGAAAAAATCTTATGAATAAAAATGTAATGTTCAAAAAAAAAAATATTTAAAAACTGCTGAACTAAGATGCATCAAATTTTGGCATATCTTCTACCCTAAATTCAAATTTATGCCAGCTATTGTAGGTTTGAACTATATTTTATGCCAAATTGTGGTTTAAATCAGAGTAAATCTGGAGGGCCATGGGTCACGCTCCCTCTTGCTAAGCCCGCTAATAGAGATGAGCGAACACCTGGAAGTTCGGGTTCGGGTTCTGAATTAAAATAAAATAAAATAAATAAAAATTAACCAATATAAATTGGAGAGAGGTCCCATAGCAGAGAATTATGCGTCATATCACCCACCACTGAAGAAGGCCCCTTTCAGTTATTTCGCCCCAGCACCCAGACTGAGGAGAGAGGTCCCACAGCAAGGAATCATGCGTTATATCACCCACCACTGGAGAAGGCCACTTTCAGTTATTTAGGCCACAGCACCCAGTCAGGGAGAGAGGTCCCACAGCAAGGAATCATGCGTCATATCACCCACCACTGGAGAAGGCCACTTTCAGTTATTTCGGCCCCAGCACCCAGACAGAGGAGAGAGGTCCCACAGCAAGGAATCGTGCGTCATATCACCCACCACTGGAGAAGGCCACTTTCAGTTATTTCGGCCCCAGCACCCAGACAGAGGAGAGAGGTCCCACAGCAAGGAATAAGGCGTTATATCACCCACCACTGGAGAAGGCCACTTTCAATTATTTAGGCCCAGCACCCAGACAGAGGAGAGAGGTCCCACAGCAAGGAATCATGCGTCATATCACCCACCACTGGAGAAGGCCACTTTCAGTTATTTCGGTCCCAGCACCCAGACAGAGGAGAGAGGTCCCACAGCAAGGAATAAGGCGTTATATCACCCACCAGTGGAGAAGGCCACTTTCAGTTATTTAGGCCACAGCACCCAGAGAGAGGAGAGAGGTCCCACAGCAAGGATTCATGCGTCATATCACACACCACTGGAGAAAGCCACTTTCAGTTTTTTCGGCCCCAGCACCCAGACAGAGGGATAGGTCCCACAAACAAGGAATTATGCGTTATATCACCCACCGCTGGAGAAGGCCACTTTCATATATTTCGGCCCCAGCACCCAGACAGAGGAGAGAGGTCCCACAGCAAGGAATAAGGCGTTATATCACCCACCACTGGAGAAGGCCACTTTCAGTTATTTAGGCCCAAGCACCCAGGCAGAGGAGAGAGGTCCCACAGCAAGGAATAAGGCGTTATGTCACCCACCACTGGAGAAGGCCACCTTCAGTTATTTAGGCCCCAGCACCCAGACAGAGGAGAGGTCCCACAGCAAGGAATCATGCGTCATATCACCCACCACTGGAGAAGGCCACTTTCAGTTATTTCGGCCCCAGCACCCAGACAGAGGAGAGAGGTCCCACAGCAAGAAATAAGGCGTTATATCACCCACCATTGAAAAAGGCCACTTTCAGTTATTTCGGCCCCAGCACCCAGACAGAGGAGAGAGGTCCCACAGCAGAGAATCATGCGTCATATCACCCACCTCTGGAGAAGGCCACTTTCAGTTATTTAGGCTCTGGCGCCCAGATTGAGGAGAGGTTCATTCAACTTTGGGTTGCACCGCAAGATCATGATAAAGTTAAAAAAATGAGGATTCAATAAAGAAGTGCCCCGGAGTACAAGAATACATGGTTGAGGGGAGGCAGTTATAAATGTCTATTCTGCACAAGGGAGGGACAGGTCCTGTGGGATCCATGCCTGGTTCATTTTTATGAGCGTCAGCTTGTCCACGTTGGCTGTGGACAGGCGGCTGAGTTTGTCAGTAATGACGCCCCTGCCGTGCTGAATACACGTTGAGACAAAACGCTGGCCGCCGGGCAGGGAGTACCTCCAAGGCATAAAATGCTAACTCTGGCCATGTGGACAATTTGGAGACCCAGAAGTTGAATGGGGCCGAACCATAAGTCAGTACGTGGAGGGTGTGCAGACGTACTGTTCAACCATGTTAGTGAAATGCTGCCTCCTGCTAAAACATTCCGTATCAGGTGGTGGTGCAGTTAGCTGTGGCGTGGAGACAAAACTTTTCCACATTTCTGCCATGCTAACCCTGCCCTCAGAGGAGCTGGCTGTGACTCAGCTGCGTTGGCGACCTCTTGCTCCTCCTCTGCCTTCGCCTTGGGCTTCCACCTGTTCCCCTATGACATTTGGGAATTCTCTCAGGAGCGCGTCTACCAGTGTGCGCTTGTACTCGAGCGTCTTCCTATCACGATCCAGTGCAGGAAGTAAGGTGGGCACATTATCTCTGTTAAGGGAGATCCAGCAGGGTGGCAACCCAGTAGTCCGCACACGTTAAAATGTGGGTAACTCTGCTGTCGTTGCACAGGCACTGCAGCATGTAGTCGCTTATGTGTGCCAGGCTCCACAGAGGTAAGGACAAGCTGTCCTCTGTGGGAAGCGTATCGTTATCGTCCTCCGTATCCCCACAGCCACGCACCAGTGATGGGCCTGAGCTGTGTCGGGTGCCACCCCGCTGTGAACCTGCTTCACCCTCATCCTCCTCCACCTCCTCCTCATCCTCCTCGTCCTTCAGTAGTGGGCCCTGGCTGGACACATTTGTACTTGGCCTCTGCTGTTGCAAAAAACTTCCCTCTGAGCCACTTCTAACAGACTGGCCTGAAAGTGCTAAAAATGACCCCTACTCCTCCTCTTCCTCCTCCTCCTGGGCCACCTCCTCTTCCATCATCGCCCTAGGAGTTTTCTAAAGGAGACATAGAAGTGGTATTGTAACGCTGATAACGGTGTCATTGCCACTGGCCATGTTGGTGGAGTACTCGAAACAGCGCAACAGGGCACACAGGTCTCGCATGGAGGCCCAATCATTGGTGGTGAAGTGGTGCTGTTCCGCAGTGCGACTGACGCGTGCGTGCTGCAGCTGAAACTCCACTATGGCCTGCTGCTGCTCACACAGTCTCTCCAGAATGTTCAAGGTGGAGTTCCACCTGGTGGGCACGTCCCATATGAGGCAGTGAGCTGGAAGGCCGAAGTTACGCTGTAGCACAGACAGGCGAGCAGCTGCAGGATGTGAACGCCGGAAGAGCGCACAGACGGCCCGCATTTTATGCAGCAGCTCTGACATGTCGGGGTAGTTGTGAATTAACTTCTGCACCGCCAAATTTAGCACATGCGCCAGGGATGTGGGTCAAAGGGATGTGCGTCAGACCGGCTAGTCCCAGAGCTGCAACGAAATTTCGCCCATTATCGCACACCACCAGGCCGGGCTTGAGGCCCACCAGCAGAAACCACTCGTCGGTCTGTTGTTCAATACCCCGCCACAACTCCTGCGCGGTGTGGGGCCTGTCCCCCAAACATATGAGTTTCAGAATGGCCTGCTGACATTTACCCCGGACTGTGCTGAAGTTGGTGGTGAAGGTGTGTGGCTGACTGGATGAGCTGGTGGAAGCAGAGGAGGAGAAAGCCGAGTAGGAGGAGGAGGCTACAGGAGGCAAAGAATTATGCCCTGCGATCCTTGGCGGCGGAAGGACGTGCGCCAAGGAACACTCTACCTGGGGACCAGCCGCCACTACATTTACCCAGTGTGCAGTTAGGGATATATAGCGTCCCTGGCTGTGCTTACTGATCCAAGTATCTGTGGTTAGGTGGACCTTGCCACAGATGGCGTTATGCAGTGCACACTTGATTTTATCGGATACTTGGTTGAGCAGGGAAGGCACGGCTGTCTTGGAGAAGTAGTGGCGGCTGGGAACAACATACTGTGGGACAACCATGGACATCAGCTGTTTGAAGCTGTCTGTGTCCACCAGCCTGAATGACAGAATTTCAAAGGCCAGTAGTTTAGAAATGCTGGCATTCAGGCCCAGGGCTCGAGGGTGGCTAGGTGGGAATTTACGCTTTCTCTCAAGGTTTGTGAGATGGAGAGCTGAACGCTGACGTGTGACATGGTGGAGATGCTTGATGACGCAGGTGGTGGTGTCGGTGGCACATCCTCTGTTTGGTGGGCGGCAGGTGCCAACGTTCCTCCTGAAGCGGAAGAAGGCGTTTACTCCACTGCAGTTCATGCTTTGCATGTAGATGCCTGGTCATGCAGGTTGTGCTAAGGTTTCGAACGTTAATGCCTCGCTTCAGGCTCTGATGGCACAGCGTGCAAACCACTCGGGTCTTGTCGTCAGCACATTGTTTATAGAAGTGCCATGCCAGGGAACTCCTTGAAGCTGCCTTTGGGGTGCTCTGTCCCTGGTGGCGGTGGCCAGTAGCAGGCGAACTCTCTTGGCGGCGGCTGTTCTGCTTTTGCCCCCTGCTCCCTCTTTTGTTATGCTTTTGGCTCGGTCTCATCACTGCCTCTTCCTCTAAACTATGAAAGTCAGTGGCACGAACTTCATTCCATGTGGGTCTAGGACCTCATCGTCCCCTGCATCGTCTTCCACACAGTCTTCCTCCCTGATCTCCTGTTCGGTCTGCACACTGCAAAAGACACAGCAGTTGGCACCTGTGTTTCGTCATCATCTGACATGTGTGGACTCCGATGAGGTGGTATTCCCATGTCCTCATCATCAGGAAACATCAGGAAGGGCTAGGCGGATTCCCTTGGGAAACCCTGCCAGCAGAGACTTCAAACAGCATAAGAGACTGCTGCATAACTTGAGGCTCAGACAGTTTCCCTGATATGCATGGGGGTGATGTGACAGACTGATGAGCTTGGTTTTCAGGCGCCACCTGTGCGCTTTCTGCAGAAGACTGAGTGGGAGATAATGTTGTGAACATGCTGGATCTACTGTCGGCCACTTAATTGACTTGCGCCTCTACCTGCTCAGGCCTTACCATCCTTAGAATGGCATTGGGCCCCACCAAATATTGCTGTAAATTCTGGCGGGTACTGGAACCTGAGGTAGTTGGTTCACTAGGACGTGTGGCTGTGGCAGAATGGCCACGTCCTCTCCCAGCACAAGAGGGTACACTAACACCACCACGACCGCGTCCTCGTCCCTTACTAGATGTTTTCCTCATTGTTACCGTTCACCAAACACCACAATAAGAAAAAAATATTTGGCCCAATGTATTGATTTCAAATTCAGGCCTTTTTTACAGGCACCTAACACTATCTGCCTATTTATTTATGTAGCGTACTACACTAATCCAAGCACAGCAGTAACCACTGCTTTCGGGAATATCTCTTTTAGGGCTAGTATTTAGGCCCTGGATTAAAGGTATCCTTTTATGGACAGATTTACACTTGGAGATGAATAGTAGCGTTAGAAAAAATATGTAGGATTATGCCTTCAGCAATTGTATTTTAACACTTTGTGTAATATACCCTTTAACGGACAGAAATACAATGGGAGATGCACGGTAGCGTGTGAAGTTAATGAGGATGACCCTCTCAGCACTTGTATATACAAATTGAGTGTAATATACCCTTTTATGGACAGATTAACACTTGGCCTGATACAGCTGGGACACCAGATTCATGGTATTGCTATTTTGGCAATTGAATTTCACCCCAGAACAAAATATATGTTTTGGCGGATACTATTATACTTTGCCAGCCACAGCTGAAACCACTGATTTATTGTATTGCTATTCTGGCAATTGAATTTCACACTAGAACAAAATATACCCTTTTACGGACAGAATAACACTTGGCCTGCAACTGCAGGGACACCAGATTCAGGGTATTGCTATTTTGGCAATTAAATTTCACCCCACAACAAAATATATGTTTTGGTGGACACTATTATACTTTGCCAGCCACAGCTGAAACCACTGATTTATGGTATTGCTATTTTGGCAATTAAATTTCACCCCAAAACAAAATAGACCCTTTACTGACAGATTAACACTTGGCCTGCAACAACTGGGACACCAGATTCAGGGTATTGCTATTTTGGCAATTGAATTTCACCCCAGAACAAAATATACCCTTTTACAGACAAATTAACACTTGGCCTGCAACAGCTGGGTCACCAGATTCAGGGTATTGCTACTTTGGCAATAGAATTTCACCCCAGAACAAAATATACCCATTTATGGACAGATTAACACTTGGCCTGCAACAGCTGGGACACCAGATTCAGGGTATTGCTATTTTGGCAATTTTATTTCACCCCAGAACTAAATATACCCTTTACGGACAAATTAACACTTGGCCTGCAACAGCTGGGACACCAGATTCAGGGTATTGCTATTTTGGCAATTGAATTTCACCCTAGAACAAAATATACGTTTTGGCGGACACTATTATAGTTTGGCAGCCAGTGCTGGGACACCACATTTAGAGGATTGCTATTTTGGAAATTGAATTTCACCCCAGAACAAAATATATGTTTTGGTGGACACTATTATACTTTGCTAGCCAGTGCTGCGACACCAGATTTAGGGGATTGCCATTTTGGCAATTGAATTTCACCACAGAAAATAATCTATCCTTTGCCAGACAGCAGACAGTATTATACTTGGCTAGCCAAAGCTGGAACAACAGATTTAGGGGATTGGTATTTTGGCAATTGTATTTAACCCCTTAATAAAATATAGAAATTGCTATCCTGAGTTTCTAGGGGTGACAATAAGCACAGCCAAGCCTCTGATATAGGATATAACAAAAAAAAAAAAAAACTAGTATTGATGGATTGATGGACTTGGTGGCAGCTTGATCTGGTGCAACACAAAATGGCCGCCGATCACCCCAGAAAAAAAGTGACAGAAAAACGCTCTGTGCAGCCTAAAAACCAGTGAGCAAGTAACTAGCAAAAGTTGAATCTTTCACAGCTGACTGTACTTCATTAGGTGCTTTTGCTGACTTTTCCCTGCCTAATCTCGCCCTAACAGCAGCTGCGTCTCTCCCTACACTAATCAGAGCAGTGTGACGTGCGGCACTACGTGACTCCAGCATAAATAGAGGCTGGGTCACATGCTGCACTTGGCCAATCACAGCCATGCCATTAGTAGGCATGGCTGTGATGGGCTCTTAGGGCAAAAGTAAAACGCTAGCTGATTGGCTGCTGTGCAGCCCTTCAGAAAGCGGGAAGAGATCGCCGAACAATGAACACGAACCCGAACTTTTTGAAAGGTTCGGGTTCGGGTCCGTGTCCCGAACACCCCAAATTTCGTTACGAACCCGAACTATGCTCGAACTGTTCGCTCAACACTACCCGCTAACAGAGAAGTGAAAAGTTGCAAAACTATGCCTCAAATATAGCTTGCACCATGATTTTCATCTGTTTTTGCCCCTATTGTGATATGTTAGAAACATTTATAAATGTGCCCCAAAGGATTAAACATGTTAAATGGGGGAAAAGTGGACCTTTCACTGAAATACTTACACTACACTCCTGAGCGGCCCCCGCTGCAGTCCAGGCAACAGGTTTTTTTTAAAATATCCCCCGGTTCATCCGCTCTGGTCCCTGTTAGTTCTCACATGCGGCAATTCTTTGTATGAGGGGGGACTTGTCTTTTGCCTGGGGAGTGGTTTTCCTCTCCCTGGCTGCGAGCCGAGCGCTATGATTGGCTGCGCTCGCACCCAGGGAAAGGAAAACCACTCCCCAGGCAAAAGACAAGTCCCCGCCTCATACAAAGAATTGCCACATGTGAGAACTAACGTGGACTGGAACAGATGAACAGGGGATTTTTGAAAAACTGTTGCCTGGACCGCAGCAGGCCGCCCAGGAAGGTAGTGTAAGTATTTCACTACCTCAATCCAAAGTGAAAGGTCCTCTGGAAAAATGCCCCAGGGTCTTATGGAGCGAATACTAATGAGAACCAGGAAGCAGTGAAGGCTCTGTTCTAACCGCTTCCTGGTCCTCGGCTGTCAGATGGGGTCTGAGGTCTGATTGGGGGTCTGATGTGAGGTCTTATTGTGGTCTAATTAACATTGGGGGTATGATTGAAGCTGTCAGCTAAGGTAAGGTGTGATTGCTAGTCTGACCGGAGGTCTAATGAAAAATATTTTTCTCTTATTGTCCTCCTCTAAAATGTAGGTGCATCTTATGGGCCGGTGTATCAAGATGTTATGATCTGAAACGCGTAGATATGGAATTGTTCTGCTTGTTTTTATTTGCACTGTTCCAATAAAGAAGTAATATGTTTGTATTAGAAGCTGGATGAAAGCTTTTTTCCATTTAACCCTTAGAGGACGATTTTCCATTTTTGTGTTTTCGTTTTTCACTTCCGGCCTTCTCAGAGTTATAACTTCATAATTTTGCTACACCTTTTTTTTTTTACAGCATTCACTTTGTGGTAAAATTGACTTGTTACCTTAAGGCTACATGCACGTGTGTATTTTGTGGATCCGCTCTGTGTGCCTTCCGCAATTTGAGGAACGGACTGAAGGGCCCATTATAGAGATGCCTATTTTTGTCCGCAAAATGGACAAGAATAGGACATGTTGTTGCTTTTTGCGGGGCCGCGAACGGAGCAACGGATGCGGACAGCACGCGGAGTGCTGTCCGCATCTATTGTGGCCCCATTAAAGTGAATGCGTCTGCGCCCGAGCTGCAAAATATCCGGCTCGTGAACATAAGGCCTTATTCTCCAGGTCAGTACAGTTACAAAGATACCACACTTGTATAGTCTTTCTTGCATTTTAATACTGAGAAAAAATTAAAAACCTTGAATATTTTTTTCATAACAATATTCTGACCCCTATAATTTTTTTGTAGTTATGCATATGGGGCTGCATGACGGCTTATTTATTTTTACGGGGTTATCTGTACTTTTCATTCATACAATTTTGAAGTGTGTGTCACTTTTTAATCACTTTTTATGAAAAATCTTTGGGGGAGTTGAAGTGACAAAAAATGTTGAATTGTCCGTTTTTTTTTTTTTTCGTTACACGATTCACCATATGGGACTAATGTTATATTTTAATAATACAGGCTTTTTTGAACACGGTGATGCCCCTGATGTGTATTTTTTATTGGTTAAGTATTTTTATTTCCATTTTGTGGAAGATGGGTTATAATGGAACTCTATTATGGATTCTTAATGCTGGTGAGAACCTGCCCAAACAGGTTCTCTGATCTGACCCGGGGAGCGCTGTTATGGGAGCTGGAGGGCATGGCTCCCGCTTCGAGACTGCTCAGATGCCATGGTCACATTTGACCAGGACCCATCAGGGGTAAAATATATGCAATCAGCCTTGTGGCTGATCTCACACATGTGCCAAGGATCTCTGCTGTTTGAAAAAGCAGAAACCCAGCGACTATGGCACCCACTACACATGCGAGTGGGTACCATGTTTAAAGACTAGACTTCTGCCTTACATATACAGAGGAGGGTACATAGGGATTAATGAAGCAGAGTTTTTTGTTAATTTTTTCAACTCAGTATTTCAAAATATACATTTTTAAAGTTTCCATCACAATAGCCATATGAGAGCAAGTTTTTTTGTGAGATGAGCTGTATTTTTAAATGGCACCATTTTGGGGTAGATGTAATGTACTGTAGAATTTTATTTTGTTAGGGGGGAAGGGGTTAAAAATCACAGCAATTCCACCTTTGTTTACTTTTGCTTTTATAGTTCTCCCTATGCAGTATAAGTATTGTTAGGTTTGTTACAATACCACAGTTAGATATTTATTTATTTTTTTGTATTGTTAAACAAAAGCAACAGATTTTTGAAAATAAGTTTTCCTTTGATAAAGATTAGAGATGAGCGAATTTTAAAAAAATCAATTCACGGGTTCGCACAATTTTTCTGGAAAAATTCGATTTGAATATATTCGCTGCAAATTTAGTTAAAAAATGGCTATTTCCTGGCTGCTGAGAGAATTTATAGTGGTGTAGAACACTGTGCCTTGCAGTAACATGCGAGTCTGCTTCAGTAATTATACAATACTGTGAGTCCGTATAACATGCAGATGACAGGCATCGCTCTTAGAATCACTGCATACTTCACTTATTCGGGCAGTTACAGGGCCAAAACTGACCAAATAACTCAAGTATGAACTTAGCCTTACAAGTAGATGTTAGCGTCAAGAAGAAGCTCACTCCTTTTACACTCTCGTCAGCTGATTCCACATAGATGTCTACAGAACCTGTTCTTTTAAACACAAGTAGAGCCCCCGACAGAGTGGAGAGGGTGCCAGCTGTAAGTTTGTGTTGACATCACTGATTCATTTTCCCCACTGCTCTGATCCGTCAGAACAAATACCCAGAAAAAAACAATCCTGTCTGTGGAGCATATGCCTTAACTAGGTCAGCATTTGCTCAATAATCCATCAGTATTGCTAATCCACGGAGTTGATCTAAAACAGAGATGACATGTGAATGGAATATGGAATATTTGCATGTCTTCTGTGTTTTGTACCCACTCCTGCTTTTGGCTACCAAATCATAAGCCAATTCTGATTGGACCATACAGGCCTTAAAGCTGCTACACAGACAGGATCTGTTGTGCATCTTGTTTTCCTTCCTCCTGACAGATCAAAAGAAGTGTCAAATAAATGATGATGTTAGTCAGGCCGAAAGCCAAATTATTGGACCAGTCATGAAGTGGGGAGGGTGGGAACAGCATAAGAACTCCACAGAGTGGACCTATGACATAGTGGTGAGGGGAAAGCAGCATGAAGAGACCACAGAGTGGCCCAATAACAGGGTCTAGAGGTGGAAGCAGTATGAAGAGGCTACAGAGTGGCACAATGACTTAGTCTGGAGGTGGCAGCAGCAGGAGGAGACCACAGTGCGGCACAATGACAGAGTCTGGAGGTGGCAGTAGCATGAGGAGACCACAGAGCGGCACAAAGACCGAGTCTGGAGGTGGCAGCAGCATGAGGAGACCATAGAGAGGCACAAAGAAAGAGTCTGAAAGTGGCGGCAGCAAGAATAGGCCGAAGGCGGCACAATGACAGAGTCTGGAGGTGACGGCAGTATGAGGAGGCCACCGAGTGGCACAATAACCGAGTCTGCAGGTGGTGGCAGCATAAGGAGACTACAGAGCGGCACAATGACAGAGACTTGAGGAAGCAGCATCAGGAGGATACCACAAAGTGGAAATGTTACATAGTGTTGAGATGGCAGCAGGAGGAGACCACAGAGTGGCAAGGTAACATAGTTTGGAGGTGGTAGTAGCATCAGGAGGCCACAGAGTGGAAAGAAGACATAGTGTGGATATGGCAGCAGCATGAGGAGACCACAGAGTGGTAAGGTGACAAAATGTGGAGATGGCAGCAGCAGGATACCACAGAGTGGCAAGGTGACATAGTGTGGATATGGCAGCAGGAGGACACCACGGAGTGGCAATGTGTCATAGTTTGGAGGTGGCGGTAGCATCAGGAGGCCACATAAAGGCAAGGTGACATACAGTATGTTAGAGTGGATATGGCAGCAGTAAAAGGAGACCACAGAGTAGCTATGTGACATAATGTGAAGATGGCAGTAGCAGCAGCATCAGGAGGATACTATGTAAGTTGACATAGTTTGGAGATGGCAGAAGCAACAGCATCAGGAGACCACAAAGTGACGCGGTAACAGAGTGAGGCGTTGAGTGGCAATACCAGTACCCGCTGAGGAAGGTGGGTGAAATAAGGATCACTTGGCATCATATGTGTGGCATCAGGTGGGTTGTAGCATCAAAGTAGTAGTTGAGGCAGGTAGTCAGAAGAAACCGGTCCCTTGTGGCACCATGGATGAACTAGTCTGATGCATCAGGAATTGGTGATTGGAAATCTTGGCTGATCCACGCCTGATTCATCTTGACAAAGGTCAGTCTCTCCACATTTTGGGTGGACAGGCAAGATCTTCTTGGGGTAATTATGGCCACCGCTGCACTAAATACCCGTTCTGATGCCACACTACTGTCCGGGTAGGACAGCTTTTCCAGGGCAAACTCTGCTAGTTGTGGCTACAAATCCATTTTGGCTTCCCAGTAGTCCAGCGGATCTTCAGTGTGGGGTGGCAGGGAGCAGTCCAAATATGCCACCACCTGCTGGTTCAGGTCCTATTTTTTGTTGCTAAAATACTCCCCTACATGCTTTCATGCAGCGCGTATATATTTTTCTTGTAGTACTGAAATACTCCACTATATACTTTCACCAAGAATAACTGCAACAGTGCAGTGTATATATGTTTTTCTTTTTTTTACTGAAATACACCCCTAAATGCTTTCAACAGAAATAACTGCAACAGTGCAGTACATATATACTTTTCTTGTTGCACTGAAACACGCCCCCATACGCTTTCATCAGAAAAAACTGCAATAGTGCAGTGCATGTATACTTTTCTTTTTTTAATGAAATATGCACCTATGCGCTTTCACCAGAAATAACTGCAATAGTCCAGTGCATATATATTTTTCTTTTTTTTACTGAAATACGCCCCTATACGATTTCACCAAAAATAACTGCAGCAGTGCATATATGTTTTTCTTTTTTTACTGAAATACGTACGCCCCTATATGCTTTCACCAGAAATAACTGCAACAGTGCAGTGCATATATATTTTTCTCTTGTTGCACTGAAATACGCCCCTATACACTTTCACCAGAAATAACTGCAATAGTGCAGTGTGTATATATTTTTCTTTTAGTATTGAAATACTCCCCTATATGCTTTAACCAGAAATAACTGCAACAGTGCAATGTGTATATTTTTTTCTTGTAGTTCTGAAATTCGCCTGTATACACTTTCATCAGAAATAACTGCATCAGTGCAGTGTGTATTTTGTTACTTTTTTACTGAAATACACCCTTTAACGCTTTCACCAGAATCAACTGCAACAGTGCAGTACATATACACTCACCTAAAGAATTATTAGGAACACCTGCTCTATTTCTCATTAATGAAATTATCTAGTCGACCAATCACCTAGCAGTTGCTTTAAAGCATTTAGGGGTGTGGTCCTGGTCAAGACAATCTCCTGAACTCCAAACTGAATGTGAGAATGGGAAAGAAAGGTAATTTAAGCAATTTTGAGCGTGGCATGGTTGTTGGTGCCAGACAGGCCGGTCTGACTATTTCACAATCTGCTCAGTTACTGGAATTTTCACACACAACCATTTCTAGGGTTTACAAAGAATGGTGTGAAAAGGGAAAAACATCCAGTATGTGGCAGTCCTGTGGGCGAAAATGCCTTGTTGATGCTAGAGGTCAGAGGAGAATGGGCCGACTGATTCAAGCTGATAGAAGAGCAACGTTGACTGAACTAACCACTCGTTACAACGAGGTATGCAGCAAATCATTTGTGAAGCCACAACACGCACAACCTTGAGGCGGATGGGCTACAAGAGCAGAAGACCCCACCGGGTACCACTCATCTCTACTACAAATAGGAAAAGAAGCTACAATTTGCTCGAGCTCACCAAAATTGGACTGTTGAAGACTGGAAAAATGTTGCCTGGTCTGATAAGTCTCAATTTCTGTTAAGACATTCAAATGGTCCGAATTTGGCGTAGACAGAATGAGAACATGTATCCATTATGCCTTGTTACCACTGTGCAGGCTGGTGGTGGTGGCGTAATGGTGTGGGGATGTTTTCTGGGAACACTTTAGGCCCCTTAGTGCCAATTGGGCATCGTTTAAATGCAACGGGCTACCTAAGCATTGTTTCTGACCATGTCCATCTCTTCATGACCACCATGTACCCATCCTCTGATTAGAGATGGCCCGAACTATCCGCCGGCGAACAGTTCCCGGCGAACATAGCTTGTTCGCGTTCGCCTCTGCCGGGCGAACATATGCGATGTTCGGTCCGCCCCTATACATCATCATTGAGCAAACTTTGACCCTGTACCTCACAGTCAGCAGACACATTCCAGCCAATCAGCAGCATACCCTCCTCCCAGACCCTCCCACCTCCTGCACAGCATCCATTTTAGATTCATTCTGAAGCTGCAGTCTTAGTGAGAGGAAGGAGAGTGTAGTAGCTGCTGATTTAATTGGGAAATTGATAGCTAGGCTAGTGAATTCAGTGTCCACTCCAGTCCTGAAAGACTCATCTGATCTCTGCTGTAAGGACAGCGTCCTGACAGCACCCCAAAAAGCCCCTTTTAGGGCTGCAACATTAGTCTGCTTTTTTTTTCCTTTATATACATATTGCAGTTGCCTGGCCTGCCTGTGTGTGAGGAGCTGCAGGCCCACAGACTGTAGTGTGCCCACTGCCAGTGCCCACCCCTGTCATCCCGTGTGGTACAGGACTTTGCATCAAAAAAGGCACTTAATTTTTACACTTTAATCTAAGGTTAGTTGCCTGCCAGTGTGTGTCAGGCTGACTTCCACTGACTGTAGTGTGCCCACTGCCAGTGTCCACCACTCATACCGGCTGGCACAGGACTTTGCATAAAAAGGCATTTAATTTTTACACTTTAGTGTAATTTCAGCTGCTCACCTGCTGCTAGTGTGTGTCAGGCCGACTTCAACTGACTGTAGTGTGCCCACTGCCAGTGCCCACCCCTGTCATCCCGTGTGGCACAGGACTTTGCTTAAAAAAAGGCACTTAATTTTTACACTTTAATCTAAGGTTAGTTGCCTGCCAGTGTGTGTCAGGCTGACTTCCACTGACTGTAGTGTGCCCACTGCCAGTGTCCACCACTCATACCGGCTGGCACAGGACTTTGCATAAAAAGGCATTTAATTTTTACACTTTAGTGTAATTTCAGCTGCTTGCCTGCTGCTAGTGTGTGTCAGGCCGACTTCAACTGACTGTAGTGTGCCCACTGCCAGTGCCCACCCCTGTCATCCCGTGTGGCATAGGACTTTGCTTAAAAAAGGCACTTAATTTTTACACTTTAATCTAAGGTTAGTTGCCTGCCAGTGTGTGTCAGGCTGACTTCCACTGACTGTAGTGTGCCCACTGCCAGTGTCCACCACTCATACCGGCTGGCACAGGACTTTGCATAAAAAGGCATTTAATTTTTACACTTTAGTGTAATTTCAGCTGCTTGCCTGCTGCTAGTGTGTGTCAGGCCGACTTCAACTGACTGTAGTGTGCCCACTGCCAGTGCCCACCCCTGTCATCCCGTGTGGCATAGGACTTTGCTTAAAAAAAGGCACTTAATTTTTACACTTTAATCTAAGGTTAGTTGCCTGCCAGTGTGTGTCAGGCTGACTTCCACTGACTGTAGTGTGCCCACTGCCAGTGTCCACCACTCATACCGGCTGGCACAGGACTTTGCATAAAAAGGCATTTAATTTTTACACTTTAGTGTAATTTCAGCTGCTTGCCTGCTGCTAGTGTGTGTCAGGCCGACTTCCACTGACTGTAGTGTGCCCACTGCCAGTGTCCACCACTCATACCGGCTGGCACAGGACTTTGCATAATAAAGGCATTTAATTTTTACACTTTAGTGTAATTTCAGCTGCTCACCTGCTGCTAGTGTGTGTCAGGCCGACTTCAACTGACTGTAGTGTGCCCACTGCCAGTGCCCACCCCTGTCATCCCATGTGGCACAGTAGCTTTGCATCGAAAAAAGGCATTTAATTCTTACACTTTAGTGTAATTTCAGTTGCTTGCCTGCTGCTAATGTGTGTCAGGCTGACTTCCACTGACTGTAGTGTGCCCACTGCCAGTGCCAACCACTGATACCGGGTGGCACAGTAGCTTGCCGATAAATAAGGCATTTAATTTTTAGACAGTAGTCTAAATTCAGTTGCTTGCCTGCTGCCAGTGTGTGTCAGGCCCTCTTCCACTGACTGTAGTGTGCCCACTGCCAGTGCCAACCACTGATACCGGGTGGCACAGTAGCTTGCCGATAAATAAGGCATTTAATTTTTAGACAGTAGTCTAAATTCAGTTGCTTGCCTGCTGCCAGTGTGTGTCAGGCCCACCTCCACAGACTGTAGTGTGCCCACTGCCAGTGCCAACCACTGATACCGGGTGGCACAGTAGCTTGCCGATAAATAAGGCATTTAATTTTTAGACAGTAGTCTAAATTCAGTTGCTTGCCTGCTGCCAGTGTGTGTCAGGCCCACTTCCACAGACTGTAGTGTGCCCACTGCCAGTGCCAACCACTCATACCGGGTGGCACAGTACCTAGCACGCGTAGTACCACTTATCTAAAAAAATGACAGGCAGAGGCAGGCCAGACCCGCAGGGGCCGTCGTGGTCGTGGTGCTGTGATTTCCACTGTCCCTGGAATAATGCCCAGTTTTCAGAGGCCACGCACTCTGAACCCGAAAAATTCAGAGGACGTAGTTGACTGGCTTAGACAGGACACCCAATCTTCAACAGCTTCCGCTAAGAACCTTGACGCACCATCCTCCTCCAGCTCAGCTTCGGTCACCTGCCTCAAGTTACCACGCACCCGCCCGTCGCCACCACCACCACTACCACCACAGCCACCACAGCCGCTCACTTGATCCAGTCAGAGGAGTTAT
Source organism: Bufotes viridis (assembly GCA_033119425.1). Classification (NCBI taxonomy): domain Eukaryota; kingdom Metazoa; phylum Chordata; class Amphibia; order Anura; family Bufonidae; genus Bufotes; species Bufotes viridis. Next base: position 84,545,162 of record CM065591.1, on the reverse strand, counting down.
TTACACATCAGTTGGATGCAATTAGTGATGCGCAACCATTATTGCCAGATGATGTAGATTACGGGGATATGTCTCAGTCAGGCAGGATTACACACATGGACGTACAGTGTGATGATGATGATGATGATGTTGTACCCGCTGCTGCTTCCTTTGCTGAGGTGTCAGATACAAGTGAAGCGGTTGATGATGACGATGTGTCCACGGATGCCACGTGGGTGCCTGCTCGAAGAGAAGAAGAGGGGGAAAGTTCTGAAGGGGAGACAGAGAGAATGAGGAGACGAGTTGGAAGCAGGGGGAGGTCGTCGCAAGGAGTTAGTGGCACAGTCAGACAGCATGTATCGGCACCTGGGGTCAGCCAGACAGCACGCCAGTCAACGCATGCTGTTGCCACCACTAGAATGCCGTCATTGCAAAGCTCAGCAGTGTGGCATTTTTTTGTGTGTCTGCCTCTGATAAAAGCAATGCCATTTGCAACCTGTGCCAAAAGAAACTGAGTCGTGGGAAGTCCAACACCCACCTTGGTACAACTGCTTTGCGAAGGCACATGATCTCACATCACAAACGCCTATGGGATCAACACATGAGTACAAGCAGCACACAAACTCAAAGCCACCATGCTCCTCCTGGTCCAGCATCTTCAGCCACGCCAACCACTGCTGTCCTCCCTGCCCCCTCTCAACCACCCGCCACTCCATCTCTCACCTTCAGCAGTTCCTGCTCATCTGCCCACAGTCAGGTGTCTGTCAAGGACATGTTTGAGCATAAGAAGCCAATGTCACAAAGTCACCCCCTTGCTCGGCGACTGACAGCTGGCTTGACGGAACTCTTAGCCCGCCAGCTTTTACCATACCAGCTGGTAGAGTCTGAGGCCTTCAAAAATTTGTCGCTATTGGGACACCACAGTGGAAGGTACCCGGACGAAATTTTTTTCAAAAAGGCAATCCCAAACCTCTACCATGTCATTGAAAAGGAAGTCATGGCATCTCTGGCATACAGTGTTGGGGCAAGGGTCCATCTGACCACTGATACCTGGTCTGCAAAGCACGGTCAGGGCAGGTATATCACGTATACTGCGCATTGGGTCAACCTGCTGACGGCTGACAAGCATGGAATGCGTGGCTCCGCAGCGGAGTTGGTGACACCACCACGACTTGCAGGCAGACCTACTGCCACCTCCTCTACTCCTACTCCATCCTCTTCAATATCCTCCTCGGCTGAGTCCTCTTCTGCTGCGGCGTCTGGCTGCACATCAACTGATTCCCCCAGCTCCCCAGGGGCTATTCCACATCCCGGATACGACAGTGTCACGCTATCTTGGGGTTGACTTGCCTGAAAGCAGAGAGCCACACAGGACCAGCACTCCTGTCCGCCCTGAACGCACAGGTGGATCAGTGGCTGACCCCGCACCAACTGGAGATCGGCAAAGTGGTGTGTGACAATGGAAGCAATCTGTTGGCGGCATTAAATTTGGGCAAGTTGTCACATGTGCCGTGCATGGCACATGTGTTGAATCTCATCGTACAACGTTTTGTGTCTAAGTACCCAGGCTTACAGGACGTCCTCAAGCAGGCCAGGAAGGTGTGTGGCCATTTCAGGCGTTCCTACACGGCCATGGCGCACTTTTCCGATATTCAGCGGCGAAACAACATGCCAGTGAGGCGCTTGATATGCGACAGCCCGACACGTTGGAATTCAACACTCCTAATGTTCGACCGCCTGCTCCAACAAGAAAAAGCCGTCAACGAGTATTTGTATGACCGGGGTGCTAGGACAGCCTCTGCGGAGCTGGGAATCTTTTTGCCACGTTACTGGACACTCATGCGCAATGCCTGTAGGCTTATGCGTCCTTTGAGGAGGTGACAAACCTAGTCAGTCGCACCGAAGGCACCATCAGCGACCTCATCCCATTTGTTTTCTTCCTGGAGCGTGCCCTGCGAAGAGTTCTGGATCAGGCTGTAGATGAGCGTGAAGAGGAAGAGGAAGAGTTGTGGTCACCATCACCACCAGAAACAGCCTTGTCATCATCGCTTGTCGGACCTGCAGCAACGCTGGAAGAGGAGTATGAGGAAGAGGAGTCAGAGGAGGAATGTGGTGGCTTTGAGGAGGAGGAAGACCAACCACAGCAGGCACCCCAGGGTGCTCGTTGTTGTCACCTATCTGGGACCCATGGTGTTGTACGTGGCTGGGGGAAGAACAGACCGTCAATGACATCAGTGAGGACGAGGAACGGGAAATGAGTAGCTCTGCATCCAACCTTGTTCAAATGGGGTCTTTCATGCTGTCATGTCTGTTGAGGGACCCACGTATAAAAAGGATAAAGGAGAACGATCTGTACTGGGTGGCCACGCTACTAGACCCCGGTATAAGCAGAAAGTGGCAGAAATGTTACCAAATTACCGAAAGTCGGAAAGGATGCAGCAGTTCAAAACCAAACTAAAAATATGCTTTACACAGCTTATAAGGGGATGTCACAGCACAACGGGAATCTAACAGGGAAGAGGTGAGTGTAATCCTCCTCCTACCACGGCGGCAAGGACTGGACGATTTACAGATGTGTTGTTGATGGAGGACATGCGGAGCTTTTTCAGTCCTACTCATCGCCACAGCCCTTCGGGATCCAGCCTTAGAGAACGACTCGACCGACAGGTAGCAGACTACCTCGCCTTAACAGCAGATATCGACACTCTGAGGAGCAATGAACCCCTTCACTACTGGGTGTGCAGGCTTGACCTGTGGCCTGAGCTATCCCAGTTTGCGATAGAACTTCTGGCCTGCCCTGCTTCAAGTGTCCTGTCAGAAAGGACCTTCAGTGCAGCAGGAGGCATTGTCACTGACAAGAGAAGTCGCCTCGGTCAAAAAGTGTTGATTACCTCACCTTCATAAAGATGAATGAGGCATGGATCCCGAAGGGACTGACAGTGGGGGATACGCTTGACTAACAAAAGGCCTGATTACATGCCATGGCCTTAAAATGGTCCCCACGCTGCTGTATTTAATGTCTGCATACCGGATGACTTTCGTGAATTCTCCACCACCAACTAGGGTTCAAGCCGCAATGTTTTAGTCACTTTTCTGCCTGGAAAACATAAATTTTTCCGGCCGCTGCTACAATAGCGGCTGCAACAGTGCCATTATTTTTCAGGCATGTGTACATGCCTAATTTTTCTGTCCTATGGTGCAGCACTGTGGCTGCAAAACAAACCAAAAAAAAAGGCACATACAAGTGTCAATTCCCCTTCGTGATCGTTACCTTGTTGTGGTGAAGGGGCTTATGTATCACAATGAAGCAATCATCATCACCTCTATAAGTGTGTTGGCAATGTTGCCACACCCCAGATGATAAGGCCGTTGCTTCATTATGATCAGACCAAAAGCGATCGGGTGGCCACGCTACTAGACCCCGGTATAAGCAGAAAGTGGCAGAAATGTTACCAAATTACCGAAAGTCGGAAAGGATGCAGCAGTTCAAAACCAAACTAAAAATATGCTTTACACAGCTTATAAGGGGGATGTCAATGGGGATTCGACAATGGTTAATCAATTCGACCGGATAGGGTCCGTAACAGGGATTAAACTGATAGCAATAGTACTAGTTAAGACACCACTCATATAGGGTGTCACAGCACATTGCTCTGTGCACGCCGCAGTGCCCCAATTTGGGAGTAAGAGGACCGACTAAGCTGCTTTTTCCATCTCCCGGTTCCTGAAATCAATTCAGTTTAGTGTACGAGAGTTTGGTCTGTCACTGTGAAGGCAGTCGAAGGTACCCGGCCTAAATTTTTTTCACAAAAGGCAATCCCTGATATGGGACGTAACAGGGATTAAACTGATGAGAATAATACTACAGAAAATACCACTCATATCAGTGGAGGGAGCCAGCGTTTTTTAACCATCTCCCGTTCAAAAATCTATTTAATAAATGGCCCCCAGATTGGGGAGTCGGGGACGTTAGAGGGATTAAACTGATGAGAATAGTACTACAGAAAATACCACTCATATCGGGTGTGACAGTAAATTGCACGGCGCAGACGCAGTGACCGTGGTTTAAAACAGAGTGGAGGGAGCCAGCGTTTTTTAACCATCTCCCCGTTCGAAAAATCTATTCAATAAATGGCCCCCAGATTGGGGACGTTAGAGGGATTAAACTGATGAGAATAGTACTACAGAAAATACCACTCATATCGGGTGTGACAGTAAATTGCACGGCGCAGACGCAGTGACCGTGGTTTAAAACAGAGTGGAGGGAGCCAGCGTTTTTTAACCATCTCCCGTTCGAAAAATCTATTCAATAAATGGCCCCCAGATTGGGGACGTTAGAGGGATTAAACTGATGAGAATAGTACTACAGAAAATACCACTCATATCGGGTGTGACAGTAAATTGCACGGCGCAGACGCAGTGACCGTGGTTTAAAACAGAGTGGAGGGAGCCAGCGTTTTTTAACCATCTCCCCGTTCGAAAAATCTATTCAATAAATGGCACCCAGATTGGGGACGTTAGAGGGATTAAACTGATGAGAATAGTACTACAGAAAATACCACTCATATCGGGTGTGACAGTAAATTGCACGGCGCAGACGCAGTGACCGTGGTTTAAAACAGAGTGGAGGGAGCCAGCGTTTTTTAACCATCTCCCGTTCGAAAAATCTATTCAATAAATGGCCCCCAGATTGGGGACGTTAGAGGGATTAAACTGATGAGAATAGTACTACAGAAAATACCACTCATATCGGGTGTGACAGTAAATTGCACGGCGCAGACGCAGTGACCGTGGATTAAAACAGAGTGGAGGGAGCCAGCGTTTTTTAACCATCTCCCCGTTCGAAAAATCTATTCAATAAATGGCACCCAGATTGGGGACGTTAGAGGGATTAAACTGATGAGAATAGTACTACAGAAAATACCACTCATATCGGGTGTGACAGTAAATTGCACGGCGCAGACGCAGTGACCGTGGTTTAAAACAGAGTGGAGGGAGCCAGCGTTTTTAACCATCTCCCGTTCGAAAAATCTATTCAATAAATGGCCCCCAGATTAGGGACGTTAGAGGGATTAAACTGATGAGAATAGTACTACAGAAAATACCACTCATATCGGGTGTGACAGTAAATTGCACGGCGCAGACGCAGTCACCGTGGTTTAAAACAGAGTGGAGGGAGCCAGCGTTTTTTAACCATCTCCCCGTTCGAAAAATCTATTCAATAAATGGCACCCAGATTGGGGACGTTAGAGGGATTAAACTGATGAGAATAGTACTACAGAAAATACCACTCATATCGGGTGTGACAGTAAATTGCACGGCGCAGACGCAGTGACCGTGGTTTAAAACAGAGTGGAGGGAGCCAGCGTTTTTTAACCATCTCCCGTCTCGAAAAATCTATTCAATAAATGGCCCCCAGATTAGGGACGTTAGAGGGATTAAACTGATGAGAATAGTACTACAGAAAATACCACTCATATCGGGTGTTACAGTAAATTGCACGGCACAGACGCAGTGACCGTGGTTTAAAACAGAGTGGAGGGAGCCAGCGTTTTTTTAACCATCTCCCCGTTCGAAAAATCTATTCAATAAATGGCCCCCAGATTGGGGACGTTAGAGGGATTAAACTGATGAGAATAGTACTACAGAAAATACCACTCATATCGGGTGTGACAGTAAATTGCACGGCGCAGACGCAGTGACCGTGGTTTAAAACAGAGTGGAGGGAGCCAGCGTTTTTTTAACCATCTCCCCGTTCGAAAAATCTATTCAATAAATGGCCCCCAGATTGGGGACGTTAGAGGGATTAAACTGATGAGAATAGTACTACAGAAAATACCACTCATATCGGGTGTGACAGTAAATTGCACGGCGCAGACGCAGTGACCGTGGGTTTAAAACAGAGTGGAGGGAGCCAGCGTTTTTTAACCATCTCCCCGTTCGAAAAATCTATTCAATAAATGGCCCCCAGATTGGGGACGTTAGAGGGATTAAACTGATGAGAATAGTACTACAGAAAATACCACTCATATCGGGTGTGACAGTAAATTGCACGGCGCAGACGCAGTCACCGTGGTTTAAAACAGAGTGGAGGGAGCCAGCGTTTTTTAACCATCTCCTCGTTCGAAAAATCTATTCAATAAATGGCACCCAGATTGGGGACGTTAGAGGGATTAAACTGATGAGAATAGTACTACAGAAAATACCACTCATATCGGGTGTGACAGTAAATTGCACGGCGCAGACGCAGTGACCGTGGTTTAAAACAGAGTGGAGGGAGCCAGCGTTTTTTAACCATCTCCCCGTTCGAAAAATCTATTCAATAAATGGCCCCCAGATTAGGGACGTTAGAGGGATTAAACTGATGAGAATAGTACTACAGAAAATACCACTCATATCGGGTGTGACAGTAAATTGCACGGCGCAGACGCAGTGACCGTGGTTTAAAACAGAGTGGAGGGAGCCAGCGTTTTTTAACCATCTCCCCGTTCGAAAAATCTATTCAATAAATGGCCCCCAGATTGGGGACGTTAGAGGGATTAAACTGATGAGAATAGTACTACAGAAAATACCACTCATATCGGGTGTGACAGTAAATTGCACGGCGCAGACGCAGTGACCGTGGATTAAAACAGAGTGGAGGGAGCCAGCGTTTTTAACCATCTCCCGTTCGAAAAATCTATTCTATAAATGGCACCCAGATTGGGGACGTTAGAGGGATTAAACTGATGAGAATAGTACTACAGAAAATACCACTCATATCGGGTGTGACAGTAAATTGCACGGCGCAGACGCAGTGACCGTGGTTTAAAACAGAGTGGAGGGAGCCAGCGTTTTTAACCATCTCCCCGTTCGAAAAATCTATTTAATAAATGGCCCCCAGATTGGGGACGTTAGAGGGATTAAACTGATGAGAATAGTACTACAGAAAATACCACTCATATCGGGTGTGACAGTAAATTGCACGGCGCAGACGCAGTGACCGTGGATTAAAACAGAGTGGAGGGAGCCAGCGTTTTTTAACCATCTCCCCGTTCGAAAAATCTATTCAATAAATGGCCCCCAGATTGGGGACGTTAGAGGGATTAATCTGATGAGAATAGTACTACAGAAAATACCACTCATATCGGGTGTGACAGTAAATTGCACGGCGCAGACGCAGTGACCGTGGATTAAAACAGAGTGGAGGGAGCCAGCGTTTTTAACCATCTCCCCGTTCGAAAAATCTATTCTATAAATGGCACCCAGATTGGGGACGTTAGAGGGATTAAACTGATGAGAATAGTACTACAGAAAATACCACTCATATCGGGTGTGACAGTAAATTGCACGGCGCAGACGCAGTGACCGTGGTTTAAAACAGAGTGGAGGGAGCCAGCGTTTTTAACCATCTCCCGTCTCGAAAAATCTATTCAATAAATGGCCCCTAGATTAGGGACGTTAGAGGGATTAAACTGATGAGAATAGTACTACAGAAAATACCACTCATATCGGGTGTGACAGTAAATTGCACGGCGCAGACGCAGTCACCGTGGTTTAAAACAGAGTGGAGGGAGCCAGCGTTTTTAACCATCTCACCGTTCGAAAAATCAATTCAATTCATCTTTGGGGACCCTTGGTGTTGTACGTGGCTGGGTGGAGGAAGAAACCTTCAATGACATCACCGGACGTGGCTAGCTTGGTATCCAACCTTGTGCAAATGGGGAGTTTGCGGTTGTGCAAATGAACTGTTTGCGGTGCATTAAAAGGGGAGTTTGGTCTGTCAATGTCAGTGAAGCGGGCGTAACCCTTACACTACCTGATCGATACAACATCATACCTGATCGTATACACACACTGGATGTTTTAAAGCACGTTATTCCAAACAATTTAGGAATGTTAGTTGATTTATGCCCTTTATGGATTAAAACCCGACTCTGCGTCCACTACGTAATTTTCCATGGGAGTTTTGCCATAGATCCCCTCCGGCATGCCACAGTCCAGGTGTTAGACCCTTGAAACAACTTTCTCATCACTATTGTGGCCAGAAAGAGTCCCTGTGGGTTTTAAAATTCGCCTGCCAATTGAAGTCTATGGCGGTTCGCCCGGTTCGCCCGTTCGCGAACATTTGCAGAAGTTCGCGTTCGCTGTTCGCGAACTGAAAATTTTATGTTCGCGACATCACTACCTCTGATGGCTACTTCCAGCAGGATAATGCACTGTGTCACAAAGCTCGAATCATTTCAAATTGGTTTCTTGAACATGACAATGAGTTCACTGTACTAAAATGTCCCCCACAGTCACCATATCTCAACCCAATAGAGCATCTTTGGGATGTGGTGGAACGGGAGATTCTTGCCCTGGGTGTGCACCCCTCAAATCTCCATCAACTGCAAGATGCTATCCTACCAATATGGGCCAACATTTCTAAAGAATGCTATCAGCACCTTGTTGAATCAATGCCACATAGAATTAAGGCAGTTCTAAAGGCAAAAGGGGGTCCAACACCGTATTAGTATGGTGTTGCTAATAATTCTTTAGTTAAGTGTATATTTTTCTTGTAGTATATAAATACATCCCTATACACTTTCACCAGAAATAACTGCAACAGTGCAGTGCATATATAGATATATTTTTTTTACTGAAATATGCCCCTATATGCTTTCACCAGAAATAACTGCAATAGTGCAGTTCGTATATATTTTCTTGTTTCACTGAAATACGCCCTATAGGTTTTCACCAGAAATAACGGTCAAAGTGAAATGCGTATATATTTTTCTTGTGGTGCTCAATAAGATACTAGGATATAGCGACTAATGGCTTTTCAACATAACACTTGCAGCCCATAAACAAAAAGCTGGAATGACTGAGCTGTCTAATGACTATTTGGATCCCAAATAATCTTTCCCCTTCACTTGTAAATCACTTTTCTATCAATGTCCCTAGTGCCTTCTGACGTCTCTCCCTGCACTAAGATGCTGTGAAATGATTCCTCCCTATCCTTTCCCTGCACTTATAAATCATTTTTCTGTCTTTTTTTCCACAATCGTTTTCCACTTGCTGTCCCTATCGCGTTCTCACATCTGTCCCTGCACTCTAAATGCTGGAAGATGTTTGACTGTCAGATGGCCGCCTTATTTATAGGGCTGTGACATCACAGGCTGGCTGGCTGCTGATTGGCTGCATGCAGGCATGTCAATCTGGGTAATCCCGTCTTCCCAAAGTTCCTTGCCTCATGTCCTCAGGTCCTCACACATGTGGCCGCCATTTTAGGAAAATTGTGATTCGTTACCATGAAGCCACGAGGAAATTTTTACCATTGGTTGCTGAATCAAATTTTCCTGAAATTCTAAATGAATTCCAGTTCAGTCCAGCTTCGATTTGCTCATCCGTAATAAAGATGTATGTTTTTATTTTGCAAGATAAATGCTAGTTGGGGTATATATGAATTTTTGATCATTTTTTAATATGCTTTTGAGGGGTGGAATGAGGGAAAACAGCATTTGGGTTTTCCCATTTTTAAAATATTGACAGAATTTTATTGTAATGGTCATTATGGACAAGGCGATACAAGTTATGAATTGATTCTTTTTTTTATTCTTTTACATATACTATATGTTCTTTTTTATTTTAGAAAAAGATATTTTATGTGAAAAGGGCAATTTATTTTCATTTGGATTTTTTCATTTTCCAAGCACTGTTTTGAACTTCACGACAGCATTACTAGGGCTGATCATGTGAAAAATTGAGTCTTCTTTATGTTTACTGTACCTTCAATTTGAGATGACACATTATTGCTGCCACAGAGTATTCAAAGACCAGAAGGAAAACATGGAACCATCTTAGTGGTAGTAGCAGAGGATTTGGAAGGTAAATTAAATAGTTTTTGAAATTTTACCACAGATATTTTGTTAACATTGTTTACAGTTCCAGAAAACTTCCTTAAAGGGGTTATCCAAGGCTGTAAACTGCCCCCCATATGCCGGGCCCCTCACATTGAATATACGTACCTGTCTTCCCGGTCCCTGCTCCGCGTCCCCACACCGCCGCTGCTGCTTCTCCCTGTGCGCGGATGAAAACATCCAGTGATGGGGGAGGGGGGAGCAGCCAATGGCAGGTGGTGACGGCCATGAGCCTCCTTAGTGTCACTCGCGATGTTAGGGAGACTCGTCCCCATCACTGCCTGCCATTGACTGCTCCCCCAACACTGGATGTTTTCATCCACCCATGGGGAGAAGCGGCAGCGGGGACCAAGGGCAGCACAGGGAGGCGGGGAGCCAGGTAAGTATATTTAATGTGAGGGTCCAGGCATATGGGTGGGCAGTTTATAGCCTCGGATAACCCCTTTAACTGCAGACTTTAAATGACCCTGTATAGGATCCTCTTTCCTTAAACGCATTATTTTATAAGTCTTTTTTCACAATGGTAATGTAAATAAAAACCATTGGCATGGGAGCTGATGGGGAATTTGGAAGGTAAGCAGAAATTATTTTATTTAAAAATCTTGACTCTTAAACCATATGAAAGGGAGTGGGAATTACATTTAATAAATTCTGTCAAATGTTGGATGAAGCTAAAAGGCCTGAGGAGATCTATAAGAAACGAACTTTCACATGAACGCTTATTAGCAATCATCTTGCAGTATAATACTGCCTTGTTCATTGGGCAATTTTGATTTTTAGGCATGCTTGAAAATCAGCATGCTTAAAAATCTGATCGTGCTGTTTAATTAGGATCTGCCACCAGCAAACCACTAGACAGTATGTGGACGAGCAATGTCATAGCAATAATTTTTCCACAAGCTGCGGAGGAAATCACTTAATGTAATAGAGGTGGTCTTTTCTGCTAGCTAGCAATCAATTGCCTGGAAGAACGCTTTCCTTCCCGACAATCGCTTGTTGATCTTCCTGTCTAATACAGGCTTTACTGTGAAAAGCATATGCCATTTAATGCATACATTGGTTTTCTAGTCCAGTAGGGAACTGAGATAAGTTGTCAACCATGTGTAAATGAGTTTTCTAGGATTTTCATATTGATGGTCTGTCCATTCCTTAGGAAAGATCATTAATATCTAATCAACAGTGGTACAACTCCCAGCACCCTGTCGATCAGCTGTTTGTCACTACCTGTGGTACTGGAAATTGGCACTGGAACTACACAGCTCTATCTACTGTGTAGTACACAATGCTGGTTACTGCAGCATTGTCTTATTCACTTCTAGACATGACACAACCAGTAGAGCTGTGTATTCAGGTGCCTATTTATAGCAATGGAGCAACTGAAAATTGGTGGAGGTGCTGGGATTCAGGACCCCCTGCAAGAAGATATTGATGACTTATCCCTAGGGTAGACTGTCAATATTAAAGTCCTGAAAAACATTAATTTAATTTTCCTAAAATGGTAAGTGAATGCAAATATGGGTAGGTAAAAATAAAGAAAACAATGTCTATTTTTTAAGGTTTTTACAGACACATACTTTTCCTAAAATTGTTAAGGAAAGATTAAAGATGAAAAAGTAGTGATACCTCACTGATCTCCCATCACTGTTCTGATGATGCTATGGTTTCCACTGTTCTCTATTTCCTGGTGCCTGACTCAATATGAGTCAGGGACAGAAGAAAAAGGAGAGTGTTAGCCACTGGACCTTCACGAAGATGGTCCCGGAATAACTAGCAAGGCGCCACAGGGGGAGGCAGATAGTGGAATTAACTAAAATAGAGCTAAACCAATACGAGTATAAGAGTAATAATCATATTCAGTAGATAAAGAGACAGGGTGGCTTTGGAATAAAGGAAAGTTCAGGAAACACTGTTGAGTAATTGCTGTCCTTTCCTTACATCTCTACATGTGATCCAGGCGTCGTGTCTAGAGCTTTATCCCACATTACCCCTCCTGGGTTAAGTGAGTCAAAATATTTTTATTTGATTTTATTTTGTTACATAATTAGCAATTTTATTTTTATACTGTTGATGTGAGTACTATAAATTATTTCATACCTACATCCAGTGACATTGGCTTTGATTCTTACTAAGGGTGTAGGTCCATTTTAGTTATCTTTGAGCCCTACTCTAATCACATCCCAGGGAATTTGGCGCCTTCTTCTGTGGTCTTTTTAGCGTGTTCTGCGCACCACGCCTGACTCAATACACAGGAAATGACTTGGCCTGCCCGTTCAGCGAATCAATGGCCACAACGATGATATGAGTGAAGTTCTCAAAAATTTGATTTGGCTACTTTCCGAATTTCACAAAGAAATTTGCATTGTGGTAAAATGAGTAGTCGGTGCAATGATGGGGAACAGCAATGGTGCCACCTCCAGTCATTGAACCCTTAGATGCCGCGTTTATCACTGATCAAGGCATCTGTGATGACTATTGAGGGCTGTCAGGGGATTACCTGTTAAGAAAAAAATTAAAATACTCACCATATCTATTTGCTCACGAAGAGGTCGCTGTGACCATCTTGATTGAAGATCCAGAGCAAAATCTCGCATAATGCATGATGAGGTCATCACGCTGGACGGCTTGATGATGTTATACTTCGATATATATACAATATTTCGCGTGTGATCTTCAATTAAGACTTGTGCAAATGGATACATTACCATGCGGCACAAGGAAATTCAGCTTCATGGCAGATCAAATTTTAGGGAAAATTGAAGTTCACGAATTTGCTCAACACTAAAGATGACCCACCTCAGCCAGTGATTTGGTGAGCAGGCAGTGTAAGCCATTTCCAGGTACCCAGAACTGAAGTGCAGTCGGTTCTAGAGCAGTGTTGGAACAGTAGAAGTGTGGTATCTGTGAGATAAGTATAATTTTTTTATCCATTTCCCAATGTTTAAAAAAAATCTGTGTTTGGAAAAGGTTAAGTAAATGGAAATATGGAAACTAAAAATTAACAAAGAATCATCTAAATGACCTGGTAATGTGCTGTTGTATTGTGTTACATTATAGGATACCTCTGACTAGAACCCCTTTAATATGAAAACACAAAAAATATAAGAAAAAGAAGTTCCTTTAAATAAACACAGTTCTAACAAGGAGAATCAATAAGCACTTTTAGTCACATATAAATATACCACAGCCTTCATCTTTGGGGTTACACATTTATGACACATGCTTTGTGATGTATAGATGAATTAGGTGTGTGAAATCTATAAACTAAGATCTTTTAGATTTCACTCATAATGATAAAATTCCCCAGCATGAAAACAGTAGACTTTGGTGCAATGTGAAAAATGGTGCTTGATACTGTGAAGATTTATTATTTTAATTAGGATACAAACTGTGAAAAAGGAAATGCTTACATTTAAATCAAAAAGTTTGCAGTGCAGCAAATGTAGCGCTTCCCTGCTATGTTTTAAATGGCAATGAGCAAAAAATACATATAGTATGATACAGTTTATGCATTAGGATTTATTGAAGTTCTTTTATGTTTTTTACATATTATTTTAAGGCCTCATCTTACTGTTCAAATACTCTCATTGCTATGAATTAGAGATGAGAGAATTTTTCAAAATTCAATTCGACCGGTTCGCTGAATTTTTGAAAAAATTCAGTTCGATCCGAATTTATTTATGGCAAATCGTGTTAAAAACAGCTATTTCCTGGCTGTAGAGAGCCTTTATATTGGGGTAGAACATTGTGCCTTGCAGTAACACACATAGGGAGTCTGCTGTGGTAGTGAAATAATACTGTGAGTCAGTATGACATGCACATGACAGGCGTTGCTCTTAGAATCACTGAACACTTCACTTTTTTGGGAAGTCACGGGGCCAAAACTGACCAAATAACTCAAATATGAACTCAGCCTTACATGTCGATGTTACCGCCAAGAAGAAGCACACTCCTTTTACACAGTCGTCAGCTGATTCCACATAAATGTCTACAGAACCTGTTCTCTTAAACGCTTATACAAGTAGAGCCACCCGACAGGGTGTCAACAGTAAGTTTGTGTTGAAGTCACTAATTATTTTGCTCTTCCTCTGATCTGTCAGAACAAATAAAGGTTCCTGTCTGTTGAGCATCCGCCTTCACTTGGTCAGCATTTGGTCAGTAATCCATCAGTATTGCTAATGCCAAATAGAACAGGAGTGGATCCAAAACAGAGATGACATGGGAATTGAATATTTGCATGTCCTTTGTGTTTTGCAGCCACTCCTGCTTTTGGCTACCAAGTCACAAGCCAATTCTGATAGGACCATACAGGCCTTACAGCTACTACACAGACAGGATCCATTGTGTGTCTCATTTTTCCTTCCTTATGACAGATCAGAAGAAGGGTCAAATAAATGATGATGACAGCCTGACCGAAAGGCGAAATAGTGGCCCCGTCATAAAGTGGGAGAGTGGGAACAGCATGAAAAGTCCACAGAGTGGCCCTATGACATAGTGGTGAGATGGAAGCAGCATGAGGAGACCACAGAGTGGCACAATTACAGGGTGGAGGTGGCGGCAGCATAAGGAGGCCACAGAGAGGCGTAATGACAGAGTGTGGAGTGATGGCAGCAGCAGGAGGAGGCCATAGGGTGGCACAATAAAAGTGTGGAGGTGGAAGCAGCAGCATCAGAAAGCCACAGACTTGCAAAGTGACATAGTGTTAAGGTGGCGGCAGCAGCAGGAGACCACAGAGTGGCAAGGTGACATAGTGTGGAGGTGGCAGCAACATATGGAGACCACAGAGTAGCAAGGTGACATAGTGTGGAGGTGGCAGCAGAATCAGGAGATCACCAGAGTGACCCGGTGACAGAGTGGGGAGGTGAGTGGCGATATGCAATATGAGGACCAGCTAAAAATGCTGGGTGAAAGAAGGAGCACTTGTCATCAGATGTGTGGCATTAGGCGGGTGGCAGCATCAAAATAGTAGCTGAGGCAGGTAGCAAGAAGAAACTGGTCTCTTTTGTCAAGGCTTGAGTGAGGCTGCATGGATGATCTAATCTGATGCATCAGGCATTGATGGGTGGAAATCCTGGCTTATCCACACCTGATTAATCTTGACAAAGGTCAGTCTCTCCACATTTTGGGTGGACAGGCTAGTTCTTCTTGGTATAACTATGGCCCCCACAGCACTAAACATCCGCTCTGATGCTACACTACTGGCCGGACAGGACAGCATTTCCAGGGCAAACTCTGCCAGTTGCGGCAACAAATCCAGTTTCGCTGCCCAGTAGTCCAGCAGATCTTCAATGGGGGTGGTAGGGTACTGTCCAAATATGCCACCACCTGATGGTTCAGGTCCTGCTCCAGGTCTAGCTGCTGCTGCTGGTGAGTAGTTTCTTCACTAGGTGGGTGAAGAAAGCTGCTCATCAGCGATTCTAGACTAAAGTTGCTGCTGATGGAGTTGTAACTGCTCCTACCCCCTACCTTGCCACAGCAGCCATGGCAGAGGAAAGTGAGCGCAGAAGGCCCATATGGTCAAACCTGTGAAAAGATGGATGATGGCACAGATAGGCAGCAGCCAACTGACTACATAGGATGTCTCTATAGTAGTTCAGTTTGTCCTCCCTTTAGCGGGTGTAAAAAGGCCCCCATTTTGGACTGGTAGTGAGGGTCCAACAAGGTGGAGGGCCAGAAGTCATCCCTCTGTCGAATGGTGACAATTCGGATGTCACTACGAAAGCAAGTGAGCATGCATCGGGCCATATGTGCAAGTGACTCGGAGGGACTCCCTACCTCCATCTCCACTGCATACTGCCACAGTCTGGGTCCTCTGCCTCATCTTCCTTATCACCCTGTAGCTCCTCTGGCTGCTCCTGCTCCTCCTCTCCCCACACAGGGCTCATGTGGCCATATCTCCAGTACCCTGACCAGCCAGATTTACTAGCATCTGTTCCAGGACATGAAGCAGTGGAAAGACGTTGTTTATGCTGTAGTTCTGGGGACTGACAAATAACATGGCCTCCTCAAGGGGCCTGAGCAAAAGCAAGTGTCATGCATGAGTTGCCACTGGCTGACATCGAGGTAACACAGGGAGTACTCCTGTCTGCTTGGATCATCAAGAAATCAGTCATGGCCTTTCTCTGTTCGTATAGTCTGTCCAACATATGAAGGCTGGAATTCGAACGGGTGGAAACGTAGCATATCAGTCTATGTTGGGGGATGCCGTCCTGCCGTTGCAGCTAAAGGAGGGTGTGCTTTGCGGTGTACAAGTGGCTGAGGTGCATGCAAAGATTCCTGGACATTTTTAGAATGTTTTTCAGATGGATGGAAGACTTCAGGAACCTATTGACAACCAGATTGAACACATGTGCAATACAGGGCGCATGGGTCAGTCCTCCTTGACGCAGCGTCGACACCATGTTCTTCCCGTTGTTAGTCACCATAGTTCCTATTGTGAGTTGTCATGGATAAAGCCAGGATTTGATTTCTTGATGAAGGACACAGAGCAGTTCTTCCCCTGTGTGACTCCATTCGCACAGGCAAACAAGGTGCAGAACAGCCTGACACTGCCGTGCCCTGCACATGTGGTATGCTGGAAGGGCACTGTGAATCGTCCCTGCTGTGGAGGTTGAGGACACGGTGGAGTATGAAGAGGCAGAGGCGAACAATGTCAAAGGACCAATGATGTGAGAACGTGCAGGCGGAAAAGGCGTCATCTGGCCAAGTTGCTGGTGTGGCTGTCCAGGAACCAGAATTCACCCAGTGGGCCATAAAGGACATGTATTATCCCCAACCATAGTTACATCTCCACATGTCGGTGCTGTCGTGCACTTTGGAAGACCCCGGCAGCCTCAAGGATTGGCCCACCTTCTGTTCTACATGTGTGTGTAGGGCTGGTACTGACATTTTGGCAAAGAAGTGACAGCCTGGGACTCTCCACCTCGGCTCGCAAAAGCCATCAGTTCTCTTAAAAGTGCAGAGTCCACCACTTGGGAGGGACTGCAGCACCAGCAACTTGAACAGAAGCACGTTCAGCTTCTGCGCCGTTGGATGAGTGCACGCATACTGTTGTCTCCTGGCAATCGCTTCAGTGATCGATTGCTGACGGTATGATTGACGAGGAGTAGGATGGTGAGGAGCAGGAACATCAGGACCAGCAGATGATGGGAATCACACACAGCTCCCTTCAGCTGATGTGGTGGAGTCTTGACTGCCTGAAATCGGCTTTCTGCCACTGGGTGACGCAGCGGTTGCTGCGGCAGGATAGACCTTCACCTCAGAGCCATGGTTCTCCCAGGCCACTTTATGGTGACGCGTAGGCATGTGATGCCAACATTGGCACCCTGGCCACACTTCACCTTCTGTCCACAGATTCTACATATGGCCATGATCACCTCCTCCAGCGGCTTAACAAAAACTGCCACACCGCCGAGTAGGTGATTTTATTCCCAACACTACGCACTGACTGACTGCTACCGCTGCTGCCTCCGTGAACCCTTGCACCGCTACTTCCCAGACAGGTAGGCTCCTGCCAAGCGGGTGGTCTACCCCAGGCACGTTTGTCTTCTGGCATCCCACTGCTGATACCCTGCTGACTCCCGGCCACGCTAGCGACTTACTGGCTTCAGCGCTGTCTCACGGGCAAGCTGCCACCCTCTTCTCCCGATGATGATGAAGCCTCTACTTTACCCGGCTCCCATGTGCGATCAGCTACATCATCATCATCGAGTACTGTCTGCATGTTTCTGACATCCTCCTCAACCGTCTCTGGGTCAGGAGCCTGAACGCTCACAACACCAGCTCCCACGCCACTCTCCTCATCACTAGTGGAGGAAGCGGCAGATGTCTCCTCCAAATCTTGTCTTGCCAGTAGCTGCTGACTTTCTTCTAGCAGCTCGTCCTCACTGTATAGTGGAGCTGAGCCCACAGCATACAATACTTCTCTGGCTGAGGGAGCATAAAATGACAGAGGCAGGTTGAGGACAGGTGAGGGCACAGTGCCTTCACCCGGTTCATGCAAACTAAGGGTTGTGGCTGATGAACCCACTGACGCTTGGCTGGGGGTGTCTGATGTCACTTGCGACAAAGTCGAAGATCGAGTCAACCATTCAAGAACCGCTGGGTCGCTGGTCAAGACACGACCGCTAGCTGACACTGGGAGCTCAGACCTCTCGAGGTAACCCCTGCTGCCATGGCCCCTTACTCTGCTGTGACCTGTGCCTGCGCCAGAGACATTTAGGCCTCTGACACTCCCCTGTGCAGGAACTGGCACTTCTCTGTCTGACATACTGTTAGATCAAATAAATAAATAAAAACGAAATTAAAACACCACAAAAAGTCTGTAATTTTCTCACTTCAACACACAACGGCTAATACGCCCTTTTTCCCCACTTACACACACTAAAAAGGGCTTTGGAACATATAACTGCACTGCTGAATGGCAAATATATTTTTCTTTTCCACTTATACATGCCACAAAGACTTTGGAACAGATAACTGCACTGCTGAATGGCAAATATATTTTTATTTAGCCACTTATAAATGCCACAAAGACTTTGGAACAGATAACTGCACTGCTGAACGGCAAATATATTTTTATTTAGCCACTTATACATGCCACAAAGACTTTGGAACAGATAACTGCACTGCTGAACGGCAAATATATTTTTATTTAGCCACTTATACATGCCACAAAGACTTTGGAACAGATAACTGCACTGCTGAACTGCAAATATATTTTTCTTTTTCAACTAATACACACCACAAAGACTCTAGAACATATAACTGCAGCGCTTAAATGCAAATATATATTTTCTTTTTCCACTTATACATACCACAAAAGGCTTTAGAACATTTAACTGCACCGCTGAATGGCAAATATATTTTTATTTTGCAACTATTATATGAACAAAAGGGCTTTAGAACATATAACTGCACCGCTGAACTGGAAATATATTTTCTTTTGCCACTAATACACGCCACAAAAGGCTTTAGAACTAGTGTTGATCGAGCACTAAAGTGCTCGGGTGCTTAAGTAGAACATCTCGGGATGATCAGGTGCTCTTCCGTGCACCCGAGCAGAATGGAAGTCAATGGGAGAACGTGGGCATTAAACCAAGCACCACCTGCTCTGAAGAGGGAGGGTGTCTGGTTTACATGAAAAAGTCAGAAATTGATGGAAACACCACTGAAATGGTTTGGGAACAGCATGGGGAGGATGTCTGGATTCCCAGGTCACTGCTGGGAACTAAATAATAAAATCAAAGATAAAAACTATTTTAGAGGAAAAATTGTTAGGAAACATTCTTTCCTGTATATTTAATTGTATATAAATTGCAAGTTTTGCCAGAAGGGGCACTCCGATTGTTCAGGTAGTGGGACTCCTACACTCATAAGGCCTATGCACTAAGTTAAAGGGCTGCCAAAATTACAAGAAAACGGCACTACAATACACCGTTTATTGCACACTTCCCCGTCCCTTACTGCTCACCTTCATCATATTAAATGGTATATATGCTTGCAAGTATGTCACACTCAGTTTTTTTAAGTGTATGCGCTAAATAAATTACTGTCAATGTCACAGATATTTGGGATGTGGAAACGTTATACAGGAGAGGTACCACAGATAATGGCGCTGCTGTCAACAGTGGCTAAGAAAAATGACAGTCAATGCCAAAGATATTTGGGATGCAGAAACGTTATACAGGAGAGGTACCACAGGTAATGGCGCTGCTGTCACCAGCGGCTAAGAAAAATTACAGTCAATGTCGCAGATATTTTCAGTGGTTTCTCAAAACCTACCCCAATTTGCCTGAGCTACTGGTGAAGGTGCGCCACATATGCGTCCATTTCTGAAAGTCATCTATAGCTGCCGCCGGTCTGGCAAAACTACAGCTACGCTTGCAATTTCCAGCTAACCAACTGTTGTGCGACGTGAGCAGGCGCTGTATCTCGATGTTCCACATGTTGGCCAGGCTTTGTGAGCAGCAGAGGTCAATAGTGAAATACCAGCTGCAACATGGGCGTCACCTTCCAGTGAGCTTCCACTCTTCACAAGCTGCGAGTGGGCATGGATGTCTGGTCTCTGTGAGGTTTTACGCAGCTTTGAGGAATTAACACAGATGGCGGCGGCGATGCCGCTATTATCAGTGTAACCTTCCCACTTCTGTGTTTACTGAAAAGCTCACTGCTCACAATCAAGGCGGATGCTTTGCATGTGGAAGAGGTGGAAATCAGGGCAGACAGTACACAGTGTGATAGCCAGTAGAGATGTCCCGAACTATTCGCCAGCGAACAGTTCCCGGAAAACATCGCATGTTCGCCTTCGCTGCTGCGGACGAACATATACGATGTTCGATTCGCCCCCTATACTTTATCATTGAGCAAACTTTAGACACATTCCAGCCAATCAGCATACCCTCCCTCCCAGACCCTCCCACCTCCTATCAAAAGCAAGGACAGCATCCATCTTAGATTCATTCTGAAGCAGTGTTAGTTAGAGCAGGTAGAGTGCTGCTGCCGCTGAATTAATAGGGAAAACAATAGGGAAGGCCAGTGTTCTGTGTCCACTTCAGTCCTCAAAGACTCATCGGTATCTTTCACACAAGTGTGTCCGGATTAGGCCCCATTCACACGTCCGTAGTGTGTTGCGGATCCGCAACACACCATGCCGGCACTCCCCATAGGGATGCCTATTCTTGTCCGCAGGCTACAGACAAGAATAGGACATGCTCTATCTTTTGCAGAGTCGCGGCCAGATGTTTCTGGGCTGCGGCTCCGCAAATGCGGAAGCGGATAGCACATAGTGTGCTCTCCGCATCACGTCCGGCCCCATTCACAATCAATTGGTCTGCATCTATTCCGCAGAATGGGGCCTTAGGTCCGGATGCGTTGCGGATGCATTCAGTGAAAACTGTGCGATTTCACAAGCAAAGCCATTCAGTTTTGCCTGCGATTGCGTTCAGTTGTTCAGTTTTTCCACATGGGTGCAATGTGTTTTGATGCGTTTTTACGCGCGTGATAAAAAACTGAAGGTTTATAAAACAACATCTCCTAGCAACCATCAGTGAAAAACGCAACACACCTGCACTTGCTTGAGGATGCAATGCATTTTTCACGCAGCCCCATTCACTTCTATGGGGCTAGGGCTGCATGAAAAATGCAGAATATAGAACATGCTGCGATTTTCACGCAACGCACAAGTGATGCGTGAAAACAAACGTTCATGTACACACACCCATTGAAATGAATGGGTCAGGATTCAGTGCGGATGCTATGCGTTCAGGTCACGCATCGCACCCGCATGGAAAACTCGTGTGAAAGGTGCCATCTGCTGTAAGGACAGCGTCCTGACAGCACCCCAGAAAAAACTCTTTTCAGGGCGGGTACATCAGTCTGCTTTATTTTTATATATATCAGTTGCCTGCCCTTGTGTGAGAGGCCGCAGGCCCACAGACTGTACGGTGTGCACACCACTCATATAGGGTGGCACAGTACCTTGCATATAAAAAAGTCATTTAATTTTTACCCTTTAATATAATTGCAGTTGCCTGCCAATGTGTGTCAGGCCCACAGACTGGACTGTACCCACTGCCAGTGCCCACCACTCATATCGGGTGGCACAGTACCTTGCAGATAAAAAAGTCATTTATTTTTACCCTTTAATATAATTGCAGTTTCCTGCCAGTGTGTGTCAGGCCCACAGACTGTACCGTGCCCACTGCCCACCACTCATATAGGGTGTCACAGTACATAGCACGGCGCATCGGCGCAGTGACCTAAAATTCAAACTAAGCGGACCGAGCATGGGTCTTTTTCCATCTCCCGTTATCAAAAATCTATTCACTACACCGGACCTGGCCCTGATAAGGGAAAAAACAGAGATTAAACTGATAGGAATAGTACTTAGTTAACACTAGTTGCATTGGTGGCAAATTCCATTGCAAGTGCCCAAATTTAGAAGGAAGAGGACAGAGCAAGCTTTTTTTCTCTATCTCCCCATGCAAGGATTCAATTCAATACAATTCCCCTGATAGAGGACTTAACAAAGATTAAAATGGTAAGAATAGTAGTTCACACTATTTGTATTGGTGGCACAGTACATTGCGCGGCACATGCGCAGTGCCCCAAATTGGAAGGAAGAGGACCGACCAATCATCTTTTTCCATCTCCCGGTTCCTAAAATCTATTCCATACACTGGCCCTGATAGAGATTAAACTGGTAAGAACAGATTTTTTAATTTAAAAAAAAAGAGGACAGCCTCTGCGGAGCTGGGTATTTTTGACGCGTTACTGAACACTCATGCACAATTTCTGTAGGCTCATGCGGAGGTGACAAAGCTGGTCAGTCAAACCCAAGGCAACATCATCGACCTCATCCCATATGTGTTTGTTCTGAAGCGTGCCCTGCGAAGAGTGCTGGATAAGGCCGTAGATGAGCATGAAGAGGAAGAGTTGTGGTCCCCATCACCACCAGAAGCAGCCTTGTCGTCATCGATTGCAGAGAGAGGAGTTTAAAGAAGACTACAGCAGTCGTCCCAGGGGGCTTGTTGTCACCTTTCGGGGACCCTTGGTGTTGTACGTGGCTGGGTGGAGGAAGAGACCTTAAATGACATCAGTGAGGACAAGGAACAGGACATGGCTAGTTTGGTATCCAACCTTGTGCAAATGCGGAGTTTGCAGTTGTGCAAATGGACTGTTTGCGGTTGTTCGCGGTGCGTTAAACGGGGAGTTTGGTCTGTCAGAGTTTGGTCTGTCACTGTGAAGCGGGCGTAACCATTACACTACCTGATTGATACAACATCATACCTGATTGTATACACACACTGGATGGTTTAAAGCATATTATTCCAAACAATTTAGGAATGTTAGGCGATATATGCCTTTTATGGATTAAAACCCGAATTTCCCATGGGAGTTTTGTCATGGATCCCCATCCGGCATGCCACAGTCCAGGTGTTAGTCCCCTTTATACAACTTTTCCATTACTATTGAGGCCAGAAAGAGTCCCTGTGGGCTTTAAAATTCTCCTGCCTTTTGTAGTCTATGGCGGTTCGCCCGGTTCGCCCATTCGCGAACATTTGCGGAAAATTTTATGTTTGCGACATCTCTAATAGACAGACCACCCTTAGTTCATCTTCTCAGAGCGAATAGGATGATGATGAGGAGGAGGAGAAGGAGATGGTTGCCTCCGCTACAGAGGGAAGTACGCATAGCAGGTTTATTTCATCTGTTCAGCATGGATGGGCAGAAGAGGAGAAAGAATATGACGAGATTGAGTGTCATCCTCCTGATGAGGACAGTGAAGTTTTATTATATATTCACCCTTCTGGACCCCTGCTACAAAGAGAACTTATCATGTCTCAAATGGTGCAATACCAGAAGGTCCTTGTGGAAAAATTGCTCCAAAAATTTCCAGCTGACAACGCTGTTGGCTGAGTACGTAGTTCCTTCGGAGACTGAGGAGAGAAGACAGGGGAACACACAGCAGATCCAACAGAGGCAGAGCAACACTCTCCAAGGCCTGGGACAGTTTCATGACTCCCCGCCAGCACCCTCACCCTGATGAAGGAGTATGTAGCAGACCGTGTCAGCATCTTCAGTGATCCCTCTGTGCCTTACAACTATTGGGTGTACAAGCTGGACACGTGGCACGAACTGGCGCGCTAAGCCTTGGAGGTGCAGGCCTGCCCTGCCGCCATTGTTTTGTCCGAGCAGGTATTCAGTGCTGCTGGGGGCATAATAACTGATAAGTAGAGATGAGCGAACACCTGGAAGTTCGGGTTCGGGAAGTTCGGCCGAACTCGCGAAAATGTTCGGGTTTGGGATCCGAACTCAACCCGAACTTTATCCCGAACCCGAACCCCATTGAAGTCAATTGGGACCCGAAATTTTAGGTACTAAAACGGGTGTAAAATAGTCCAGGAACGGGCTAGAGGGCTGCCAAAGGCAGCAAAATGTAGGTAAATCCCCTGAAAACAAATGTGGATAGGGAAATGAATTAAAATAAAATATAACCAATATCAATTGGAGAGGGTCCCACTGCAAGGAATCATGCGTCATATCACCCACCACCGGAGAAGGCCACTCTCAGTTATTTCGGCCCAGCACCCAGATAGAGGAGAGAGGTCCCACAGCAAGGAATCATGCGTCATATCAACCACCACCGGAGAAGGCCACTCTCAGTTATTTCGGCCCAGCAACCAGACAGAGGAGAGAGGTCCCACAGCAAGGAATCATGCGTCATATCACCCACCACCGGAGAAGGCCACTCTCAGTTATTTCGGCCCAGCACCCAGACAGAGGAGAGAGGTCCCACAGCAAGGAATCATACGTCATATCAACCACCACCGGAGAAGGCCACTCTCAGTTATTTCGGCCCAGCACCCAGACAGAGGAGAGAGGTCCCACAGCAAGGAATCATGCGTCATATCAACCACCACCGGAGAAGGCCACTCTCAGTTATTTCGGCCCAGCACCCAGACAGAGGAGAGAGGTCCCACAGCAAGGAATCATACGTCATATCAACCACCACAGGTGAAGGCCACTCTCAGTTATTTCGGCCCAGCACCCAGACAGAGGAGAGAGGTCCCACAGCAAGGAATCATGCGTCATATCAACCACCACCGGAGAAGGCCACTCTCAGTTATTTCGGCCCAGCACCCAGACAGAGGAGAGAGGTCCCACAGCAAGGAATCATACGTCATATCAACCACCACAGGTGAAGGCCACTCTCAGTTATTTCGGCCCAGCACCCAGACAGAGGAGAGGTCCCACAGCAAGGAATCATGCGTCATATCAACCACCACCGGAGAAGGCCACTCTCAGTTATTTCGGCCCAGCACCCAGACAGAGGAGAGAGGTCCCACAGCAAGGAATCGTGCGTCATATCACCCACCACCGGAGAAGGCCACTCTCAGTTATTTCGGCCCAGCACCCAGACAGAGGAGAGAGGTCCCACAGCAAGGAATCATGCGTCATATCAACCACCCCGGAGAAGGCCACTCTCAGTTATTTCGGCCCAGCACCCAGACAGAGGAGAGAGGTCCCACAGCAAGGAATCGTGCGTCATATCACCCACCACCGGAGAAGGCCACTCTCAGTTATTTTGGCCCAGCACCCAGACAGAGGAGAGAGGTCCCACAGCAAGGAATCATGCGTCATATCAACCACCACCGGAGAAGGCCACTCTCGGTTATTTCGGCCCAGCACCCAGACAGAGTAGAGAGGTCCCACAGCAAGGAATCATGCGTCATATCAACCACCACCGGAGAAGGCCACTCTCAGTTATTTCGGCCCAGCACCCAGACAGAGGAGAGGTCCCACAGCAAGGAATCATACGTCATATCAACCACCACAGGTGAAGGCCACTCTCAGTTATTTCGGCCCAGCACCCAGACAGAGGAGAGAGGTCCCACAGCAAGGAATCATGCGTCATATCAACCACCACCGGAGAAGGCCACTCTCAGTTATTTCGGCCCAGCACCCAGACAGAGGAGAGGTCCCACAGCAAGGAATCATACGTCATATCAACCACCACAGGTGAAGGCCACTCTCAGTTATTTCGGCCCAGCACCCAGACAGAGAGAGAGGTCCCACAGCAAGGAATCATGCGTCATATCACCCACCACCGGAGAAGGCCACTCTCAGTTATTTCGGCCCAGCAACCAGACAGAGGAGAGAGGTCCCACAGCAAGGAATCATGCGTCATATCACCCACCACCGGAGAAGGCCACTCTCAGTTATTTCGGCCCAGCACCCAGACAGAGGAGAGAGGTCCCACAGCAAGGAATCATGCGTCATATCAACCACCACCGGAGAAGGCCACTCTCAGTTATTTCGGCCCAGCACCCAGACAGAGTAGAGAGGTCCCACAGCAAGGAATCGTGCGTCATATCATCCACCACCGGAGAAGGCCACTCTCAGTTATTTCGCCTAGCACCCAGACAGAGGAGAGAGGTCCCACAGCAAGGAATCATGCGTCATATCAACCACCACCGGAGAAGGCCACTCTCAGTTATTTCGGCCCAGCACCCAGACAGAGAGAGAGGTCCCACAGCAAGGAATCGTGCGTCATATCACCCACCACCGGAGAAGGCCACTCTCAGTTATTTCGGCCCAGCACCCAGACAGAGGAGAGAGGTCCCACAGCAAGGAATCTTGCGTCATATCAACCACCACCGGCGAAGGCCACTCTCAGTTATTTTGGCCCAGCACCCAGACAGAGGAGAGAGGTCCCACAGCAAGGAATCATATGTCATATCAACCACCACCGGAGAAGGCCACTCTCAGTTATTTCGGCCCAGCACCCAGACAGAGGAGAGGTCCCACAGCAAGGAATCATGCGTCATATCACCCACCACCGGAGAAGGCCACTTTCAGTTATTTCGGCCCCACCACCTAGACAGAGGAGAGGTTCATTCAACTTTGGGTTGCACCGCAAGATCATGGTAAAGTTAAAAAATGAGGATTCAGTAAAGAAGTGCACCGGAGTACAAGAATACATGGTTGAGGGGGAGGCAGTTATAAATGTCTATTCTGCACAAGGGAGGGACAGGTCCTGTGGGATCCATGCATGGTTCATTTTTATGAACGTCAGCTTGTCCACGTTGGCTGTGGACAGGCGGCTGCGTTTGTCAGTAATGACGCCCCTGCCGTGCTGAATACACGTTCAGACAAAACGCTGGCCGCCAGGCAGGCCAGCACCTCCAAGGCATAAAATGCAAACTCTGGCCACGTGGACAATTTGGAGACCCAGAAGTTGAATGGGGCCGAACCATCAGTCAGTACGTGGAGGGTGTGCAGACATACTGTTCAACCATGTTAGTGAAATGCTGCCTCCTGCTAACAGGGTCCGTATCAGGTGGTGGTGCAATTAGCTGTGGCGTGGAGACAAAACTTTTCCACATTTCTGCCATGTTAACCCTGCCCTCAGAGGAGCTGGCCGTGACACATCTGCGTTGGCGACCTCTTGCTCCTCCTCTGCCTTCGCTATGGGCTTCCACCTGTTCCCCTGTGACATTTGGGAATGCTCTCAGGAGCGCGTCTACCAGCGTGCGCTTGTACTCGCGCATCTTCCTATCACGCTCCAGTGCAGGAAGTAAGGTGGGCACATTGTCTTTGTACCGGGAATCCAGCAGGGTGGAAACCCAGTAGTCCGCACACGTTAAAATGTGGGCAACTCTGCTGTCGTTGTGGGAGGCGTATCGTCATCGTCCTAAGTATCCCACCAGCCAAGCACCAGTGATGGGCCTGAGCTGTGTCTGGTGCCACCCCGCTGTGAACCTGCTTCATACTCATCCTCCTCCATCTCCTCCTCCTCGTCCTCCAGTATTGGGCCCTGGCTGGCCACATTTGTACCTGGCCTCTGCTGTTGCAAAAACCTCCCTCTGAGCCACTTCTAACAGACTGGCCTGAAAGTGCTAAAAATGACCCCTCATCCTCCTCCTCCTCCTGGGCCACCTCCTTTTCCATCATCGCCCTAACCGTTTTCTCAAGGAGACATAGAAGTGGTATTTTAACGCTGATAACGGTGTCATCGCCACTGGCCATGTTGGTGGAGTACTCGAAACAGCGCAACAGGGCACACAGGTCTCGCATGGAGGCCCAATCATTGGTGGTGAAGTGGTGCTGTTCCGCAGTGCGACTGACGCGTGCGTGCTGCAGCTGAAACTCCACTATGGCTTGCTGCTGCTCGCACAGTCCTCCAGCATGTGCAAGGCGGAGTTCCACCTGGTGGGCACGTCGCATATGAGGCGGTGAGCGGGAAGGCCGAAGTTCCGATGTAGCGCAGACAGGCGAGCAGTGACATGATGTGAATGCCGGAAGCGCGCACAGACGGCTCTCACTTTATGCAGCTGCTCTGACATGTCGGGGTAGTTGTGAATGAACTTCTGCACCACCAAATTCAGCACATGCGCCAGGCAAGGGATGTGCGTCAAACCGGCTAGTCCCAGAGCTGCCACGAGATTTCGCCCATTATCGCACACCACCAGGCCGTGCTTGAGGCCCACCGGCAGAAACCACTCGTCGGTCTGTTGTTCAATACCCGCCACAACTCCCTGCGCGGTGTGGGGCCTGTCCCCCAAACATATGAGTTTCAGAATGGCCTGCTGGCGTTTACCCGGGCTGTGCTGAAGTTGGTGGTGAAGGTGTGTGGCTGACTGGATGAGCTGGTGGAAGCAGAGGAGGAGGAAGCCGAGTAAGAGGAGGAGGCTACAGGAGGCAAAGAATGATGCCCTGCGATCCTTGGCGGCGGAAGGACGTGTGCCAAGGAAGTCTCCGCCTGTGGCCCAGCCGCCACTACATTTACCCAGTGTGCAGTTAGGGAGACATGCTTACTGGTCCACGTATCTGTAACTATGAAAGTCAGTGGCACGACCTTCATTCCATGTGGGGTCTAGGACCTCATCGTCCCCTGCATCATCTTCCACACAGTCTTCCTCCCTGACCTCCTGTTCGGTCTGCACACTGCAGAAAGACGCAGCAGTTGGCACCTGTGTTTCGTCATCATCAGAGACGTGCGGACTCCGATGAGGTGGTATTCCCATGTCCTCATCATCAGGAAACATAAGTGTTTGTGCATCAGTGCAAAACATAGAATGAGGAGATAGAGTCATTTTGATGTCAACATCGACGTCTTGCCTGTTTGTACTCTTGCACACATGGCTGACATGGATGCCATGTGGTGGATAATGCTGGTGGTGGTGGGTTTGGTAGTGTTCACGCCCTGGCTCATTTTGGTACGGCACAAGTTGCAAACTACCACTCTTTTGTCATCTACACTTTCCGCAAAAAGCAACATACTGCGGAACACCTTCCCCATGGCAAGGTAGATTTACGCTTGGGGGTGCTTGGTGTAATGGTTGCGGGTTTAGTTTGGGCCGACTTCTCCCTTTGCAACCCCACTGCCTCTTCCAGACTGTTGTGGTGCTGCGGATCCCTCCCCTCTGTACTGCTGTCCTCGCTCAGCTTTTCACCTTCCCATGTTAGGTCAGTGACCTCATCGTCCACCACTCCCTCTTTCCACTTCCTCACTCTGCTCATCCTCCTAACTTGACCTAACCACAACCCCAGTGATTGACAACTGTGTCTCATCATTATTCACCTTGTGAATGATTGTCGTTCACCACCGCCATCTTCTTGAGACTGTAAAGGCTCAAGAGGTTGGGAATCAGGGCACAATATCTCAGGTACCTCTTCAAGCATGCTGGGCGCGAGGGCCAAATCTAATTGTGGCGCTAGAAAGAGCTCCTCGGAATATCCGAGTGTGGAATCACTCATTTGGCAAGCCTCTCCATGGTGGAAGGAAGGATGATCAGAATGTGGATTCGGTTGACCAGACTCTTGGCTACAGTGAATGAACGAGAGGGTGGTGCTTAACAGACTGGAAGCATGATCTTCAGCAATCCAACCAACTGTTCACACTGGTCCAACTTGGACAGTGTTTTCCTGCGCCACCCAGCTAAGTTGAACATGAAGCTGGGTACGGTGGATGTTTTTTTTTTTTTTTTTTCTGCACTGGCAACAGGCACAGTTTCATTGCGCCCAGGGCCACGGCCTCTGCGTGCACCCTCAGCATCACACCCAATTCCCTGTCCCTTAGTGCTCACCTTCTTCATATTAATGGTTTTATCACTAGATGTGGCCCAGATTGTTTTACTGTCTCCTAAAGACACAGTTTTCAGAAGCAGGACAATATATGTCACAGAAACCCACAGAATATGGACACTATATTAGGCAAAGATTATTGGAATTTGCAATACAGACACTGTATGCAAATGTTCTACGGTATTGGTTAAAGAACACCACAGAATATGGACACTATATTAGGCAAAGATTATTGGAATTTGCAATACAGACTCTGTATGCAGATGTTCTACAGTATTGGTTAACCCCTTAAGGAACTGGCTCATTTTCGCCTTAAGGATCGGTTGATTTTTGCAAATCTGACCAGTGTTCCTTTATGTGTGAGATTATTTTTGTTACATATTGTACTTCATGACACTAGAGTAAAAAAAACAACCATTTTTATTTAAAAAAAATATATAAAATGTAACAAAGATTTAGAAAAATTTGAAAATTTCCAAGTTTCAATTTCTCTACTTCTCTAATACATAGTAATACCTCCAAAAATAGTTGTTCATTTACATTCCCCATATATCTACTTCATGTTTGGATCATTTTGGGAATGTCATTTTATTTTTTGTTGACATTATAAGGCTTAGAAGTTTAGAAGCAAATCTTTAAAATTTTCAGAACATTTCCAAAACCCACTTTTTAACGACTAGTTCAGGTCTGAAGACACTTTGTGAGGCTTACATAATAGAAGCCATCCAAAAATGACCCCATTCTAGAAACTACACCCCTCAAGATAGTCAAAACTGATTTTACAAACTTTGTTTACCCTTTAGGTGTTCCGCAAGAGTTAATGGCAAATGGAGAAAAAAATTCAGAATTTTTATTTTTTATTTTTTTTTGCAAATTTTCCATTATAATCCATTTTTTCCAGTAACAAAGCAAGGGTTAACAGCCAAACAAAACTCAATATTTATTGCCCTGATTCTGTTGTTTGCAGAATCACCCCATATGTGGTCGTAAACTGCTGTATGGTTAAACGGGAGGGCACAGAAGGAATGGAATGTCATATGGTTTTTGGAAGGCAGATTTTGCTGGACTGGTTTATTTAGACCATATCACATTTGAAGCCCCCCTGATGCATGCCTACAGTAGAAACTCCAAAAAAGTGACCCCATTTTGGATAACTACAGGATAAGGTGGCAGTTTTGTTGGTACTATTTTAGGGTAAATATGATTTTTGGTTGCTCTATATTACACTTATTTTGAGATAAGGTAACAAAAAATTGAAATTCTGAAATTTCATCTCCATTCGCCGATAACTCTTGTGGAACACCTAAAGGGTTAACACAGTTTATAAAATCAATTTTGAATACCTTAAGGGGTGTAGTTTCTTAGATGGAGTCAGTTTTTTTTTAGTTTCTACTCTAGGGGCATATCAGGGGGGCTTCAAATAGGGCATGGTGTCAAAAAACCAGTCCATCAAAATCTGCCTTCCAAAAACCACATGGCGTTCCCTTCCTTCTGTACCCTGCCGTTTGGCCATACAGTAGTTTACGACCACATATGAAGTGTTTCTGCAAACTAAAGAATCAGGGCAATAAAAATTGAATTTTGTTTTGCTGTTAACCCTTGCTTTGTTACTTGAAAAATGGATTAGAATGGAAAATTTGCAAATAAATAGCTGTTTTGGGACCGTTTTTATTTTTTGTTATTTACGTTGTTGATCTGACAGTAGTGTTGAGCGAACAGTTCGAGAATCGCTCGGGTCCGTACTGAATTTTGGGGTGTCCGTGACACGGACCCGAACCCGGACATTTTCAAAAAAGTTTGGGTTCCGGTCCGGTGTTCGTCGATTACTTCCCGTTTTCTGAAGGGCTGCACAGCAGCCAATCAGCTAGTGTTTTACTTCTTGCCCTAAGAGCCCATCACAGCCATGCCTACTAATGGCATGGCTGTGATTGGCCAAGTGCAGCATGTGACCCAGCCTCTATTTAAGCTGGAGTCACGTAGCGCCACACGTCACACTGCTCTGATTAGTGTAGGGAGAGGACGCAGCTTCTGTCAGGGTGAGATAGGCAGGGATAAAGAAGTGAATGATCTACATTTCTACACCTGTGCATCAGAACAACTCAGCTGAGCTGTTCACTGAAAGTCACTATTTTGTTTAGACTGGCCAGAGCGATTTTTACTGGCACATGTAACTGGGCTGACCGGCGGTGGCCATTTTGGGACTTGTGGTGCGCCAGCACAAGCTGCCACAGAGTCTAAACCAAAGCTCCAAAGAAGTGAAAAATCTACACCTGTGAATCAGAACAGCAGCAATTCAGCTGCTCAGTCAAAGTCAATTTTTTTTTCTGGCTGGGCAGACCGTTTTTTGGCACATGTTACTGGGCTGATAGGCGCCAGCCATTTTGGGACTTGTGGTGCTACAGCAAAAGCTGCCACAACGTCCATTAATCTCATGTAATAGTCAATTTTTTCATAGATATACTACATCAGGGGTTTGGCTGTGCTTGTGTCACCCATACTAACTGCAAAGATATTTAATATATCAGTGGTGAAACTGAAAGTAATCCACTTGGATAGAAAATCCCATGAATGTGCTGTTCCAGCTAGGCTAGCCAGTGCCACTACAGCCAAGCCCAATACTGTCAGCCAGAAATATTATTTTTTTTATGTGCCAGAAATATAAATTAAAAAAAGCTTTCACCGTAATAATAAAATTATTCTGGTGTTAGACCAGAAGAAGCACTCCTGTTGTAATTAATACTGTAAAAAGGCTTAGGCAATATTTCTCCCAGTGTGGGAAATTTATCTAGCAAAACTAGCATTTTAAAAATTCCGGTGTTCTGAAAACCAGCAGTCCTCTTGTAATTAATACCGCAAAAAGGCATTATATCGTCCAGTGTTGTAATTTTGGTGAAAAAAAGGCCAATTTAATCAATCTGGTGTTAGTTACACCAGAAACAGTAGGCCTCACGTTTTTACTCCTGTAAAAAGGAATTAATACCGGAAAAAGGCATTACATTGTCCAGTGTTGTAATTTTGGTGAAAAAAGGCCAATTTAATCATTCTGGTGTTAGTTAAACCAGACACAGTAGGCCTCGCGTTTTTACTCCTGTAAAATGGAATTAATACAGGAAAAAGGCATTACATTATCCAGTGTTGTAATTTTGGTGAAAAAAAGGCCAATTTAATCAATCTGGTGTTAGTTACACCAGAAACAGTAGGCAGCACGTTTTTACTCCTGTAAAAAGGAATTAATACCGGAAAAAGGCATTACATTGTCCAGTGTTGTAATTTTGGTGAAAAAAGGCCAATTTAATCAATCTGGTGTTAGTTACACCAGAAACAGTAGGCAGCACGTTTTTACTCCTGTAAAAAGGAATTAATACCGGAAAAAGGTATTACATTGTCCAGTGTTGTAATTTTGGTGAAAAAAAGGCCAATTTAATCAATCTGGTGTTAGTTACACCAGAAACAGTAGGCCTCACGTTTTTACTCCTGTAAAAAGGAATCATATCGTCCCGTGTGGGAATCTATGTACCAAAACTAGCATTTTAAAAATTCTGGTGTCCAATTTGCAGCAGTTTTCTTGTAATTAATACCGGAAAAAGGAATTATATCTTCCAGTGTGGGAATTTATGTACACAAACTAGCATTTTAAAAATTCTGGTGTCCAATTAGCAGCAGTCTTCTTGTAATTAAAACCTGAAAAAGGCATTACATTGTCCAGTGTTGTAATTTTGGTGAAAAAAAGGCCAATTTAATCAATCTGGTGTTAGGTACACCAGAAACAGTAGGCCTCACGTTTTTACTCCTGTAAAAAGGAATTAATACAGGAAAAAGGCATTACATTATCCAGTGTTGTAATTTTGGTGAAAAAAAGGCCAATTTAATCAATCTGGTGTTAGTTACACCAGAAACAGTAGGCAGCACGTTTTTACTCCTGTAAAAAGGAATTAATACCGGAAAAAGGCATTACATTGTCCAGTGTTGTAATTTTGGTAAAAAAAAGGCCAATTTAATCAATCTTATGTTAGTTACACCAGAAACAGTAGGCCTCACGTTTTTACTCCTGTAAAAAGGAATTATATCTTCCCGTGTGGGAATCTATGTACCAAAACTAGCATTTTAAAAATTCTGGTGTCCAATTTGCAGCAGTTTTCTTGTAATTCATACCGGAAAAAGGAATTATATCTTCCAGTGTGGGAATTTATGTACACAAACTAGCATTTTAAAAATTCTGGTGTCCAATTAGCAGCAGTATTCTTGTAATTAAAACCTGAAAAAGGCATTACATTGTCCAGTGTTGTAATTTTGGTGAAAAAAAGGCCAATTTAATCAATCTGGTGTTAGGTACACCAGAAACAGTAGGCCTCACGTTTTTACTCCTGTAAAAGGAATTAATACCGGGAAAAGGCATTACATTGTCCAGTGTTGTAATTTTGGTGAAAAAAGGCCAATTTAATCAATCTGGTGTTAGTTACACCAGAAACAGTAGGCCTCACGTTTTACTCCTGTAAAAGGAATTATATCTCCCCGTGTGGAATCTATGTACCAAAACTAGCATTTTAAAAATTCTGGTGTCCAATTTGCAGCAGTTTTCTTGTAATTAATACCGGAAAAAGGAATTATATCTTCCAGTGTGGGAATTTATGTACACAAACTAGCATTTTAAAAATTCTGGTGTCCAATTAGCAGCAGTCTTCTTGTAATTAATACCTGAAAAAGGCATTACATTGTCCAGTGTTGTAATTTTGGTGAAAAAAGGCCAATTTAATCAATCTGGTGTTAGGTACACCAGAAACAGTAGGCCTCACGTTTTACTCCTGTAAAAGGAATTAATACCGGAAAAGGCATTACATTGTCCAGTGTTGTAATTTTTTTTTTTTTTTTTTTTTTAATAAAATTTTTTATTTTCATCAGAGAAGGAAAAAGTGTACAAAGGCACAATCAATTTGTACAGTCACAGAGATATCATAACATAGTACGATAAAGATATACGGGTGACATTAGGTGGTACATTGCATTAGCAGGACATAATATCACAGAAACAGAATATCTATGCTACATTGAAAGCAAGGTTTGTTGCTGCGTAGGAATATGATATTATTTGCATTGAAGTGCCTCTTAGAATGAAAGCGGCCAGACATCATACAACATATAGAACACAGAAAGTAATCAACATGTAAAACAAAGACATAAACAATAACAAAAACATAATTGCACATGACCATGATTTGTATCCTGTACTCAGTGGTTGGTCAAGTGTGTGAGTCGCTGTCACCTAATGTGCCTAGTGTCCCTTTGAGTTCTTCACGTAAGTACCATGCTGTTAGTTTATAGGGTGCGATCAAATCTCTCCGTTCGTCCCCTGGAATATTCGTATAATGATGCTTCTCCATTTGCGCATAAGCCCACTGACTAGTTTTTCCTTCTCTTGTTCGGCTACTAAGAATTCCAGTTTGGCACAATTTTTGATCTGGTCTAGTACCTCTTTTAATTTTGGAGCATCAGGTCGGAGCCAATGTTGCAATAAGCAACGTTTAGCTGCTAAAATGCTGACATGAGAAGTTTGAGGCAAATTACCTCCATCTATTCTATAATGAAATAAAATTGTCTCAGAAGAGAGGGTTGGTATTTTTCAAAAGTGGAGCTGTGCCATTGTGTGAAGGAGTCCCAAAAAGCTTTTAAGGAAGGGCAGGACCATAGGCCATGGTGTAAGTCTGTGTTGGCCTCCCCACATTTCGGGCAGTGGGTTATACGGTCTGGTGTAGTGGGACCTCTAGAGGAATAAAAGCCATAGATGGCTTTGTGGATGATTTTAAGTTGAGATTCCCTCCAGACTTCATTTGGTACTGCATGTAACACCGCTCCCCATCCTTTTAGTATGCCTTCTTTCAAGTTAGTCTGACCTAATGACTTTTCCCAAGATTTTGTTATGTTGATTGGTGAGGTTTTGAGAGCATTTTCACGTAGCATGGATGCAATGTCAGCTAACGAGAGACTAGAATCACGTTTTGAACATAATTTATCGAAGTCATTGGGAGGGAACTCCCTGGAGAGGTCGCGCAGGCGAGTATTTAAGAACCTGCTGACCTGGTGGTAAGCCAGGAAATGGTTAGAGGTTAGGCCAAAAGTGGAGCATAGTTCGGGAAATTGTAGTATCTATTTTCGGTGGTATTCCACATGTCATTAACTGTGTGAATTCCTTTATCTCTCCACAGTTTAAACTGTGAGTTCTGCATGCCTGATGGGAATTCTGGGTGTTGCCATAGTGGCATATGCTTTGACAGGGAGAAAGCAAGACCATAATCCTTACGGACTGCCTTCCATGCGGCGATAGTGTCTTTAAGTAAAACACTGTGTTTCAATGGTGACGGGATAGAAGCATATTTTGTGTGGAGTAGGGCTGATAAGGCCCAGGGGCGAGCTAATTGTGTTTCAATAATTAGGTTTGAATAGGTATTGCAGTGGGACAGCCAATCGACACAATGTCGAAATAGGCTAGCCAGATTGTATTTCCGTAGATTAGGGAAATTTGCCCCTCCCATTAACCTTGGGAGTTGAAGTTTACAAAGAGCAATTCTGGGCTTTTTCCTCTCCATATAAAATAGCGAAAGGCGGATTCTATTGTTTTAATGTCTGCATGTCTGATTAGTAGTGGGACTGTTTGTATTGGATATAGTAATCTTGCGAAGCTAATCATTTTTAACAGGTGACATCGACCCATGAGAGACAGTGGTAAGTTAAGCCATCTATCAATGTCTGATTGAATTTTTTTGATCAAGGGGGATAGTTCAAGTGATATATGGATTCCGGGGTTTGGCCAATTTGAATTCCTAGATATTTGATGGATGAGGAGGTGACTTTGACTGAAGGACTTTGTGTCAGCAGGGAGGCATAATTTTGTTTGTTTTTGAGGAGAAGAAGTTCGCTCTTGTCCATGTTAATTTTAAACCCAGACTGTTTGCCAAATATTTGCAGGTGTGTTAAAAGGGTCTTAAGGTCTCTTTGTGGGTTTTCAAGAAAGACTAGAAGGTCGTCTGCAAATAATGCATGTTTCACTTCTGCGTTGCCTACCTTAATTCCTTCTATATCTGGAGTAGAGGATAAGAAACGAGACAGGGGCTCCAGGGTTAGGTTGAAGAGCAATGGCGAGAGGGGGCATCCCTGTCTTGTTCCTTTATATAATGTGAAGCTGGGGATAGAAATCCTGGTGTGCTGACTCTGGCCATAGGGTTGTTGTAGATTACAGAGACAAAGTTTCTAAATTGTCCCCTGAAGCCCAGTTTGTCGAGTACTCTGTCCATCCAGCTCCAGCTTACGTTATCAAAAGCTTTTTCTGCGTCTATACTGAGCAAAGCTGGAGCCGGATGGAGAGCCGGCCTCATCTTAACCTCATCCAAGACCGATAACACTCTTCTCATGTTAGTGACAGCCGATCTCCCCTTGATAAATCCTACCTGTGGGTCAGAAATCAGCTTGGGCATAATATTTCCTAGCCTATCTGCTATGATTTTGGATAGTAATTTGATGTCCACATCGATGAGGGATATGGGCCGATATGATGATGCCTGGTAGGGGTCTTTGCCTTTTTCGGCAGTACTTTAATAAAGGCTACCTTAGATTCTGGGGTAGGGGTACACCTTCCATATAAGAGTTATATAATGAAGTGAGGAGGGGCGAAATCCTCCCACCTAGGATTTTATAGAATTCCCCTGTATAACCGTCTGGGCCAGGAGCCTTCCCATTAGCCAGGCCATTTATAGCATTTTGAACCTCCATTGGAGTGATTGGTGCATTTAGATTGGCGAGATCTTCGGGTGAAATTTGCGGGATTTTGATGTCTTCTAACCAATCACCCCCTGGGTCATTAGTCTGGTTGTCTTTTCCGTACAGAGAGGCATAATAATTTTTAAGGATGGTGCTAATGACCTTTGGATCGTGTTGTAGTGTCCCTTTGTCATCACGGAGAGCCAAGATGGGCGTTGATGGTTGAAAACCCTTGGCCAGATTGGCCAGCAATTTACCAGATTTGTTTCCGTATTTATAATATTGGGCGTCAGATAAGGAACGAAACATCTGTTCCCTCTTCTGAGTCCAATGTTCATAGGCTTGTTTGGCTTTGCGCCATGCTGCTTCAGAATCTGGCGTGGGATTGGACTTAAAAGCAGAATATGCCTGTCTCAGTGCTGTACTTAACTTATCTAATCGTTCCTGGGTCTTTTTTTTAATCCCTGCTACATATGCTATTAGGTGGCCCCGTAGTGTCGCCTTCCCGGCGCTCCATGTCAACTGATTGTTGTCTGGTACATTGTTAATACTGAGATATTCATCCCACCACCCTTTCACTAAGTCAGTAAACTCTTCGTTTTTATATAAATTTGAAGGGAAACGCCATAGGATATCCGAACCGTGAGGGGTCAGGTCCCACAGTTTTAGAGACAATGGTGAGTGATCCGATATAACCAGGTCTTCAATGTTGGTCTCATGACATCTCTTAAGAAGATTACGTGTCACCAAAAGATAGTCTATACGAGACCAAGATTTGTGAACCTGAGAATAAAACGTGAATTCTCTGCCCTCTGGATTTAACAGTCTCCATATGTCCGTTAGCTGCGTGGAGTCGAGAAAATCGTGGAGGGTATTGGCAGTGCGTTTAGTAGAGTATGATAGCATACAGTCCCCCTGCGATCCTCTGACCAGTCGAGGACTGTGTTGAGGTCTCCACCCACTATTTTATCCTGAATCCCGTCGGCCAGCAGGATACCTGACATATGGCGAAAAAAGAGTCATGTGAATCATTGGGGCCATACAAGTTATACAAACTCAGTTCTTTGTCTCTGTGCTGTAACGTTAGTTGCACCATCCTGCCCTCAGTATCTGTGGAGCATGAAGTGACAGAGTAAGGGATGTTTTTTAAGCAATATTAGGACACCAGCCTTGCGTCCCTTAGATGAGGAGCCAAATATCTCTCCCACCCACATCTTTCTCATCCTGGGGAAATCTTTCTCCTCCAAGTGTGTCTCCTGGAGGAGAGCTATATCGGCGTGAAGCCTGGCCAGGTGCCGTAATATCATTGACCGTTTCTGGGGGGATCTAAGCCCCTTTACATTCCACGATATTATCCGGACCATATATGCGGTTGAAACAGATCTAGATGTAAGGCATTAGCTATGACCAAGGTATACAGGACGAGAAAGCTGCGAGGAGCAACGATAGACATCATAGAAATCACGTTATCAGTACGCTGGTCATGTGCATGAATCACAGGAAAATAACAGAACAATCGAAAAACGAAGAAAGCCAACAGTGGCAACAGAGCATCAGAATCTAGTGCTTCACTTCTTCCCAACATGACAATGGGGACTGGTAATAACGCAAGATCGGCTGCAAAATGATAGTCAATGAGCTGCCGTTCACGCATTAACCCCCCGAGAGCAGGATATATATAAACCTGAGCTTAATATTGTGTACTGGGTACAAATAAGACCTGATTGTAGATCTGAGCCTGGCAATGTAAATTATATAGCACACTAAGATAGAATAAGGCAAATTCCTATGCTAAGTACAATAGAATTATCATTATATTATTATTATTTTTTTTTTTTTGATGGAGATGGGAATGATATCCGCATCCTTTGCCGTCATGGCGTAAGTGCAAACTGCAGTTTTTGTACTTGCCCCACCTGAGGATTGGATTGTTCAAGTGTCTCTCTGTGACCGTGAAAACCCTTTTTGTCTCCTCAACTGGTCACGTTGCTCGAGGCCGGGAGGCAATGGTGCAGGTGGTGGAGATGTTGTCTCATTTCGGTCGGATGTTGAGAAAGGCGCCAAAATGGATGATTTGTAGAAGGCTTCTGCTTCCGTTGGGTCAGTGAAAGTCGCATAGGATCCATCTTGATGGGCTATTTTCAGAGTGGCTGGATACATTAGTGTAAACTTCACTTTATGATGAAATAGTGATGTGCAGAGTGGGGCAAAGGCCTTTCGACGTCTGGTCACCTCTGCCGAGAAGTCACTGAATAAAAGCAGCCTTTGGTTGTGCACCTCTAGGTCTGCCGTTTTCATCTTGTAATGTCTCATTATATCCGCCTTGTCGGCATAGTCAAGATATTTTACGATTACTTGTCTAGGCCGTGGTTGCTGTCGCGGCCCTGTGTCTGCTGGTCGTGCAGAGTTAGATATCTGCATCGGACCGATTCTATGTGCTCGTTCCACTTTACAGGGATGTGAAAGTCCTAAGGCCTTAGGGATCTCATGCTCGCAGATCATCCGTAGGTCTTTCGCTGGTATGCTTTCGGGAGGCCCACAATGCGGATGTTGCTGCGTCTCGAGCGATTTTCCAAATCATCTATTTTATCCCATAGTTTTCTATTTTCGGCCAGAAGACCTTGGAGCTGTGACTGGGCACTGGAAATGTCAATTCCCATGGCTTGTATTGTATTATTGCAAGTATCCATGCGTTCGGAGATTCGCGCCACTTCCCCTTGGAGGGCAGTAAAAGATGCTGACACAGTCGTGGTCAAGGATTCCTGCAGATCAGGTAGGATGCGGTTTGCCACCTCCAGAGCAAGTTTGACATAGTCGATATGGGGAGAGTCATCCCCGTTTGTAGATTCCGGTGAGGTCGGAGCATTTTGAGGTGGTGCAGGATCGTCTTGGGATTCGGGCACGACCTCCGCCATCTTGATATTCTGCACGTCTGTCTTGCTTCCTTTTATTTGAGCTCTAGTTTTGGCTTTGCTCCCCATATTGTTGATATAACGGTCCATAGGTCCCCGGTGGGCACCTGCAGGCGAGTTTAGTCGGTTTTAAGCCGGGATGGCGGGGATTTGAGAAGGATTTAGCGAGGGATGCTGGAGCGCAGCTCACATGCGGCTTGTCATGTCGGCGCCGGAACCGGAAGCCCAGTGTTGTAATTTTGGTGAAAAAAAGGCCAATTTAATCAATCTGGTGTTAGTTACACCAGAAACAGTAGGCAGCACGTTTTTACTCCTGTAAAAAGGAATTATATCTCCCCGTGTAGGAAACTATGTACCAAAACTAGCATATTAAAAATTCTGGTGTCCAATTTGCAGCAGTTTTCTTGTGATTAATACCGGAAAAAGGAATTATATCTTCCAGTGTGGGAATTTATGTACACAAACTAGCATTTTAAACATTCTGGTGTCCAATTAGCAGCAGTCTTCTTGTAATTAATACCGCAAAAAGGCATTACATTGTCCAGTGTTGTAATTTTGGTTAAAAAAAGGCCATTTTAACCACTTCAGCCCCCCTAGCTTAAACACCCTTAATGACCAGGCCACTTTTTACAATTCCGCACTACACTACTTTCACCGTTTATTGCTCCGTAATACAACTTACCACCCAAATGAATTTTACCTCCTTTTCTTCTCACTAATAGAGCTTTCATTTGGTGGTATTTCATTGCTGCTGACATTTTTACTTTTTTTGCTATTAATCAAAAATTACCGAAATTTTTGCAAAAAAATGACATTTTTCACTTTCTGTTGTAAAATTTTTAAAAAAACTACATTTCTATATAAATTTTTCTCTAAATTTATTGTTCTACATGTCTTTGATAAAAAAATCCAATAAGTGTATATTTGTTGGTTTGGGTAAAAGTTATAGCGTTTACAAACTATGGTGCAAAAAGTGAATTTCGGCATTTTGAAGCAGCTCTGACTTTCTGAGCACCTGTCATGTTTCTTCAGGTGCTAGAATGCCAGGATAGTATAAATATCCCCCAAATTACACCATTTTAGAAAGAAGACACCCCAAAGTATTCGCGGAGGGGCTTGGTGAGTTCATGTATCATTTCATTTTTTTCACAAGTTAGCGGAAAATGACACTTTCTGAGAAAAAAAAAAAAAAGTTTCAATTTCTGATAACTTCTGGCAAAAAAAAAAAAAATCTCAGACGGACTCACTATGCCCCTCAGTGAATACCTTGGGGTGTCTACTTTCCGAAATGGAGTCATTTGTGGGGTGTGTTTACTGTTCTGGCATTTTGGGCGGGGCTAAATTGTGAGCCGCCATGTAAAACCTAAAGGTACTCGTTGGAATTTGGGCCCTTTGCGCACCCAGGCTGCAAAAGCGGCACTTATGTGGTATCGCCAGTACTCAGGAGAAGTAGGGCAATGTGTTTTAGGGTGTATTTTTACATATACCCATGTTGGAGTGAGAGAAATATCTCTGTAAATTGTCAACTTTGTATAAAAATTTTTAAAAGTTGTCGTTTACAGAGATATTTCTCACACTGCAATATGGGTATATGTAAAATACACCCCAAACAATGCCCTACTTCTCCTGAGTACGACGATACCACATGTGTGACACTTTTTGCAGCCAAGATCGCAAAGGGGCCCAAAATCAATGAGTACCTTTAGATTTCAGAGGCCATTTTTACGCATTTGGTTCATTCTCACGCTTTAGGGGCCCCTAAAATGCCAGGGCAGTATAAATACCCCACATGTGACCCCATTTTAGAAAGAAGACACCCCAAGGTATTCCGTGAGGGGCATGGCGAGTTCATAGAATATTTCATTTTTGGCACAAGTTAGCGGAAAATGACACTTTCTGAGAAAATAAAAAAGTTTCAATTTCTGATAACTTCTGGCAAAAAAAAAAATTCTCAGACGGACTCACTATGCCCCTCAGTGAATACCTTGGGGTGTCTACTTTCCAAAATGGAGTCATTTGTGGGGTGTGTTTACTGTTCTGGCATTTTAGGCGGAGCTAAATGTGAGCAGCCATGTAAAACCTAAAGGTACTCGTTGGAATTTGGGCCCCTTTGCGCATCTAGGCTGCAAAAGTGGCACTCATGTGGTATCGCCGTACTCAGGAGAAGTAGGGCAATGTGTTTTAGGGTGTATTTTTACATATACCCATGTTGGGTGAGAGAAATATCTCTGTAAATTGTCAACTTTGTATAAAATTTTTAAAAGTTGTCGTTTACAGAGATATTTCTCACACCCAGTATGGGTATATGTAAAATACACCCTAAACACATGCCCTACTTCTCCTGAGTACGGCGATACCACATGAGTGACACTTTTTGCAGCCAAGATCGCAAAGGGCCCTAAAACCAATGAGTACCTTTAGGATTTCACAGGCCATTTTTACGCATTTGGATTCTCACGCTTTAGGACCCCTAAAATGCCAGGGCAGTATAAATACCCCATGTGACCCCATTGTGGAAGAAGACACCCCAAGGTATTCTGTGAGGGGTATGGCGAGTTCACAGAAAAAAAAATTTGGCACAAGTTAGCGGAAATTTTTTTATTTATTTTTATTTTTACAGTCTCATATTCCACTAACTTGTGACAAAAATAAAATTTTCCATGAACTCGCCATACCCCTCACGGAATACCTTGGGGTGTCTTCTTTCTAAAATGGGGTCACATGTGGGGCTTTTGTACTGCCCTGGCATTTGAGGGTCTCCGCAGTCATTACACGTATGGCCAGCATTAGGAGTTTCTGCAATTCTCCTTATATTGAGCATACGGGTAATGAGATTTTTTCCGTTCAGCCTCTGCGCTGAAAAAAAAAAAATGAACGGCACAGATTTTTTCATTCGCATCGATCAATGTGGATGAAAAAATCTCTGCCAAAATCAGTGACTGCGGTGCGGTGGGCTGGGCGCTAGCTACCTAACAAGTAGCTAACTAACTGGCGGTGATAAGGGACCCTTATGCCCCATTCACACGTCCGCAATTCTGTTTGCGGAACGGAATTGCGGATCCATTCATTTCTATGGGGACAGACTTTGTCCCGCTCGGATCCGGAATTACGGATCCGCGCTTCCGAGTCTGCACTTCCGTTCAGCAAAAATATAGAACATGTCCTATTCTTGTCCGCAATTGCGGACAAGAAAAGCATTTTCTATATAGTTCTGGCAATGTGCGGATCTGCAAAATGCGGAAAGCACATTGCCGGTGTCCGTGTTTTGAGGATCCGTGGATCGGATCCGCGGATCCGTGAATCCACGGATCCGTGAATCCACGGATCCGCAAAACAAATATGGACGTCTGAATGGAGCCTTACAAGGGGTGTGATCAATGACAGGGGGTGATCAGGGGTCTAGATGGGGTGATCAAGGGGTTAATAGGTGAGGGGGTGGGGGGTTAGTGTAGTGTTTGGTGCAACTTTTACTGTGTTACCTGGTCCTCTGGTGGTCGATCCCAGAAAATGGGACCACCAGAGGACCAGGTAGCAGCTATATCAGACGCTGTTCATAAAACAGCGTCTGATATAGCTGTTTGATGCGATTTATATCGCATCTACAGCCTGCCAGCGAATGATCATCGCTGGCAGGCTGTAGTCCAACTCTCGAGACGCGCTTCACTGTGAACGCGCGCGCGCACGCGCGCGCGTTCACAGGAACTCTCGCGTCTCGCGAGATGACGCCCCGGCGCGTCCAAACAGAAGATCCCGGCCGCCCGCAGGACGCAATCCTGCGTACGGCGGTCGGGGACTGGTTAATCAATCTGGTGTTAGTTAGACCAGAAACAGTAGGCCGCACGTTTTTACTCCTGTAAAAAGGAATTATATCTCCCCGTGTGGGAAGCTATGTACCAAAACTAGAATTTTAAAAATTCTGGTGTCCAATTAGCAGCAGTCTTCTTGTAATTAATACCGGAAAAAGGAATTATATCTTCCAGTGTGGGAATTTTGGGGCTAAAAAATAATATATTTTATTGTGGTGCGAGTTGAATCGCAACAATGAGGAAACATTCTATTAAGGGACGAGGACGCGTTCGTGGTGGTGTCCGTGGAGCCTCTGTTGCTGGCAGAGGACGTGGCCGTTCGGCCTCAGGCGCACAAAGTAGTGAACCAACTCCCTCAAGTAGCCGGCAGAATTTAAAGCGATATTTGGTGGGGCCCAATGCCGTTATGAGGATGGTAAGGCCTGAGCAGGTACAGGCATTAGTCGATTGGGTGGCCGACAGTGCTTCCAGCACGTTCACCACATTGTCTTCCGCCAAGTCTTCTGCGGAAAGCGCACAGGTGGCACCTGAAAACCAAGCCCATCAGTCTGTCACATCACCCCCATGCATATCAGGGAAACTGGCTGAGCCTCAAGTTATGCAGCAGTGTCTTATTCTGTTTGAAGACTCTGCTCCCACGTTTTCCAGGGGCGTCCACCTAGCCCTTCCCCAGAGGTGGAAGACATTCCATGCACTGACGCACAACCACTTATGTATCCAGATGATGAGGACATGGGAATACCACCACAGCAGAGTGACCGAGTATCTGATGATGACGAAACACTGTTGCCCACTGCCGCGTCTTATTGCATTGTGCAGACTGAACAGGAGGAGGTCAGGGAGGAAGACTGGGTGGAAGACGATGCAGAGGACGATGAGGTCTTAGACCCCACATGGACTGAAGGTCGTGCCGCTGACTTAAA
Source organism: Bufotes viridis (assembly GCA_033119425.1). Lineage (NCBI taxonomy): Eukaryota > Metazoa > Chordata > Amphibia > Anura > Bufonidae > Bufotes > Bufotes viridis. The sequence goes on along the minus strand of CM065591.1, from coordinate 84,500,325 downwards.
TAGTTCAGAGGAAGAGGCAGTGGTCAGACCGAGACAACAGCGAAGCCAAAGAGGGAGCAGGGGGCAAAAGCAGAACAGCCGCCGTCCAGAGAGTTCGCCTGCTATTGGCCAGCGCCAACAGGGACCCAGCACCCCAAAGGCATCTTCAAGGAGTTCCCTGGCATGGCACTTCTTCAAACAATGTGCTGACGACAAGACCAGAGTGGTTTGCACGCTGTGCCATCAGACCCTGAGGCGAGGCATTAACGTTCTTAACCTGAGCACCACCTGCATGATTCGGCATCTACATGCAAAGCATGAACTGCAGTGGAGTTCACACCTTAAAAACAAGGAACCCGCTCAGGCTCCCCTGCTCCCTCTAGCGCTGCTGCCTCGGCTTCCGCCTCGAGAGGAATGTTGCCACCTGCCGAGCAGCAAACAGAGGATGTGCCACCGACACCACCACCACCACCGCCACCGTCACCTACCGTCTCCACTATTTCACACAGCAGCGTTCAGCTCTCCATCTCTCAAACCTTTGAGAGGAAGCGCAAATTCCCACCTAGTCACCCTCGAGCCCTTGGCGTGAATGCCAGCATTTCTAAACTACTGGCCTTTTAATGCTGTCATTCCGGCTGGTGGACACAGACAGCTTCAAACAGCTGATGGCCACGGCTGTCCCCCAGTATGTGGTTCCCAGCCGCCACTACTTCTCCAAGACAGCCGTGCCTTCCCTGCACATGCAAGTGTCCGATAAAATCAAGTGTGCACTGCGCAACGCCATTTGTGGCAAGGTCCACCTAACCACAGATACGTGGACCAGTAAGCACGGCCAGGGACGCTATATCTCCCTAACTGCACACTGGGTAAATGTAGTGGCGGCTGGGCCCCAGGCGGAGAGTTCCTTGGCGCACGTCCTTCCGCCGCCAAGGATCACAGGGCATCAATCTTTGCCTCCTGTAGCCTTCTCCTCCTACTCGGCTCCCTCCTCCTCCTCTGCTTCCACCAGCTCATCCAGTCAGCCACACACCTTCACCACCAACTTCAGCACAGCCCGGGTAAACGTCAGCAGGACATTCTGAAACTCATATGTTTGGGGACAGCCCCGACACCGCGCAGGAGTTGTGGCTGGGTATTGAACAACAGACCGACCAGTGGTTGCTGCCGGTGGGCCACAAGCCCGGTCTGGTGGTGTGCGATAATGGGCGAAATCTCGTGGCAGCTCTGGGACTAGCCGGTTTGACGCACATCCCTTGCCTGGCGCATGTGCTGAATTTGGTGGTGCAAAAGTTCATTCAGAACTTACCCAGACATGTCAGAGCTGCTGCATAAAGTGCGGGCCGTCTGTGCGCGCTTCCAGCGTTCACATCCTGCCGCTGCTCGCCTGTCAGCGATACAGCGGAACTTCGGCCTTCCCGCTCACCGCATATTATGCGGCGTGCCCAACCGGTGGAACTCCACCTTGCACATGCTGGAGAGACTGTGCGAGCAGAAGCAGGCCATAGTGGAGTTTCAGCTGCAGCACCCATGGGTCAGTCGCACTGTGGAACAGCACCACTTCACCACCAATGATTGGGCCTCCATGCAAGACCTGTGTGCCCTGTTTCGCTGTTTAGAGTATGCCACCAACATGGCCAGTGACGATGCCACTGTTATCAGCGTGACAATACCAATTCTATGTCTCCTAGAGAAAACGCTTAGGGCGATGATGGAAGAGGAGGGGGCCCAGGAGGAGGAGGAGGATGAGGGTTCATTTTTAGCACTTTCAGGCCAGTCTGTTAGAAGTGGCTCAGAGGGAGGTTTTTGCAACAGCAGAGGGCAGGTACAAATGTGGCCAGCCAGGGACCACTACTGGAGGACGAGGAGGATGAGGAGGAGGTGGAGGAGGATGAGGATGAAGCAGGTTCATAGCGGGTTGGCACCCAGCACAGCGCAGGCACATCCCTGTTGCGTGGCTGGGGGATACAGAGGATGATGACGATCGCCTCCCACAGAGGACAGCTTGTCCTTACCTCTGGGAAGCCTGGCACACATGAGCGATTACATGCTGCAGTGCCTACGCAATGACAGCAGAGTTGCCCACATTTTAACGTGTGCTGACTACTGGGTGGCCACCCTGCTGGATCCACGGTACAAAGACAATGTGCCCACTTTACTTCCTGCACTAGAGCGTGATAGGAAGATGCGCGAGTACAAGCGACACGCTGGTAGACGCGCTCCTGAGAGCATTCCCAACTGTCACAGGGGAACAGGTGGAAGGCCAAGGGCAAGGCAGAGGAGGAGCTAGAGGTCACCCACGCAGCAGTGTCACAGCCAGCTCCTCTGAGGGCAGGGTTAGCATGGCAGAAATGTGGAAAAGTTTTGTCTCCACGCCACAGCTAACTGCCCCACCACCTGATACGGAACGTGTTAGCAGGAGGCAACATTTCACTAACATGGTTGAACAGTACGTCTGCACACAACTCCACGTACTGACGGATGGTTCGGCCCCATTCAACTTCTGGGTTTCCAAATTGTCCACGTGGCCAGAATTAGCATGTTATGCCTTGGAGGTGCTGTCCTGCCCGGCGGGGGCGTCATTACTGACAAACGCAGCCGCCTGTCTGCAGCCAAAGTGGACAAGCTGACGTTTATAAAAATGAACCAGGCATGGATCCCACAAGACCTGACCCTCCCTTGTGCAGAGTAGTCCTTAATAACTGCTTTAAACCATGTTGTCTTGTACTCCTGGCCACTTCTTCATTGAAAAATCAATTTTTGAAATTAAGTAGGATCTTGGGGTGCAACGCAAAGTTGAATGAACCTTCCCTCTGTCTGGGTGCCGGGGCCAAAGTACATGAAAGTGTCCTTCTCCTGTGCTGGGTGATATGAATGTTATACTTGTGCTGTCTGACATGGTTGCCGGGGTCCCATTAAATGGTGGCCTACTCCTGTGGTGGGTGATCTAAATGCCTGATTCTCTGCTGTGAAACCTCTCTCCTCCGTCTGGGTGCAGGGGTCAAAGTCTCTAAAAGTGGCCTTCTCTTGTGCTGGGTGATGTAAAACTGATGCTTGTACCATCTGACATGGTTGCCGGGGTCCCATTAAATGATGGCCTACTCCTGTGGTGGGTGATCTAAATGCCTGATTCTCTTCTATGAAAACCTCTCTCCTCCGTCTGGGTGCAGGGGTCAAAGTCTCTCAAAGTCGCCTTCTCCTGTGCTGGGTGATATAAATGTTATACTTGTGCCATCTGACATGGTTGCCGGGATTCATTAAATGGTGGTCTACTCCTGTGGTGGGTGATCTAAATGCCTGATTCTCTGCTGTGAAACCTCTCTCCTCCGTCTGGGTGCATGGGTCAAAGTCTCTCAAAGTCGCCTTCTCTTGTGCTCGGTGATGTAAAACTGATGCTTGTACCATCTGACATGGTTTCCGGGGTCCCATTAAATGGTGGCCTACTCCTGTGGTGGGTGATCTAAATGCCTGATTCTCTGCTGTGAAACCTCTCTCCTCCGTCTGGGTGCAGGGGTCAAAGTCTCTAAAAGTGTCCTTCTCTTGTGCTGGGTGATGTAAAACTGATGCTTGTACCATCTGACATGGTTTCCGGGGTCCCATTAAATAATGGTTTACTCCTGTGGTGGGTGATCTAAATGCCTGATTCTCTGCTGTGAAACCTCTCTCCTCCGTCTGGGTGCAGGGGTCAAAGTCTCTAAAAGTTTCCTTCTCTTGTGCTGGGTGATGTAAAACTGATGCTTGTGCCATCTGACATGGTTGCCGGGGTCCCATTAAATGATGGCCTACTCCTGTGGTGGGTGATCTAAATGCCTGATTCTCTGCTGTGAAACCTCTCTCCTCCGTCTGGGTGCAGGGTCAAAGTCTCGCAAAGTCGCCTTCTCCTGTGCTGGGTGATATAAATGTTATACTTGTGCCATCTGACATGGTTGCCGGGGTCCCATTAAATGGTGGCCTACTCCTGTGGTGGGTGATCTAAATGCCTGATTCTTTGCTGTGAAACATCTCTCCTCCGTCTGGGTGCAGGGGTCAAAGTCTCTAAAAGTGGCCTTCTCTTGTGCTGGGTGATGTAAAACTGATGCTTGTACCATCTGACATGGTTGCCGGGGTCCCATTAAATGATGGCCTATTCCTGTGGTGGGTGATCTAAATGCCTGATTCTCTGCTGTGAAACCTCTCCCTCCGTCTGGGTGCAGTGGTCAAAGTCTCTAAAAGTGGCCTTCTCTTGTGCTGGGTGATGTAAAACTGATGCTTGTGCCATCTGACATGGTTGCCGGGGTCCCATTAAATGATGGCCTACTCCTGTGGTGGGTGATATGAGGCCTTAATATGTGCTGTGAAAACCTCTCTCCTCCGTCTGGGTGCAGGGGTCAAAGTCTCTAAAAGTGGCCTTCTCTTGTGCTGGGTGATGTAAAACTGATGCTTGTACCATCTGACATGGTTGCCGGGGTCCCATTAAATGATGGCCTACTCCTGTGGTGGGTGATCTAAATGCCTGATTCTCTGCTGTGAAACCTCTCTCCTCCGTCTGGGTGCAGGGGTCAAAGTCTCTCAAAGTCGCCTTCTCCTGTGCTGGGTGATATAAATGTTATACTTGTGCCATCTGACATGGTTGCCGGGGTCCCATTAAATGATGGCCTACTCCTGTGGTGGGTGATCTAAATGCCTGATTCTCTGCTGTGAAACCTCTCTCCTCCGTCTGGGTGCAGGGGTCAAAGTCTCTAAAAGTGGCCTTCTCTTGTGCTGGGTGATGTAAAACTGATGCTTGTACCATCTGACATGGGTGCAGGGGTCAAATTAACTAAATGGTGGCCTACTCCTGTGGTGGGTGATATGATGCCTGAATATGTGCTGTGGAGCCTCTCTCTCTTTCTGGGTGCAGGGGTCAAAGTAACTAAAAGTGGCCTTCTCCTGTGCTGGATGGTATAAATGTAATGCTTGTGCTATCTGACATGTCTCCTCTGTCTGGGTGCTAAGGCCTAAGTCACTGAAAGTGGCCTTCTCCTGTGGTGGTTGATATGATGCCAGATTCTCTGCTGTGGGACCTCTCCTTTGTCTGGATGCTGGGGTCGAAATAATAGTGTTTGACCTTCTCCATTGGTGGGTGATTTGAAGCCTGATTCTGTGCTATGGGACCTAACTCCAATTAATATTGGTTAATTTTTATTTATTTTATGTTAAGTCATCATTTCCCTATCTACATTTGTTTGCAGGGGATTTACCTACATTTTGCTGCCTTTGCAGCCCTCTAGCCCTTTCCGGGAGTCTTTACAGCCTTTTTAGTGCCCAAAAGTTCGGGTCCCCATTGACTTCTATGGGGTTCGGGTTCGGGATGAAGTTCGGGTTGAGTTCGGATCACGAACCCGGACATTTTCCGGAAGTTCGGCCGAACCTCTCGAACCCGAACATCCAGGTGTTCGCTCAACTCTATCTGACAGGTTAGATCGTGTGCTATTTCTATAGAGCAGGTTGTTACGGACGTGACAATAGCAAATATAACTACTCTTTTGGTGGTTTTTGGGCAACTGTCTTAGTTAGGGGTTCATTTTTTACGGGATGAGATATCGGTTTGAATGGCACTACCTTGGAGGGCATAAAACATTTTGGCTGCTTGCTATTACACTTTTGTGATGTAGGTGAGAAAAATGGCTTTTGACACAGTATTTATATAATATTTTTGCTGTGTTCACCAGAGGGGTTAGGTCATGTGTTATTTTTATAGAGCAGGTTTTTACTGACGCGACCATACCTAATATGTCTACTTATTTTTATTTATTTATGTTTTACACAATAATATCATTTTTGAAACAAAAATAAACAAAAAAATCATGTTTTAACGTCTCCATAGTCTAAGGGTACTTTCACACTAGCGTTTTGGATTCCGCTTGTGAGATCCGTTTCAGGGCTCTCACAAACGGTCCAAAACGGATCAGTTGCTTCAATGCATTCTGAATGGACAAGGATCCTTTCAGAATGCATCAGTTATGCTCCGATCCGCTTCTATTCTGTTTTGAGGCGACACCAAAACGCAGCTTGCTGTATTTTGGTGTCCGTCTGAAGAGGCGGAGCCTAACAGATCCGCTTTTAAATTACAATGTATGTAATTGAGGACGGATCAGCTTTCAATGACCAATATGGTGCATTTGAAAACGGATCCGTTCTCCATTGACTTTCAATGTAATTGAAAACGGATCAGTTTTGTACTTTTCTTTTTCTTAAAACTAATGCAAACGGATCCGTTCTGAACGGATACAAACGTTTGCATTATAGGAGTGGATCCGCCTGTGCAAATAAACAGACGGATCCGCACCAACGCAAGTGTAAAAGTACCCTAAGAGTTATATTTTTTTTATTTTTTGGTGATTGTCTTAGTTAGGGTATCATTTTTTTGCCGGATGAGATAATGGTTTGATTGGCACTATTTTGGGGTGCATATAACTTTTGATCGCTGTATTATACTTTTTGTGATGTTAGGTGACAAAAATAGCTTTTTTTAAAACAGTTTTATATTTTATTTTTTACGGTATTTACCTGAGGGGTTAGGTTATGTGATATATTTAGAGAGCAGGAAGGCAACATTTCACTAACATGGTTGAACAAGTGCGTCTGCACACAACTCCACGTACTGACGGATGGTTCGGCCCCATTCAGCTTCTGGGTTTCCAATTGTCCACGTGGCCAGAATTGGCATGTTATGCCTTGGAGGGTGCTGGCCTGCCCGGCTGCCAGCGTTTTATCTGAACGTGTATTCAGCACGGCAGGGGGCGTCGTTACTGACAACACGCAGCCGCCTGTCCGCAGCCAACGTGGACAAGCTGGCCGTTTATAAAAATGAACCAGGCATGGATCCCACAGACCTGACCACTCCCTTGTGCAGAGTAGTCCTTAATAACTGCCTTAAACCATGTTTGTCTTGTACTCCTGGCCACTTCTTCATTGAAAAATCAATTTTGAAATTAAGTAGGATCTTGGGGTGCAACCCAGAGTTGAATGAACCTTCCCTCTGTCTGGGTGCCGGGGCCAAAGTACATGAAAGTGTCCTTCTCCCTGTGCTGGGTGATATGAATGTTATACTTGTGCTGTCTGACATGTCTCCTTTGTGTGTGGGTGCAGGGGCCAAAGTCACTGAACGGCCTTCTCCTGTGGTGGGTGATCTAAATGCCTGATTCTCTGCTGTGGGACCTCTCTCCTCCGTCTGGGTGCAGGGGTCAAAGTCTCTAAAAGTGGCCTTCTCCTGTGCTGGGTGATGTAAAACTGATGCTTGTGCCATCTGACATGGTTGTCGGGGTCCCATTAAATGATGGCCTACTCCTGTGGTGGGTGATCTAAATGCCTGATTCTCTGCTGTGAAAACCTCTCTCCTCCGTCTGGGTGCAGGGGTCAAAGTCTCTCAAAGTGGCCTTCTCTTGTGCTGGGTGATGTAAAACTGATGCTTGTGCCATCTGACATAGTTGCAGGGTCCCATTAAATGGTGGCCTACTCCTGTGGTGGGTGATCTAAATGCCTGATTCTCTGCTGTGAAACCTCTCTCCTCCGTCTGGGTGCAGGGTCAAAGTCTCTCAAAAGTGGCCTTCTCTTGTGCTGGGTGATGTAAAACTGATGCTTGTACCATCTGACATGGTTGCCGGGGTCCCATTAAATGGTGGCCTACTCCTGTGGTGGGTGATCTAAATGCCTGATTCTCTGCTGTGAAAACCTCTCTCCTCCGTCTGGGTGCAGGGGTCAAAGTCTCTCAAAGTGGCCTTCTCTTGTGCTGGGTGATGTAAAACTGATGCTTGTGCCATCTGACATGGTTGCCGGGGTCCCATTAAATGATGGCCTACTCCTGTGGTGGGTGATCTAAATGCCTGATTCTCTGCTGTGAAAACCTCTCTCCTCCGTCTGGGTGCAGGGGTCAAAGTCTCTAAAGTGGCCTTCTCTTGTGCTGGGTGATGTAAAACTGATGCTTGTACCATCTGACATGGTTGCCGGGGTCCCATTAAATGATGGCCTACTCCTGTGGTGGGTGATCTAAATGCCTGATTCTCTGCTGTGAAACCTCTCTCCTCCGTCTGGGTGCAGGGTCAAAGTCTCTCAAAGTCGCCTTCTCTTGTGCTGGGTGATGTAAAACTGATGCTTGTGCCATCTGACATAGTTGCCGGGGTCCCATTAAATGATGGCCTACTCCTGTGGTGGGTGATCTAAATGCCTGATTCTCTGCTGTGAAACCTCTCTCCTCCGTCTGGGTGCAGGGGTCAAAGTCTCTCAAAGTGGCCTTCTCTTGTGCTGGGTGATGTAAAACTGATGCTTGTGCCATCTGACATGGTTGCCGGGGTCCCATTAAATGATGGCCTACTCCTGTGGTGGGTGATCTAAATGCCTGATTCTCTGCTGTGAAAACCTCTCTCCTCCGTCTGGGTGCAGGGGTCAAAAGTCTCTAAAAGTGGCCTTCTCTTGTGCTGGGTGATGTAAAACTGATGCTTGTGCCATCTGACATGGTTGCCGGGGTCCCATTAAATGATGGCCTACTCCTGTGGTGGGTGATCTAAATGCCTGATTCTCTGCTGTGAAAACCTCTCTCCTCCGTCTGGGTGCAGGGTCAAAGTCTCTAAAAGTGGCCTTCTCTTGTGCTGGGTGATGTAAAACTGATGCTTGTGCCATCTGACATGGTTGCCGGGGTCCCATTAAATGGTGGCCTACTCCTGTGGTGGGTGATCTAAATGCCTGATTCTCTGCTGTGAAAACCTCTCTCCTCCGTCTGGGTGCAGGGGTCAAAGTCTCTCAAAGTGGCCTTCTCTTGTGCTGGGTGATGTAAAACTGATGCTTGTGCCATCTGACATGGTTGCCGGGGTCCCATTAAATGATGGCCTACTCCTGTAGTGGGTGATCTAAATGCCTGATTCTCTGCTGTGAAAACCTCTCTCCTCCGTCTGGGTGCAGGGGTCAAAGTCTCTAAAAGTGGCCTTCTCTTGTGCTGGGTGATGTAAAACTGATGCTTGTACCATCTGACATGGGTGCAGGGGTCAAATTAACTAAATGGTGGCCTACTCCTGTGGTGGGTGATATGATGCCTGAATATGTGCTGTGGGGCCTCTCTCCTCTTTCTGGGTGCAGGGGTCAAAGTAACTAAAAGTGGCCTTCTCCTGTGCTGGATGGTATAAATGTAATGCTTGTGCTATCTGACATGTCTCCTCTGTCTGGGTGCTAAGGCCTAAGTCACTGAAAGTGGCCTTCTCCTGTGGTGGTTGATATGATGCCAGATTCTCTGCTGTGGGACCTCTCTCCTTTGTCTGGATGCTGGGGTCGAAATAATAGTAGCGACCTTCTCCATTGGTGGGTGATTTGAAGCCTGATTCTGTGCTATGGGACCTAACTCCAATTAATATTGGTTAATTTTTATTTATTTTATGTTAAGTCATCATTTCCCTATCTACATTTGTTTGCAGGGGATTTACCTACATTTTGCTGCCTTTTGCAGCCCTCTAGCCCTTTCCGGGAGTCTTTTACAGCCTTTTTAGTGCCCAAAAGTTCGGGTCCCCATTGACTTCTATGGGGTTCGGGTTGGGATGAAGTTCGGGTTGAGTTCGGATCACGAACCCGGACATTTCCGGAAGTTCGGCCGAACCTCTCGAACCCGAACATCCAGGTGTTCGCTGCCTCTGTTGCTGGCAGAGGACGTGGCCGTTCGGCCTCAGGCGCACAAAGTAGTGAACCAACTCCCTCAAGTAGCCGGCAGAATTTAAAGCGATATTTGGTGGGGCCCAATGCCGTTATGAGGATGGTAAGGCCTGAGCAGGTACAGGCATTAGTCGATTGGGTGGCCGACAGTGCTTCCAGCACGTTCACCACATTGTCTTCCGCCAAGTCTTCTGCGGAAAGCGCACAGGTGGCACCTGAAAACCAAGCCCATCAGTCTGTCACATCACCCCCATGCATATCAGGGAAACTGGCTGAGCCTCAAGTTATGCAGCAGTGTCTTATTCTGTTTGAAGACTCTGCTCCCACGTTTTCCAGGGCGTCCACCTAGCCCTTCCCCAGAGGTGGAAGACATTCCATGCACTGACGCACAACCACTTATGTATCCAGATGATGAGGACATGGGAATACCACCACAGCAGAGTGACCGAGTATCTGATGATGACGAAACACTGTTGCCCACTGCCGCGTCTTATTGCATTGTGCAGACTGAACAGGAGGAGGTCAGGGAGGAAGACTGGGTGGAAGACGATGCAGAGGACGATGAGGTCTTAGACCCCACATGGACTGAAGGTCGTGCCGCTGACTTAAATAGTTCAGAGGAAGAGGCAGTGGTCAGACCGAGACAACAGCGAAGCCAAAGAGGGAGCAGGGGGCAAAAGCAGAACAGCCGCCGTCCAGAGAGTTCGCCTGCTATTGGCCAGCGCCAACAGGGACCCAGCACCCCAAAGGCATCTTCAAGGAGTTCCCTGGCATGGCACTTCTTCAAACAATGTGCTGACGACAAGACCAGAGTGGTTTGCACGCTGTGCCATCAGACCCTGAGGCGAGGCATTAACGTTCTTAACCTGAGCACCACCTGCATGATTCGGCATCTACATGCAAAGCATGAACTGCAGTGGAGTTCACACCTTAAAAACAAGGAACCCGCTCAGGCTCCCCTGCTCCCTCTAGCGCTGCTGCCTCGGCTTCCGCCTCGAGAGGAATGTTGCCACCTGCCGAGCAGCAAACAGAGGATGTGCCACCGACACCACCACCACCACCGCCACCGTCACCTACCGTCTCCACTATTTCACACAGCAGCGTTCAGCTCTCCATCTCTCAAACCTTTGAGAGGAAGCGCAAATTCCCACCTAGTCACCCTCGAGCCCTTGGCGTGAATGCCAGCATTTCTAAACTACTGGCCTTTTAATGCTGTCATTCCGGCTGGTGGACACAGACAGCTTCAAACAGCTGATGGCCACGGCTGTCCCCCAGTATGTGGTTCCCAGCCGCCACTACTTCTCCAAGACAGCCGTGCCTTCCCTGCACATGCAAGTGTCCGATAAAATCAAGTGTGCACTGCGCAACGCCATTTGTGGCAAGGTCCACCTAACCACGAGATACGTGGACCAGTAAGCACGGCCAGGGACGCTATATCTCCTAACTGCACACTGGGTAAATGTAGTGGCGGCTGGGCCCCAGGCGGAGAGTTCCTTGGCGCACGTCCTTCCGCCGCCAAGGATCACAGGGCATCAATCTTTGCCTCCTGTAGCCTTCTCCTCCTACTCGGCTCCCTCCTCCTCCTCTGCTTCCACCAGCTCATCCAGTCAGCCACACACCTTCACCACCAACTTCAGCACAGCCCGGGTAAACGTCAGCAGGACATTCTGAAACTCATATGTTTGGGGACAGCCCGACACCGCGCAGGAGTTGTGGCTGGGTATTGAACAACAGACCGACCAGTGGTTGCTGCCGGTGGGCCACAAGCCCGGTCTGGTGGTGTGCGATAATGGGCGAAATCTCGTGGCAGCTCTGGGACTAGCCGGTTTGGCGCACATCCCTTGCCTGGCGCATGTGCTGAATTTGGTGGTGCAAAAGTTCATTCAGAACTTACCCAGACATGTCAGAGCTGCTGCATAAAGTGCGGGCCGTCTGTGCGCGCTTCCAGCGTTCACATCCTGCCGCTGCTCGCCTGTCAGCGATACAGCGGAACTTCGGCCTTCCCGCTCACCGCATATTATGCGGCGTGCCCAACCGGTGGAACTCCACCTTGCACATGCTGGAGAGACTGTGCGAGCAGAAGCAGGCCATAGTGGAGTTTCAGCTGCAGCACCCATGGGTCAGTCGCACTGTGGAACAGCACCACTTCACCACCAATGATTGGGCCTCCATGCAAGACCTGTGTGCCCTGTTTCGCTGTTTAGAGTATGCCACCAACATGGCCAGTGACGATGCCACTGTTATCAGCGTGACAATACCAATTCTATGTCTCCTAGAGAAAACGCTTAGGGCGATGATGGAAGAGGAGGGGGCCCAGGAGGAGGAGGAGGATGAGGGTTCATTTTTAGCACTTTCAGGCCAGTCTGTTAGAAGTGGCTCAGAGGGAGGTTTTTGCAACAGCAGAGGGCAGGTACAAATGTGGCCAGCCAGGGACCACTACTGGAGGACGAGGAGGATGAGGAGGAGGTGGAGGAGGATGAGGATGAAGCAGGTTCATAGCGGGTTGGCACCCAGCACAGCGCAGGCACATCCCTGTTGCGTGGCTGGGGGATACAGAGGATGATGACGATACGCCTCCCACAGAGGACAGCTTGTCCTTACCTCTGGGAAGCCTGGCACACATGAGCGATTACATGCTGCAGTGCCTACGCAATGACAGCAGAGTTGCCCACATTTTAACGTGTGCTGACTACTGGGTGGCCACCCTGCTGGATCCACGGTACAAAGACAATGTGCCCACTTTACTTCCTGCACTAGAGCGTGATAGGAAGATGCGCAGTACAAGCGAACGCTGGTAGACGCGCTCCTGAGAGCATTCCCAACTGTCACAGGGGAACAGGTGGAAGGCCAAGGGCAAGGCAGAGGAGGAGCTAGAGGTCACCCACGCAGCAGTGTCACAGCCAGCTCCTCTGAGGGCAGGGTTAGCATGGCAGAAATGTGGAAAAGTTTTGTCTCCACGCCACAGCTAACTGCCCCACCACCTGATACGGAACGTGTTAGCAGGAGGCAACATTTCACTAACATGGTTGAACAGTACGTCTGCACACAACTCCACGTACTGACGGATGGTTCGGCCCCATTCAACTTCTGGGTTTCCAAATTCTCCACGTGGCCAGAATTAGCATGTTATGCCTTGGAGGTGCTGTCCTGCCCGGCGGGGGCGTCATTACTGACAAACGCAGCCGCCTGTCTGCAGCCAAAGTGGACAAGCTGACGTTTATAAAAATGAACCAGGCATGGATCCCACAAGACCTGACCCTCCCTTGTGCAGAGTAGTCCTTAATAACTGCTTTAAACCATGTTGTCTTGTACTCCTGGCCACTTCTTCATTGAAAAATCAATTTTTGAAATTAAGTAGGATCTTGGGGTGCAACGCAAAGTTGAATGAACCTTCCCTCTGTCTGGGTGCCGGGGCCAAAGTACATGAAAGTGTCCTTCTCCTGTGCTGGGTGATATGAATGTTATACTTGTGCTGTCTGACATGGTTGCCGGGGTCCCATTAAATGGTGGCCTACTCCTGTGGTGGGTGATCTAAATGCCTGATTCTCTGCTGTGAAACCTCTCTCCTCCGTCTGGGTGCAGGGGGTCAAAGTCTCTAAAAGTGGCCTTCTCTTGTGCTGGGTGATGTAAAACTGATGCTTGTACCATCTGACATGGTTGCCGGGGTCCCATTAAATGATGGCCTACTCCTGTGGTGGGTGATCTAAATGCCTGATTCTCTTCTATGAAAACCTCTCTCCTCCGTCTGGGTGCAGGGGTCAAAGTCTCTCAAAGTCGCCTTCTCCTGTGCTGGGTGATATAAATGTTATACTTGTGCCATCTGACATGGTTGCCGGGATTCATTAAATGGTGGTCTACTCCTGTGGTGGGTGATCTAAATGCCTGATTCTCTGCTGTGAAACCTCTCTCCTCCGTCTGGGTGCATGGGTCAAAGTCTCTCAAAGTCGCCTTCTCTTGTGCTCGGTGATGTAAAACTGATGCTTGTACCATCTGACATGGTTTCCGGGGTCCCATTAAATGGTGGCCTACTCCTGTGGTGGGTGATCTAAATGCCTGATTCTCTGCTGTGAAACCTCTCTCCTCCGTCTGGGTGCAGGGTCAAAGTCTCTAAAAGTGTCCTTCTCTTGTGCTGGGTGATGTAAAACTGATGCTTGTACCATCTGACATGGTTTCCGGGGTCCCATTAAATAATGGTTTACTCCTGTGGTGGGTGATCTAAATGCCTGATTCTCTGCTGTGAAACCTCTCTCCTCCGTCTGGGTGCAGGGGTCAAAGTCTCTAAAAGTTTCCTTCTCTTGTGCTGGGTGATGTAAAACTGATGCTTGTGCCATCTGACATGGTTGCCGGGGTCCCATTAAATGATGGCCTACTCCTGTGGTGGGTGATCTAAATGCCTGATTCTCTGCTGTGAAACCTCTCTCCTCCGTCTGGGTGCAGGGTCAAAGTCTCGCAAAGTCGCCTTCTCCTGTGCTGGGTGATATAAATGTTATACTTGTGCCATCTGACATGGTTGCCGGGGTCCCATTAAATGGTGGCCTACTCCTGTGGTGGGTGATCTAAATGCCTGATTCTTTGCTGTGAAACATCTCTCCTCCGTCTGGGTGCAGGGGTCAAAGTCTCTAAAAGTGGCCTTCTCTTGTGCTGGGTGATGTAAAACTGATGCTTGTACCATCTGACATGGTTGCCGGGGTCCCATTAAATGATGGCCTATTCCTGTGGTGGGTGATCTAAATGCCTGATTCTCTGCTGTGAAACCTCTCTCCTCCGTCTGGGTGCAGTGGTCAAAGTCTCTAAAAGTGGCCTTCTCTTGTGCTGGGTGATGTAAAACTGATGCTTGTGCCATCTGACATGGTTGCCGGGGTCCCATTAAATGATGGCCTACTCCTGTGGTGGGTGATATGAGGCCTTAATATGTGCTGTGAAAACCTCTCTCCTCCGTCTGGGTGCAGGGGTCAAAGTCTCTAAAGTGGCCTTCTCTTGTGCTGGGTGAAGTAAAACTTATGCTTGTACCATCTGACATGGTTGCCGAGGTCCCATTAAATGATGGCCTACTCCTGTGGTGGGTGATCTAAATGCCTGATTCTCTGCTGTGAAACCTCTCTCCTCCGTCTGGGTGCAGGGGTCAAAGTCTCTCAAAGTCGCCTTCTCCTGTGCTGGGTGATATAAATGTTATACTTGTGCCATCTGACATGGTTGCCGGGGTCCCATTAAATGATGGCCTACTCCTGTAGTGGGTGATCTAAATGCCTGATTCTCTGCTGTGAAACCTCTCTCCTCCGTCTGGGTGCAGGGGTCAAAGTCTCTAAAAGTGGCCTTCTCTTGTGCTGGGTGATGTAAAACTGATGCTTGTACCATCTGACATGGGTGCAGGGGTCAAATTAACTAAATGGTGGCCTACTCCTGTGGTGGGTGATATGATGCCTGAATATGTGCTGTGGGGCCTCTCTCCTCTTTCTGGGTGCAGGGGTCAAAGTAACTAAAAGTGGCCTTCTCCTGTGCTGGATGGTATAAATGTAATGCTTGTGCTATCTGACATGTCTCCTCTGTCTGGGTGCTAAGGCCTAAGTCACTGAAAGTGGCCTTCTCCTGTGGTGGTTGATATGATGCCAGATTCTCTGCTGTGGGACCTCTCTCCTTTGTCTGGATGCTGGGGTCGAAATAATAGTAAGCGACCTTCTCCATTGGTGGGTGATTTGAAGCCTGATTCTGTGCTTTGGGACCTAACTCCAATTAATATTGGTTAATTTTTTTTTATTTTATGTTAAGTCATCATTTCCCTATCTACATTTGTTTGCAGGGGATTTACCTACATTTTGCTGCCTTTTGCAGCCCTCGAGCCCTTTCCGGGAGTCTTTTACAGCCTTTTTAGTGCCCAAAAGTTCGGGTCCCCATTGACTTCTATGGGGTTCGGGTTCGGGATGAAGTTCGGGTTGAGTTCGGATCACGAACCCGGACATTTTCCGGAAGTTCAGCCGAACCTCTCGAACCCGAACATCCAGGTGTTCGCTCAACTCTATCTGACAGGTTAGATCGTGTGCTATTTCTATAGAGCAGGTTGTTACGGACGTGACAATAGCAAATATAACTACTTTTTGGTGGTTTTTGGGCAACTGTCTTAGTTAGGGGTTCATTTTTTACGGGATGAGATATCGGTTTGAATGGCACTACCTTGGGGGCATAAAACATTTTGGCTGCTTGCTATTACACTTTTTGTGATGTAAGGTGAGAAAAATGGCTTTTGACACAGTATTTATATAATATTTTTGCTGTGTTCACCAGAGGGGTTAGGTCATGTGTTATTTTTATAGAGCAGGTTTTTACTGACGTGGCCATACCTAATATGTCTACTTATTTTTATTTATTTATGTTTTACACAATAATATCATTTTTGAAACAAAAATAAACAAAAAAATCATGTTTTAACGTCTCCATAGTCTAAGGGTACTTTCACACTAGCGTTTTGGATTCCGTTTGTGAGATCCGTTTCAGGGCTCTCACAAACGGTCCAAAACGGATCAGTTAAGTCTCAATGCATTCTGAATGGACAAGGATCCTTTCAGAATGCATCAGTTATGCTCCGATCCGCTTCTATTCTGTTTTGGAGGCGGACACCAAAACGCAGCTTGCTGTATTTTGGTGTCTGTCTGAAGAGGCGGAGCCTAACAGATCCGTTTTAAATTACAATGTATGTAATTGAGGACGGATCAGTTTTCAATGACACAATATGGTGCATTTGGAAACGGATCCGTTCTCCATTGACTTTCAATGTAATTGAAAACGGATCAGTTTTGTACTTTTTCTTTAAAACTAATGCAAACGGATCCGTTCTGAACGGATACAAACTTTGCATTATAGGTGTGGATCCGTCGGTGCAAATAAACAGACGGATCCGCACCTAACGTAAGTGTAAAAGTACCCTAAGAGTTATATTTTTTTTATTTTTTGGTGATTGTCTTAGTTAGGGTATCATTTTTTGCCGGATGAGATAATGGTTTGATTGGCACTATTTTGGGGTGCATATAACTTTTGATCGCTGCTATTATACTTTTTGTGATGTTAGGTGACAAAAATAGCTTTTTTAAAACAGTTTTTATTTTTATTTTTACGGTATTTACCTGAGGGGTTAGGTTATGTGATATATTTAGAGAGCAGGTTCTTACGGACGCGGTGATACCTAATAAGTATTCCAATTTTTTTACTTATTTTACTTTAACACAATAACAGAGTTTTAGGGGAAAAAATATGTTTTAGTGTCTCCATAGTCTGAGAGACCTATTTTTTTACTTTTGGGCGATTGTAGGGGCTCACTTTATGCGGTATAAGGTGATTTGTGGCATCACTTTTATTACCTTTTTGGGAAGTAAGGTTAAGCATAGTTTTTCTTTAATTTTTATGGCGTTTACCATGCGGGAAAGTAACATGACTGTTTCATAGATCAGGTCATTACGGACGCGGTGATATAAAACATGTGTAGTGCATTTTTAATCAGTGATAAACGTGTTTTTTTATTTTTACCTTTTTCACTTTTTTACCCAGACCCACTTGGTTCTTGAAGATCCAGTGGGTCTGATGTCTGTATATTACAATACATAGTGTACTGTACTGTATTTTCACTTTACACTTAGTCTTATCAGACTTCTGCCTTTAGCAGAAGTGTGATCAGACTTAGCATTACTATGGCAAGCCAAAAGCCTGTGAAGGCGTCCGGTTGCCATGGCTACAACAGAGCAGCAGGTGATGGGGAGGGAGGGGGTTCCCTCCCTCTGAGATCGTGTCAAGAATCAGGGGCTGAAACGGCACAGAAGCCTCCGATGGGAGAGGAGTGTGGCATGGAAAGGGTTAAACGGCTGACATCTGTGTCAGATGTCAGCCGTTCAGCAGAGTGTCAGCAATGTGCTGACACTCTGCAATCACTCGGCCATCCTGGAAATGAGTGGTGGGCGGGCGAATGATCGCACACCTGCCTGCCCGCACCGCCCACACCCTGACCCCTGCACCGCCCGCCAGCACAGCCCAATGAGGGCTACAGTGATGGGGCATGTTAAAAGACAAAAACCTCATTTTGAAGTTTCTGATCCCGCAGTCATGGACCGCGGGGTTCAGAAACTTCTGAGCGCTTCATACCACATGTCTGAATTGACCTGCGGTTTGCAGTGATCGCCGATACAGGGGTAGTCACAGGACCCATCACCATTGTACCAAGGTGCCTGCTGAATGATTTCAGCAGGCAGCCTGTTCCGATCACCGCCCGCCATGTGGCGGTGATTGGAAATACACAGGATGTACCGGTACATCCTGTGTCCTTAGTACCAGGACATCAGGGCGTACCTGTACACCCTGCGTCCCCAAGAGGTTAAAGAACACCACAGATTATGGACACTAGATGTGGCCCAGAATATTAAAGACACAGTCTGCGGATGTACAGTATATGTCACTAATAGGTATAAAATAAAAATATCTTGCTGCTGTCAAACACACACAGTAGTCCTTACAAGGACTTTTGGGTCAGTTGAAAATCATTTGGTAGTAAAAACAGCAAACGTCTCTCCCTGCACTATCTGTCCCTTCCGAAGCACTTCGAAGCACTGTCCCTGAGACTGCAGGAGGTAAATAGATTGCTGCTCTAAAACACACACACAGTATTCCTTAAAAGGACTTTTGGGTCTTGGAAAAGCTTTCTCTGAATAAAAACTGTGAAAATCGCTGTCTACACTGTTTCTCCCTTCAAATGCTCTGCTCTCCCTGTCTCACGTCTAGAGCCGAACATGCATCATCGGGTGCTATATAGCAGCTGATGACGCATTCAGCCAGCCAATCACTGTAATACCAGCCTCCAACATGGGGCTGTGAGGGCAGTAAATACCTGCACCTTTATTGGCTGCTTAAAACCCGCAAAAGTGCGGAGTGAAGACTCGAACGTTGCTCTCGGGCTTGAGTACTGCCATGTGCCGAGCATAGCAATGCTCGAGCCGAACAGATATTCGGCCGAGCATGCTTGCTCATCACTAATCACTACACTGAATACACTGTATTCCCATGTACCCCTTCCACAACAAAAAAGGGTATATGTTTCAGTCTTCCTTTTCTCGTCCTCCTCCTCTATCATATCAAAATGCCTATTAAGCTGCCCTCTCTCCTAATGTTTTAGAGGGTCACCTCACCAGCAAGCCCTTGCTCCTAATGTTTTAGAGGGTCAGCTCACCAGCAAGCCCTCACTCCTAATCTTTTTGAGGGTCACCAGCAGGCCCTTGCCCATAATGTTTTGGATGGTCAGATCAGCAACAGTTCCTCCCCCCCCTAATGTTTTAGAGGGTCACCTCACCAGCAGACCCTTGCCCCCTAATATTTTAGAGTGTCTCCAGCAGGCCCATGCTCCTAATGTTTTTGAAGGTCACTAGTAAGCTATCAATCATACTTTTTCAAGGGTGTGTATGATGCACTCCTTTATGTGTAATAAAGGGTGCATTGGAGTTTCGGTTCCTTGTAATTTTTGGCAGCCCTTTCACTTAGTGCATAGGCTTTATGAGTGTAGGGGTCCCAAAACCTGAACAATTGTACCACAATTTGAATGTGGCCCTTCTCTATGTCGTGATATACAGGTTGTATCGGAGTGTCACTTCCTTGTAATTTTTGGCAGCACTTGCACTTTATATACAAGTAAATATACAGTAAAGAATATTTGTTCATCGATCGATTTTAGCTTCGGTTTTGTGCGTTTTATTGTCAGTCTGTAAATGTGGAGTACTACTCGGACAACATTGTTCCCAGCAGCGACCTGGTAGTCCAAGATGCATCCAGACATCCTCCCCATGCTGTTCCCGAACAATTTCAGTGGTGCTTCCATCAATTTATGACCTTTTCCTGTGAACCAGACACCCTCCCCTCTTCAGAGCAGGGGGCGCCTAGTTTAATGCTTGGATTCTCCCATTGACTTCCAGTGTGCTTGGGTGCTCTTGGTGCTCGATCAACAATAGTATCACGCTGTAATTCCCTGTAACAGTCTGGCAGTGTGATTGACCTTTATTCACCCCTAAGTAGTGCTGGCACCACTTATATATATCGCTGGGGGGGGTGTTAAGTCAGTGTGTGTGTGTTAAGGATGAGAATGAACAGAGGAGGAAGTTAATGGAGGATGTGAATCAAAGCAGTCCACAATGTAGCTGCTATTTTAGCCCCTTGACTCTGGCCAGGCTAAGGGAGTATAGAGAACACTATTACAGCAGCACAGCACAGACCAGTGAGTCTACATCTGGATATAGAGAAAGTCTAGTGGAGGTTACAGCTAAATTAGTCAATGGACTTCACAAACACCGGTGACCAGGAGGAACCTAAAAGTACCTGGACACAGCCGGATGATTAATTAATGCGCAAAATTATGCTTTACCACATGCCTCCATGGACATTTTGGATCAGAGTAAATGAAGACACCCATAAAAAATAATGGAGCAGAGGCTTTTGCCTGCCGTTGGGGAGACTGCCCTGTGGATTGCTAATTACAAGTAAGAACTTATTATATCCAGTACCTGCTCTACCTGAGGCTTACATTACTAAGTGGCTGCTTTTATAAGTGGAGTTTAAAGAAACTGGAGTTCTACTGCTGATTGTCATTTTGTGGGATTGCAAGTGACTGAGTGTGATTTGAAGCTGAGATCCTAGAAAGTTAAGTATTTGCAGTTTAATTCTGCCATTTAAAACCACTTTTTTTCCCATTTCTGTTGTGTAGTGTCATTTAAAGCAGTTTTTTTCTCTCTGTTTGGTGAGGGGAGTGACTTGGCCTACCAGGTGCTATAAATTAGACCACTCAACTCTCCCAGAGCTTGCTCTACCTGAGGCTTGCATTACTAAGTGGCTACTGTTTAAGTGGAGTTTAAAGAAACCAGAGTTTAAGAAAAGGCGCAAGAAACAAAAATTCATTAGATCTTCTTGATTCTAGCTACTCTTCCTACTACTGTACAGGGACCATAGTAAGTAAGAATCTTATCACTGCTTTATATTGTATTTTTTTCTCTCTTTTCCTGCGTAATCCCCATTTAGTATGACGTCCATTATTGACAGCGCCGTCCAGTGCACATCTTGTCTGATGTATGCAGTCCTGGAACAGCCGTTCGAGGGTGTATATGTTTGTTCAAAATGTGAGCAAATTACCCATTTGGAATCGCACATCGAGTCTCGAGTTGCAACACTGAAAGCCACTGACAATTTGGAAAAGAGTTTGCTGCTGACTGAGCAAGCACTCTATGGTGCAGATAAGGGGGAGAGTGACCGTGAGGAGGCTTAGGAAAGTGAGGTGGTTATCTGGGTAACAGTAAGAAAGCGGGGTAGAAGGAAGAGTGCCAGGGAGGCTAGCCCTGATCTGACACACCCCAACAAGTTTGCAAGGTTGGCAGATGAGGGGATGTTAGTTCAGGGATGGCACTGCTGCAGCCGGACACTTCCTCTGCCAGTCAGGGGAATGTCAGCTCTAGTAAGCAGGGGACCAGGAGAGCAGGGCAGGCCAGAGCGGTGCTGGTAGTGGGAGACTCCATTATTAGGGGAACAGATAGGGCGATCTGTCCCAAAGATTGTGATCACCGAACAGTGTGCTGTCTTCCCGGCGCTAGAGTTCGACATATCGCGGATCGGGTTGACAAATTAATAGGAGGGGCTGGAGAAGAGCCAGCGGTCATGGTCCATATCAAAACCAATGACAAAGTTACAGGTAGGTGGAGAGTCCTTAAAAATGATTTCAGGGATTTAGGTCAAAAGCTTAGGGCAAGGACCTCAAAAGAAGTATTTTCTGAAATACTGCCTGTACCACGAGCCACACAAGAAAGGCAGCGGGAGATTAGGGAGATTAACAAGTGGCTCAAGAACTGGTGTAGGAGGGAGGGGTTCGGGTTCCTGGAGAACTGGGCCTTCTCTGTTGGCTACAGGCTCTATCGTAGGGATGGGCTACACCTCAATGGGGAAGGGGCAGCTGTGTTGGGGAGAAAGATGGCTAGAAGTTTGGAGGAATGTTTAAACTAGGGACGGGGGGGGAGGGTAATTACATTATAGGAGGGGAAGATAGTGCAGATAGAGGCCAGGGATGAGGTACTGTGACTGGGGGAGGAATGGAAGGGGGAACTAGAACAGTTCAGAATGAAAGGGGTAGGGTAAAAAAATATACATAAACCTCTCAATGTATGTATACTAATGCCAGAAGCCTGACTAACAAAACTGGGAACTGGAATTAGTGATGTGAGGAGGACTATGACATAATGGGAATAACTGAGACATGGCTGGATGATAGCTATGACTGAGCAGTTATTATAAAAGGTTACAATCTGTCTAGAAAGGATCAGTCAAAACCGGAGAGGGGTCTGCCTTTATGTGAAGTCCTGTTTAAGGCCCTAGTCACATGTCCGCAATAGCTGCCCGCACCTGCTCCTCAAATTTGCGGAACGGGTGCGGACCCATTCATTTTGAATGGGGACGTGATGGATGCGGAGAGTACACACTGTGCTCTCTGCATCCGCATTTGCGGAGTGCGCCGCCGATCTTCCGGCCAGCGGCTCCGCAATAATATAGAACATGTCCTATTCTTGCCCGCAATTGGTGGTGGCAAGGTGTGTTATGGATCTGCAACACAATACGGACGTGTGAATTAGGCCTAAAGCCCACAATTCGAGAAGACATCTGTGAGGGACATGAACATGTGGAGTCACTGTGGGTAGAAATACATGGAGGCAAAAACAATAATAAATTACTAACAGGAGTATATTATAAACCACCTAATATACCAGAGTCCACAGAAAATCTACTACTTAACGAGATATACGAGGCGGCAAATCACAATGAAGTCGTTATTATGGGGGATTTCAACTACCCAGATATAGACCGGGAAACTGAAAGCTGTACATCCCATAAAGAAAACAGGTTCTTGGCAATAGCCAAAGACAATCACCGCTCCCAACTGGTTCAGGACCCAACTAGAGGGACGGCCATACTGGACATAGTATTAACTAATAGACCTGATAGAACACCAGATGTGCAGGTTGAGTGATGCCTAGGAAATAGTGACCATAAAGTAATAACCTTCCAATTATCCTTCAAACGAGGGTTTCTAAAGGAGGAACAAAAATACCAAACAAAAGTATAGCCAACTAAGCGAGGCCATAGGCCTAACTAACTGGGATAAAGTCCTCAAAAATAAAAATACAACCACAAAATGGGAGATTTTTAAAAGCATTGTAACATCAAATTGTGAGAGGTACATACCTTATAGGAATAAAAGGCTAAGAAACAATAAGAAACCAATTTGGATAAATAGAACCGTAAAGAAAGCAATAAATGACAAAAAATGTATATAATTAACTGAAACAGGAGGGGAGCCAGGAAGCACTGATAAACTATAAGAAAAGAAATTCAATACGTAAAAGACTAATAAAAATTGGCAAACTAGAGACCAAGAGATTAATTGCCAAAGAGAGTAATACTAACCCTAAAATGTTCTTCAATTATATAAATAGTAAAAAATATAAATCTGAAGGATTCAGCCCTCTACACAGCAATGAGGGGGGTGTTGCACAGAGCGACGAGGATAAAGCAAAACTATTAAATATTTTTTTCTCCACTATATTCACTCACTTAGGAAAATATACTGTTAGATGAAATGCAGAATGTAAAAGTAAATTCCCCATTAAAAGTGCCCTGTCTGACCTAGGAAAAAGTACAACAGTAGAGATGTCCCAAACTATTCGCCGGCGAACAGTTCCCGGCGAACATCACATGTTCACGTCCGCGGGCGGGCGAACATATGCGATGTTTGATTCGCCACCTATACTTTATCATTGAGCAAACGTCCCAGACCCTGCCACCTCCTATCAGAAAGCAAGGACAGCATGCATCTTAGATTCATTCTGAAGCTGCAATGTTAGAGCAGGGAGAGTGTTGCTGCTGCTGAATTAATAGGGAAAGCGTTAGCTAGGCCAGTGTTCTGTGTACACTCCAGTCCTCAAAGACTCATCGGCCTCTTTCACACGAGTGTGTCAGGATAAGGCCCCATTCACACGTCCCGTAGTGTGTTGCGCATCCGCAACACACCATGCCGGCACTCCCCATAGAGATGCCTATTTTTGTCTGCAGGCTGCGGACAAGAATAGGACATGCTCTATCTTTTGCGGAGCAGCGGCCGGATGTTTCGGGGCCGAAACCCGGAAGTTCGGGCTTCGCTCCGCAAATGCGGAAGCAGAGAGCGCATAATGTGCTCTCCGCATCACGTACGGCCCCATTCACAATGAATGGGTCCGCATCCAAAATTGAGGATGTGTGAATGGGGCCTTAGGTCCGGATGCGTTACGGATGCGTTCAATGAAAACTGTGCGATTTCACAGGCAAAGCCATTCAGTTTTGCCTGCGATTGAGTTCAGTTGTTCAGTTTTTTCCACGTGGGTGCAATGCTTTTTAAGCGTTTTCACGCGCGTGATAAAAACTGAAGGTTTACAAACTACATCTCCTAGCAACCATCAGTGAAAAACGTAACGCATGCTTGCGGATGCAATGCATTTTTCATGCAGCCACATTCACTTCTATGGGGCTAGGGCTGTGTGAAAACGCAGAATATAGAATCTTGCTGTGATTTTCACACAATGCACAAGTGATGCATGAAAAAAACGCTCATGTACACAGACCCATTGAAATGAATGGGTCAGGATTCAGTGCAGATGCTATGCGTTCACATCACACATTGCACTCGCGTTGAAAACTCGCTCATGTGAAAGGGGCCATCTGCTGTAAGGACGGCATCCTTACAGCACCCGAAAAGCCCTTTTTAGGGCTGGTACATCAGTCTGCTTTTATTATTTTTTTCTACATACATATATATATATATATATTGCAGTTGCCTGCCCTGTGTGAGAAGCTGCAGGCCCACAGACTGTACTGTGTGCACACCACTCATATAGGGTGGCACAGTTCCTTGCAGATAAAAAGCCATTACATTTTTACCCTTTAATATAATCACAGTTGCCTGCCAGTCTGTGTCAGTCCCACAGACTGTACTGTGCCCCCTGCCCAACACTCATATAGGGTGTCACAGTATATTGCACGGCGCACGCACAGTGACCTAAAATTCAAACAAAGCAGAATGAGCATGGGTCTTTTTCAATCTCCCTTCCAAATATCTATTCACTACACCGGCCCTGGCCCTGATAAGGGACAAAACAGAGATTAAACTGATAGGAATAGTACTTAGTTAACACTAGTTGCATTGGTGGCAAATTCCATTGCAACTGTGTACAGTTCTCCTGTCATGTTGTGTGCTGTGGAGTCCATTTTCCCGAAGAAAACTTGGTTGAAATAAAAATTACACCAATGAACGGATAATGGGATTCGGTTCATACAGAAGAAAGTCTACATTCATCCATACATTTTCCTAAAAAGCCAGTGTCACATAAAGAATTTCACCACTAAGTATTTCAGTTCATACCGCAAAAGGAGGTGTACATTCACCCATACATTTTCCGAAAAAAGCCAGTGTCACATAATGAATTTCACCGCTAAAAGTACTTCAGTCCATACCAAAAAAGGGGTGTATATTCACCCATACATTTTACGAAAAAGCCAATGTCACATAAAGAATTTCACCACTAGGTACTTCAGTCCATACCACAAAAGGAGGTGTACATTCACCCATACATTTTCCGAAAAAAGACAGTGTCACATAAAGAATTTCACCACTAAGTACTTCAGTCCATACCGCAAAAGGAGGTGTACATTCATCCATACATTTTCTGAAAAAAGCCAGTGTAACAAAGAATTTCATCACTAAGTACTTCAGTCCATACCGCAAAAGGAGGTGTACAATCACCCATCAATTTTCCCAAAGAAAACACGGTTGAAAGAAAAATATTCACCAGTGAAAGGATAATAGAGTTCGGTTCAAGCAGAAGAAAGTCTACTATGACCCATCAATTTTCAAAAAAAATAAAAAATTTATCCTCTACGTAATTCTGTCCATCCCATGAAAAGTGCTTTGCCACATATAACTGCACTGCTGAACGGCAATTAGGCCCAAATTTTTTTCTATTTTGACACAAAAGGCTTTTCAACAGATAAGTGCAAATATGAAAGGCAAATATATTTGTACTTCGCTAGTATTACACAGCAAACTGGACTGTAAAATATCTACCTGCACTGCTGAATGGCAATTAAGCCCACATTCTTTTCTATTTTTGCACAAAAGGCTTTTCAATGATTAAAAGCAAATATATTTGTATTTCGACAGTAATACACGGCAAACTGGGCTGTAAAATATCTCTCTGCACCGCTGAGCGGGAAAGATATTTTTTCTTTTTCCACTAAGGGTCGGTTCACACTAGCGTTATGGTTTCCGTTATGGCTTTCCGTTATAACATGGTTATAAAGGAAAATAACGGAATCCATGAGACAGAATGCAAAATGGATGCCTTTAAGAGGTATTCCGTTTTGCTCTGTCCTAATAGAAGGCTATGGGAAAGCTTTGTTTTCCGTCTCCCATAACGGGAACCAGACGGATCCGTTATGCTTTCTCATAGACTTCTATTATGACGGAAAGCAAACAAAATGCCTTTTAAAGGCTTCCATTTTGCAGTCCGTCATAATACAAGTCTATGGGCTCCAGAACGGATCCATCCTCCGTTTTATGGATTCTGTTATTTTCTGTTATAACCATGTTATAACGGAAAGCCATAACGGAAACCATTATGCTAGTGTGAACCCATCTTAATACACGTAAAAAAGGGCTTTAAAACAGATAACTGCACTGCTGATCTGCAAATATTTTTTTTTCTTTTTCCACTAATACGAGCAAAAAAGAGTTTTAAAACAGATAACTGCACCGCTGAGCAGCAAATATATTTTACTTTTTCCACTAATGCACGACAAAAAGGGCTGTAATTTTTGCATTTCACCACACAACAGCTAATAAGCCCTTTTTTCCCACTAATACAAGCCAAAAAATGCTTTAGAACATATAAGTGCACCACACTATGGCAAATAAAACGTAGAAATATTACCTTGTAATAAACCCTGATAATGTCTGTATTAAACAACACTAGCACAATAATAAGACAGGTTTGCTGGAATTATAGAGCTGTATAATGGCAATTTGGATCTCCAGTCAGTGCAGCATGGTGTAATCGGACTGTTCGAATTACCCAGGCTGTCACCTCCCGACTGAACCCTGTTCAACAGAAATGCTGTGGAATGATTTCTCCCTATCCTTTCCCTGCACTTGTAAATCTTTTTTTATTTTTTTTGTAAATCAATAAGTTATGTGTACCCCAAAATGGCACCATTAAAAATTACAACTTGTCCCACAAAAAACAAGCAGCCATATGGCTACCTAAACAGAGAAATAAGAAAGTTACAGCCCTTTGTAGACAGAAATCGAAAAATGATAGAAATTGCTTGGTCAGTAAGGCGAAAAACAGGCTGGTCGTTAAGGGTTCCTATACCAGTTTTCATGCCTATTTTACATGGCCGTATTATGGCCACAACAACTAGGTCATTCAGCGTTCTGCTGAAGCAAACTTAAATCTACACTATTTTCTCTGGTAATCATTGGACAGGGTCTTGCAGCCATAATTCGAAAGTTAAAATGTGGCCATGTTATATCTGTGTTACGCCTCATTCACACATCAGTGTTTTGGTCAGTGATTTCCATCAGTGATTGTGAGCCAAAACCAGGACTGGAGCCTCCATAGACGTAAGGTATAAGGAAACGATCTTCACCTGTTCTGTGTTTAAAGCCGCACCTGGTTTTGGCTCACAATCACTGATGGAAATCACTGACCGAACACTGACAGGTAAATGAGGCCTTAAACTGGTTTAAAGTTATAACCTAGAAGAGAAAAAAAATAAAAAAATTATAGCTTCATTATTGCTTTTATATCCATTTGTATAATTCATTCAGGGCTCATGCACGCGATCGTGGTTTTTGTCCGCATCCAATCCGCATTTTTTTGAGCATCAGATACGGACCTATTTACTTCTATGGGGCAGCAAAAGATGCGGACAGTACATTGTGTGCTGTCTGCATCAGTATGTTTGTTCTGCGCTCAAGTCATTCTGTAGGAAAGGGATGCTGTCTGGATCAGTATGTTTGTTCTGCGCTCAAGTCATTCTGTATGAAAGGGAAGGATGCTGGGCTGGATGATCCTTTCCATCCTGATCTTAAAGTCTGTGTTGCATCTAAGCAAGTCTACCAGGCAGCTCCACAGGAAAAAAGTGAAAACTGTAGGAAATGTACATGTAGTAGTGACGGTGCAGGGCATTGCAACTTCATCGTTTTGAGGCAAATGGGGGGAAAAAAAACTTGTAATACACTGTACCAGTGCAGCTAAGTAGAAGGTGTGCAGGTTGACAGACCAAGGTAAATATTGAAGAGGATTCAATGCACACAATAGAGCTAGAGACATCAATATGCTGATCCAGGAAACCCAGACAAATTCATATATGTCTATGACCATATTGCTTCCATATAACAATCTATATTATATTGGAGTTTTACAGTTTGAGTCTAATTTCTCTGCTCAATAATATCCTAAAATTCTATATTTTCCTTTGTTTTTCTTCCCACGCCAATAATTTTATACACTAGCAAGTGCCTATCATTAAACCTTTGAGTGAAATAAAATCAACTTCTTTCTAAAGTCATATGTTTCAGTTTTTAAGTCAACACCATTTGATGATTCGGTATTGCTCCAGAGCTCCTGATAACAGTGCCTTTTGCCAGATAAAAAGCAGTCATAGATAATCAGGGTCATATATAATGTGAATGAAATAGTGATAGTCACACCTGGGAACTAGTGAGGAGGCTCTTCTACTACACATAAAGATGTCAGTAGTTTAAATGGCATGTGGAAGTTTGGTGGCCCTGTCAGAAAGCAAAGTAAGATCTTCTGGTTTGGAGATGTCAAGAAACCTAGTGTGTAATATCAAATGTAAAACATGGACTGATTGAGTTCATTGGGTACTAAGGAAACCCATGTCCTAAAAGCGTATATATGGACAGGGATTGGCTTCATGAGCACTTTTACTTTTAATCTGTGGACAACTGTATTAATAATAAAAAAAAAAAAAAAAACAGAATAGGCTCAGTATTCATGAGAGAGAGACATTGCCCACTGCAGTGCCAGCGAATGATTCTAAAGGGGATTTCAAAGTACATTTGAGACATGTAGTTTATAGTACATGAAGCTGTGAATGAGCTAATTCCCAGAGGGGGCATTTTTATGAAAAGCATTCAAACGACCTAAAATAATTGTTACCATTTCTAATTAGGTTCATTCTATGAATACATTCAAGGATTTTAAAAGAAATCGAAGCAATGTGCAATATTTTGTATTTGTCAAAAAACTGTTCCCGACAAGTTTGTTAGCTTTCTCACAGTATTGCCTTGTTTATTTTTTTCATATTTCACAATCTCTGCTGGAAATGTGCTTTCAACATTTTATAATGCTGCTTCTGTCATTCAACTCTATGTGGAGCCATTTCCTTCCTACTTTAATGACCTCTAAGACAAAATCTGGCATCTCTTCCCTGTGCCACCTGCTTGTTTCTCTTTCAGAAACAGAGGGCACCCAAACCCTATGGTTTTGCATTACTTTTCTGCTCACCTAATTAGAATGTCTAATATGGCTGGAAAGAATTGAAGCTTCAAAATGGTTTTCCTACCTATTGATATGTCACAGTGTCAGGTTCCTCTGGGTTTTGTGAATAGGATGATAAAAGGTATTTTTAATGCTCTATTTCAATAATTTCTTTCCATTTCCATTATGTAGGAATAGTCATGCTGTAGAAATATAAAAGAAAATATAAAAAAAAAAAACAGGATGCAATGAATATGGGTTTCTATACTCCACTTTCCGTAAACAAACATCATAAAAGTAGACGTAAGAGATAGAAACAGATCAAATAAAAATATATATTGAGCTTGTTCATACCATAGTACAGTACACAAACACAATGAGTAGATTAATTAAAATAAAAGAGATGATATAGCTTATTATGATTAATAATATAAAAGATAATTTTATTGAGATACCAACTGTACATACATAGTACAATAGAAAAAAATTATGTCAAGTTATCGAGGTTCAACTACAGTTAGATTCCCCTGCTGTCCTATAAAAAGTCTCTCAGAGGCTACTTTTAAGTACTGTACCTCTTGGCGAGAGATCGCTGACTGCTAGACATTAGAGATGTCCCGAACTGTTCGACAGCGAACAGTTCCCTGCGAACATTGCTTGTTCGCGTTCGCTTCCTGCCAGCGAACATTATGCTATGTTCGATTTGCCCTGCATTCTTACATTCAGCTTACCTTCCTACCAAAGCCAGGCATAGGGAATTCAATTTAAAGCTGCAGTGTTAGAGCAGGGAGAGTATTAACTAGTGTCCTCTGTCCACCCCAACCCTCAAACCAAGAAAAGCCCTTTCTAAAACGGATATATCATTAATGATCATTTTCTATCACATTTAACATAAACCACTCAGTTCATGCCAAAAGCCAGGTATGTGCAGGCGTCTCCTCTGTCTGGGTGCTAAGGCCTAAGTCACTGAAAGTGGCCTTCTCCTGTGGTGGCTGATATGATGCCAGATTCTCTGCTGTGGGACCTCTCCTTTGTCTGGATGCTGGGGTCGAAATAATAGTAAGTCGACCTTCTCCATTGGTGGGTGATTTGAAGCCTGATTCTGTGCTTTGGGACCTAACCCCATTAATATTAGTTAATTTTTTTTTATTTTATGTTAAGTCATCATTTCTCATCTACATTTGTTTGCAGGGGATTTACCTACATTTTGCTGCCTTTTGCAGCCCTCGAGCCCTTTCCGGGAGTCTTTTACAGCCTTTTTAGTGCCCAAGAGTTCGGGTCCCCATTGACTTCTATGGGGTTCGGGTTCGGGATGAAGTTCGGGTTGAGTTCGGATCACGAACCCGGACATTTTCCGGAAGTTCAGCCGAACCTCTCGAACCCGAACATCCAGGTGTTCGCTCAACTCTATCTGACAGGTTAAGATCGTGTGCTATTTCTATAGAGCAGGTTGTTACTGGACGTGACAATAGCAAATATAACTACTTTTTGGTGGTTTTGGGCAACTGTCTTAGTTAGGGGTTCATTTTTTATGGGATGAGATATCGGTTTGAATGGCACTACCTTGGGGGCATAAAACATTTTGGCTAAGCTTGCTATTACACTTTTTGTGATGTAAGGTGAGAAAATGGCTTTTGACACAGTATTTATATAATATTTTTGCTGTGTGTCACCAGAGGGGTTAGGTCATGTGTTATTTTTATAGAGCAGGTTTTTACTGACGTGCCATACCTAATATGTCTACTTATTTTTATTTATTTATGTTTTACACACAATATCATTTTTGAAACAAAATAAACAAAAAAAAATCATGTTTTAACGTCTCCATAGTCTAAGGGTACTTTCACACTAGCGTTTGGATTCCGCTTGTGAGATCCGCTTCAGGGCTCTCACAAACGGTCCAAACGGATCGTTAAGTTTCAAATGCATTCTGAATGGATAAGGATCCTTTCAGAATGCATCAGTTATGCTCCGATCCGCTTCTATTCTGTTTTGGAGGCGGACACCAAAACGCAGCTTGCTGTATTTTGGTGTCCGTCTGAAGAGGCGGAGTTTGAACAGATCCGCTTTTAAATTACAATGTATGTAATTGAGGACGGATCAGCTTTTCAATGACACAATATGGTGCATTTGGAAACGGATCCGTTCCCCATTGACTTTCAATGTAATTGAAAACGGATCAGCTTTGTACTTTTTTCTTTAAAACTAATGCAAACGGATCCGTTCTGAACGGATACAAACTTTGCATTATAGGTGTGGGATCCGTCGGTGCAAATAAACAGACGGATCCGCATACTAACTGAAGTGTAAAAGTACCCTAAGAGTTATATTTTTTTTATTTTTTGGTGATTGTCTTAGTTAGGTATCATTTTTTTGCCGGATGAGATAATGGTTTGATTGGCACTATTTTGGGGTGCATATAACTTTTTGATCGCTAGCTATTATACTTTTTGTGATGTTAGGTGACAAAAATAGCTTTTTTAAAACAGCTTTTATTTTTATTTTTTACGGTATTTACCTGAGGGGTTAGGTTATGTGATATATTTAGAGAGCAGGTTCTACGGACGCGGTGATACCTAATAAGTATTCCAATTTTTTTACTTATTTTACTTTAACACAATAACAGAGTTTTAGGGGAAAAAAATATGTTTTAGTGTTCCATAGTCTGAGAGACCTATTTTTTTACTTTTGGGCGATTGTAGGGCTCACTTTATGCGGTATAAGGTGATTTGTGGCATCACTTTTATTACCTTTTTGGGAAGTAGTTAAGCATAGTTTTTCTTAATTTTTATGGCGTTTACCATGCGGGAAAGTAACATGACTGTTTCATAGATCAGGTCATTACGGGACGCGGTGATATAAAACATGTGTAGTGCATTTTTTAATCAGTGATAAACGTGTTTTTTTTTATTTTTACCTTTTTCACTTTTTTACCCAGACCCACTTGGTTCTTGAAGATCCAGTGGGTCTGATGTCTGTATATTACAATACATAGTGTACTGTACTGTATTTTCACTTTATCACTTAGTCTTATCAGACTTCTGCCTTTAGCAGAAGTGTGATCAGACTCTACATGTACATATGGCAAGCCAAAAGCCTGTGAAGGCCCGGCTGCCATGGCTACCAACAGAGCAGCAGGTGATGGGGAGGGATGGGGGTTCCCTCCTCTGAGATCGTAGTCAAGAATCAGGGGCTGAAACGGGTACAGAAGCCTCCCGATGGGAGAGGAGTGTGGCATGGAGTGTTAAACGGCTGACATCTGTAGTCAGATGTCAGCCGTTAGCAGAGTGTCAGCAATGTGCTGACACTCTGCAATCACTGCCATCCTGAAATGAGTGCGTGGGGCGGGCGAATGATCGCACACCTGCCTGCCCGCACCGCCCACACCCTGACCCCCTGCACCGCCCGGCCAGCACAGCCCTCCAATGAGGCTACAGTGATGGGGCATGTTAAAAGACAAAACCTCATTTTGAAAGCTTTGATCCCGCAGTCATGGACCGCGGGGTTCAGAAACTTCTGAAAGCGCTTCATACCACATGTCTGAATTGACCTGCGGTTTGCAGTGATCGCCGATACAGGGGCAGTCACAGGACCCATCACCATTGTAGCCAGGTGCCTGCTGAATGATTTCAGCAGGCAGCCTGTTCCGATCACCGCCCGCCATGTGGCGGTGATTGGAAATACACAGGATGTACCGGTACATCCTGTAGTCCTTAGTACTCAGGACATCAGGGCGTACCTGTACCCCTGCGTCCCCAAGAGGTTAAAGAACACCACAGATTATGGACACTAGATGTGGCCCAGAATATTAAAGACACAGTCTGCGGATGATGTACAGTATATGTCACTAATAGGTATAAAATAAAAATATCTTGCTGCTGTCAAACACACACAGTAGTCCTTACAAGGACTTTGGGGTCGTTGAAAAGCATTTGGTAGTAAAAACAGCAAATGTCTCTCCCTGCACTATCTGTCCCTCCTCCGAAGCACTGTCCCTGAGACTGCAGGAGGTAAATAGATTGCTGCTCTAAAACACACACACAGTAGTCCTCAAAAGGACTTTTGAGTCTTGGAAAGCTTTCTCGAATAAAAACTGTGAAAATCGCTGCCTACTACTGTCTTCTCCCTTCATATGCTCTGCTCTCCCTGTCTACGTCTGAGCCGAACATGCGTCATCGGGTGCTATATAGCACCTGATGACGCATTCCGGCCAGCCAATCACTGTAATGCCAGCCTCCAACATGTAGGCATGTGAGGGCAGTACATACCTGCACCTTTATTGGCTGCTTAAAACCCGCAAAATGCGGCGGAAGACTCGAACGCTGCTCTCGGGCTTGAGTACTGCCATGTGCCGAGCATAGCAATGCTCGAGCGAACAGATATTCGGCCGAGCATGCTTGCTCATCACTAATCACTACACTGAATACACTGTATTCCCATGTACCCCTTCCACAACAAAAAGGGTATATGTTTCAGTCTTCCTTTTCTCGTCCTCCTCCTCTATCATATCAAAATGCCTATTAAGCTGCCCTCTCTCTAATGTTTTAGAGGTCACCTACCAGCAAGCTCCTTGCTCCTAATGTTTTAGAGGGTCAGCTCACCAGCAAGCTCCTCACTCCTAATCTTTTGAGGGTCACCAGCAGGCCCCTTGCCCATAATGTTTTTGGATGGTCAGATCAGCAACAGTTCCTCCCCCTAATGTTTTAGAGGGTCTATTAAGGGACGAGGACGCGTTCGTGGTGGTGTCCGTGGAGCCTCTGTTGCTGGCAGAGGACGTGGCCGTTCGGCCTCAGGCGCACAAAGTAGTGAACCAACTCCCTCAAGTAGCCGGCAGAATTTAAAGCGATATTTGGTGGGGCCCAATGCCGTTATGAGGATGGTAAGGCCTGAGCAGGTACAGGCATTAGTCGATTGGGTGGCCGACAGTGCTTCCAGCACGTTCACCACATTGTCTTCCGCCAAGTCTTCTGCGGAAAGCGCACAGGTGGCACCTGAAAACCAAGCCCCATCAGTCTGTCACATCACCCCCATGCATATCAGGGAAACTGGCTGAGCCTCAAGTTATGCAGCAGTGTCTTATTCTGTTTGAAGACTCTGCTCCCACGGTTTTCCAGGGCGTCCACCTAGCCCTTCCCCAGAGGTGGAAGACATTCCATGCACTGACGCACAACCACTTATGTATCCAGATGATGAGGACATGGGAATACCACCACAGCAGAGTGACCGAGTATCTGATGATGACGAAACACTGTTGCCCACTGCCGCGTCTTATTGCATTGTGCAGACTGAACAGGAGGAGGTCAGGGAGGAAGACTGGGTGGAAGACGATGCAGAGGACGATGAGGTCTTAGACCCCACATGGACTGAAGGTCGTGCCGCTGACTTAAATAGTTCAGAGGAAGAGGCAGTGGTCAGACCGAGACAACAGCGAAGCCAAAGAGGGAGCAGGGGCAAAAGCAGAACAGCCGCCGTCCAGAGAGTTCGCCTGCTATTGGCCAGCGCCAACAGGGACCCAGCACCCCAAAGGCATCTTCAAGGAGTTCCCTGGCATGGCACTTCTTCAAACAATGTGCTGACGACAAGACCAGAGTGGTTTGCACGCTGTGCCATCAGACCCTGAGGCGAGGCATTAACGTTCTTAACCTGAGCACCACCTGCATGATTCGGCATCTACATGCAAAGCATGAACTGCAGTGGAGTTCACACCTTAAAAACAAGGAACCCGCTCAGGCTCCCCTGCTCCCTCTAGCGCTGCTGCCTCGGCTTCCGCCTCGAGAGGAATGTTGCCACCTGCCGAGCAGCAAACAGAGGATGTGCCACCGACACCACCACCACCACCGCCACCGTCACCTACCGTCTCCACTATTTCACACAGCAGCGTTCAGCTCTCCATCTCTCAAACCTTTGAGAGGAAGCGCAAATTCCCACCTAGTCACCCTCGAGCCCTTGGCGTGAATGCCAGCATTTCTAAACTACTGGCCTTTTAATGCTGTCATTCCGGCTGGTGGACACAGACAGCTTCAAACAGCTGATGGCCACGGCTGTCCCCCAGTATGTGGTTCCCAGCCGCCACTACTTCTCCAAGACAGCCGTGCCTTCCCTGCACATGCAAGTGTCCGATAAAATCAAGTGTGCACTGCGCAACGCCATTTGTGGCAAGGTCCACCTAACCACGAGATACGTGGACCAGTAAGCACGGCCAGGGACGCTATATCTCCTAACTGCACACTGGGTAAATGTAGTGGCGGCTGGGCCCCAGGCGGAGAGTTCCTTGGCGCACGTCCTTCCGCCGCCAAGGATCACAGGGCATCAATCTTTGCCTCCTGTAGCCTTCTCCTCCTACTCGGCTCCCTCCTCCTCCTCTGCTTCCACCAGCTCATCCAGTCAGCCACACACCTTCACCACCAACTTCAGCACAGCCCGGGTAAACGTCAGCAGGACATTCTGAAACTCATATGTTTGGGGACAGCCCGACACCGCGCAGGAGTTGTGGCTGGGTATTGAACAACAGACCGACCAGTGGTTGCTGCCGGTGGGCCACAAGCCCGGTCTGGTGGTGTGCGATAATGGGCGAAATCTCGTGGCAGCTCTGGGACTAGCCGGTTTGACGCACATCCCTTGCCTGGCGCATGTGCTGAATTTGGTGGTGCAAAAGTTCATTCAGAACTTACCCAGACATGTCAGAGCTGCTGCATAAAGTGCGGGCCGTCTGTGCGCGCTTCCAGCGTTCACATCCTGCCGCTGCTCGCCTGTCAGCGATACAGCGGAACTTCGGCCTTCCCGCTCACCGCATATTATGCGGCGTGCCCAACCGGTGGAACTCCACCTTGCACATGCTGGAGAGACTGTGCGAGCAGAAGCAGGCCATAGTGGAGTTTCAGCTGCAGCACCCATGGGTCAGTCGCACTGTGGAACAGCACCACTTCACCACCAATGATTGGGCCTCCATGCAAGACCTGTGTGCCCTGTTTCGCTGTTTAGAGTATGCCACCAACATGGCCAGTGACGATGCCACTGTTATCAGCGTGACAATACCAATTCTATGTCTCCTAGAGAAAACGCTTAGGGCGATGATGGAAGAGGAGGGGGCCCAGGAGGAGGAGGAGGATGAGGGTTCATTTTTAGCACTTTCAGGCCAGTCTGTTAGAAGTGGCTCAGAGGGAGGTTTTTGCAACAGCAGAGGGCAGGTACAAATGTGGCCAGCCAGGGACCACTACTGGAGGACGAGGAGGATGAGGAGGAGGTGGAGGAGGATGAGGATGAAGCAGGTTCATAGCGGGTTGGCACCCAGCACAGCGCAGGCACATCCCTGTTGCGTGGCTGGGGGATACAGAGGATGATGACGATACGCCTCCCACAGAGGACAGCTTGTCCTTACCTCTGGGAAGCCTGGCACACATGAGCGATTACATGCTGCAGTGCCTACGCAATGACAGCAGAGTTGCCCACATTTTAACGTGTGCTGACTACTGGGTGGCCACCCTGCTGGATCCACGGTACAAAGACAATGTGCCCACTTTACTTCCTGCACTAGAGCGTGATAGGAAGATGCGCGAGTACAAGCGAACGCTGGTAGACGCGCTCCTGAGAGCATTCCCAACTGTCACAGGGGAACAGGTGGAAGGCCAAGGGCAAGGCAGAGGAGGAGCTAGAGGTCACCCACGCAGCAGTGTCACAGCCAGCTCCTCTGAGGGCAGGGTTAGCATGGCAGAAATGTGGAAAAGTTTTGTCTCCACGCCACAGCTAACTGCCCCACCACCTGATACGGAACGTGTTAGCAGGAGGCAACATTTCACTAACATGGTTGAACAGTACGTCTGCACACAACTCCACGTACTGACGGATGGTTCGGCCCCATTCAACTTCTGGGTTTCCAAATTCTCCACGTGGCCAGAATTAGCATGTTATGCCTTGGAGGTGCTGTCCTGCCCGGCGGGGGCGTCATTACTGACAAACGCAGCCGCCTGTCTGCAGCCAAAGTGGACAAGCTGACGTTTATAAAAATGAACCAGGCATGGATCCCACAAGACCTGACCCTCCCTTGTGCAGAGTAGTCCTTAATAACTGCTTTAAACCATGTTGTCTTGTACTCCTGGCCACTTCTTCATTGAAAAATCAATTTTTGAAATTAAGTAGGATCTTGGGGTGCAACGCAAAGTTGAATGAACCTTCCCTCTGTCTGGGTGCCGGGGCCAAAGTACATGAAAGTGTCCTTCTCCTGTGCTGGGTGATATGAATGTTATACTTGTGCTGTCTGACATGGTTGCCGGGGTCCCATTAAATGGTGGCCTACTCCTGTGGTGGGTGATCTAAATGCCTGATTCTCTGCTGTGAAACCTCTCTCCTCCGTCTGGGTGCAGGGGTCAAAGTCTCTAAAAGTGGCCTTCTCTTGTGCTGGGTGATGTAAAACTGATGCTTGTACCATCTGACATGGTTGCCGGGGTCCCATTAAATGATGGCCTACTCCTGTGGTGGGTGATCTAAATGCCTGATTCTCTTCTATGAAAACCTCTCTCCTCCGTCTGGGTGCAGGGGTCAAAGTCTCTCAAAGTCGCCTTCTCCTGTGCTGGGTGATATAAATGTTATACTTGTGCCATCTGACATGGTTGCCGGGATTCATTAAATGGTGGTCTACTCCTGTGGTGGGTGATCTAAATGCCTGATTCTCTGCTGTGAAACCTCTCTCCTCCGTCTGGGTGCATGGGTCAAAGTCTCTCAAAGTCGCCTTCTCTTGTGCTCGGTGATGTAAAACTGATGCTTGTACCATCTGACATGGTTTCCGGGGTCCCATTAAATGGTGGCCTACTCCTGTGGTGGGTGATCTAAATGCCTGATTCTCTGCTGTGAAACCTCTCTCCTCCGTCTGGGTGCAGGGGTCAAAGTCTCTAAAAGTGTCCTTCTCTTGTGCTGGGTGATGTAAAACTGATGCTTGTACCATCTGACATGGTTTCCGGGGTCCCATTAAATAATGGTTTACTCCTGTGGTGGGTGATCTAAATGCCTGATTCTCTGCTGTGAAACCTCTCTCCTCCGTCTGGGTGCAGGGGTCAAAGTCTCTAAAAGTTTCCTTCTCTTGTGCTGGGTGATGTAAAACTGATGCTTGTGCCATCTGACATGGTTGCCGGGGTCCCATTAAATGATGGCCTACTCCTGTGGTGGGTGATCTAAATGCCTGATTCTCTGCTGTGAAACCTCTCTCCTCCGTCTGGGTGCAGGGGTCAAAGTCTCGCAAAGTCGCCTTCTCCTGTGCTGGGTGATATAAATGTTATACTTGTGCCATCTGACATGGTTGCCGGGGTCCCATTAAATGGTGGCCTACTCCTGTGGTGGGTGATCTAAATGCCTGATTCTTTGCTGTGAAACATCTCTCCTCCGTCTGGGTGCAGGGGTCAAAGTCTCTAAAAGTGGCCTTCTCTTGTGCTGGGTGATGTAAAACTGATGCTTGTACCATCTGACATGGTTGCCGGGGTCCCATTAAATGATGGCCTATTCCTGTGGTGGGTGATCTAAATGCCTGATTCTCTGCTGTGAAACCTCTCTCCTCCGTCTGGGTGCAGGGGTCAAAGTCTCTAAAAGTGGCCTTCTCTTGTGCTGGGTGATGTAAAACTGATGCTTGTGCCATCTGACATGGTTGCCGGGGTCCCATTAAATGATGGCCTACTCCTGTGGTGGGTGATATGAGGCCTTAATATGTGCTGTGAAAACCTCTCTCCTCCGTCTGGGTGCAGGGGTCAAAGTCTCTAAAAGTGGCCTTCTCTTGTGCTGGGTGATGTAAAACTGATGCTTGTACCATCTGACATGGTTGCCGGGGTCCCATTAAATGATGGCCTACTCCTGTGGTGGGTGATCTAAATGCCTGATTCTCTGCTGTGAAACCTCTCTCCTCCGTCTGGGTGCAGGGGTCAAAGTCTCTCAAAGTCGCCTTCTCCTGTGCTGGGTGATATAAATGTTATACTTGTGCCATCTGACATGGTTGCCGGGGTCCCATTAAATGATGGCCTACTCCTGTGGTGGGTGATCTAAATGCCTGATTCTCTGCTGTGAAACCTCTCTCCTCCGTCTGGGTGCAGGGGTCAAAGTCTCTAAAAGTGGCCTTCTCTTGTGCTGGGTGATGTAAAACTGATGCTTGTACCATCTGACATGGGTGCAGGGGTCAAATTAACTAAATGGTGGCCTACTCCTGTGGTGGGTGATATGATGCCTGAATATGTGCTGTGGGGCCTCTCTCCTCTTTCTGGGTGCAGGGGTCAAAGTAACTAAAAGTGGCCTTCTCCTGTGCTGGATGGTATAAATGTAATGCTTGTGCTATCTGACATGTCTCCTCTGTCTGGGTGCTAAGGCCTAAGTCACTGAAAGTGGCCTTCTCCTGTGGTGGTTGATATGATGCCAGATTCTCTGCTGTGGGACCTCTCTCCTTTGTCTGGATGCTGGGGTCGAAATAATAGTAAGCGACCTTCTCCATTGGTGGGTGATTTGAAGCCTGATTCTGTGCTATGGGACCTAACTCCACTAATATTGGTTAATTTTTATTTATTTTATGTTAAGTCATCATTTCCCTATCTACATTTGTTTGCAGGGGATTTACCTACATTTTGCTGCCTTTTGCAGCCCTCTAGCCCTTTCCGGGAGTCTTTTACAGCCTTTTTAGTGCCCAAAAGTTCGGGTCCCCATTGACTTCTATGGGGTTCGGGTTCGGGATGAAGTTCGGGTTGAGTTCGATCACGAACCCGACATTTTCCGGAAGTTCAGCCGAACCTCTCGAACCCGAACATCCAGGTGTTCGCTCAACTCTATCTGACAGGTTAGATCGTGTGCTATTTCTATAGAGCAGGTTGTTACGGACGTGACAATAGCAAATATAACTACTTTTTGGTGGTTTTGGGCAACTGTCTTAGTTAGGGGTTCATTTTTTATGGGATGAGATATCGGTTTGAATGGCACTACCTTGGGGGCATAAAACATTTTGGCTGCTTGCTATTACACTTTTTGTGATGTAAGGTGAGAAAAATGGCTTTTGACACAGTATTTATATAATATTTTTGCTGTGTTCACCAGAGGGGTTAGGTCATGTGTTATTTTTATAGAGCAGGTTTTTACTGACGTGGCCATACCTAATATGTCTACTTATTTTTATTTATTTATGTTTTACACAATAATATCATTTTTGAAACAAAAATAAACAAAAAAATCATGTTTTAACGTCTCCATAGTCTAAGGGTACTTTCACACTAGCGTTTTGGATTCCGTTTGTGAGATCCGTTTCAGGGCTCTCACAAACGGTCCAAAACGGATCAGTTAAGTCTCAATGCATTCTGAATGGACAAGGATCCTTTCAGAATGCATCAGTTATGCTCCGATCCGCTTCTATTCTGTTTTGAGGCGGACACCAAAACGCAGCTTGCTGTATTTTGGTGTCTGTCTGAAGAGGCGGAGCCTAACAGATCCGTTTTAAATTACAATGTATGTAATTGAGGACGGATCAGTTTTCAATGACACAATATGGTGCATTTGGAAACGGATCCGTTCCCATTGACTTTCAATGTAATTGAAAACGGATCAGTTTTGTACTTTTTCTTTAAAACTAATGCAAACGGATCCGTTCTGAACGGATACAAACTTTGCATTATAGGTGTGGATCCGTCGGTGCAAATAAACAGACGGATCCGCACCAACGCAAGTGTAAAAGTACCCTAAGAGTTATATTTTTTTTTTTATTTTTTTGGTGATTGTCTTAGTTAGGGTATCATTTTTTGCCGGATGAGATAATGGTTTGATTGGCACTATTTTGGGGTGCATATAACTTTTTGATCGCTTGCTATTATACTTTTTGTGATGTTAGGTGACAAAAATAGCTTTTTTTAAAACAGTTTTTATTTTTATTTTTTACGGTATTTACCTGAGGGGTTAGGTTATGTGATATATTTAGAGAGCAGGTTCTTACGGACGCGGTGATACCTAATAAGTATTCCAATTTTTTTACTTATTTTACTTTAACACAATAACAGAGTTTTAGGGGGAAAAAATATGTTTTAGTGTCTCCATAGTCTGAGAGACCTATTTTTTTTTACTTTTTGGGCGATTGTAGGGGCTCACTTTATGCGGTATAAGGTGATTTGTGGCATCACTTTTATTACCTTTTTTGGGAAGTAAGGTTAAGCATAGTTTTTCTTTAATTTTTATGGCGTTTACCATGCGGGGAAAGTAACATGACTGTTTCATAGATCAGGTCATTACGGACGCGGTGATATAAAACATGTGTAGTGCATTTTTTTAATCAGTGATAAACGTGTTTTTTTTATTTTTACCTTTTTCACTTTTTTACCCAGACCCACTTGGTTCTTGAA
Source organism: Bufotes viridis (assembly GCA_033119425.1). Taxonomy (NCBI): domain Eukaryota; kingdom Metazoa; phylum Chordata; class Amphibia; order Anura; family Bufonidae; genus Bufotes; species Bufotes viridis. The sequence continues at coordinate 84,458,759 of CM065591.1, read as the reverse complement.
GATCCAGTGGGTCTGATGTCTGTATATTACAATACATAGTGTACTGTACTGTATTTTCACTTTACACTTAGTCTTATCAGACTTCTGCCTTTAGCAGAAGTGTGATCAGACTTAGCATTACTATGGCAAGCCAAAAGCCTGTGAAGGCGTCCGGTTGCCATGGCTACAACAGAGCAGCAGGTGATGGGGAGGGAGGGGGTTCCCTCCCTCTGAGATCGTGTCAAGAATCAGGGGCTGAAACGGCTACAGAAGCCCCGATGGGAGAGGAGTGTGGCATGGAAAGGGTTAAACGGCTGACATCTGTGTCAGATGTCAGCCGTTTCAGCAGAAGTGTCAGCAATGTGCTGACACTCTGCAATCACTCGGCCATCCTGGAAATGAGTGGTGGGCGGGCGAATGATCGCACACCTGCCTGCCCGCACCGCCCACACCCTGACCCCCTGCACCGCCCGCCAGCACAGCCCAATGAGGGCTACAGTGATGGGGCATGTTAAAAAGACAAAAACCTCATTTTGAAGTTTCTGATCCCCGCAGTCATGGACCGCGGGGTTCAGAAACTTCTGAAAGCGCTTCATACCACATGTCTGAATTGACCTGCGGTTTGCAGTGATCGCCGATACAGGGGTAGTCACAGGACCCATCACCATTGTACCAAGGTGCCTGCTGAATGATTTCAGCAGGCAGCCTGTTCCGATCACCGCCCGCCATGTGGCGGTGATTGGAAATACACAGGATGTACCGGTACATCCTGTGTCCTTTAGTACCAGGACATCAGGGCGTACCTGTACACCCTGCGTCCCCAAGAGGTTAAAGAACACCACAGATTATGGACACTAGATGTGGCCCAGAATATTAAAGACACAGTCTGCGGATGTACAGTATATGTCACTAATAGGTATAAAATAAAAATATCTTGCTGCTGTCAAACACACACAGTAGTCCTTACAAGGACTTTTGGGTCAGTTGAAAATCATTTGGTAGTAAAAACAGCAAACGTCTCTCCCTGCACTATCTGTCCCTTCCGAAGCACTTCGAAGCACTGTCCCTGAGACTGCAGGAGGTAAATAGATTGCTGCTCTAAAACACACACACAGTATTCCTTAAAAGGACTTTTGGGTCTTGGAAAAGCTTTCTCTGAATAAAAACTGTGAAAATCGCTGTCTACACTGTTTCTCCCTTCAAATGCTCTGCTCTCCCTGTCTACGTCTGAGCCGAACATGCATCATCGGGTGCTATATAGCAGCTGATGACGCATTCCGGCCAGCCAATCACTGTAATACCAGCCTCCAACATGGGGCTGTGAGGGCAGTAAATACCTGCACCTTTATTGGCTGCTTAAAACCCGCAAAATGTGCGGAGTGAAGACTCGAACGTTGCTCTCGGGCTTGAGTACTGCCATGTGCCGAGCATAGCAATGCTCGAGCCGAACAGATATTCGGCCGAGCATGCTTGCTCATCACTAATCACTACACTGAATACACTGTATTCCCATGTACCCCTTCCACAACAAAAAAGGGTATATGTTTCAGTCTTCCTTTTCTCGTCCTCCTCCTCTATCATATCAAAATGCCTATTAAGCTGCCCTCTCTCCTAATGTTTTAGAGGGTCACCTCACCAGCAAGCCCTTGCTCCTAATGTTTTAGAGGGTCAGCTCACCAGCAAGCCCTCACTCCTAATCTTTTGAGGGTCACCAGCAGGCCCTTGCCCATAATGTTTTGGATGGTCAGATCAGCAACAGTTCCTCCCCCTAATGTTTTAGAGGGTCACCTCACCAGCAGACCCTTGCCCCTAATATTTTAGAGTGTCTCCAGCAGGCCCATGCTCCTAATGTTTTTGAAGGTCACTAGTAAGCTATCAATCATACTTTTTCAAGGGTGTGTATGATGCACTCCTTTATGTGTAATAAAGGGTGCATTGGAGTTCAGTTCCTTGTAATTTTGGCAGCCCTTTCACTTAGTGCATAGGCTTTATGAGTGTAGGGTCCCAAAACCTGAACAATTGTACCACAATTTGAATGTGGCCCTTCTCTATGTCGTGATATACAGGTTGTATCGGAGTGTCACTTCCTTGTAATTTTGGCAGCACTTGCACTTTATATACAAGTAAATATACAGTAAAGAATATTTGTTCATCGATCGATTTTAGCTTCGGTTTGTGCGCTTTATTGTCAGTCTGTAAATGTGGAGTACTACTCGGACAACATTGTTCCCAGCAGCGACCTGGTAGTCCAAGATGCATCCAGACATCCTCCCCATGCTGTTCCCGAACAATTTCAGTGGTGCTTCCATCAATTTATGACCTTTTCCTGTAGAACCAGACACCCTCCCCTCTTCAGAGCAGGGGCGCCTAGTTTAATGCTTGGATTCTCCCATTGACTTCCAGTGTGCTTGGGTGCTCTTGGTGCTCGATCAACAATAGTATCACGCTGTAATTCCTGTAACAGTCTGGCAGTGTGATTGACCTTTATTCACCCCTAAGTAGTGCTGGCACCACTTATATATATCGCTGGGGGGTGTTAAGTCAGTGTGTGTGTGTTAAGGATGAGAATGAACAGAGGAGGAAGTTAATGGAGGATGTGAATCAAAGCAGTCCACAATGTAGCTGCTATTTTAGCCCCTTGACTCTGGCCAGGCTAAGGGAGTATAGAGAACACTATTACAGCAGCACAGCACAGACCAGTGAGTCTACATCTGGATATAGAGAAAGTCTAGTGGAGGTTACAGCTAAATTAGTCAATGGACTTCACAAACACCGGTGACCAGGAGGAACCTAAAAGTACCTGGACACAGCCGGATGATTAATTAATGCGCAAAATTATGCTTTACCACATGCCTCCATGGACATTTTGGATCAGAGTAAATGAAGACACCCATAAAAATAATGGAGCAGAGGCTTTTGCCTGCCGTTGGGGAGACTGCCCTGTGGATTGCTAATTACAAGTAAGAATTTATTATATCCAGTACCTGCTCTACCTGAGGCTTACATTACTAAGTGGCTGCTTTTATAAGTGGAGTTTAAAGAAACTGGAGTTCTACTGCTGATTGTCATTTTGTGGGATTGCAAGTGACTGAGTGTGGTTTGAAGCTGAGATCCTAGAAAGTTAAGTATTTGCAGTTTAATTCTGCCATTTAAAACCACTTTTTTTTCCCATTTCTGTTGTGTAGTGTCATTTAAAGCAGTTTTTTTCTCTGTTTGGTGAGGGGGAGTGGCTTGGCCTACCAGGTGCTATAAATTAGACCACTTAACTCTCCCAGAGCTTTCTCTACCTGAGGCTTGCATTACTAAGTGGCTGCTTTTAAAAATGGAGTTTAAGAAAAGGATCAAAAAACAAAGATCCATTAGATCTTCCTTGAATATAGTTGGCTTGATTCTAGCAAGTCTTCCTACTACTGTAAGTGGACCACAGTAAGTAGGAATCTTATCACTGCTCTATATTGTATTCTTATTTTTTTTTCTCTCTTCCTGCGTAATCCCTATTTAGTATGACTCCCATTATTGACAGCGCAGTCCAGTGCAAATCTTGTCTGCTGTATGCAGTCCTGGAACAGCCATTTGAGGGTGTATATGGTTGTTCAAAATGGGAGCAAATTACTCGTTTGGAATCGCACATCGAGTCTCTAAACAGGCGAGTTGCAACACTGAAAGCCACTGACAATTTGGAAAAGAGTTTGCTGCTCACTGAGCAAGCACTCTATGAAGCAGATAAGGGGGAGAGTAACAGTGAGGGGGCTGAGGAAAGTGAGGTAGTTAGCTGGGTAACAGTAAGAAAGCAGTGTAGAGGGAAGAGTGCCAGGGAGGCTATCCCTGATCTGACACACCCCAACAAGTTTGCACGGTTGGCAGATGAGGGGGATGTCAGTTCAGGAATGGCACTGCTGCAGCCGGACACTTCCTCTGCCAATCAGGGGAATGTCAGCTCCAGTAAGCAAGGGACCCGGAGAGCAGGGCAGGCCAGGCAGGTGTTGGTAGTGGGAGACTCCATTATTAGGGGAACAGATAGGGCGATCTGTCACAAAGATCGTGATCGGTGAACAGTGTGCTGTCTTCCCGGCACTAGAGTTCGACACATCGCGGATCGGGTTCACAGCTTACTGGGAGGGGCTGGAGAAGATCCAGTGGACATGGTCCTTATCGGAACCAATGACAAAGAGGTAGGTGGAGAGTAATAACAAATGATTTCAGGGATTTAGGTCAAAAGCTTAGGGCAAGTACCTCAAAAGTAGTATTTTCTGAAATACTCCCTGTACCACGAGTAACACAAGAAAGGCAGCGGGAGATTAGGGAGTTTAAAAGTGTCTCAAGAACTGGTGTAGGAAGGAGGGGTTCGGGTTCCTGGAGAACTGGGCCGACTTCTCTGTCGGCTACAGGCTCTATCGTAGGGACGGGCAGCACCTCAATGGGGAAGGGGCAGTTGTGTTGGAGAGAAAGATGGCTAGAAGGTTGGAGGAGTGTTTAAAATAGGGACTGGGGAGGAGGGCAATTACATTATAGGAGTGGAAGATATTGCAGATAGAGGCCAGGGGCGAGTTAGCGTGACTGGGGGAGGAATGGAAGGGGGGACTAGAACCGTTCAGAATGAAATGTGTAGGGGAAAAATCACACATAAACCTCTCAAATGTATGTATACTAATGCCAGAAGCCTGACTAACAAAACTGGTGAACTGGAATTAGTGATGTGTGAGGAGGACTATGACATAATGGGAATAACTGAGACATGGCTGGATGATAGCTATGACTGACCAGTTATTATAAAAGGTTACAATCTGTCTAGAAAGGATCGTCAAAACCGGAGAGGGGTCTGCCTTTATGTGAAGTCCTGTTTAAGGCCCTAGTCACATGTCCGCAATGTTCGCCCGCACCCGTTCCTCAAATTTGCGGAACGGGTGCGGACCCATTCATTTTGAATGGGGACGTGATGGATGCGGAGAGTACACACTGTGCTCTCTGCATCCGCATTTGCGGAGTGCGCCGCCGATCTTCCGGCCAGCGGCTCCGCAATAATATAGAACATGTCCTATTCTTGCCCGCAATTGGTGGTGGCAAGGTGTGTTACGGATCTGCAACACAATACGGACGTGTGAATTAGGCCTAAAGCCCACAATTCGAGAAGACATCTGTGAGGGACATGAACATGTGGAGTCACTGTGGGTAGAAATACATGGAGGCAAAAACAATAATAAATTACTAACAGGAGTATATTATAAACCACCTAATATACCAGAGTCCACAGAAAATCTACTACTTAACGAGATATACGAGGCGGCAAATCACAATGAAGTCGTTATTATGGGGGATTTCAACTACCCAGATATAGACCGGGAAACTGAAAGCTGTACATCCCATAAAGAAAACAGGTTCTTGGCAATAGCCAAAGACAATCACCGCTCCCAACTGGTTCAGGACCCAACTAGAGGGACGGCCATACTGGACATAGTATTAACCAATAGACCTGATAGAACACCAGATGTGCAGGTTGAGTGATGCCTAGGAAATAGTGACCATAAAGTAATAACCTTCCAATTATCCTTCAAACGAGGGTTTCTAAAGGGAGGAACAAAAATACCAAACAAAGTTAGCCAACTAAGCGAGGCCATAGGCCTAACTAACTGGGATAAAGTCCTCAAAAATAAAAATACAACCACAAAATGGGAGATTTTTAAAAGCATTGTAACATCAAATTGTGAGAGGTACATACCTTATAGGAATAAAAGGCTAAGAAACAATAAGAAACCAATTTGGATAAATAGAACCGTAAAGAAAGCAATAAATGACAAAAAATGTATATAATTAACTGAAACAGGAGGGGAGCCAGGAAGCACTGATAAACTATAAGAAAAGAAATTCAATACGTAAAAGACTAATAAAAATTGGCAAACTAGAGACCAAGAGATTAATTGCCAAAGAGAGTAATACTAACCCTAAAATGTTCTTCAATTATATAAATAGTAAAAAATATAAATCTGAAGGATTCAGCCCTCTACACAGCAATGAGGGGGGTGTTGCACAGAGCGACGAGGATAAAGCAAAACTATTAAATATTTTTTTCTCCACTATATTCACTCACTTAGGAAAATATACTGTTAGATGAAATGCAGAATGTAAAAGTAAATTCCCCATTAAAAGTGCCCTGTCTGACCTAGGAAAAAGTACAACAGTAGAGATGTCCCAAACTATTCGCCGGCGAACAGTTCCCGGCGAACATCACATGTTCGCGTTCGCCGCGGCGGGCGAACATATGCGATGTTTGATTCGCCACCTATACTTTATCATTGAGCAAACGTCCCAGACCCTGCCACCTCCTATCAGAAAGCAAGGACAGCATGCATCTTAGATTCATTCTGAAGCTGCAATGTTAGAGCAGGGAGAGTGTTGCTGCTGCTGAATTAATAGGGAAAGCGTTAGCTAGGCCAGTGTTCTGTGTACACTCCAGTCCTCAAAGACTCATCGGCCTCTTTCACACGAGTGTGTCAGGATAAGGCCCCATTCACACGTCCGTAGTGTGTTGCGCATCCGCAACACACCATGCCGGCACTCCCCATAGAGATGCCTATTTTTGTCTGCAGGCTGCGGACAAGAATAGGACATGCTCTATCTTTTGCGGAGCAGCGGCCGGATGTTTCGGGGCCGAAACCCGGAAGTTCGGGGCTTCGGCTCCGCAAATGCGGAAGCAGAGAGCGCATAATGTGCTCTCCGCATCACGTACGGCCCCATTCACAATGAATGGGTCCGCATCCAAAATTGAGGATGTGTGAATGGGGCCTTAGGTCCGGATGCGTTACGGATGCGTTCAATGAAAACTGTGCGATTTCACAGGCAAAGCCATTCAGTTTTGCCTGCGATTGAGTTCAGTTGTTCAGTTTTTTCCACGTGGGTGCAATGCTTTTTTAAGCGTTTTTCACGCGCGTGATAAAAAACTGAAGGTTTACAAACTACATCTCCTAGCAACCATCAGTGAAAAACGTAACGCATGCTTGCGGATGCAATGCATTTTTCATGCAGCCACATTCACTTCTATGGGGCTAGGGCTGTGTGAAAAACGCAGAATATAGAACTTGCTGTGATTTTCACACAATGCACAAGTGATGCATGAAAAAAAAAACGCTCATGTACACAGACCCATTGAAATGAATGGGTCAGGATTCAGTGCAGATGCTATGCGTTCACATCACACATTGCACTCGCGTTGAAAACTCGCTCATGTGAAAGGGGCCATCTGCTGTAAGGACGGCATCCTTACAGCACCCGAAAAGCCCTTTTTAGGGCTGGTACATCAGTCTGCTTTTATTATTTTTTTCTACATACATATATATATATATATATTGCAGTTGCCTGCCCCTGTGTGAGAAGCTGCAGGCCCACAGACTGTACTGTGTGCACACCACTCATATAGGGTGGCACAGTTCCTTGCAGATAAAAAAGCCATTACATTTTTACCCTTTAATATAATCACAGTTGCCTGCCAGTCTGTGTCAGTCCCACAGACTGTACTGTGCCCCCTGCCCAACACTCATATAGGGTGTCACAGTATATTGCACGGCGCACGCACAGTGACCTAAAATTCAAACAAAGCAGAATGAGCATGGGTCTTTTTCAATCTCCCCTTCCAAATATCTATTCACTACACCGGCCCTGGCCCTGATAAGGGACAAAACAGAGATTAAACTGATAGGAATAGTACTTAGTTAACACTAGTTGCATTGGTGGCAAATTCCATTGCAACTGTGTACAGTTCTCCTGTCATGTTGTGTGCTGTGGAGTCCATTTTCCCGAAGAAAACTTGGTTGAAATAAAAAATTACACCAATGAACGGATAATGGGATTCGGTTCATACAGAAGAAAGTCTACATTCATCCATACATTTTCCTAAAAAAGCCAGTGTCACATAAAGAATTTCACCACTAAGTATTTCAGTTCATACCGCAAAAGGAGGTGTACATTCACCCATACATTTTCCGAAAAAAAGCCAGTGTCACATAATGAATTTCACCGCTAAAAGTACTTCAGTCCATACCAAAAAAAGGGGTGTATATTCACCCATACATTTTACGAAAAAAAGCCAATGTCACATAAAGAATTTCACCACTAGGTACTTCAGTCCATACCACAAAAGGAGGTGTACATTCACCCATACATTTTCCGAAAAAAGACAGTGTCACATAAAGAATTTCACCACTAAGTACTTCAGTCCATACCGCAAAAGGAGGTGTACATTCATCCATACATTTTCTGAAAAAAGCCAGTGTAACAAAGAATTTCATCACTAAGTACTTCAGTCCATACCGCAAAAGGAGGTGTACAATCACCCATCAATTTTCCCAAAGAAAACACGGTTGAAAGAAAAATATTCACCAGTGAAAGGATAATAGAGTTCGGTTCAAGCAGAAGAAAGTCTACTATGACCCATCAATTTTCAAAAAAATAAAAATTTATCCTCTACGTAATTCTGTCCATCCCATGAAAAGTGCTTTGCCACATATAACTGCACTGCTGAACGGCAATTAGGCCCAAATTTTTTCTATTTTGACACAAAAGGCTTTTCAACAGATAAGTGCAAATATGAAAGGCAAATATATTTGTACTTCGCTAGTATTACACAGCAAACTGGACTGTAAAATATCTACCTGCACTGCTGAATGGCAATTAAGCCCACATTCTTTTCTATTTTTGCACAAAAGGCTTTTCAATGATTAAAAGCAAATATATTTGTATTTCGACAGTAATACACGGCAAACTGGGCTGTAAAATATCTCTCTGCACCGCTGAGCGGGAAAGATATTTTTCTTTTTCCACTAAGGGTCGGTTCACACTAGCGTTATGGTTTCACGTTATGGCTTTCCGTTATAACATGGTTATAAAGGAAAATAACGGAATCCATGAGACAGAATGCAAAATGGATGCCTTTAAGAGGTATTCCGCTTTTGCTCTGTCCTAATAGAAGGCTATGGGAAAGCTTTGTTTTCCGTCTCCCATAACGGGAACCAGACGGATCCGTTATGCTTTCTCATAGACTTCTATTATGACGGAAAGCAAACAAAATGCCTTTTAAAGGCTTCCATTTTGCAGTCCGTCATAATACAAGTCTATGGGCTCCAGAACGGATCCATCCTCCGCTTTATGGATTCTGTTATTTTCTGTTATAACCATGTTATAACGGAAAGCCATAACGGAAACCATTATGCTAGTGTGAACCCATCTTAATACACGTAAAAAGGGCTTTAAAACAGATAACTGCACTGCTGATCTGCAAATATTTTTTTCTTTTTCCACTAATACGAGCAAAAAGAGTTTTAAAACAGATAACTGCACCGCTGAGCAGCAAATATATTTTACTTTTTCCACTAATGCACGACAAAAAGGGCTGTAATTTTTGCATTTCACCACACAACAGCTAATAAGCCCTTTTTTCCCACTAATACAAGCCAAAAATGCTTTAGAACATATAAGTGCACCACACTATGGCAAATAAAACGTAGAAATATTACCTTGTAATAAACCCTGATAATGTCTGTATTAAACAACACTAGCACAATAATAAGACAGGTTTGCTGGAATTATAGAGCTGTATAATGGCAATTTGGATCTCCAGTCAGTGCAGCATGGTGTAATCGGACTGTTCGAATTACCCAGGCTGTCACCTCCCCGACTGAACCCTGTTCAACAGAAATGCTGTGGAATGATTTCTCCCTATCCTTTCCCTGCACTTGTAAATCTTTTTTTATTTTTTTTTGTAAATCAATAAGTTATGTGTACCCCAAAATGGCACCATTAAAAATTACAACTTGTCCCACAAAAAACAAGCAGCCATATGGCTACCTAAACAGAGAAATAAGAAAGTTACAGCCCTTTGTAGACAGAAATCGAAAAATGATAGAAATTGCTTGGTCAGTAAGGCGAAAAAACAGGCTGGTCGTTAAGGGTTCCTATACCAGTTTTCATGCCTATTTTACATGGCCGTATTATGGCCACAACAACTAGGTCATTCAGCGTTCTGCTGAAGCAAACTTAAATCTACACTATTTTCTCTGGTAATCATTGGACAGGGTCTTGCAGCCATAATTCGAAAGTTAAAATGTGGCCATGTTATATCTGTGTTACGCCTCATTCACACATCAGTGTTTTGGTCAGTGATTTCCATCAGTGATTGTGAGCCAAAACCAGGACTGGAGCCTCCATAGACGTAAGGTATAAGGAAACGATCTTCACCTGTTCTGTGTTTAAAGCCGCACCTGGTTTTGGCTCACAATCACTGATGGAAATCACTGACCGAACACTGACAGGTAAATGAGGCCTTAAACTGGTTTAAAGTTATAACCTAGAAGAGAAAAAAATAAAAAATTATAGCTTCATTATTGCTTTTATATCCATTTGTATAATTCATTCAGGGCTCATGCACGCGATCGTGGTTTTGTCCGCATCCAATCCGCATTTTTGAGCATCAGATACGGACCTATTTACTTCTATGGGGCAGCAAAGATGCGGACAGTACATTGTGTGCTGTCTGCATCAGTATGTTTGTTCTGCGCTCAAGTCATTCTGTAGGAAAGGGATGCTGTCTGGATCAGTATGTTTGTTCTGCGCTCAAGTCATTCTGTATGAAAGGGAAGGATGCTGGGCTGGATGATCCTTTCCATCCTGATCTTAAAGTCTGTGTTGCATCTAAGCAAGTCTACCAGGCAGCTCCACAGGAAAAAAGTGAAAACTGTAGGAAATGTACATGTAGTAGTGACGGTGCAGGGCATTGCAACTTCATCGTTTTGAGGCAAATGGGGGAAAAAAACTTGTAATACACTGTACCAGTGCAGCTAAGTAGAAGGTGTGCAGGTTGACAGACCAAGGTAAATATTGAAGAGGATTCAATGCACACAATAGAGCTAGAGACATCAATATGCTGATCCAGGAAACCCAGACAAATTCATATATGTCTATGACCATATTGCTTCCATATAACAATCTATATTATATTGGAGTTTTACAGTTTGAGTCTAATTTCTCTGCTCAATAATATCCTAAAATTCTATATTTTCCTTTGTTTTTCTTCCCACGCCAATAATTTTATACACTAGCAAGTGCCTATCATTAAACCTTTGAGTGAAATAAAATCAACTTCTTTCTAAAGTCATATGTTTCAGTTTTTAAGTCAACACCATTTGATGATTCGGTATTGCTCCAGAGCTCCTGATAACAGTGCCTTTTGCCAGATAAAAAGCAGTCATAGATAATCAGGGTCATATATAATGTGAATGAAATAGTGATAGTCACACCTGGGAACTAGTGAGGAGGCTCTTCTACTACACATAAAGATGTCAGTAGTTTAAATGGCATGTGGAAGTTTGGTGGCCCTGTCAGAAAGCAAAGTAAGATCTTCTGGTTTGGAGATGTCAAGAAACCTAGTGTGTAATATCAAATGTAAAACATGGACTGATTGAGTTCATTGGGTACTAAGGAAACCCATGTCCTAAAAGCGTATATATGGACAGGGATTGGCTTCATGAGCACTTTTACTTTTAATCTGTGGACAACTGTATTAATAATAAAAAAAAAAAAAAAAACAGAATAGGCTCAGTATTCATGAGAGAGAGACATTGCCCACTGCAGTGCCAGCGAATGATTCTAAAGGGGATTTCAAAGTACATTTGAGACATGTAGTTTATAGTACATGAAGCTGTGAATGAGCTAATTCCCAGAGGGGGCATTTTTATGAAAAGCATTCAAACGACCTAAAATAATTGTTACCATTTCTAATTAGGTTCATTCTATGAATACATTCAAGGATTTTAAAAGAAATCGAAGCAATGTGCAATATTTTGTATTTGTCAAAAAAACTGTTCCCGACAAGTTTGTTAGCTTTCTCACAGTATTGCCTTGTTTATTTTTTCATATTTCACAATCTCTGCTGGAAATGTGCTTTCAACATTTTATAATGCTGCTTCTGTCATTCAACTCTATGTGGAGCCATTTCCTTCCTACTTTAATGACCTCTAAGACAAAATCTGGCATCTCTTCCCTGTGCCACCTGCTTGTTTCTCTTTCAGAAACAGAGGGCACCCAAACCCTATGGTTTTGCATTACTTTTCTGCTCACCTAATTAGAATGTCTAATATGGCTGGAAAGAATTGAAGCTTCAAAATGGTTTTCCTACCTATTGATATGTCACAGTGTCAGGTTCCTCTGGGTTTTGTGAATAGGATGATAAAAGGTATTTTTAATGCTCTATTTCAATAATTTCTTTCCATTTCCATTATGTAGGAATAGTCATGCTGTAGAAATATAAAAGAAAATATAAAAAAAAAAAACAGGATGCAATGAATATGGGTTTCTATACTCCACTTTCCGTAAACAAACATCATAAAAGTAGACGTAAGAGATAGAAACAGATCAAATAAAAATATATATTGAGCTTGTTCATACCATAGTACAGTACACAAACACAATGAGTAGATTAATTAAAATAAAAGAGATGATATAGCTTATTATGATTAATAATATAAAAGATAATTTTATTGAGATACCAACTGTACATACATAGTACAATAGAAAAAAATTATGTCAAGTTATCGAGTTCAACTACAGTTAGATTCCCCTGCTGTCCTATAAAAAGTCTCTCAGAGGCTACTTTTAAGTACTGTACCTCTTGGCGAGAGATCGTTGACTGCTAGACATTAGAGATGTCCCGAACTGTTCGACAGCGAACAGTTCCCTGCGAACATTGCTTGTTCGCGTTCGCTTCCTGCCAGCGAACATTATGCTATGTTCGATTTGCCCTGCATTCTTACATTCAGCTTACCTTCCTACCAAAGCCAGGCATAGGGAATTCAATTTAAAGCTGCAGTGTTAGAGCAGGGAGAGTATTAACTAGTGTCCTCTGTCCACCCCAACCCTCAAACCAAGAAAAGCCCTTTCTAAAACGGATATATCATTAATGATCATTTTCTATCACATTTAACATAAACCACTCAGTTCATGCCAAAAGCCAGGTATGTGCAGGCTGACTATCTATCCATAAGACAGGGCATCAGCATACCTTACAATGACAATCATGAGTTTTAAAACATATTATTACATCTTAAAGGGATACTGACTACCTGCACCAGAGATAAAGGATCCTAACACAGGAAAATATATATATATATATATATATATATATATATATATATATATATATCTATAGGGTAAAACAGCCTGTCCCTTTAAGGTATAATACTCAATCAAATATGGTATAATAGTTAATTAAAAAATGTAATCTTTGTATTTTATAAAACAGACAAACACAAACTTACAGATATTTACCCTAGCCTGCCTATCATAAAATCTTATTATTATTATTATTGCTTGTATTATTACATAAAACATTCAATTGACAACACAGAGCAGTTCTCCCTATGGCCACCAATGACCAGATATATGCAGGGCCAACAATCCATCAGACAGACAGATCATCAGCATACCTTAGCAAGGCAGCCTGGGGTTTAATCAGTTTTTCCAAAAGGAAAATTGTCTGTTTAGTGTTAGGTATCTAGGGGACCTGTGCACATAGATGATTATCATTAGGGTGACAACAATTTTATTATTTTTTTTAATATGCCACCTAGCTCTCATCTCAATGATTAGGAAGGCTGCATAGTTTTTTTTTGATTTTGCAATTGTTCAAAGACTAACTTTATAATCTTTCTATTCTGTTTTGTCATATAAACTCATTTGCATAAAATGGGACTATGGGAAAGCCATGCAAATCGTGTTTCAGTTTACAAACAAGGCAGATACTGCTATATTGCTCATTAGCATTTCTTGGCCATGTGTATGCAAATGAGTTTTAAATGTTGGGAAATGTTTATGCAGCTCTCTTAGGCAGTGAGAGAGGAGTTAGGCTGGCATATAAAATTACAATTTTGTCGCCCTAATGATAATGGTCTAGGGTCCAGGCCCCTCTAGATAGCCAACCAATGCTAACCAATTTCTCTTCTTTTGGATTGAGAACTTAAGTTTGTTTGTCTAAATTGCTCAAACCTGTCATTGTAAGGTATGCTGACACCCTGTCTTATGGATAGATAGTCAGCCTGCACATACCTGGCTTTTGACATGGTGTAGAGTGATTTTTTTACTTTACAAGTAATAAAAGTATGTTAAATAATTAAATTAGTATTTAAAAGTAGGTTAGAAAATAAAATGCTAGAGTAGATTTAGATGACATAAAATAGGTTATTTTAGACCATTTAAAAATGTTAGATGATTTATGCCCTTTAGTTAGTCAACTTAAAACAACTTTTCTATCACTATTGTAGCTAGAAAGAGTCACTGTGGGTTTTACACTGGGTTCAGACCTGAGCGTTTAGAAGCCTAGCGTTTTATGCGCGTTCAAGACAGGCGTTTAGGCGCGTTTTTCAAGCGTTTTGGTAAATAGTGTAGGCGCGTTTAACGCGCGTTTATGTGATTGACTGCATAGTGGGCCAATGACCAAACAGCCCTCGCTATATATAGTTTGGCCAATCAGAGTGCTTTTGAGGTGTGAAATTCCATGGTGGCTGATCTAGTGTGTGTTTTGGCCAAAATGGACTGCTACAGGAGGCGACATGTTGCAGTGGTTGTGACTGCAATCCAACTTGAGCGTTTGAGGAGAAGGAGGGACAGCAGTCGACGGTTCTGGGTCCATCCGGTCATTGCCCAGCGGCAGGAGAGGGGCCAGTTCTGGGCTCTCTACCAGAACCTGCGTGACCATGAGGACCAGTTTTTGGCTACATGAGAATGTCCATCCCCAGGTTAGTATGTATACGTGATGTTTTTTTTTATTTGTTTTACAGAGAGTGTAGTAATGTAGTAATGTTTATTTTTCTGAATTTGTATCGTCTCCAGCTTTGACGAGCTCCTGGGGCTGTTGGAGAGTCGTTTGATGCACCAGGACACCTTCATGCGGAACAGCATTCCACCTGTGGAAAGACTGGTCATAACTTTGCGGTAAGTTTTATATACATCTTGCCCTTCACAAACATGTCTATTGTGTAGCGACTGTATATGAGTGTTTTTGCATTTTAGTAGTCGTGTTGTTTCTGTGGTATGCTTGTTACTATAAATATTCAGCACATGCATCATGTAGCCACCTTTGCAAGGTGTAACCCTTCCCATGGAAAAAGACTCCAAACATATAGTTAGTAATTTTTTATGTTTGGTGCAATAAAGAAACTCAGTACATTCCCCAGCATGTTTATACAGAGTACACAAAACTGCACATAACATTTGTGCAATATGCAAACAAAATATGTTAATCCTTTTAATAGAATATAACTAACGTAGTTGCCACTTCAACTACCGGCACTTTCAATCGCAGTACCATCTCTCACAGGTCATCATAATCTTGCCCGGTTGTTTCTGGGTCCGGATCCCGCCTTGTTTGATTGTTTTGCCGCGTTTGAAGCTCGGCATTGGCCTGTGTGCTGGTGGTGGTGCTTGTGGATGTGGTCAGGCCATACTGGTGGCCATAATGTGGACCTTCTTGGGGGCCATGTTGGTCGTAATGTTGGCCATAGTATTGGCTATATTGTTGCACAGGTTCCGCAGGTTGAGAATATTGTTCAGCATATTGTGATCCCTGTGGAGCATACTGCTGTGGATATATTTGCCCATATGTTGTTGGATTTGTTGGCCCATGTTGGCTAAATTGTGGACCATGTGGGTGGCCATATTGTTGCCCATAATGGGGGTCCTGCCTAGGGGCCTGCATAGTAGGCTGCATTGGATCCGGAATTGGATGCTGCCTATGGAGGCTGCCGGAGGTGCAGAGCGGGATAGGAGGCTGCCTAGGAGCGGGGATAGGAGGCTGCCTAGGAGCCGGGAGAGGAGGCTGCATAGGAGCCTGCATCGGGCCATGCATTGAAGCAATTTTTGTAGCCACTTTGGTGGTCATTTCAGTGGCCACTTCTGTTGCCATTTCAGTTGCCACTTGTTGTGCGATCTTTGTGGCCTGGTGTGGGGACAGCTGCGGGGCCTGATGTTGGGCCATTACAGGTTCAAGCTGTATGGCCAGTTGTGTGGCCAGTTGTGTGGCCAGTTGTGTGGCCAGTTGTGTGGCCAGTTGTGAGGCCAGTTGTGTGGCCTGCTGGGGTCCCGGCTGGGTTTCCTGGAACGGTAACGCAAAAGTGTCCAGCGTTCGGGTCAGCATCTCTTGGACTGTGGTGAGTTGCGGTCTGGGCACATTTTGCATTCTGTCCTCCAGACTGAGAAGGAAATACCCGTTACTGGACATTTTTGGTACCGGATGTGCCAGGGCATCCAGGCTGGCTATCAGTCGGTCCTCCTGCCGTTCACCTCTCCTCCTTTTGGCCCTTAGCTGGCGAGTGGCTTCTGGCACAGATGGGCCTGGCTGTGTGGGGCTTGTAAGCGTCGGAGGGCCCTCTGTCCCTGGTGGACTGGTTGCCGCAGAAGATGGTCCTGGCTCGCTGTCCCGAGTGTGGTCAGAGTCATCTTCCGCCTCATCTGCAGCCTGACTCTGTTCCCAGCTACTCTCTGTGCTGTTAACGAGAAATATATAGTTAAGTATCTTCGCCATATCAATGTGAATATATGTGACATTATGTAATGCCACATCCTCTCCCCAATGTGTACTACAGTGTCTTACCTCCTCATTTCAGTGCAGGGAATCAAAGAAGGCCATTTGCTCCGCATGCACATAACAAGAGCGTGTGGGTGATGATCCGCTCCTCTGCTCCCTCTCTAGGCGGCGATGTCGTATGAAAGCGTCCTTGATACTTTTCCATTTTTTTAATGGTGTTGACTAAAAATATAAAAAAAACGTTCATTCTAATTATTTGTTTTTCTCTTTTCAGGTACCTAGGTACAGGCCAGTCTTTGGCCAGTCTACATTATGCTTTTTTGGTTGGGAAATCCACTGCAAGTGTGATCATCCGTGAGACCTGCGTGGCAATATGGGATGCGCTCCATGCAGCAGTGATGGCCCAACCGCATAAGGAGCAGTGGAAGGAAATAGCGGATGTCTTCCAGCAAACCTGCCAATTCCCCAACTGTGCCGGAGCTATAGATGGCAAACATATCCGCATAAAGAAGCCGGTTCGAAGTGGGAGCCAATATTATAATTATAAAAATATTTTTCTTTCGTCTTATTTGCGATGTGTGATGCCAACTATAGCTTCCGGTACATTGACGTGGGCTCATATGGCAGTAGGTCCGACTCTGCGGTCTTTGCCCATTCCGATTTTGGCAAAATGCTACAGGACAAGGCTCTGGATCTCCCTGAGCACACCGCACTGCCTGGCACCACTTCACCAGCGATGCCCTTTGTCTTTGTGGGCGACGAGGCCTTTGCACTGGGCGAAAACCTGATGAGGCCGTATTCCAGCAGGGGACTCTCTCTAGCCAGGCGAGTCTTCAATTATCGGCTGACTAGAGCGCGCAGGGTTGTGGAGTGCGCTTTTGGCATACTCGCCAACAAATGGCGATTTCTCCACACACCCATTCACCTCAAATTGGAGACTGCCATATCGGCCGTTAAAGCAGCCTGCGTACTGCATAATTTCGTCCGGGCAAGAGACGGGTATAATTTTGAAGATTCCCTCACCCATTCCCTGCACAGTCATCGTCCTAGCGTTGTGCGTGGCCACAGACAAGGTGCAGCAGTGCGGGAGCAGTTTACTGCTTATTTTATGTCGCCACATGGGGCGTTACCATGGCAGTTAGACGCTATTTAAATATATTTGCGTTACTTATTTTCTGTTAATTAGCGTCATAAGTTACATTTTCTTTATCGTTTGCTGATAATTTTCGCAATTAAAAATTCTGTTTGAGCCATTTTGTCTCATCAAGTTTTTTCAGATATGATGGGCCATGGAGAGTGGCCTTTAGGAGGCAATATTCCAATTACGTGTGGTAATAAGCAAATGGTGGCCGAAATTAGGTCACACCATTTGGGGGTAAAGACTCCACCATTAGATTCATTCCTAATGAGGGAGCAATTAATGTGGCCATTCATGTGCCTATAAATGCGAATGTACGAAAATATTTTCTCAACAAAATCGCGGCCCTCCAGCTGAATATAACTCACAACAAATACCATGCTAACTGTGTGTGAAGCTATGGTAGAGCATGATCACAGTAGCATGTATGAAACGGCTGGAGGGCCGAGATTCGACTGCCCTGACGTATACACCACAGAAATGTGTCCGTAAATACATAGGCCACTATCAGTCATATTGTTTTACATACGTCACCTCAGTAGCAAGTTACTATTCCGCATAACAAGGCCACAAATAGAGCAACTTCTCTGCATTGGCCAACATTAGCTTTCATACACAGCGCATACAAACACTATTCAGCTGAACCATTTCCACTTGATTGATAGTACTGGCCCATTGCACTGACCCATAATGTGCGCAGGGGCAACTACCAACTGGCCACATAACAACTGACACATCCCACATACAACTCCTACACAGACCTCACTAGAAGGGAGACATAACATGTAGGAGGAGCAACTAACCATTCTGAAAGCCCCCACAGTTTGTGCCGTTTGCTAGCATATTTACACCTATAAAACAGGTGACACACAGCAGCAGGCAATTACTACAGGCCAGAGGGTACTGGATCCAAATTGTTATGTGCCCATGAGACAAGGCTAACTATGCAAAAAGAGTGCCCATATACTATAATAAGTTTGGTGATGGTGCGGCACTGTAGGTGATGGCCAAATACAGCTACATGCATGCCTGCAAGGCTCCAGCAAGTACAAGACAGCCCACCATTTGTGTAGGTGCATTTGGACATCACCTCAAGCCGTGCTGCCAGAGATGGCCAGAGCTATTACATATAATATTTTGGACACCAGTGCACACTAGATTTTGAGGTCAGAAAGTAAATCACACATACCTTTGCCTTGTCGGACACTCTTGGTAAACTGCGGCCACTCTGGCCAGATGGACTTGCAAATGTCCTCCCAGGCTTGTAGTCGGACCCTGCGGTTTTTATAATAGGGGTCTTGGGTGTCATATAGGCACCGTTTGGCCTGCACCAGCCTGATAATGTTTTCTGAATCACAGGCCTCCTCCATGGCTGCTCTCCAGCTAAACTCTGGGTGCTTTGCACATGTTGCTTTGGCCTTTTTCAGCATGTTGCAAACTAGCGTCCATAGGCGCGTTTTACGCTGCACAAACGCCCGAACAACACGCCTATGGCGTTTCCCATTGAAGTCTATTGGAACCAAACGCTGGATAAACGCCCAAATTAACGCGAACATACTTGCCTATGCGTCGGACGTTTTAGGCGCCTACTGAACGCGCATTAAAACGCGCAAGTGTGAACCACCTCCATTGGAATGCATGGTTCCTGTACTGTTGTGCGTTTTTGCGCTGCTCGAAGCGGCGTTTACGCGAAAGTGTGAACTGAGTGTTAATATTCGCCTGCCAATAGAAGTCTATTGCGGTTCGCCCTGTTCGCCTGTTCGCGAACATTTGAGTAAGTTCGGGTTTGTTGTTCGCGAACAGAAAATTTTATGTTCGCGACATCTCTACTAGATATGCCTCTACAACACACTTGAAGACTTTTTTCCCAAATTTTAAAATGGATACATCATAAGAAATAGAAAAGCAGAATGCCCCCCCAAGGAAAGAGGATCTATCGATCTGCCAACAAGCCTAGGTTCATTGCTTACCATGCAGACAGGGGTGAGAACCTTCATTACGCACCTCTGTCTCTGCCCAGATAATTTCCAGGGTCTTAGCAGAAGGAAAGTTGGTGTCACAGCACCTATTACCTGTCCTGCCATTGATAACCAGTCACTATCACCTTCGCTTGCAGTGTTTTCAGGAATAAGAAACTTGGACTGCTATAGACAAGTGTTGGCGCGAATATTCGAATAGCGAATTTTTTTTGAGAATATTGGCACTTCGCTAATTTGGGAATATTACTGAATATAGCACTCTATATTCGCTATTTCGAATATTCGTTTTTGTTTTTTAAGTTGTTAATCCTTGTTGCTCTCTGGTTGTCTTCCCACTTCCGAAAAGCTGTTCTTACCTTTCCAGAGGATTCTTGGCTCTCTGTCCTCTTCAGTCAATGCCTGTTGCCGCTTCTGCCGACTTCCTGTGTGCATGGGAACGCCTCCATGCTAAAATGTACTGTCGGATGTGAGAATCACGATCTCACAAATTTGACTAAGTTGTAATCGCAATCCGATTAATATAACATGAATTACTCTCATTGCGAATTCAACTTAGAGCTGAGTTCCTAATGGTTGTATTGCTAGAATATAACGAAGATGACAAATATCACAAATTCATGAATATAGCCTTTTTTCTCAATCTTCGTTATATTCTAGCAACAAACCATTAGGAACTCAGCTCTAAGTTTAATTCGTAAAGTGAATATATACTCGCGATTAGCATTCAACTTAGAGCTGAGTTCCTAATGGTTGTATTGCTAGAATATAACGAAGATTAAGAATATAATGCTATATTCGTGATATTGGTTATCTTCGTCAATTCTAGCAATACAAGTTACAACCATTAGAAACTCAGCTCTAAGTTTAATTCGCAATGCGAATATAGATTCGCGTAACATTCGCAATATATAGAATAATGACGAGTATTCGATTTCGACGAATATATGACAAATATTCAATTGATTTGTGGATCAGCTAGCAGGATGACAGGCCGAACTGGATGGACAGATGTCTTTTTTCGGCCTTATATACTATGTTATTATGTTACTATGTTATTATGAATATTTGCGAAATATCGCAAAATCGAATATGGCACCTCCCGCTTATCACTACTATGGACTAGAACAGTATCATCTTTAATGACGAATCCAGGTTTTGTTTGGGATCTGACAACAGTCAGTAGAGATGAGGGAAGTTTTCAAAAAGTTGACTCTGATGCTTTGCCAAATTTTTCCCCAAAATTGTATTTGATCCAAATTAATTTGTGATGAAGCGCGTTAAAATTCAGCTATTTCCTGGCTACAGGGAGGCTGTAAATCAGTGTACATCACTGTGCATTGCAGTCGGCTGTGGTAGTGAAACTGTTTCTGTGTGTCAGTATGGCAGACAAGTAACATGCATGACGCAGTCACTTATTTGATCATTTACAGGACCAAAACTGACCAAAAATCTGAAGTGTGAGCTCAACCTTACCGGTCGATGTTAGCATCAGGTATAATTGACTTAATAGAGCAGTGGTCAAAGATTCTACTATAGAGTGAAAGAGCACTCTCCTTTTACACCGCCAGCTGATTCCACATGGATTACTATAGTAGTATCAGACTGCTATTTCATCCCAATTACAGAATCAAGGATGAACAAATTTACTTATGTATAAAAGAATGTGAACACCTTAAAAATCAGTAGTAAAAGGCTGCCATTTCACCCCAATTACACAATTATGGATGAACGGATGTGCTTATATATAAAAGAATGTGAACACCCCAAAATCATTAGTATAAGGCCACAATTTCACCCCAATTGCAGAATCAAGGCGTTTAAAAGAATGTGAACCTAAAATCAGTAGTATAAGAACACTTTTTACCCCAAATAGTGCAGCAAGGTGTAATAGAATGATCCTGAATGTATAAGAGCTTCAACTGAATCTCTGTAGAAATGGAGTTCATGAGCAGACATGAAGTACAGAGAGGAAGGTTGGGATGTGGCTAATAAACAGCAGCACTTGTAGTCTCCATTAACACAGCCCCACATAACAACAGTCTGTTCTGTCCATCCTCTCTTTACCTCGTGACTCCTTATAAACTCAATTCCGACAGGGATTAAGCTTAACCACTTCACATCCGGGCCATTTCCCTTCCTGACAGAGCCTTTTTGCAAATCTGACGTGTCACTTTATGTGGTAATAACTTTAAAACAGTTTTAGTTATCCAGGCCATTCTGAGACTGTTTTCTCATCACACAGTGTACTTTATGACAATGGTAAAATTGAGTCACAAAATTCCATTTTTAATTATAAAAATACCAAATTTACCAAAATTTTTTAAAAATTTGCAAATTTCCAAATTCAATTTCTCTACTTTGATAATAAATAACACACCAATAGCTGATCTCAGGAGACCAGCTACAAAAACACCACAGAGCCTCATTTAAGAGTCTCAACACAGCAATCGGAAGTGCAAAGCTCCCTGGGAAACAGGAATATGCAAAGGGATGTCTCCATTACAGAGATCACCAAATCCACCATATTAAGTGGCCCCTATGTCAAGATCCCAGCTTTTTACAAGCTTTAAGGATGTGACGGGAAAACCTAAGCCAGTTATCCATCCGTAGACAGCTGTTTCGGGGTGTTGCCCCTTATCAGTGCAGCGTATGATTCTGGCTAACCGGGAGCAATGCCTCGGAGACTATTCAAACACAACAATAGCTGATCTCAGGGAGACCAGCTACAAAAACACCGCGGAGCCTCACCTAAGAGTCTCAACACAGCAATCCGAAGTGCAAAGCTCCCTCAAAGGAAGGAAAACCGAGCAAAGGGGTGTCTCCATTACAGAGATCACCAAATCCACCATATTAAGTGGCCCCTATGCCAAGATGCCGCTTTTTACAAGCTTTAAGGATGTGATACTATTTTATAATAAATAGTAATATCTCCAAAAATAGTTATTACTTTACATTCCCCATATGTTTACTTCATGTTTGGATAATTTTGTGAATTTAATTTAATTTTTTGGGACGTTAGAAGGTTTAGAATGTTAGAAGCAAATCTTGCAATTTTTCAGAAAATTTCCAAAACCCACTATTTAAGGACGAGTTCTGGTCTGAAGTCACTTTGTGAGGCTTACATAATAGAAACCACCCAAAATTGACCCTATTTTAGAAACTACACCCCTCAAGGTATTCAAAATGGATTGTACAAAGTTGTTAACCCTTTAGGTGTTCCACAAGAATTAATCAAAAATGGAGATGAAATTTCAGAATTTTACTTTTTGACAGATTTTCCAATTTAATCAATTTTTCGTCTAATAAAGCAAGGTTAGCAGCCAAACAAAACTCAATATTTATTGCCCTGATTCTGTAGTTGACAGAAACACCCCATTTGTGGTTGTAAACTGCTGTATGGCCACACGGTAGGGTGCAGAAGAAAAGGAATGCCAT
Organism: Bufotes viridis; assembly: GCA_033119425.1. Classification (NCBI taxonomy): domain Eukaryota; kingdom Metazoa; phylum Chordata; class Amphibia; order Anura; family Bufonidae; genus Bufotes; species Bufotes viridis. Next base: position 84,435,667 of record CM065591.1, on the reverse strand, counting down.
ATGGTTTTTGGAAGGCAGATTTTCCTACACTGGTTTTTGACACCATGTCCCATTTGAAGCCTCCCCTGATGCACCCCTAGAGTAGAAACTCCAAAAAGTGATCCCCATTTTGAAAACTACGGGATAAGGGTACATATGATTTTTGGTTGCTCTATATTACACTTTATGTGAGGAAAGGTAACAAAAATAGCTGTTTTGGCACCGTTTTTATCTTTTGTTATTTACAATGTTCATCTGACAGGTTAGATTATGTGCTATTTTTATAGAGCAGGTTGTTATGGATGCAACAATACCAAATATGACTATTTTTTTGGTTGTTCATTTCAGTTTTACATAATAAAGCATTTTTGAAAAAAAAATTTTTGTTAGTGTCTCAATATTCTGAAAGCCATAGTTTTTTTTTTTTTTTTGCTTTTTGGGCGACTGTCTTATGTAGGGGCTCATTTTTTTCGGTATGAGATGACGGTTTAATTGGTACTATTTTAGGGTGCATATGACTTTTTCATTGCTTGATATTACATTTTTTGTGATGTGAGGTGACAAAAAAATATGTTTTTTTGACACACTTTTTTATTTTTTACTGTGTTCACCTGAGGGGTTAGGTAATGTGATATTTTTATACAGCAGGTTCTTACAGATGCTGTGATACCTAATATCTCTACTTTTTTATTTATTTAAGTTTTACACAATAATATCATTTTTAAAAACAAAAAAAAAATCATTTTAGTGTCTCCATAGTCTGAGAGCCATAGTTTTTTTTTACTTTCTTAGGTAGGGTATGATTTTTGCAGGATGAGATGACTATTTTGGAGTGCATATGATTTTTGACCGCTTGCTATTACACTTTTATGATGAAAGGTGACAAAAATAGCTTTTTGAGGCACTGTTTCAAATATTTTTTTGTTACGGCGTTCACCTGAGGGGTTGGGTCATGTGATATTTTATAGAGCTCGTTGTTACGGACACGGCGATACCCAATATGTCTACTTTTTTTATTTATTTCACTTTAACACAATAATAGCATTTTTAAAACAAAGAGTTATGTTTTAATGTTTCCATGTTCTGAGAGCTACAGTTTTATTTTTTATTTTCTTATGTAGGGTCTAATTTTTTATGGAATGAGGATTTATTTTTACTATTTTGTGGGACATATGCCTTTTGATATCTTGGTGTTGTACTTTTTGTGATGTAAGGTGACAAAATGGCTTTTTGTTACACAGTTTTTATTTTTATGGGTCTTTATCGGACAGGAGCCGTCGTCACGGACGCAGCAATATCAAATATGTCTATTTTATTTATTTTTTCCTATTTTTAATATTTTTTTAAATTACTTAATTGGGGATTTGTTGTTTTACATGTGAACCTTTCTTTTATAAAACACTTTATTTTAAAAAAATTTATTTTACACTTTGTGTCCCCCATAAGGTCACACAAGACCTCTGGCAAACATTTGACTTCATTCTGGGAACTTTCCCTGCTCTTCTCTCTGGTTGCCCTGATGTCACTGACAGCGGGCAACCCTCTCTGCAGCTGAACAATTAGCGTGCAGCTGCGATCTCTATTCCAGAACGTCCATTCAGAGTTAAATATCCACCCATAGGACGTTTATATCCTATGGGCATATGTGAATTGGTTAAGATAATATTTAATTGTATTCAAGATCATAATCCCTGACAAGTAGAGCAGAGAGGAAGATGAGGCAGATATTTGGCTCACTGTTGTGAAATCACTTATGCTGCTGTGTGATTAGGGCAGGTTTTGTGTGTACTAATGGAATGGCGGCCATTTTATTTATCCTAATGAGTGCTCCCCAGACAAAACAATGCATTATATCTAATGAAAGGTATTTGGGAATATATTTATAATATAGTAATATTTAAGTATTTTTATTTTCCTAATTCCTGAACATTATTGATAAAATTCAGATTAAAGTTATTTTCCAATCAGATATGCTTATCTGTACAATGTTATATAGCAGCTCAGTTTAAAGGGCAGCATCCTCTTTAATTTGCTGTGTAGCAGCTTCTTAATAACTTGTTTGTCATACAGTGATTAGCTGGAATCCAGATGGGAATACTAGTAAAGCGAGAAATAATGGAAAGTGTCGAAATCAAGCTTTAATGTGTCAACCGCATTATACATGAAATGTCTACATGCCTACAAAAGAAATGGATCATTTCTCTCCTATTCCCCCAGGACATGATCTTTATACCTTATGTCTATACTTTGGTAGTCAGACTGTGAACGTTAAAAAAAAAGGGTCTGTAAACTTAGTTTGTGCTTGACTTTTAGTTTGATGCATGGTTAAAAAACTAGGCTGAGAATATTATTGGACCTACACTAATAAGGCTAATTATCTGAGTTATAGTGGTTGGTATTTCTTCTTCATGGTCCTATGCTTAAGAATTATAAATATGTTTAAAGAAGCACTCCCACAACAATTTTTAGTCTCTGGCCGTTTAGAAAGGTACATGATGTAAATCGTAGTGAAGATAATCTTGTTACAGGTAGTTGTGAGTTATCCATTCCTTCTGGTCCTCTTCCATGTCAAGTGACTGACATTCCAACTCTCCAACTGACACAACGTCTTATGTATGGACAAGATGTCAGTGTCTCTGTTCATTCTTATGGGACTGATATTGAGGCTCCCTAGTAAATAATAGAGAAACTAACTTCTTGTCCCCACATAAGATATTGTATCAGTTGGAGAGTCAGAGTGCCGTTCACATAACACAGCAGAGGACAGGGAGGGAGTATAAATACGGTCAAATGTAAAAAGATTGTCTCCAATACAATTTCCATAATGTACGAGAGCAAAATCTTTTGCGTAAGTGCTTCTTTAATTATAATATTGATATAGCGTTTGTGTGCCTATAGTTTAACTTGTATTGTCACACATAGTGTTGAGTGAATCAAAGCATCTGAAGCAACTCAATTTGCAAAAATCCAAATCTCCTGGCGCTCGTGGTAAAGAATTGATTTTTCATATAATAATGTGCAGCCAGCCAATCAGCAGATGGCCATTTCACAGCCCTATAAAAATTCTAATCCCACCCAGGATCTATTTTACGATGAACTGAGCATAGGGAGAAACGTGACAAGTGCTAGGGACAGTGTTTAACAAAGCTGAAATTGTACAATCTTGCATAGGAAAACTGCAGAGACAGTGCAGGGACAGTGTAGGGAGATCATAAGGAGAGTTTTTACACACTGTAGGGAGAGCATAGAGAGACTGCAGGGACTGTCGAGGCTGTGTAATCAGAAGCTTGAGGGATCAATAGGAGCTATATAATTGAACAGAACAGTGTCCACCTTGATTAATAGATAAGCATTTCTATTACTCCTTGCTTCTTAAATTGGGGTGAAAAGGCTGTCTAATTTACTTGTCATTGGGGTGTGCCCTTGATAAATAGATAAACATTTCTATTGCGCTTGATTTTTAAATTGGGGTGAATACATAGAGTAATTTACCTGTTATTGGGGTGCCCCCTTGTTTTATAGATAAGTAATTCCATTAGGCCTTGATTCTCATATTGGCATTAATAAGCTGTCTTTTTATTGTTATTGGGGTGTCCCCTTTGTTGAATAGGTAAGAAGATCTATTACACCTTGATTAGTGTTGAGTAAATCAAAGTCCATGAATGAAGTTGGATCTGAATTTTAAGATAAATTTGCCTTGCTTTGAAGTCAAATTTCTTCATGCTTCCTGGTAGCAAATAGATTTTGCCTGAAATGGTGCAAAAACAAAACAAAATCATTCTTACCTGCTCAATTTGCTTGAAACAGGCCAGCTGCCGCCATCTAGCTTGATGATCTCAGCAGAAATTCTTTGGATGGTGATGTTTGAAATCACTATGATAGCTGACGTGATGACGTCCTCTTGGGCAGTGCGAGATTCAAGCAAGATGGAGGTGGTCAGCCCGTCACAAGCAAATGTCACGGTCCCTCCTGTAACAGAGGTGAGAAGATTGGATAGACTTGCTGCACGTGAGGCTATCTGACAGGTCTCTCTGTTTTCCTCTTAGTATGTTGTTGTTTGGCAAGATCTCACCTATCCTCAGGTTCTGCTCGTTATCAGTGATGAGGCTCTATTTAGGTCCACCTCACACTGCTCACAATGCAGTTGATATTTCCTATTGCAGTTGTCAGAGCTTGTTTGTTTTGGATCTCCTGCTTCTCCATACTTCTCAAAGCTAAGTACTAGTTGCCTTTTCTGTTTGTTGTTCTCTGGTATGTTATTTTTTTAGGCCTCAGGGAGACGTAGGTTCTTCATCTGGGAAGGAATCAGCTGTCTCGTCTCCTGCTAGGTATCCTAGGGCTTGTCAGTTTCAGCAGGACCTAGGTATCCGGCGTATGAACATTTCCACCATCAGGATCTGCTCATACTGAAAGGAGTAAGGGAAAGGCCTAGGGATTACTAGGAGGTCCCCATCCCTCTTCATTTGCTTTTGAGGCCTGGACTGTTGCCTATTTCTTTTGTGTGTATCTGGTGTGTTCCCCTTCCCCACTATCCGTGACACAAATGAAGTAGGTAAGTATGATTTTTCTTAATTTTACACCGTGTTATGATATCAGATGCCACTCCCTTTCATTGCACCCACTACCTACAAAGAAATATGATTCGTGACAAAGTAATTAGTCATAAAGTAAATTTTTTTTTAAATTCAGTGAAGCAGCCAAATTGAATTTTCACATACTTCATTCATCTCTAACCCTGGTTCTCACATTGGGGTTATTAAACTGTCTATTTTCCTGTTATTAGGGTGCCCACCTTGTTTCATTGATAAGTAATTCTATTAGGCCTTGATTCTCAAACTGGGGTGAATAGGTAGTGTAATTTAAATGGACGTGGGGGCACTCAATTATCTGGGAGCAATGGACAATATTAAAAATGTCAGCAGGTATTTATTGGCCTCCAAAGAAGAAATATACACATATACAGATAAAATAAATAAAATGGAAGCTGCAACTCGGCGCATAAAATCTAACAGGAAAAATCGATTCTAGCAGAAGAAAACCTAAAATCTACTGTGGACTGACTGTAGACCTGAAAACCATATACTGTATAAAGCATCAGTGCTAAGTACTTTGACTGACAGCCTTAATTTGCTGGAACCATTACTGTATTCTGCATTCTTTGAGTCTCCGCTCTTTGACCCACGAAACCCCACCGGATGCCGTAGTTAGAGTCGGGACGGCGGGGAAGACATTAGCGAGGACGGCAAGAACACAGTCAAGTATGGTAATGTAACAGCCGCTTGATATTGTTACAATGAGTGGTAATATTGACTATTGATCTACAGGCAATATGTATTCCTGCAGAGTGGATGGACATTTACCATTGACTGTAGCCCAGGCAATTGGTATATTTGTTCACATAGGCTATAACCCAATATTCTCAAATTAGCCTGTGAACACGGATTCAGAGGAGACCCAAGGAATGCAGAAAACAGTAATGGTTCCAGAGAGAAATAAGGCTGTCAGTCAGAGTACTAAGGACTGATGCTCTACATGTGGTTTTTAGGTCTACAGTCAGTCCACAGTGGATTTTAGGTTTTCTGCTGCTAGAATAGATTTCTGCTGTTAGATTAGATGCGCAGGGTTGCAGCTTCCATTTTATTTATTTTATCTGTATATGTGTATATTTCTTCTTTGGAGGCCAATAAATACCTGCTGACATTTTAATATTGTCCATTGCTCCCAGATAATTGAGTGCCCCCACGTCCATTTTAAATAGTTTTTCCTTGGTTTTGGGTGATTCCAGGGGACCTATCCATAAGAAGACACAAGGTGAGCCACTGAAAATCCTCCTCAGGTAGTGTAATTTAACAGTTATTGGGGTTTCTACTTTGTTAAATAGATTAGCAATTCCATTAGGCCTTGATTCTCAAATTGGGGTGAGTAAGCTGTCTATTTGTATTGTTGTCTAATACTACTGTTATTGGGCTTTCTACATTGACATTGAATAACTTATTTTATATATACAGTTATTGTTACTGCACAGTATGTCTAACAGACAGGTGCCAGGACCGTACAAGGGAACTGTTAGTGGAAAAATGTTGCTGGAGCTGGCAGAAGTAGTAGCAGAAGAAGGGGGGCTGTAGCAGCAGCCGCAGCAACAGGCCGAAGCTGCCACTGTCATCCAGCAGTCGTGATTTTGACCAGCAACCCAGCTTCACTGGTTGACTCGGTCTTCAACATCATCTCAACTGACATCAGACACCCACATTGTTTGAGGGATATGCACCTGTGATTTTGAATGTTCTTGTCTAAATTTTCTTGTAGTATATATTAAGGGTAGTGGCCTCTTTTAGACAGATCAACGCCCATCTTCCTGGGACTTCTGAGCAGAGTATTTATGTAGCTGATTCTTACACTGCCCTGAAAACTGTAGGCTTAGGTAAGTCCAAGAGAGGAGGTATATTAGTGTTAGGGACCCATCTTTGGAAGCCACCTTGATGCCTGGTAGATGGGCCCGACACATGTTTGATCACAAATGTGTGCTAAGAGCTTCCATTGACTCATTTATAGTAGGTATAATACCACTTTTATTTAGAATGATCCCCATTTCTCAGCCCTATTGTTTGCATGTATAATGGTGTGCAGCCAATTTTTATCAACCATGTTTGCTTGATAGATATGCACCTGTGATTCTGAATGTTCTACTCTAAATTTTCTTGTAGTATCAGACACCCACAGCTAGGAGTCGGTGGAATCCTTTAACACCATACTTAGTTGTCATGGCCCAGAAACAAGCACTGTGCCCTCACCTGCCCTGAATCTGCATCTTTCTTTTTCTGCTCCTTCTGCTTGGAAAGTATTGTATACTGCCGACTCTGCTCCACTTTTCAGTGAGGACAAGCTTATTGAGGATAGTCAGCAGATTCTGCCCAGTGCAGGTTAAGAGGAGAAGTCCGCTGCTTACTCCTGTAGGCGTGCATGTAGCGACAATGAGAGTTGCGTGGGAGCAGGTGTTGCGAGTGGACAGAGACGTGGGCATGAGACTGTTGAGGGTGACATAAGTTAGGAGCAGACCGTAGTGGATGATGATGTAACCGGTCGAATGTGTAAGCCGGATGAGGAAGAGGCTTCATCATCATTATTATCAGGGGGTGAGGGTGGCAGCTTGCACGTGAGACAGTGTCAGGGTGGCACCATGTAGCTGAGGCACCAGGGTGCAAGCGTGACTGTGAGCCAGCAGGGTGGCAGCAGTGTGAGATATATAGCTAAACGAGTCAAAGGTGACAGGGGTAGACAGGGGTAGACCAGAATGGACTGTCTGCTCAGGAGCCTACCTTTCCGGAAAAAACTTCATGGCTTCATAGAGGCAGCAGCAGGCAGTAAGCATGCAGTGGACATTAGTGTGGCCATATGTAGGATCTGATCCTGATGCTCCTCCTCCATCCTTCTTCTACTCCTCATCATGTGTTTCACCTGAAATCTATCAAAGAGACAACAGTACTTGTGCACTCATCCAACAGCGCAGAAGCTGGCCAAGTTGTTGGTGCTAAAGTCCCTGCCTTTCCACATGCATGACTCTGCACATTTCAGCAAACTGATGGCTTGTGCCGAGGCAAGGTAGAGAGTCCGAAGCCATCAATACTTCTCTAATGCTGTACCAGCTCTGCATACGTACGTACAGCAGAAGGTGAGCCAATCCTTGAGCCTACCGGTGTCTGCTAAAGTTCATGGGAGGACCGAGGTGTGGAGCTGTAGCTATGATAAAGGACGATATATGGGATTTACGTCCCACTGGATAAATTGGGCCAGGAACACCAGCAACTTGGCCAGGTGATGGCAATGCCGTCTTCACGTTGTAATAGTGGGATTTCTGCATCAACGTCCTACTCTGCCTCCTCATCCTCCACCTTGTCCCCAGCCTCCACTGAAGGCACAGTTCGGAGTGGTTCCCCAGCATAACACTTATGCGGAGCATGGTGGTGTCACACAGTTCTGCACCTGGCCAGCCTGGGTGAATGAAGTCACACAGGGAGGAACTGCTCGGTGTCATCAACCAAGAAATATAATCCTGGCTGTCTCCTCACCAACTGTAGATCAATACCATGGTCGCCGATAACGGGAAGAACATTGTGAAGGCCCGTCTCAAGGAGGGCTGACCCATGTGGACTGCTTGGCGCACGGCTTTAATGTGGTTGTAATCCAGTTCCCCACATCTTCCATTTAACTGCAAAACATCTTAAAAATGGCCAGGAAAATGTGCAGGCACTTCAGCCACATTTACACTGTAAACACGCCCTCCTTGAGCTGCAAATCAGCATGGTGTTCCCTAATACTGCCTCATAAGTAACGTTTTAACGCAGTGGAACTCCATCCTCTTCATGTTGGACCAACTGTATGAGCAGAGGAAGGCCGATAAAGATGCAGGTGGACAGGAGTACCCCTTGTTTAATTTCAACATTAGCCAATGGAAGCTCATGCGTGACACCTGGCATTTGTTCAGGCCCTTCACTTTACTTGTCAGTTGCCAAGACTATGGGATGAATGATGTCATTCCACTCCAGATCTTGGAGCAGATGCTGATTAACCGGACTGACCAGGAGACAGGAGACAAGGCGCCTACATTTCATGGCTACCTGAACCATTTGGGGGCTGAACTGGCACAGGAGAAGGGGGAGGAGGAGGACATTAACGCACAGGAAATGTATACAGAAATATGTGGTATTTCTGCCCAAGTGATCTGGAGAGGAACAGGAGAAGCATGAGGATCTGGAAGGTGATGAGGAAGACCAGGCAGATGACCCTGACAGACCATGGAAGTAAGCAGTGGAGATGGAGGCAGGAAGTCCCTCTGATTCCTTTATACAAATGGCCATATGTATGCTGAGTTGCTTGCATAATGACAACCGCATTATCACTATTTGGCAGAGGAATGACTACTGGCTCTCCACAATGTTAGACCCTCACTACCTCTCAAATGTATGTATGCTAATGCCAGAAGCCTGACTAACAAGACTGGTGAACTGGAATTAGTGATGTGTGAGGAGGACTATGACATAGTGGGAATAACTGAGACATGGCTGGACGATAACTATGACTGGGCAGTTAATATAAAAGGTTACAATCTGTTTAGAAAGGATTGTCAAAACCGGAGAGAGGGAGGGGTCTGTCTTTCTGTGAAGTCCTGTCTAAAGCTCACAATTCAAGAAGATATAAGTGAGGGACATGTACATGTGGAGTCACTGTGCGTAGAAATACATGGAGGCAAAAACAATAATAAATTACTCATAGGAGTTTATTATAAACCACCTAATATACCAGAGTCCACAGAAAATCTATTACTAAACGAGACAGACGAGGCGGCAAATCATATTGAAGCCGTTATTATGGGGACTTCAACTACCCAGATATAGACTGGGAAACTGAAAGCTGTACATCCCATAAAGGAAACAGGTTCTTGGCAATAGCCAAAGACAATTACATTTTCCAACTGGTTCAGGACCCAACTAGAGGGACGGCCATACTGGACTTAGTATTAACCAACAGACCTGATAGAACAACAGATGTGCAGGTTGGGGGACACCTAGGAAATAGTGACCATAAAGTAATAACCTTCCAATTATCCTTCAAACGAGAGTTTCTAAAGGGAAGAACAAAAATACAAAACTTCAAAAAAGCTAAATTTATCCAACTAAGCGAGGCCAAAGGCCTAATTTTTAGGGACAAAGTCCTTAAAAATAAAAATACAACCACAAAATGGGAGATTTTTAAAAGCATTTTAACATCAAATTGTGAGAGGTACATACCTTATAGGAATAAAAGGCTAAGAAACAATAAGAAACTAATGTGGATAAATAGAACCTTAAAGAAAGCAATACATGACAAAATGAAAGCATATAAATCAATAAAACAGGAGGGAGCCAGGAAGCACTGATAAACTATAAGGAAAAAAATAAAATATATAAAAACTAATAAAAACTGCCAAACTAGAGACCAAGAGATTAATTGCCAAAGAGAGTAAAACTAACCCTAAAATGTTCTTCAATTATATAAATGGTAAAAAATTTAAATCTGAAGGAGTCAGACCTCTACACAGCAATGAGTGGGGTGTTGCAGAGAGCGACCAGGATAAAGCAAAACTATTAAATATTTTTTTCTCCACAATATTCACTAAGGAAAATAAACTGTCAGATGAAATGCAGAATGTAAAAGTAAATTCCCCATTAAAAGTGCCCTGTCTGACCCAGGAAGAAGCACAACAGCGACTTAAAAAGATTAAAATAGACAAATCTGGATGGCATACACCCCTGTATCCTAAGGGAATTAAGTGTCATAGCCAGACCTTTATTTCTGATATTTACGGACTCTATACTGACAGGGAATGTTCTACAGGATTGGCGCATAGCAAATGTGGTGCCAATATTCAAAAAGGGTCCAAAAACCGAGCCTGGAAATTATAGACCCGTAAGTTTAACATCTGTTGTTGGTAAACTGTTTGAAGGTTTTCTAAGAGATGCTATCTTGGAGTATCTCAATGAAAATAAGCAAATAACGCCATATCAGCATGGCTTCGTGAGGGATCGGTCATGCCAAACGAATTTAATCAGTTTCTATGAGGAGGTAAGTTCTAGACTTGACAGTGGCGAATCAATGGATGTCGTATATCTGGACTTCTCCAAAGCATTTGACACTGTACCACATAAAAGGTTAGTATATAAAATGAGAATGCTCAGACTGGGAGAAAATGTCTGTATGTGGGTAAGTAACTGGCTGAGTAATAGAAAACAGAGGGTGGTTATAAATGGTACACACTCAGATTGGGTCACTGTAACTAGTGGGGTACCTCAGGGGTCAGTATTGGGCCCTATTCTCTTCAATATATTTATTAATGATCTTGTAGAAGGCTTGCACAGTAAAATATCTATTTTTGCAGATGACACTAAACTGTGTAAAGTAATTAACACTGAAGAGGACAGTTTTCTGCTACAGAGGGATCTGGATAGATTGTAGCTTGGGCAGAGAAATGGCAGATGAGGTTTAACACCCGTACATACTAAATGGTAAAACATTCGGTAACACTGACATGGAAAAGGATCTAGGAATTTTAATAAACAGCAAACTAAGCAGTAAAAACCAGTGTCAGGCAGCTACTGCCAAGGCCAATAAGATAATGGGTTGCATCAAAAGGGCATAGATGCCCGTGATGAGAACATAGTCCTACCACTTTACAATGAAAAAGAAAAATGTCTCTAGTTATCTTTTCGCAAATCCTCAGCGCTGCAAATCCACAAAAGTGACATGGGTATCTGTCACTACCAAAAGCTTATTCAAATAAAAAGTTTGCGCTGCCAAGAAAACACTTTTTTCCCTTCACAACTTCTCTCCTCAGACAAATAGGAAAATCTGGGTTTCCACCAGATCCACAAGATGTAGCAATTTCCTCTCTGATATCTACAGGTACCTATAGAATGCCAATAGAAACACCATATGGTGAAGTACTGCCACCGTGTTTTAAAACCGCGAAGGAGATATCGTACTCACAAGATTCCATTCACAGTGTGCATATTCAATACCACTCGTGTCTCCGCAACTCCATAGGCTTTAAACCAACTTCTCCGATCTTCTGTTGGATCCCTGTTCACTCATAAACCAGAAAATCGTGGAGGATAGTGAAGCACTCCATTTGTACGCTCATAAAATATTCATTGAATATACTCACAAAATTAAAAATACAACAGGCATTCAGATCAGCTTGCACAGACGCCCGACCCGGGTTTCGCCGCAACGCTTCTTCAGGCGCTCTGATTGCAAAGCCGAAACTGCTGGTATTTATCAACTACTACCCCCGACCCTATACACATCTTCATTAACCATATAAAACCGATAAATACATATATAAATACTAAACAAAACTTGCTAAAAATATAACAATTATTTACCAATCAGCCTTGCGCATAAAACTGAGATCCTTCCTTTCACATTCATTCTGGGGTTTTTTTTGTTCACAAAATCTAAACCACAAACATATAGCTAGACACCTGTCTATCGCCTCCAGTAAAATTCGGACCAACCGTCATGCGTCAGCACTTTGCTAGAAGAAGGCGATCCAAGCAGTCCGTACCGGCGCATCTGGCTGAACCTGTGCGCATGCGCGGCATCTCACAGCGGGAGGAGGGGGAGGGAGGGAGAGGTGGCACAGAGAAGTAGGAGGCGGCGCAGAACTCTGAGAAGGCGGTGCTGGGCACGAACGGCCATGGCTGCAGCTGGGCACCCTGCATCCCCGAACCTTCCCTTGGGCACCTTATTTCTATGAATGGCAGGTTAGTAAAACCATTTTTTTTGGAAAATTAAGCCACAGATCTCTTTTATAAGGCCACATTAGGAATCATAATGAGACCCTGAACATGAGCATATGTTTAGCTTGGTTGAATGGTGTCTAAACAATACATCCAATTTACTTCTCTTTTGTTGATTTTCGTTATGTAGTCCCCACCTCGTACTGACTTATCCACCAATTCAATTTCCATGAAATTCAACCCTTTGGGCTCTTTCTGATGACATAGATTATAGTGTAAAGAAACGCTGTGCGTTTCAAGACCTTTTGATATTATAAATATGCTCCTGCACTCGGGTCTTTAAACTGAGGGTGGTTCTCCCTATATACTGGAGGCCACATGAGCACTCCAGCATAAAAATCACCCCCACACTGTTACATGTAAGATGCCCTTTTATTTTCAGGGTTTCCTTTTACCTTTTACTTGTATAGTCTCCATCATTTTTGCCCATCTTTTTAGTTGCGGTTTCTCCATGGTGCGCAGAAACCGCACCATTTTAATCTACCACTTCTCTTTTGACTTTTCTGTTGTTTTTTTGTTGCAAAGTTCCCACTGTGCACAAGGCTGTTGGACAAATGTGATGCCTACCACTTTTCAAATCACTAGTTAGACCACACATGGAGTACTGTGTATAGTTCTGGGCTCCTGTGAACAAGGCAGACATAGCAGAGCTGGAGAGGGTTCAGAGGAGGGCAACTAAAGTAATAACTGGAATGGGGTAACTACAGTACCCTGAAAGGTTATCAAAATTAGAGTTATTCACTTTAGAAAAAAGACGACTGAGGGGAGATCTAATAACTATGTATAAATATATCAGGGGTCAGTACAGAGATCCTCCCATCATTTTTCCCCAGGACTGTGACAAGGGGACATCCTCTGCGTCTGGAGGAAAGAAGGTTTGTACACAAACATAGAAAAGGATTCTCAGGCAGACTATGGAACTCTCTGCCTGAGGAGGTGGTGATAGTGAGTACAATAAAGGAATTTAAGAGGGGACTGGATGTATTTCTGGAGTGTAATAATATTACAGGCTACAGCTACTAGAGAGGGGTTGTTGATCCAGGGAGTTATTCTCCTCATTGGAGTCGGAAGGAATTTTTTCCCTTAAGTGGGGAAAATTGGCTTCTGCCTCACAGGGGTTTTTGCCTTCCTCTGGATCACGTTGTAGGAAACAGGCCGAACTAGATGGACAAATGTCTTTTTCGGTCTTATATACTATGTTACTAAAATGAGGGACAATTTTTCACCTGTTATAAAAGGGATAAAAACGTAACTACTATCGAGATATCCTACAGTATGTAGTCGGTTGGTCGCCACCTATGTGTGCCATCACTCATTCGCATGAAGGTCTGGCAGGGGGACCCCTGCACTCATACTCCACTGCCATGACTGCCGGTTGGTGCTTGGGAAGCAGGTACCGCACCAGCTCCATCAGCATCAACTTATGTCTTGAATCTCTAATGAGCACTTTTCTTCACCTGCCTACTTAAGAAACCACCCAGGAGCAGCAGCAGCAGGATATGGAGCAGAGCCTGAACCAACAGGTGGTGGCATACTTGGACTGTACCCTGCCACCCCAGATCCAAGATCTCCTGGACTATTGGATAGCCAAATTTGATTTGTGGCTGCAACTGGTCGAGTTTGCCCTGGGCAAGCTTTCCTGCCCAGTCAGTAGTATCAAGACACAGAGGTGTCAAATTGGGGTGATGAGATGCAGGACAGCCAGGGCGCACTCTGACACTCAAGCGATGAATTTTACTTGATTTTATTTGAATGGACAACGCGTTTCGGGGCTCAAACCCCTTTCTCAAGTCTAAACAGAAGAGATGGCAGTCCTCCAGTAGGCTAGATTGTTAAACTGGAGGACTGCCGTCTCTTCTGTTTCTGTTTTGAGGTATACTGCCATCTCCTCAAGGTACACGATATCCTCCAACCAACAGGTAACCATATTAAACCCATCAAACCCTCAAACACAGTAGAAGTTACTAAAACATTCTCCTCTATAAATCCCTTTTTTCCCACGTAAATAAGCCACCACCTACCACCCCATAGTTATTAAGATAATGCATTCTTTTATTTGAATCATCTATCAATTATCCAACACATACATCCATACTCTTCTCTCCGTTAATCAAACATCACGTCATCCTTTATGAAAAACGTTATATTTATATTTGTAATTATATTTATGTGTACGGATATTCGTATGTTCACACTTTTTGACAATTAAATATGACCACTTTTATTTTTAACTTACTCAAGACAAAACAAACAAACAATCCTCATTCGTTTTTATTATGAATTTAGCTTTGAACTTATGTAAAAAAAATTTATTCATGATTTTATCGTTTAATATACACAAGTATGTATCTAACAAATAAATCCATCATAGTTTTTACTAAAGCTGTTTATGAAATTTATTGCACATCTATATACATGTGTTTTTAGACTTGAGAAAGGGGTTTGAGCCCCGAAACGCGTTGTCCATTCAAATAAAATCAAGTAAAATTCATCGCTTGAGTGTCAGAGTGCGCCCCTGGCTGTCCTGCATCTCATCACCCCGATTTGACACCTGTATGTCTTAGTGTTCATCCGATCGGGAGATTGGCTCCCGCCATAGGTTCTTTGGACAAGCTTTGGCTGCACCGACAATCTCCATTTGTGACCGTAAACGCCCTCACTGTGGTTGTGCCCAATTTGGTACAACTAGAGTAGGTGAGCAAGCTCTATTATCCACTCATTAGACGTGACGCTATTACCCTATGAGTGCCTCTTTTTCTCATTCTCTTCTTTTGCCACATCGCACAGTCAGTAGTATGGCATCAGAGTGGGTCTTTACATGCATCATACTAGATCATTCTGGCAATAATGTTCTGACTGGAGTGTGCTGCCACACCAGAATATTGTAAAAAATGACCCTTCTTCAGCCACTACTCTGATGCTGCCATCCACCTTATGCCACACACCTGCTACCTATGCCATCTTCTACTACTGCCACTCACATCTTGTACTATTACTGCCACTGCTGTTGCCCTCAACGTCCCCACTCTGTGACTGGGCCACTGTTGACTCTTCATGCTATTGCCATCCTCCCCACTATGTGATTTGGCCAGTGTGTTGACTCCTGATACTATTGCTACGTTCACCACTCTGACTGGACCACTATGTTGACTCCTTATGGTGTTGCCGCCCTCAACATTATGAGAATGGGCTACAGTGTTGACTCCTCATGCTTTTGTCATGCTCACAACTCTGTAACTGGGCTACTGTGTTGACTCCTTATACTGTTCCCACCCTCACCAGTCTATTCTGGGGACACTAGTTTCCCTGTTTGGCCTTGTTGACATCGCAGTTCATTTTACCATTCTCCCAATCCATTAGAAGAACCAAAACAGAAAAACACAATGGACCCTGTCTTTGGAGCATCCATAAGACTTCTATCACATGGTCAGTATTTTCCATGAGTAGTTGATCATGATTTGCCAAAACAAAGAAGACATGCAAATATTTACTTCACGTGTCATCTTTGTTTTGGACCCAGTACTGTTTTTGCCTTAACAATACTGATCAAGTACTGATGCAAAACACTGACCAAATACTGACCATGTGATAGAAGCCATTAATGTCCTACATGCAGGACTTCTTTTCCAGTAACCGACGTCAGATCACAAATGGACAAAACACATGCAAATTGAGCATCAGGTCTCTATCACACAGTATTTTGCATC
This sequence comes from Bufotes viridis, assembly GCA_033119425.1. Lineage (NCBI taxonomy): Eukaryota > Metazoa > Chordata > Amphibia > Anura > Bufonidae > Bufotes > Bufotes viridis. The sequence goes on along the minus strand of CM065591.1, from coordinate 84,419,646 downwards.
AGAAGTTGATCATGATTTGGAAGCCAAAAGCAGGAGTGGGTATACAACACAGAAGACAGGCAAATATTTCCTTCACTTGTCATCTCTATTTTAGACCCACTCCTGTTTTTGCCTTACCATTACAAATCAGTTACTGACCAACTAATGATCATGTGAAGGTGGATACTCAAAAAGACAGAATCAGTTTTTTTCTTTTTGGGTTGTTCTTCTGACAGGTCAGAAAAAGGGAAAAATAAACATCGACGTCAACAAAAACTTATTCCTGACATCTTCCCCACTTTGTCATAGGCGCAACTACTTGACTCAGTTGAAACAGCAGATGGTGTAAAACGAGACCGCTTTTTCACTCTATAGTTTAATGAGTGGGTAACACAATTCCTTATCTGTCAAACAATGTGGACACCCCACAAACAGTGAAATGAGACCGCTCTTTCACAATTTAGTAGAATTAGTGGCTAACAGGATAACTAGCAATCTATGTGTAAACAGCAGATGGTGTAAAATGAGACCGCTCTTTCACTCTAAAGCAGAATCTTGGGCCACTGCACAGTTAAGTGCATTATACCTGACACAAACATTAACCTGTAAGGCTCAGTTCACGCTTCAGTTATTTGGTCAGTTAATTTTAGCAGTTACTAAAAATCAAGAGCCAATTCTACTCGCACGCATATAAGGTGTCATCAATAGATCTGCACCTGTTCTTTATTTTTGACCATTAACTGACCAAATAAGTCAAGTGTGAACTGATGCTAATAGTAACACACCGATGTGCACTTCCACATTCTGTATGTGACCTGCCTCTCATACTGATGCACAGTAATTGGCTGCTATGGTGCCAGATGCATTTGCAAGCAGATGCCATATTTAAATGGACAACTTGCATCCTAAGTGCATAGCGCTGGTGTTCAAGGGGTTAATATAGCACTCTTTGGGACTTTCTGGTATTATGAAATACTACCTATATGCAGGCTCGGACTGACCCACCGGGAGGCGGGTAATTCCCGGTGGGCCCCGACACTGTAAGTGAGCCTTCACGTTTGAGCTGCAGGCACTGCGTACCCAGATGGAGATGCTCATGAGCTGCGTGGAGGGGCCCGCCTCCTGTCTTCATGGGCCCTGCCTCCTGAACATATCAATGATCCCCAGCCACTATCTACAAAGATGTCCATCATTTGGGGCCCCCTATGCTGCCCCAAGTAGGTAGAAAGGCAGTCCTTCCCTACTGAATAGGAAGGCTGATAAATCGGAGGACAGCCTATGAGTACTTTTAGCATAAGGGTGCATCCAGCCAGCACTTCCTGTCAGTGAGCTTATATCCCTATGTTCTGATTTTCACAAAATCGTGGCAAAATGCGACATTTTTACAGCAAATTTTGTGAAAATCAGAACATGGGGATATAAGCTCACTGACAGGAAGTGCTGGCTGGATGCACCCTTATGCTAAAAGTACTCATAGGCTGTCCTCCGATTTATCAGCCTTCCTATTCAGTAAGGAAGCCAATGCTGCTACAAGTGGGAGGACACAACAGGATGCTGCAGCCACAATACTCAGGGTGAAGCAGGTAAGGGAAATCTATACTATACAGCATGTATTGTTGTGTTAAAGGATGCCTTCATATGTAAAAGCGTGTATAAGACCATGTCTTCATATGTGGTCTGTATAAGACCATGTCTTCATATATAGTGTGTATAAGACCATGTCTTCATATGTAGTGTGTAAAAGACCATGTTTTCATATGTAGTCTGTATAAGACCATATCTTCATGTATAGTGTGTATAAGACCATGTCTTCATATGTAGTCTGCATAAGACCATATCTTCATATATAGTGTGTATAAGACCATGTCTTCATATATAGTGTGTATAAGACAATTCCTTCTAGTGTAGAAGTGTGCCTGCCTGTGAAGTTAGGACTAGCACTACACACCAACTTTGGCTCACAACACACACTGTGCAGCCAAAAATTACAGCAACACAGTGAATAGGGTTGTTCTGTTACCGTCTCTATGCGCAGAGCTAGGTTGTGTTACTGTCTCTATGAACAGAGCTAGGTTCTGTTACCGTCTCTATGCACAGAGCTTGGTTCTGTTACCGTCTCTATGCACAGAGCTTGGTTCTGTTACCGTCTCTATGCGCAGAGATTGGTTCTATTACCGTCTCTATGCACAGAGCTAGGTTCTGTTACCGTCTCTATGCACAGAGCTAGGTTCTGTTACCGTCTCTATGCACAGAGCTAGGTTCTGTTACTGTCTCTATGCACAGAGCTAGGTTCTCTTAACGTCTCTATGCACAGAGCTAGGTTCTGTTACCGTCTCTATGCACAGAGCTAGGTTCTGTTACCGTCTCTATGCACAGAGCTAGGTTCTGTTACTGTCTCTATGCACAGAGCTTGGTTCTGTTACCGTCTCTATGCACAGAGCTTGGTTCTGTTACCGTCTCTATGCGCAGAGATTGGTTCTGTTACCGTCTCTATGCACAGAGCTAGGTTCTGTTACCGTCTCTATGCACAGAGCTAGGTTCTGTTACTGTCTTTATGCACAGAGCTAGGTTCTGTTACCGTCTCTATGCACAGAGCTAGGTTCTGTTACCGTCTCTATGCACAGAGCTTGGTTCTGTTACCGTCTCTATGCACAGAGCTTGGTTCTGTTACCGTCTCTATGCGCAGAGATTGGTTCTATTAACGTCTCTATGCACAGAGCTAGGTTCTGTTACCGTCTCTATGCACAGAGCTAGGTTCTGTTACCGTCTCTATGCACAGAGCTAGGTTCTGTTACCGTCTCTATGCACAGAGCTAGGTTCTGTTACTGTCTCTATGCACAGAGCTAGGTTCTCTTAACGTCTCTATGCACAGAGCATGGTTCTGTTACCGTCTCTATGCACAGATCTAGGTTCTGTTACCGTCTCTATGCACAGAGCTAGGTTCTGTTACCGTCTCTATGCACAGAGCTAGGTTCTGTTACCGTCTCTATGCACAAAGCTAGGTTCTGTTACCGTCTCTATGCACAGAGCTTGGTTCTGTTACTGTCTCTATGCACAGAGCCTGGTTCTGTTAGGCTACATGCACACGACAGTGAAAAAAATCGTCCGTTAAAAACGGACACACCGTCAGTTTTTCATGGCCATTTTGCATCAGTGTGTGCATCCATTTTCTGGCCATGTGTCCATTTTTAATGTACATTTTGCATCCGTTTGCATCAGTTTTTCATGTCCGTGAAAACGGACATGAAAAATGGATTAATTTGATTGGCAGTTATTTCTAGACCCATCCTTCTGACTGCCATGATCTGTGGGCGACAGTGTCATGGGGGATCTGTGGGCGACACTGTTATGGGGTGAATTTTCCATTTTAATCCATTTTTTCCAGTAAAAAGCAATTGTTAACAGCCAAACAAAACTCAACATGTATTGCCCTGATTCTGTAGTTTGCAGAAACACCCCATATATGGTCGTAAACTGCTGTATGGCCAAACGGTGGAGCGCAGAAGTAAGGGAACGCCATATGGTTTTTGGAAGGCGGATTTTGCTGGACTGGTTTTTTGACACCATGTCCCATTTGAAGCCCCCGATGCACCCCTAGAATAGAAACTCCAAAAAGTGACCCCATCTAAGAAACTACACCCTCAAGGTATTCAAAATCGGTTTTACAAACTTTGTTAACCCTTTAGGTGTTCCACAAGAGTTATTGGCAAATGGAGATGAAATTTCGAATTTCAATTTTTGTTACCTTTCCTCAAAAAAAGTGTAATATAGAGCAACCAAAAATCATATTTACCCTTAAATCATACAAACAAAACTGCCACCTTATCCCGTAGTTTATAAAATGGGGTCACTTTTTGCAGTTTCTACTTTGGAGTTTTTGGCGTTCCCTTCCTTCTACGCCCTGCCGTTTGGCCATACAGCAGTTTACGACCACATATGGGGTGTTTCTGCAAACTAGAGAATCAAGGGCAACCCATATTGAGTTTTGTTTGGCTGTTAACCCTTGCTTTGTTATTGGAAAAATGGATTAAAATGGAAAATTTGCAAAAAATAGCTGTTTTTGGACCATTTTTATTCTTTGTTATTTACATCGTTGAAATGACAGGTTAGATAGTATGCTATTTCTATAGAGCAGGTTGTTACGGATGCGACAATACCAAAAATGACTACTTTTTGGGGGGTTTTGTTTCAGTTTGACAGAATAAAGCATGAAACAAAAATGTTTTTTTTTAGTGTCTCCACATTCTGAAAGCCATATTTTTTTTTTTTTTTTGAGCGACTGTCTTATGTAGGGGCTCATTTTTTGCGGGATGAGATGGCGGTTTGATTTGTATTATTTTGGGGTGCATATGACTTTTTGATCGCCTGCTATTACACTTTTTGTGAAGTAAGGTGACAAAAAATGGCTTTTTTGACAATGTTTTTATTTTTTATAATAAAATAAATAGTTTTGCTGGGCACACCTCACCTGGTCTTGCATATGTGTATATCAATGTATCACAGTTTGAACAATCGATACTGTCACTCAATTTTGATATGTACTTCAAACAACTAGTTTATTCATAAAACCATCAGTAAATAGAACATGATTATATCAAAAATCAAAAATACATAGTTGCAATATAAAAGAATTGATAAGTGATTAAAAATGTCAATACCAAAAAATATATATAAAAAATATATATAAAAAATAAAAATAAAAATAAAAACAAGGATCAGGTCATGAACGCTGGTGTTCACCTAACATACATATATACAATGTTCGGCAGATATCTAATGGATATACATGAGGATGTGATACCTCAAAATGCAATCGTCACTATATACCCATAACGTTGTATATCGTAATATGTATCAAACTCCGATATAGTATGTCCAATGAAGTTCTTATTTGTGGTTTGTTTCCCCCGGGTTTGTTTTTTTTTTCTTTTGTCAGAATGCACTTGCAGTCTTACATATATAGTATTTTAGTCCACAGGGTTATTGTACCCAATTCATGCAATAATTTTGATATTTGTTGAATAAAATGTCCAGCATTTGTTTGTAAATTTTTTTAAAATACCTGGATAGCAGCCACGTGATATTTTGCGCTAAAATATCATTAGATTAAATGTTGTGATCCTCTTACTGCTGTGTATAAATGCTTGTAACTCACAGATTATTTGTAGCAATTTTAGATTGTTAGTGAGTCGCATTGCAGTTGCATAATGTTGAGGAGTGAAAATAAACTTGTCCGCCTGTTCGGCGTTACTCACAGTTCAGGAGTGCACGGTACTCCGTGCTGGATGCGGCTATTAATGGAAGCAGCTGAGGATAGGAAACTTTCGGCGCTCCACGTGGCTGAGGTGTATTGAAATAGATCGGTGTGCCGTTTCCAGGTTATTTCACAACTTGTATTTCAGGTTATTTCACGACTTGCATTTCAGTTAGGAGCGCTCCTGTTGGAAAAAGGTTGTAGTCGCTGTATACATCTGCGGGGGCTTCTTTCCCAAACGCGTTTCGAAGATGCTACTGTCTTCTTCTTCAGTGGTTGAAGCCCCTTGCGATCCTCCCCTCTATTTATGCTGCATGCTGGTCATCTTGGTTGTGGAAAAACACGGTGCTGGACTATTTACTCCACTGGTCTCCAATTCACCGTTATATATTCGTCCCACTCATTAGATGTATTTTCAACTTATTTGTGCATATATTATTTGTTTATATAATGTGATTGTTTGTACTTATTCAAACTTTTGGTTGAATTAATGTCCACCATATCTGAGAATGATCAAAAGCACTTGGTGATCTTCCTGCGTTTTTAGTGCGTTTTATCCAAGTTTTGGATTATAAACAATAAATTGCAATATATATAACCCATATCAAATATTTTCAGCTTTGGGAAAGGGTATACACTGTTAAACACCTCCCCACATTTCTAAAACATTAAAATTGAAACATTATTTTCACTTGTTCTTTTCAGTACATCCATTGAAATTACATAGTAATATTTAGAATGTATTTCCCTTGGTAGACTATTTGGCTGGAAAACCGCATTTGCGTTTTGCATGCGTTTTCAGCTAACCCTCACACAGTCACAACAAAGCATTTTGAATAGAGGTCTCAAATTTGCACCGACCAATAAATTAAATAAATTTGACACCTTCATTGGAATTGAAAAATTCATCAGAAAATTGTGCCTTAAAAATATTTTATAAAAAATCCAATTAGTGAAAAATATACCATGACACAGTCAGACAGTTATCGCCACACGGATCTTAAAAATAAATCAAAAAATATCCAAGACAGGAAATAAGTGCCGAAATATCGGCATTTCGTCAATCTGTAGAAAGGGACATTCGGGGATTAAATACCAGACAATATCAATACAATATAACTAAACAAGAAATAGTGGCCATAAAGCAGCTACAGAAAGATGAGAACATAGTAATACGACCAGCAGACAAGGGGGCAACTGTAGTACTAAACTGGGAAGAGTATAACAGCGAATGTACAGCACAACTATCAGATATGGAGACGTATAAACTACTGAATGCTGATCCCACTAAAGAATATTTTCTGCATCTTACCTCATTATGTGATAGAGGTTTGCGGGAGAATATTCTATCAGACTCAGAATATAAGTACATTCTAAACACCCCCAACGGATTCCGGTTTTTATTGTATCCCCAAACTACACAAAAACCCAATTAAACCTCCTGGTCGCCCAATTGTTTCAGGCATTGGGTCCATCACAGCCAATTTATCTGAGTATATTGACAAAATATTACAGCCAACGGTAAAAAGATTCCATCGTACATAAAGATACGACTCAAATCATACAAGTTTTAGAACAGGTACAATATGACCCAGGGTGGATTATAGGTACTTTAGATGTACACTCATTGTACACTATAATAAACCACCAACAAGGAGTACAATCTTTAGCCAAGCAACTACATAAAGAAAACATTTTACCCAATAATCAGATAGAATTCATAATGGAGGGAGCGGAATTTATACTAAACCATAATTATTTTTACTACGAATCCAATTATTATTTACAGACTCAAGGTACCGCCATGGGCACCAGGTTCGCCCCTAGTTATGCCAATATTTTTATGGCCCAGTGGGAAGAAGAACACATCAGTCCCAGACTGGGGGCGGACCTGGTGCTCTGGAGGCGGTACATAGATGATATTATTTTTATTTGGAAACAGGATATGGATAGATTAAACCAATTTATCATTCAATTAAACAATAATTCATATAACTTACGTTTTTCGGCCAATGCCAGTCAATCATCCATAGTTTTTTGGATCTAGAAATCATAGTAAAAGAAAATAAATTAATTTGTAAAACGCATCGGAAAGAGGTAGCAAAAACAGCTACATACTGTTCGATAGCTGCCACCTACCTCGGTGGCTTATAAATATTCCGCAGGGTCAGTTTAGACGGATCAGGAGGAATTGCACTGATTCACAGACATTCGAAGAGGAGGCTATAATAATGAAGGATCAATTCGAATCAAAGAAATATCCCCTCGATATGTTAAATAAATCCCTTGAAAAAATTCGACAAATAGACCGCCGTACGTTTTTTGAGGAAAAACAGAACACTGCCGAAACAATAAAAGAAGACACAATACGAATAATATTACCCTATAATCCAAAACACAAAATCATAAAATCAATCATACAGAAACATTGGCATTTTTTAAAAAAGATAAAACCATAGGACCTACGATATCTGATAATCCACATATTACTTTTACAAAAGCACCAAGTTTGGGCCTACTAGTAGCCCCTACAATAAAAAACAAGATTTGCAGTAAAATACATACATTAGATAAATGGGCTGGCTTGACGGGCTTTTATAAATGTGGCACGTGTATGGGCTGTAGAAACTCCAGTACCCCTAGAAGAACAAATCAAATTATTTCCACTACCAATGGACATGTTCATAAGATCAAAGACCATCTGACGTGCAACACAAGTAGTGTAATATATATGTTCCAATGCCCCTGCAAAAAACAGTACGTAGGGAGAACTAAAAGACCTTTGAAAGTACGCATTGCAGAGCACATAAACAACATCAAGAAAGGGTATGAAAATCATTCCTTATCAAAACACTACAAATTGGTTCATAATAAAGATCCTAGTGGGTCCTTTTTTACGGCATTAGACAAAGTAGTGCCACATTGGAGAGGCGGCAGCCATATTAACAAAATGTCTAGATTGGAATCTAGGAGTATATTCGAACTGGGCACTCTGTTACCAAGCGGATTGAATTCCGATTTGGAAATATTTGGATTCATATAGGATGAGGGAGCTCCGCCTCAGACTGAGGATAGAGGTCAGGCTGTGATTCCAGCACCCCTATCCTCACTCTGCGCCGGGGACCCCCTCCACTACCAGTATACATCATTTAATGGCACATTATAGCATATTTGGGTCGATCATTCCATTGACACAAATGTTAATAACTCTCTTTCCTCGAATATAAAGGTTATCAATCCATTAGGGCCAAGCAATAAGTACAAATAAGTGATAATATTGTAGTATGTACCATAAAAATTACATATCAACAATTAGCTGAAAAACGCATGCAAAAACGCAAATGCGGTTTTCCAGCCAAATAGTCTACCAAGGGGAAATACATTCTGAATATTACTATGTAATTTCAATGGATGTACTGAAAAGAACAAGTGAAAATAATGTTTCAATTTTAATGTTTTAGAAATGTGGGGAGGTGTTTAACAGTGTATACCCTTTCCCAAAGCTGAAAATATTTGATATGGGTTATATATATTGCAATTTATTGTTTATAATCCAAAACTTGGATAAAACGCACTAAAAACGCAGGAAGATCACCAAGTGCTTTTGATCATTCTCAGATATGGTGGACATTAATTCAACCAAAAGTTTGAATAAGTACAAACAATCACATTATATAAACAAATAATATATGCACAAATAAGTTGAAAATACATCTAATGAGTGGGACGAATATATAACGGTGAATTGGAGACCAGTGGAGTAAATAGTCCAGCACCGTGTTTTTCCACAACCAAGATGACCAGCATGCAGCATAAATAGAGGGGGAGGATCGCAAGGGGGCTTCAACCACTGAAGAAGAAGACAGTAGCGTCTTCGAAACGCGTTTGGGAAAGAAGCCCCCCGCAGATGTATACAGCGACTACAACCTTTTTCCAACAGGAGCGCTCCTAACTGAAATGCAAGTCGTGAAATAACCTGAAATACAAGTTGTGAAATAACCTGGAAACGGCACACCGATCTATTTCAATACACCTCAGCCACGTGGAACGCCGAAAGTTTCCTATCCTCAGCTGCTTCCATTAATAGCCGCATCCAGCACGGAGTACCGTGCACTCCTGAACTGTGAGTAACGTCGAACAGGCGGACAAGTTTATTTTCACTCCTCAACATTATGCAACTGCAATGCGACTCACTAACAATCTAAAATTGCTACAAATAATCTGTGAGTTACAAGCATTTATACACAGCAGTAAGAGGATCACAACATTTAATCTAATGATATTTTAGCGCAAAATATCACGTGGCTGCTATCCAGGTATTTTAAAAAAAATTTACAAACAAATGCTGGACATTTTATTCAACAAATATCAAAATTATTGCATGAATTGGGTACAATAACCCCTGTGGACTAAAATACTATATATGTAAGACTGCAAGTGCATTCTGACAAAAGAAAAAAAAACAAACCGGGAAACAAACCACAAATAAGAACTTCATTGGACATACTATATCGGAGTTTGATACATATTACGATATACAACGTTATGGGTATATAGTGACGATTGCATTTTGAGGTATCACATCCTCATGTATATCCATTAGATATCTGCCGAACATTGTATATATGTATGTTAGGTGAACACCAGCGTTCATGACCTGATCCTTGTTTTTATTTTTATTTTTATTTTTATATATTTTTATATATATTTTTGCTATTGACATTTTTAATCACTTATCAATTCTTTTATATTGCAACTATGTATTTTTGATTTTTGATATAATCATGTTCTATTTACTGATGGTTTTATGAATAAACTAGTTGTTTGAAGTACATATCAAAATTGAGTGACAGTATCGATTGTTCAAACTGTGATACATTGATATACACATGTGCAAGACCAGGTGAGGTGTGCCCAGCAAAACTATTTATTTTATTTTATGCACCTTTTCATAGACTGGGTGAGTCTATTATTGCTGGAGGCACCCACTCAATAGCCTGTTTTAGGTGAGCCATCACCATCCATATATATATTTTTTATTTTTTATGTTTATGGCGTTGACCTAAGTGGTTAGGTCGTGCTATATTTTAATAGAGCAGGTCCTTACGGATGCGGCGATACCTAACATGTATACCTTTTTATTTATTTATGTTTTACACAATAATATCCTTTTTGAAACAAAAAAACTTGTTTTAGTGTCTCCATAGTCTGAGAGCCATATTTTTTCAGTTTTTAAGCGATTGTCTCAGGTTGGGTATAATTTTTGCGGGATGAGGTAACGGTTTGATTGGCACGTTTTGGGGGTGTAAGAGGGTGCAAGGTGTTGTATTTGATAGCAGGTACGTGTCACCGAGGTTGCTGGCCTCGGTGAGGTAAGAGCCGGGGTTTTTGGTCTGCAGCAGCTAGTGCTGCACTGTTAAATAGCATGGCTGCAAAGCCGATCCGGGCCGGCTCTTACTGGGAGCAGCTAAAGAGTAGGGTGGGTGGCTGCTCCCCACGGTCCAGTCCATGTTTTGGGCTGGGTATAAAACGCAGCCAGCAGCTGTGTCTGGGGGTGTGATTAACCTGGAGCCTGCAAACAGGGCTGAGGAATTCTCTGTCCTGGAGGAAGGAGCTCAGCAAGGTGGTGTTTCCTGCGACCTGAAGGTGGAATCGCCTGCGGCTGAGCCGACTGCTAGGTGTGAACCCGCACCTAAACCACCCAAGGTGACTGGACCCTGTGTTGGCCTGTTTTTGTTTTGCCACAGTATTTCCGTTGTGTGTGAACTGTCACCAAGAGACTGCTTTTCGTTTATGGTGTGCAAGTGTGAATAAAACACTGTTTGATGCACCATCTGGACTCCTTGTTTTGCCTCTAAACTGCACCCGCACCGCTGTCTACCAGAGCGACTCCCCACATTTGGTGGAGGATGCGGGCATGCGCAGTGAGGCTGGCGTGAATTCCGAACTTTGTTTGCTGAGCAAAAGTGTATGTCCTATATTAAGCCGGCAAAGTTGCAGCCTGTGATTTCTGGCAACATGGAGGCTGCTGTGAAAGCCCTCATAGAGGCTAACGTGCAGCAGCGGGAGACCAACCAGTTATTGCTGCAACATGTGATGGCATTACAGGCGGCAGGAGCGTCCCACCACGTCCATGATGCCCGGAAAGCGGTCCGTGCGGCGATCCCAAAGATGACCCCCGCAGACGACGTGGAGACATACCTAGCCGTCTTTGAGAAGGTCGCCGTGAGGGAAAAGTTACCCCGTGACCAGTGGGCCGAGGTGGTTGCTCCGTTCCTGGCAGCCGGACCCCAGCAAGTTTTTTTCGATTTGGCAGATGTCCAGGCAGCTGACTACCCGACCGTGAAAGGTGAGATTCTAGCAAGACTGGGGGTGAATGTTTTGGTCCGGCCCCAGCGGGTGCATCAGTGGGAATTTAACCTGGCTGAACCCGCCAGACCACAATACTATGACCTGCTACATCGATTGCAAAAATGGCTGCAGCCAGACATACTGACTCCCACTGCTATGCTCGACCGTCTGTTAGCAGATGTATTCTGGAGGTCTTTGCCATACCCTCTCCAGCACTGGATCGGCCAGGTATCCCCACCAATGCCCTTGAGATGGTCGACCTGGTGGAGCGATATGAGGCCACCAGAAACCTGCAGGGGGTTCTTTTGGGAGGAGGCCAGTCAAACCCCGGAAACCTCCACCCCAGTCCCGGCGGCCGGCCAAACCCGCCCGGGATGTACCCCTTGCAGATCCCTCCCCAGTAGTCTGCTGGCGGTGTCACGAGCCTGGCCACGTAAGGGCCGACTGTCCACAGTGGGGGAACCCATGGAGATTAATTATGGGTACCGGGCTTCCATGTATGCCCGGAGACTGTGTGCGACCGGCACCCCGAGACAATAGACAATCGACATCTGTGCCAGGTGCAAATCGGGGATAACCTGGCAGTGGCGCTGTTGGACTCAGGGAGCCTGGTAACCCTGGTAAGTGCTGCCCTGGTACAGCCCACCCAGTATACGGGCCGGAAAGTTGGTGTGGTGTGTATACACGGAGACTTAAAGGACTATCCCACGGCTGTAATGTCTCTGTCCACGGCGGCCGGCACCTGGACTTGTGAAGTGGCGATCTCCACAAAGCTGCCCTATGAACTAATAATTGGGAGAGACTTCCTGGTTTTCCATCACTGTGGCCTGAGATGAAAGTGACTAATAGCCCTGAGACAGGGGTAACCCTAGCAGAGTGGCCTGATACCCCTGGAAGGCCAGAGCCCTGGGAGCCCGAGTCTGAAGGGCCAGCGGTAGGGGTGACCACTGCTGCAGCGGTAGTGGGGGAGACAACCCCACTGAGTGTAATGGTGGGAGACACGGAGGACTTGCCACCGGGGCCTGAGTTGGCAGACCTCAATGTCTCCGGGGAAAATTTTGGGACCGCACAACACCGGGACCAAACCCTAACCAGGGCCTGGGAGAATGTGCTGGAAATTGATGGTAAACCCCAGAAACCAGGGGCTGAATTAATGTTCCCACGATTTATTGTTCTGCAGGATATGTTGTATCGGGTGAACCAAATCCGAGGTGAACCTGTTGAACAGTTGGTGGTGCCCACAGCGTATCGCAAGCTTGTCATGGAGCTTGCCCACCAACATGTTCTTGGGGGACACCTGGGGTGGCAGAAAACCCAGGACCGCATACTACAGCGGTTTTATTGGCCCAGTGTGTTCAAGGAGGTAGAGAATTATTGTAAGTCCTGTCCGACCTGTCAGATAACTAGCCCCCAGCCACATTTCCGTAGTCCTCTGGTACCTCTGCCAATTATTGAAGTACCGTTCGAGCGAATCGCTATGGATTTAATTGGGCCTGTACCAAAGTCTGCCAGGGGCCACCAACACATTCTGGTAGTTCTCGACTATGCCACTCGGTATCCGGAGGCGGTGCCTCTGCGACATACCTCAGCTAAGCTCATTGCCAAAGAGTTAATGGAGATGTTTTCCCGTGTGGGCCTGCCAAAAGAGGTTCTGACAGACCAAGGGACCCCTTTTATGTCCAAAGTAATGAGGGAACTGTGTAAATTGTTGCGTATAAAGCAGTTACGGACGTCCGTTTACCATCCGCAAACAGACGGTCTTGTTGAGAGGTTTAACCAAACTCTAAAAAATTTGTTAAAGAGGGTGGTGTCTAGAGATGGGAAGGACTGGGACCTGCTTCTGCCCTATCTCATGTTCGCAGTGCGAGAGGTACCCCAGGCCTCTACTGGGTTCTCGCCCTTCGAACTGCTTTATGGCAGACACCCTCGGGGCCTGTTGGATATCGCCAAGGAAGCATGGGAACAACAGCCTGTCCCCCACAAAAGTGTCATTGAGTATGTCACCCAGATGCAGGAACGGATAGAAAGGGTGTTGCCGCTGGTCCGGGAGCATATGGAGGCAGCACAACAAGCCCAGAGTAGGGTGTATAATCGTCAGGCTCGGGTACGGGGCTTCAATCCGGGAGATCGAGTGTTGGTTCTGGTACCCACCCTTGACAGCAAATTCCTAGCTAGGTGGCAGGGCCCCTATGAGGTGATCGAGAAGGTAGGGAAGTAAATTACAAAGTACACCAGCCAGGGCGGCGCAAGCCGGAGCAGGTGTACCACGTGAATTTACTTAAGCCTTGGAAAGATAGGGACACGGCCGACGACCACAGCCCCTGCCAGGGCTTCTAGGTGAAAAGGGTCCAGCCCCACAGTTCGAGGCCTGTGAAGCAGTAACCACGGTAAAATTGCAGACAGCCTGTCTTCCAAACAAGTTCAGGAAGTCAGGGAGTTCATCAGTCGGAACACGGATGTGTTCTCGGACCTCCCTGGCCGCACGTCTCTCATCCAACATGACATCGTCACTGAGCCGCAGGCCAAGATCCGGTTAAAACCATACCGGGTACCCGAGGCTCGGCGACGGGCCATCGCGGAGGAAGTACAGTTAATGTTGAAGCTCGATGTCATTGAGGAGTCGAAGAGTGAGTGGGCCAGTCCCATAGTCCTAATACCCAAGCCGGATGGGACGCTGCGGTTCTGCAACGATTTTCGCAAGTTAAATGAAGTGTCCAAGTTTGATGCGTATCCCATGCCCCGGGTAGACGAGCTTGTTGAGAGTTTAGGGCAAGCCCGTTATTTTTCTGTGCTAGACCTCACCAAAGGGTACTGGCAGGTACCCTTAACGGAGTCGGCTAAGGAAAAACCGCATTTGTTACCCGCAGGGCCTGTATCACTACAAGGTGTTACCCTTTGGCCTGCATGGCGCCCCGCCTACTTAGATGATGTAGTCATCCACAGCACCGACTGGGAAAGCCATTTACCCAAGGTGCAGGCGGTAGTGGATGCCCTGAGGAAAGCCGGACTGACCGCTAACCCAAAGAAGTGCTCCATAGGGTTAGAGGAGACAAAATATCTGGGATATGTAATTGGGCGGGAGTCATCAAACCTCAGGTAACCAAGGTAGAGGCCATTCGTAACTGGCCCCGACCGGTCACCACCAGGCAGGTAAAGTCGTTCCTGGGGATTGTAGGTTACTACATGAGGTTTGTGCCCCACTTTGCCACAATAGCAGCGCCGTTGACAGACCTGTTGAAGGGGCGAAAGTCTGGGAGGATTAGCTGGAGTGAGAAGGCGGAGGAGGCTTTCGCCGCGTTGAAGTCGGCCCTGTGTGGGTCCCCGGTTTTGGTGACACCCGACTTAAACAAGGAGTTTGTCGTACAGACCGACGCCTCGGAGGTAGGCCTCGGTGCGGTACTGTCTCAGGAGGTCAAGGGGGAAGAACATCCCGTTGTCTTCCTGAGCCGTAAGCTCAATCCCGCCGAGTCCAGATATAGTATAGTGGAGAGGGAGTGCCTGGCTATCAAGTGGGCACTCGAATCTCTCCGCTACTACTTGTTAGGAGGAGGTTCCGTCTGGTGACCGACCATTCCCCCTCAAATGGATGAGTCAGGCCAAGGAGAGGAATGCTCGGGTCACCAGGTGGTTCCTATCTCTTCAGAATTTCAAATTCTCCGTGGAACACAGGGCAGGCCGCTTGCAGGGCAACGCAGATGCCCTGTCCCGCGTCCACTGCCTCACGTGTGTTCACCCCCTCAGGGTTGAACAAAGGGGTGTGTGTAAGAGGGTGCAAGGTGTTGTATTTGATAGCAGGTACGTGTCACCGAGGTTGCTGGCCTCGGTGAGGTAAGAGCCGAGGTTTTTGGTCTGCAGCAGCTAGTGCTGCACTGTTAAATAGCATGGCTGCAAAGCCGATCCGGGCCGGCTCTTACTGGGAGCAGCTAAAGAGTAGGGTGGGTGGCTGCTCCCCACGGTCCAGTCCATGTTTTGGGCTGGGTATAAAACGCAGCCAGCAGCTGTGTCTGGGGGTGTGATTAACCTGGAGCCTGCAAACAGGGCTGAGGAATTCTCTGTCCTGGAGGAAGGAGCTCAGCAAGGTGGTGTTTCCCTGCGACCTGAAGGTGGAATCGCCTGCGGCTGAGCCGACTGCTAGGTGTGAACCCGCACCTAAACCACCCAAGGTGACTGGACCCTGTGTTGGCCTGTTTTTGTTTTGCCACAGTATTTCCGTTGTGTGTGAACTGTCACCAAGAGACTGCTTTTCGTTTATGGTGTGCAAGTGTGAATAAAACACTGTTTGATGCACCATCTGGACTCCTTGTTTTGCCTCTAAATTGCACCCGCACCGCTGTCTACCAGAGCGACTCCCCACAGGGGTCATATGACATTTTGATCGCTTGCTATTACACGTTTTGTGATGTAAGGTTATAAAAAAATGGCTTTTTTTGGCTAGTTTTTATTTAATTTTTTTTACAGTGTTCACTTGAGGGGTTAGGTCATGTGATATTTTTATAGAGCAGATTCTTACGGACGTGGAGATACCTAATATGTCTACTTTTTAGTTCTTTTTTTACATTTAACACTAAAAAGCATTTTTGAAACAAAAAAAATCATGTTTTAGTCTAAGAGCCATAGTTTTTATTTTTTTGGTCAATTGTTTTAGGTAGGGGCTCATTTTTTGCGAGATGGCGGTTTGATTAGTACTTTTTGGGAGGCATACGCCTTTTAATCGCTTTGTAATATACTTTTGTGACGTAAGGGGCCAAAAATGGCTTATTTACACCATTTTTTTTTTTTTTAATGGGGTTCACCTAAGGGGTTCGGTCATGTGATATTTTTATAGAGCAGGTTTTTACGGACATGGCGATACATAATATGTGTACAGTATTTTATGTTTTTCATTTTTATTCAGTGATATGTGTTTTCTTTTATTTTCACTTTTTTCACTTTTTACATTTTTTTTTACCTAGACCCACTTGGTTCTTTTAGATCCAGTGGATCTGGGCCTATAAAATACAGTAAGTACACTATATAATGTACTTACTGTATTTTTTTACTTTAGAAAGCCTGAATAGACCTGCCTATAGCAGAGCTATTCAGGCTTTCAGCACCATGGAGAGAGCAGGGCGCTTCAGTAAGCGTCCTGTCTCCATGGTGACCATCACCGCTGCCAGAAGGGAGCAGCGGGTGATGGGGAGGGAGCTCCCTTCCTCTGTGACCCCATCCTGTCGGGGGCTGCATAGGCACGACAGCCCCTCGATGGGAGAGGGAGGGAGGAGCTCCCTGTTAACCCCTTCCATACCGCGGTCCGTACGGGCCGCGGTATGGAAGAGGTTAAACTGCTGACATCTGCAGCACAGATGTCAGCAGTTTATAGCAGGGGGTCAGCAATGTGCTGACCCCCTGCTATACCCACTAGACACCAGGGAATTCTTTTTAAAGGAGGCGGGCGGGGGATCGCAATTGCTGCCGCACCGCCCGCCTCCCGCCACAGAAATGGCGCTGCCGCAACCCCCCCCCCCTGCACAGCCCCCCAACCAAATCAGCAAGAGGGCTGCAGGGGGGGTCAAAAAGGTTTAAAAAAATGGACATTTCACTGTCTGATCCCCGCGGTCAGACAAGTCAGAAATCGCTGCAAACCGCATGTGAATAGCGGCCATGTGAATAGCTCCATAGACTTACATTGGTGGTAAAAATGGTCGTGTGCAATGGTTGTGTGCATGAGCCCTTACCGTCTCTATGCACAGAGCTAGGTTCTGTTACCGTCTCTAGGCACAGAGCTAGGTTCTGTTACCGTTTCTATGCGCAGAGATTTGTTCTGTTACCGTCTCTTTGCACAGAGCCCGGTTCTGTGACCATCTCTATGCGCAGAGCTTGGTTCTGTTACCGTCTCTATGCACAGAGCTAGGTTCTGTTACCGTCTCTATGCACAGAGCTTGGTTCTGTTACCGTCTCTATGCGCAGAGCTTGGTTCTGTTACCGTCTCTATGCACAGAGATTGGTTCTGTTACCGTCTCTATGCGCAGAGCTCGGTTCTGTTACCGTCTCTATGCACAGAGCCCTGTTCTGTGACCGTCTCTATGCGCAGAGATTGGTTCTGTGACCGTCTCTATGCACAGAGATTGGTTCTGTTACAGGCTCTATGCGCAGAGATTGGTTCTTTTGACTTATCCAAGTACAGAGCTTAGTTATGATGCCATCTGTTAGGCCTCTTTCACACAGGCGTCATGTGTGACGCCCGGATAAGAGGTGGGTGCGTTGCAGGAATATGCGCGATTTTTCTGTGCGGGTGCAAACGTTTGTAATGCGTTTTGCACGCGCGTGAGAAAAATCGCCATGTTTGGTACCCAGACCCGAAGCTGTACTTCATCACTGAAGTCCGGTTTCGGGTATTCTGGAGAATTTATTATTTTCCCTTATAACATGGTTATAAGGGAAAATAATAGCATTCTTAATAAAGAATGCATAGTAAAATGAAGATGAAGGGGTTAAAAATAATAAAAGTTAACTTACCTTAGCCACTTGATCGCTTAGTTGCGATCTGTCCTCTCTTTTTCAGCATCAGCTAAGAACTAAAGGACCTGTGATGATGTCACATCACATGGTCCAATCACATGGTCCATCACCATGGTAAGATGGACCATGTGATGTGACGTCATCACAGGTCCTTTAGTTCTTAGCTGATGCTGGGAAAGAGAGGACAGATCACAACTACGCGATCAAGTGGCTAAGGTAAGTTAACTTTTATTATTTTTAACCCTTCATCTTCATTTTACTATGCATTCTTTAATGAATGCTATTATTTCCCTTATAACCATGTTATAAGGAAAATAATAAAGATCTGGTCCCGTTGCTAAGCAACCATGCGGAAAACTTTGCGGATGCTTGCGATTTTCCCGCAGTCCCATTCACTTCTATGGGGCCTTCGTTGCGTGAAAAACGCACAATATAGAGCATGCTGCGATTTCCAGGCAATGCAGAAGTGATGCGCGAAAATCACCGCTCATGTGCACAGCCCCATAGAAATGAATGGGTCCGGATTCAGTGCGGGTGCAATGCGTCCTCCTCACGCATTGCACCCGCACGGAAAACTCGCCCGTGTGAAAGGGGCCTTAGTGTATGATAGTTCTGAGCATGGTTCTGTTAGCATTTCTTAGTGCTCAGCTTGGTTCAGATATTGTATGTTAGTACTGAGCTTGGTTCTATTACTGGGTCTAAGTATTTGGCTCTTCCGCCATATCATGATTTAAGCTTATTTGTGTTACCATATCATAGCATATCTTATTGCTGAGCTTAGTTCTGTTAGTGTATCTAAGTAGCAGCTTGAGATAATATAGATATTGTAGTGTAAATATTATATGGATATGTAGCATGGCAATAACTTTACTAAAATGTACTCCTTTTAGAAATATTACCCCAATCAAAGACAATAATTTATATGTACCTCAAAATGTCAAAATGGTGGTAACAAAAACAGTAACTCATGCTGCAAAAAAAAAAAAAAAAAAAAAACCTCATTCAACTAACACTGCCAGAAAAATAAAGTTATGGCTCTTGTATTATAAAACACGCTTTTACAGTCCAAAATTGGTAAAATTTGAAATAAACTACACAATTTTTTACAAATAAGGTTATCTGCACTGCACATGCAATAAAAAAGCCATATAATGATTGTGGTTTTACTATTTAAAAAGTTATGTGTCCTGGAATTCAGTGTAAAATAGCTTTGTGATAAACGCCTAAGGCTGCACTGAATCCTGACCCATTCATTTCTATGGGGCTGTGTACATGAGCGTTTTTTTAACGCATCACTTCTGCAACGCGTGTAAATCGCAGCATGCTCTATCTTATGCGTTATAAACGCATCCGCAGCTCCATAGAAGTGAATAGGGCTGCGTTAATAACGCATAGCATCCGCAAGCAAGTGCGGGTGCGTTGCGTTTTTCACTGATGGTTGCTAGGAGATGTTGTTTGTAAACCTTCAGTTTTTTACACGCGTGTGAAAAACGCATCAAAACGCATTGCACCCGCGCGGAAAAAACTGAACAACTGAACGCAATCGCAGGCAAAACTGAATGGCTTTGCCTGTGAAAACGCACAGTTTTCACTGAACGCATCCGCAACGCATCCGGACCTAAATCCATTACGCTCGTGTGAACCCAGCCTAAAGCCTCATTCACACATCAGTGATTTTTTAGCTTAAACCAGGTGCGACTCTAAACACAGAATAGGAGCAGATCTTTCCCTTATAACCTATGTCTGTGGAGGCTCTAAATCTGGTTTTGACTCACAATCACTGATGGAAATCACTGACCAAACACTGATGTGTGAATGAGGCTTAGGGTCCTTTCACACTTGCGTTCTGAGGATCCGGCAGGCACATCCGTCCCGCCGGATCCGTCAGAACGCATGTCGCCTGAAAGCATTAGAAGACAGATCAGGATCCTGATCAGTCTTCGAAATGCTTTCAGGTTACTATGGCAGCCAGGACGCTATTAAAGTCCTGGTTGCCATAGTAGTAGTGGGGAGCGGGGGAGCAGTATACTTACCGCCCGTGCGGCTCCCGGGGCGCTCCAGAATTACGTCAGAGCGCCCCATGAGCATGGATCACGTGATCCATGCGATCACGTGATCCATGCGTGTAGGGCGCCCTGACGTCACTCTGGAGCACCCTGGCTGCCATGGTAACCATTGAGACAAAGCTAAGCGTCGGATCCGGCGATGCGCCGAAACGACGTTTAGCTTAAGGCCGGATCCGGATTAATGCCGTTCAATGGGCATTAATTCCGGATCCGGCCTTGCGGCAAGTGTTCCGGATTTTTGGACGGAACAAAAAGCGCAGCATGCTGCGGTATTTGCTGCATCCAAAAAATGTTCCGGTCCTGAACTGAAGACATCCTGATGCATTCTGAACGGATTTCTCTCCATTCAGAATGCATGGGGATGATCCTGATCAGGATTTTTCCGGCATAGAGCGACGAGGACGGAACTCTATGCCGAGAAAACAAAACGCCAGTGTGAAAGAGCCCTTAACAAGGAACTAGCAATATTTACATGCAACTGTTGGGTGGGCCCCCAAAGCCACTTCTACTGGTGGGCCCTAGGGTTCCCAGTCCGACACTGCCTATATGAGCATTTCGGTATGTTATCGGTGTAGTGCACCATGGCCATTTGTCTGTAATTAATAACATGACAATGGCAGATATTATTCCTATCTAATATAATGCATAAATATCTAGTTCAGTATATACAAATACATACTTATACATTTGTCTAATGTTCTTTGGTTTTCAACATATACAGTTTTGTAGATGGAAATTGCATTTGGCTGCATAAGTAACCTTTGCAGAATTACAATTAATTTGACCTTTGTTCGAAAACCTAGTGAACAAGGAGTATAATTAATAGATGCCCAATGTATAATAAATTTGCAGTCTTTACAAGGTGGTATATTGCTAGAATTAATTTTTAACAAATAAGGTGTCTTCAATGCTGATATTAGCATTTGTATCCCTCTAAAAATTTGTAAGGAAAATTAAAAATAAAAGTGTTGTTTGGAAAGTGTCTATGCCCCGTCAGCCAATTCTAGAGCATAATGTCTATACAGCAACCAAACTTATACTGAAACTACTATAGAACTTCACTACAACTTCCTGACATATTCAATACCTAACGGTACTTTCACACTAGTGGCAAGGAACTACCGCTCCGGCCTCATTGACTTGGCAGTATTTGCTGGACTGTTTTTAGATGTCATGTCCCATTTAAAGCCCCCTGATGCACCCCTACAGTAGAAACTCCCAAAAAGTGACCCCATTTTGGAAACTAGGGGATAAGGTGCCAGTTTTATTGGTACTATTTTGGGGTACATATGATTTTTAATTGCTATATATATTAACTTTTTTGTGAGGCAAGGTAACAAGAAAATGGCTGTTTTGGCACCGTTTTTATTTTTACAACATTCATCTGACACGGTAGATCATTTGCTAGTTTTATAGAGCAGGTTGTTACAGACGCAATGATATCAAATATGTCGCCTTTGTTTGTTTCAGCTTTACATAATAAAGCAGTTTTGAAAAACAAAATATGTTTTTGTGTCTCCATTTTCTGAGTGCCTTATTTTTTTATTTTTCTGCAGATCATTTTGTGCAAGGGCTCGTTTTTGCAAAAAGAGTTGACATTTTTGTTGGTACCATTTTTGGGAAAATATGTTTTTTATGATATTATTACACTTTATGGAGCAAGGTGACCAAAAATTAGTTGTTTTGGCACAGTTTTTATTTATTTATTTTTACAGCATTCACCTGAGGGGTGAGGTCATGTGATATTTTTATAGAATAACAGAATAAAGTGGTCTTAAAAGGCAGAAAATGCTCAAAACCCCATAAGCTGTTGCACATTTGTAACCAGGGAGCAAATCCTGCACATGTGGTCTGTTGCTAATACAATGGAGGATGCCTACAGCGGATCTCTATAAAACAGAGATTTACAAAAAATGGTGCACTACAATAGTAAATGCAATTGACAATATATGGCTAAACCCTCACACTGATATTAAAATGAGATTTTTGCCAATATGTTCTTATATCAAGAACATACCGAAACCCGTGCACCATGCAAGGTATCTCAAAATGGAATGGGACCTAACGCTAACCTACCTGTGCCGCATGGGCAATTACAGGGGCATAAGGTCCGACACCCATTGTATGTGTGATTTCATACCGGAGGTAACTGGGAGTTGTTCGATGTGTGTCAGACCTTATGCCCCTGTATTTGCCCATATGGACCCTGTAATTTCCCATACGGCACAGGTAGGTTAGCGTTAGGTCCCGTTCCACTTTGAGATACCTCAAAATGGTGCGCGGGCTCCAGTATGTGATTGGTATTGGTGAAAGTCTCATTTTAATATCAGTGTGAGGGTTTAGCCATATATTGTCAATTGCATTTACCATTGTAGTGCACCATTTTTTGTAAATCTCCAACATTTTTATAGAGCAGAACATTACAGACGTGGCAATACCTAATATGTATACTTTTTCTTATTTATTTAAGTTTTACACAATAATAGCATTTTAGAAACAAAAAAAAAGATGTTTTAGGCCTCTTGAACACGAGCGACGGATTTGGTCCGGATGCGTTCCAGAGCCGTTCCATTTAAAATGCACAATTTTGCTTGCGTGTGCAGTCAGTTTTGTCTGCCTTTGCGTTCAGTTGTTCAGTTTTTTCGCGAGGGTGCAATGCGATTTAATGCGTTTAACGCATTTTTCACGTGCATGATAAAAACCTAAAGGTTTACAAACAACCTCTCTTAGCAACCATCAGTGAAAACGCATTGCATCCGCACTTGCTTGCGGATGTGATGCGATTTTCACGTAGCCACATTCAGTTCTATGGGGCCTGCGTTGCGTGAAAAAGCATAATATAGAACATGCTGCGATTTTCATGCAACACACAAGTGATGCGTGAAAAACAATGCTCATGTACACAGACTCATTGAAATGAATCGGTCTGGATTCAGTGCGGGAGCAATGCGTTCGCATCACGAATGGAATACTCGCTCATGTGAAAGGGACCTTAGTGTTTCCATACTCTGAGAGCCATAGCTTTTTATTTTTGACTGATTGTTTTAGGTAGCGGGATGAGGTAAATATTTGATTGATACTCTTTTGGGGGCATATGCCTTTTGATTGTTTGGTGTTGCACTATATGTGATTTTAGGTGACAAAAATGGCTTTTTCGGCACTGTTTTTATTTATTTATTTTTTTACAGTGTTCACCTGAGAGGTTATGTCATGTGATATTTTTATAGAGCAGGTTGTTACGGATGCAGCAATACCTATTATGTCTATTTATTTCACTTTTACACAATAATAGCATCTTTGAAACAAGAGTTTGCCGCTGGGTGCAATGCGTGAGGAGGACGCATTGCACCCGCACTGAATCCGGACCCATTCATTTCTATGGGGCTGTGCACATGAGCGGTGATTTTCACGCATCACTTCTGCGTTGCGTGAAAATCGCAGCATGTTCTATATTCTGCGTTTTTCACGCAATGCAGGCCCCATAGAAGTGAATGGGGCTGCGGAAAATCGCAAGCATCCGCAACCAAGTGCGGATGCGTTGCATTTTCCCGCATTGTTGCTTAGCAACGGGACCCAATCTCTATTATTTCCCTTATAACATAGTTATAAGGGAAATAATAGCATTCTTAATAAAGAATGCATTGTTAAATGAAGAGGAAGGGGTTAAAAATAATAAAGTTAACTTACCTTAGCCACTTGATCGCGTAGTCGCGATCTGTCCTCTCTTTCCTGCAGCATCTATGATCTAAAGGACCTGTGATGACGTCACATCACATGGTCCAATCACATGGTCCATCTTACCATGGTGATGGACCATGTGATTGGACCATGTGATGACGTCATCACAGGTCCTTTAGATCATAGATGCTGCAGGGAAAGAGAGGACAGATCGCGACTACGCGATCAAGTGGCTAAGGTAAGTTAACTTTTATTATTTTTAACCCCTTCCTCTTCATTTAACAATGCATTCTTTATTAAGAATGCTATTATTTCCCCTTATAACCATGTTATAAGGGGAAATAATCAATTCTCCAGTAGACCCGAAACAGGACTTCAGTGATGAAGTCCGGCTTCGGGTTGGGTACCAAACATGGCGTTTTTTCTCACACGCGTGCAAAACGTGTTGCAAACGCTTGCACCCGCGCGGGAAAAACGCACATATTCCCGCAACGCACCCACCTCTTATCCGGGCGTCAAACATGACGCCAGTGTGAAAGAGGCCTTAGTGTTTCCATGTTCTGAGAGCTATAGTTATTTTTATTTTTTGAGCGATTTTCTTATGTAGGGGCTCATTTTTTGTGGAATGAGGTGACAGTTTTATTGGTACCATTTTGTCGGACACACGCCTATTTGATCGCTTGATGTTGCACTTTTTGTGATGTAAGGTGACAAAAATTGCTTTTTTTACACTTTTTTTTTTTTATGGTGTTTATTGGATGGGGTGGATCATGTGATATATTTATAGAGCCAGTCACTACAGATGTGGTGATACCTTATGTGTGTTTTTAACTTTTTCTCAATTTTTATTATAAAATCTGGGGAAAGGGAGTTTTTCTTTTTACTTGAAACTTAATTTTTTTATTAAAAACACTTTTTTGCTTTTCTTTTAAAACATTATTACTGTCCCACTCTGGGACTTCAACTTTGAGGGTCTGATTCCCTTTGCAATGCATTACAATACATTTGCAATACACTAACAGGTTGCCTAGGCGACCCAGCCTGGGGCTGGTTCTCCCCGGCCCCCGTAGAAAGCAGGCCCCAATGCCGTGCAAGGCATTGGGCATCCTGTGCAAGGCATCGGGCTGCCTTGTCACCCATCGGGTCCCAACTAAAGCAGGACGGGGACCTGATGGGCTCCCTCACCCTCCACAAACCCCTTTAATGCCGTGGTCAGCGCTGACCGCGGCATAGAAGGGGTTAATACTCTGTCATCGGCTTTTCCAGGGATGCCAGCCGATACAGTAGGGACCCGGCTATCAGGGACTGCCAGGCCCCTGCAATGATTGGGCGAGCAGCACTCCGGTGGCCACCCAATCGCCATGGCGTAATAGTACATCAAAATGCGGCAAGTAACTTGCAGCCATGACGTACTATTACGACATATGTCGGGAAGGGGTTAATATCATCACTCTTTATGTAGTTGTTAAGTTGTTGTTTAATACCTCACACCAAGATGTCCTGACTGATATTCTTCCTGGGGAATATGATATAAATTATCTGAGGTGTGGTAGATAGCGTACACTGAAATCAGTACCAACCAAGGTTGACAATTACCCATGCACTAATAAATGTTATCTTGTGGATGTCTCATCTAGATTCTATGTGCAAAAGCATCTGATGTATTTTCTTCAGTATAGCTATATAGCAAGGTAGTTCAGTGGTTCCTCACCGTTTAATTCACTTTATTGTAGTTGGTTAGTGATGCCTGATACCTAGCCACGTTCCAGAAATCTGAAGTAACTGTACATGTGTACTGCACACTGAAGTAATTTAGGTGGGGCTAGGAGGGGCCAGGAGACTAGAAAACATCTAGCTATGTAACAAAGAGCCTAACTCCATTCAACACATTTGGGTAAGATATCGCCTAAAAATTGGACCACAATTTTCAGCGAATGAAATAATTCGAAAAACTTTATTAACAATGATAAATACATACATGTTAAAACAAGGCAGCACAAAGGTGGGACACAAGGATGAGGAACATGAACCAGGGGGCTGAGAGGTCAGCACACCAAAAACAGGGAGTGAAAAAATTGCTAATAGAGCAGAAATGAATAAATGAAACTCCAAGGCTCCAATGAGCAATAAACCCCGGGCAAATATTGCAGCAAAGGTAAATGTAGGAGCAAAAGCTTGGAGTTACTTTACTCTGTATGTTTTCTTGTTTTCTTTTGTATATATATATATATATATATATATATATATATATATATTAGTATGTACATATGTAAACTTTTATGCACCTAAGTAATGCCAAGACCATTTTTTCCAAATCTTAGAATTCACGATAATACAGTAGGCTTGAGATGTCACAGAAGTTCCATGATGGATGTCTTTCCATTATTCACTAGTAGAGTTAAGCGAATTTTGGGGTGTTCGGGACCCGGACCCGAACATTTTCAAACAAGTTTGGGTTCGGGTCCATTGTTCGGCGATTTCTTTCCACTTTCTGAAGGGCTGCACAGAAGCCAATCAGCTAGCATTTTACTTCTTGCTCTAAGAAGCCATCACAGCCATGCCTACTAATGGCATGGCTGTGATTGGCCAAGTGCAGCATATAACCAAGCCTCTCTTTAAGCTAAAGTCACGTAGTGCAGCACGTCACTCTGCTCTGATTAGTGTAGGGATAGGATGCAGTTGCTGTGAGGGCGAGATTAGGCAGGAAAAGTCAGCAAAAGCACCTAATGAAGTGATCGATCTACAGCTGTGAATCATTCAACTTCTGCTAGTTAATTGCTCACTGGTTTTTAGGCTGCACAAAGCATTTTTCTGTCACTTTTTTCTGGGGTGATCGGCGCCCATTTTGTGTCCTGTGGTGCACCAGCACAAGCTGCCACCAAGTCCATCAATCCATCAATACTATTTTTTATTTTTTTGCTATATCCTACATCAGGGGATTGGCTGTGCTTATTGTCACTAGAGTTGAGCAAACACCTGGATGTTCGGGATCGAGAAGTTCGGCTGAACTTCACGAAAATGTTCGGTTCGGGATCCGAACTCGACCCGAACTTCACCCGAACCCCATTGAAGTCAATGAGGACCCGAACTTTTGGCAATTAAATGGCTATAAAATAGCCCTGGAAAGGGCTAGAGGGCTGCAAAAGGCAGCAAAATGTAGGTAAATGCCCTGCAAACTAATGTGAATAGGGAAATTACTTAAAATAAAATGAAATACAGAAAAAATAAATAAACTTTCTAAAATTGAGCCCAAGTTAGTGACAGTGGCACCTGTCAAACAGAGGATGTGGCAGCAACACCACCACATCTGTCATTGTCACCAAGCATCTCCACCAAATCCCATGGAAGTGTTGAGCTATCAGCTGTCCATCTCCCAAACACTGGAGAGAAAAATAAATAGAAAGAGGAAGTACCCCCTACCAATAGCTCTGAATGCCTTATTTCAAACTTCCTGGTCCTTTGAAATGCTGTCATTCTGTCTGGTGGACAGTTTTAAAAACCTTATGGCGGTGGCTATCCCACAGTACATGTATCCCAGCCGCCGCTACTGTTGCAGGCGAGCCATCCCTTCCCTGCACAACCAAGTGGCGGACAAAATCAAGTGTGCACTGTGCAACGCTATCTGTGGCAACGTCCACATAACCAACAACACAGTGGGTAAATGTAGCGGCTGGCCCAAAGGCAGATAGCATTTTTGCGAATGTCCTTCCGCCCCGAGGATTTCTCTTTATATCCTGTCACCTCCTCCTCCTCCTCCTACTCGGCTTTCTCCTCCTCTACCTCCTCCTCATCCACTCAGCTTAACACGTTCACCCCCAGAGCAGCATAGCCAGGGGTAAACGACAGCAGGTTGTTTTAAAATTTGTATGTTTGTGGGACAAACCCCGCACCGCGCAGGAGCTGTGGACAGGCATGGAACAACAGACTGATCATTGGTTGGTGCCACTGAGCCTCCAGCCCAGGCCTGGTGTTGTGAGCTAATGGGCGAAATATACTAGCAGGTTTGGGCCTAGCCGGTTTGACACACATCCCTTGTCTGCCACATGTGCTAAATTTGGGGTGCAGAAATTCCTTAACACCAGACAGTGAAAATCAATTAAGTTAATCGAACACACACAACACCCCCGCCCTCCCTTTCACTCAAACCATTAAAAAACTATTTACAAATTTTCTTAAAAACATATTAAAATAACTATAATGCAGCTAAACTTACTATATAAAGAAACAAAACTATATACATGCCTTATCATTAACTTAAGGCCAACCAAATACAAGTGCCTCGTAATATGGGTATCTGCACCAACATAAGCCCTGGCCTGGAACACAATTGTCCAGCCAGGGCACAGTTCTGGAGGATGAGGAAGAGAAGTAGGAGGAATGCTGGGGGATACAGAGGACACAGACAATATACCTCCTTTAAAGAGGATAGCTTGTCCCTGTCTCTGGGAAGCCTGGCAGAAATGAGCGACTTCATGCTGCAGTGCCTGCGCAATCGACCGCCCAGTTACTGCCACATTCTAACTTTTGCTGATTACTGGGTGGCCACCCTGCTGCATCCCGTTACAACGTGCCATCCTTAATTCCCTTGCTGGAGTGTAGTAGGAAGATGAGCCCGCTAGTAGACACGCTGCTGATGGCATTCACACCTGACATCGGGGACTCAGTGGAAGCACAAGGTGAAGGAGGAGGAGGAAGAATTTGCCAATGCAGCTGGGTCACCAGCAACAAAAGGCAGGGTTAGCATGGGCAAAATGTGGAAAAGCTTTTTCATCATGCCACAACAACCTGCACCACCAGCAGATCTGGAACATCTTAGCAGGAGGCAGCATTTTAGCAATATGGTGGAACAGTACACGTACTGACTGATGGGTCTGCCTAGGGGAATAGCTACAGGGGAAGCAGGGAAGCAACTGCTTTGGGGCAGTGACCTAGAAAGGGCTCATCCAGGAGGAGGAGGAGGACTAACAGTATTATACAATGAAATTATATAGTGGTAGTATAGACAGTGTAGAAAGTGAATGGAACAGCTGCTGGGCCTGGTCTGAGAGAGCAATCTTTAGTAGCCACAGGCATAGCGGCATGAGAGGAAGGGGTTTGCACAAAATTACTAGGGGAGGGCCCCATTCAAAAATTTGCTGTGGTGCCTAATCATTTCTAGCTACGCCACTGGGTCTGCCCCATTCAACTTCTGGGTCATTAAATTGGGCACATGACCTGAGGTTGCCCTTTAAGCCTTGGAGGTGCTGGTTTACCCTGCAGCCACTGTATTGTCTGAACGTGTGTTTAGCATGCCTGGTGGCATTATCACAGACAAGCACAGCCGCATGTCCGCAGACAATGTGGGCAAGCTTTTGTTTATTAAATAGAACCAGGCATGAATCCCACAGGACATGTTTGTACCTTATGCAGAATAGACATGTATAACGGCCTCACCCAACCACTGTTATACTACTGTGCACTTACACTTTGTTTTATTTTTTATGTTTTCCCAATGTTTTGGGGTCTACAATAATTTATTAAAAAAAAAAAAAAAACTGTTATTGGCGACTACCTTTGGCTTCACAGCCCAAAAAGGCTTTATTTCATGCAAGAATGTAACCGCCAATTGTAAGTTCCCTGTCAGTTATGCAGTGCAGGGGTTTGTACCTGGCAAAAATGGTAATATTTCACCCAACAATTTAAAATCTATCCTTTGCCGGACAGTATTAAACTTGACCAGCCAAAGCTGGAACCACGGTATTGCTATTTTGGCAATTGAATTTCACGCCAGAACTAAATATATCCTTTGCCGGAAACTATTAAACTTGGCCAGCCACAGCTGAAGCCACAGATTTAGGGGATTGCTATTTTGGCTATTGAATTTCACCCCAGAACAAAATATATCCTTTGCCGGACACTATTGAACTTGGCCAGCCACAGCTGAAACCACTGATTTACAGTATTGCTATTTTGGCAATTGAATTTCAATCCGGGACTAAATATATCCTTTGCCGGACACTATTACACTTTGCCAGCCACAGCTGAAACCACAGATTTAGGGGATTGCTATTTTGGCTATTGAATTTCACCCCAGAACAAAATATATCCTTTGCCGGACACTATTAAACTTGGCCAGCCACTGCTGGGACACCAGATTTAGGGGTTGCCATTTTGACAATTGAATTTCACCACAGAACACAGAACAATTGAATTTCACCCGAACACCCCAAAATTAGGTACGAACCCGAACTATATAGTTCGGGTTCACTCATCCCTAATTTTCACCCATAGAAACTCAGGATAGAAATTTCTATATTTTATTGAGGGGTTAAATTCAATTGCCAAAATAGCAATCCCCTAAATCTGGTGTTCCAGCTGTGGCTTACCAAGTGTAATACTGTCTGCTGTCTGGCAAAGGATAGATTTTTTTCTGTGGTGAAATTCAATTGCCAAAATAGCAATCCCCTAAATCTGGTGTCCTAGCAGTGGCTGCCCAAGTTTAATAGTGTCCGGCAAAGGATAGATAATTTTTTGGGGGGAAAATCAATTGCCAAAATAGCAATACTGTAAATCTGGTGTCCCTGCAGTGGCTGGCCAAGTTTAATAGTGTCCGGCAAAGGATATATGTTGTTCTGGGGTGAAATTCAATTGCCAAAATAGCAATACCATAAATCAGTGGTTTTAGCTGTGGCTGGCCAAGTTTAATAGTGTCCGGCAAAGGTTATATGTTGTTCAGGGTTAAAATTCAATTGCCAAAATAGCAATACGGTAAATCTGGTGTCCCAGCAGTGGCTGGCCAAGTTTAATAGTGTCCGGCAAAGGATAGATAATTTTCTGGGGTGAAATTCAATTGCCAAAATGGCAATACCATGAATCAGTGGCTTCAGCTGTGGCTGGCCAAATTTAATAGTGTCCGGAAAAGGATATATTTTGTTCTGGGGTTAAAATTAATAGCCAAAATAGCAATCCCCTAAATCTGGTGTCCCAGCAGTGGCTGGCCAAGTTTAATAGTGTCCGGCAAAGGATATATTTTTTCTGGGTTGAAATTCAATTGCCAAAATAGCAATACCATAAATCTGGTGTCCCAGCAGTGGCTGGCCAAATTAAAAGTTTCCGGCAAAGGATATATTTTTTTCTGGGGTGAAATTCAATTGCCAAAATAGCAATACCGTAAATCAGTAGTTTCAGCTGTGACTGGACAAGTTTCAAAGGGCCGTCAAAGGATGTATTATTTTTTGGGGTGAAATTTAGTTGCAAAAATAGAAATACCATAAATCTGGTGTTCCAGCTGTGGCTGGCCAAGTTTAATAGTGTCCGTCAAAGGATTTTCTATTTTCTGGGGTGAAATTCAGTTGCAAAAAAGAAATACAGTAAATCTGATGTTCTAGCTGTTGCTGGACAAGTAGTTTAATATTATCGGTCAAAGGATATATTTTTTCTGGGGTGAAATTCAATTGCCAAAATAGCAATACCCAAAATCTGGTGTTCCAGCTGTTGCAGGCCAAGTGTAAATATGTCCGTAAAAGGGTATATTACACTCAGCGTGCATCTCAAAGTGTATTTCTTTCCGTTAAAGGGTATATTACAGTAAGTGTTAAAATACAGCATAATCCTCTACATTTGGACAAACTGTTTTGCATCTCTAAGTGTATTTCTTTCCGTTAAAGGGTATATTACACAAAGTGTTACAATACAAGTGCTGAAAGCATAATCCTATATATTTTTCACACGCTACTGTCCATTTCCAAGTGTAAATCTGTCCACAGGGCCTAAATACTAGTCCTACAATTGATATTCCCCTAAATCTGTGGTTACTGCTGTACCTGGATTAGTGTAATACAGTACATAAATAGATAGCCAGATAGTGTTAGGTGCCTGTAAAAATGGCCTGAATTTGAATTCAATACATTGGGCCAAATAATTTTTTTCTTATTGTGGTGAACGGTAACAACGAGGAAAACATCTAGGAAGGGACGCGGATGCGGACATGGTTGTGGTGTTGTTAGTGGACCCTCTGGTGCTGGGAGAGGACGTGGCGTTCTGCCACAGCCACACGTCCTAGTGAACCAACTACCTCAGATTCCAGTACCCACCAGAATTTACAGCGATATTTGGTGGGGCCCAATGCCATTCTAAGGATGGTAAGGCCTGAGCAAGTACAGGTGCTAGTCAATTGGGTGGCCGACAGTGGATCTAGCACGTTCACAACATTATCTCCCACCCAGTATTCTGCAGAAAGCGCACAGGTGGCGCCTGAAAACCAA
Organism: Bufotes viridis; assembly: GCA_033119425.1. Taxonomy (NCBI): domain Eukaryota; kingdom Metazoa; phylum Chordata; class Amphibia; order Anura; family Bufonidae; genus Bufotes; species Bufotes viridis. The sequence continues at coordinate 84,387,577 of CM065591.1, read as the reverse complement.
GCCCATCAGTCTGTCACATCACCCCATGCATATCAGGGAAACTGTCAGAGCCTCAAGTTATGCAGCAGTCTCTTATGCTGTTTGAAGACTCTGCTGGCAGGGTTTCCCAAGGGAATCCACCTAGCCCTTCCCCAGTGGTGGAAGACATAGAATGCACTGATGCACAACCACTTATGTTTCCTAATGATGAGGAAATGGGAATACCACCTTATCAGAGTCCGCACGTCTCTGATGATGACGAAACGCAGGTGCCAACTGCTGCGTCTTTTGCAGTGTGCAGACCGAACAGGAGGTCAGGGAGGAAGACTGTGTGGAAGACGATGCAGGGGACAATGAGATCCTACACCCCACATGGAATGAAGGTCATGCCACTGACTTTTATAGTTCAGAGGAAGAGGCAGTGGTGAGACCGAGCCAAAAGAGTAGCAAAGAGGGAGCAGGAGGCAAAAGCAGAACAGCCGCCGCCAAGAGAGTTCGCCTGCTACTGGCCACCACCACCAGGGACCGAGCACCACTTCTTCAAACAATGTGCTGACGACAAGACCCGAGTGGTTTGCACGCTGTGCCATCAGAGCCTGAAGTGAGGCATTAACGTTCTGTACCTTAGCACAACCTGCATGACCAGCATCTACATGTACAGCATGAACTGCAGTGGAGTAAACACCTTAAAAACAAGGAACTCACTCAGGCTCCCCTGCTCCCTCTTCTACTGCTGCCTCGGCTACTTCCTCCACCTCGGGAGGAATGTTGGCACCTGCCATCCACCAAAAGAGGATGTGCCACCTACACCGCCACCTCCATCACCAAGCATCTCCACCATGTCACACGGCAGTGTTCAGCTCTCCCTCTCACTCCTCGAGCCCTGGGCATGTATGCCAGGGTTTCTAAACTACTGGCCTTTTAAATGCTGTCATTCAGGCTGGTGGATACAGACAGCTTCAAACAGCTGAAGGTGATGGTTGTCCCACAGTATTTTCTTCCCAGCCGCCACTACTTCTCCAAGAGAGCTATGCCTTCCCTGCACAACCAAGTATCCGATAAAATCAAGTGTGCACTGCACAACGCCATCTGTGGTAAGGTCCACATAACCACAGATACGTGGACCAGTAACCATGGCCCGAATGCTATATCTCCCTAACTGCACACTGGGTAAATGTAGTGGCGGCTGGGCCCCAGGCGGAGAGTTCCTTGGCGCACGTCCTTCCGCCGCCAAGGATCACAGGGCATCATTCTTTGCCTCCTGTAGCCTCCTCCTCCTACTCGGCTCCCTCCTCCTCCATTGCTTCCACCAGCTCATCCAGTCAGCCACACACCTTCACCACCAACTTCAGCACAGCCCGGGTAAACGTCAGCAGGCCATTCTGAAACTCATATGTTTGGGGACAGGCCCCACACCGCGCAGGAGTTGTGGCTGGGTATTGAACAACAGACTGACCAGTGGTGGCTGCCGGTGGGCCTCAAGCCCGGCCTGGTGGTGTGCGATAATGGGCGAAATCTCGTGGCAGCTCTGGGACTAGCCGGTTTGACGCACATCTCTTGCCTAGTGCATGTGCTGAATTTGGTGGTGCAGAAGTTCATTCACAACTACCCCGACATGTCAGAGCTGCTGCATAAAGTGCGGGCCGTCTGTGCGCGCTTCCGGCGCTCACATCCTGCCGCTGCTCGCCTGTCTGCACTACAGCGTAACTTTGGCCTTCTTGCTCACCGCCTTGCACATGCTGGAGAGACTGTGCGAGCAGCAGCAGGCCATAGTGGAGTTTCAGCTGTAGCATGCACGGGTCAGTCGCACTGCGGAACAGCACCACTTCACCACCAATACTGGGCCTCCATGCGAGACCTGTGTGCCCTGTTGCACCGTTTCGAGTACTCCACCAACATGGCCAGTGGCGATGACGCCGTTATCAGCGTTACAATACCACTTCTATGTCTCCTTGAGAAAACACTTAGGGCGATGATGGAAGAGGAGGTGTCCCAGGAGGAGGAGGAGGAGGAAGAGGGATTATTTTTAGCACTTTCAGGCCAGTCTGTTAGAAGTGGCTCAGAGGGAGGTTTTTGGCAAAAGCAGAAGCCAGGTACAAATGTGGCCAGCCAGGGCCCACTACTGGAGGACGATGAGGAGGAGGAGGTGGAAGAGGATGAGGATGAAGCATGTTCACAGCGGGATGGCACCCAACGCAGCTCGGGCCCATCACTGGTGCGTGGCTGGGGGAAACGGAGGACCATGATGATATGCCTCCCACAGAGGACAGCTTGTCCTTACCTCTGGGTAGCCTGGCACACTTGAGCGACTACATGCTGCAGTGCCTGCAGACGACAGCAGAGTTGCCCACATTTCAACGTGTGCGGACTACTGGGTTGCCACCCTGCTGGATCCCCGGTACAAAGACAATGTGCACACCTTAATTCCTGCACTGGAGCGTGATAGGAAGATGCGCGAGTAAAGGGGAACAAGTGGAAGCCCAAGGCGAAGGCAGAGGAGGAGCGAGAGGTCGCCAACTTAGCTGTGTCACGGCCAGTTCCTCTGAGGGCAAGGTTAGCATGGCAGAGATGTGGAAAAGTTTTGTCACCACACCGCAGCTATCTGCACCACCACCTGATACGGAACGTGTTAGCAGGAGGCAGCATTTCACTAATATGGAGGAACAGTACATGTGCCCTCCACGTACTGACTGATGGTTCGGCCCCATTCAACTTCTGGGTCTCCAAATTGTCTTCATGGCCAGAGCTAGCCTTTTATTCCTTGGAGGTGCTGGCCTGCCTGGCGGCCATACGTTTTGTCTGAATGTGTATTCAGCACAGCAGGTGGCGTCGTTACTGACAAGCGCAGCCGCTTGTCCACAGCCAACGCGGACAAGCTGACATTCATAAAAATGAACCAGGCATGGATCCCACGGGACCTGTCCATCCCTTGTGCAGAATAAACATTTAAAACTACCTCCCCTTAACCATATATTATTCAGGGCACTTCTTTATTGAGTCCTCTTTTTTTAATTTTTCCATTATTTTGCGGGGCAACCCAAAGATGTATGAACCTCTCCTCCGTCTGGCTGCCAGGGGCCTAAATATCTGAAAATGGCCTTCTCCATTGGTGGGTGACATAAAGCCTGATTCTCTGCTTTGGGACCTCTCTCCTCTGTCTGGGTTCTGGGGCCTAAATAACTAAAAGTGACCTTCTCCGTTGGTGGGTGATATAATGACTCTTTTGCTGCATTGGGACCTCTCCCCTCTGTCTGGGTGTCAGGGCCCTAACTTTCACGTACATGCTTGCTGTCTTGATGGCAGACATTTAACACTTTTTACTGTCTAATGACCGCCCCATTGTCTGGGTGTCAGGGGCCTATATGTCGTTTAATCATTTGTGGTCTTGGTGGGAGATATTAAACACTTTTTATTGTCTAATGACCGCTACATTGTCTGGGTTTCAGTGGCCTATATGTCATTTAATCATTTGTTGTCTTGGTGGGAAATACTAAACTCTTTTTACTGTCTAATGACCGCCCCATTGTCTGGGTGTCAGTGACCTATATTTTGCTTAATTGCTTGCTGTCTGTGTGAGAGACATTAAACTCTTTTTACTGTCAAATTGCCTCTCCTCTGTCTGGGTGTCAAGGGCCTACATAAATGATAATGACCTGTTCCATTGCAGGTTGACCTGAGGCCTGTGTTGCTGTTACGGGACCGCTCTCCTCTTTGCGGGTGCCATGGCCCTGAGTCTGTGAATGAGGCCCGTGGCACTGCAGGCAGACATGAATCCTTTTTGGCTGTGATAAGAACATCAACTCCCATAGCATTCCCACCTGATGCCACCCCAACCTCCTATTCCACCTCCTCCTCCTCCAAGTTGCCAATTAATATTGGTTAATTTTTATTTATTTTATTTTGTCATTTCCCTATCCACATTTGTTTGCAGGGGATTTACCTACATTTTGCTGCTTTTTGCAGCCCTCTAGCCCTTTCCAGGGCAACTTTACAGCCTTTTAGTGCCTAAAGTATGGGTCCCCATTGACTTCAATGGGGTTCGGGTGAAGTTTGGGTCGAGTTCAGATCCCGAACCCGAACATTTTCAGGAAGTTCGGCCGAACTTCGACCCCGAACGTCCAGGTGTTCGCTCAACTCTATTCACTAGGAATCCAGATGTATGAAGTGATAACATTTGTCCTTTTGAAAAAAAAAAAAAAACTAAAGCCAAAATTAACTTAAGGGAGGAGTCAGCCGCGCATGGAGTAGGACGTCCCGCTTGTGCTCCACGCTGTAGGCCCTGTTAAGCTGCTAGTCAAAGCCGACTCGTTATACTAACTATGGGAAAACCGAACAAAGACCGAGAGAGGGAAGGAGATCCTGAGAATACCCCCAGGAAGAAAATACAAGGGATCTCAGCAAATACCTGAATAGGACGGTGAAAGAGCGTGGAAGGACGGTGCGCAGCAGACGCGAGGAGGCCGTGCCCGAGCCGGAGCTAGAGGAGCCTGAAGACTCCGAGGGAGGCAGCTCAGATGTGGGCTCGGAAGCGAGAGACGCGGACTCTGAAGGTGCGCCACCGATCACCAGATCCTTTTACAGCGGTCGCTGCAGCAGTCGCTGGCCACAGCTTTGTGCCCAGTAATGAAGGAGCTGGGCGATATTAAAGAAGATTTACAGCAGATCGGCCAAAGAGTTGAGAAACTGGAGGAGAACCAGTCCTTACTCATACGCCATGGTGCAGGAGTTAACGACCAACTGGCCTCCCTATGTAAGCAGATTAATACCGCTTTTTCTTATTAGAAGACCAGGAAAATAGGGGCGCAGGAAAAATGTTCGCCTGAGGGGTATTCCTGAAATAGTTGCACCTGATAAACTGCTTGAAGTAGTACGCTTTATTTTTGGTTTACTGGTAGGCCAGCAAAAGCGGAGAATATTGTTATTGAACGTGTTCACAGGGCATTACGCCCGAAACCTCTTGCAGATGACCCGCCTAGGGACGTGCTTTGTGCGTTATTAAACTTTTTGGACACTAGTGCGGTTCTTAAAGCGGCACGAGAAAAGTCGCATTTGGAGTATGAAGGACATAAAGTACTGCTCTTTCAGGATATCGCAGCCTCTACACTGGCTAAGCGGCGAGCTCTCCGCCCTGTTACTCAAGTCCTCCATGATCGAAAGTTACCAGTTCGATGGTTGTTTCCATTCGGCTTGCATACAGTGGTTGGAGGGAAACATTATACTGTTCGCCAGCCTGATGATTTATTACCACTATGGAAGGCTCTTGAAATGGATCCCCTTGACATCACTACCTGGTTGCCATTAGAGATTCCTGGCGATTTTCCGCAGCTACCGGCCTTACAAGAATGGAACACTAAAACGAACAGTAAAACACTAAAGAAAAGAGCTGCTTAAAATACCCAATAGGGAAGGATTTATTACTAATACTATTATTACTATCCCTGTTTGACTATATTTGGCAAAGCGGGGGACTGTCTGCGATTTGTGTAACTACCATGATAATATGGCCCTTCTATGTAGGGGGCCAGTATAGTTTATGCAAGATAATTGCACTGATAAGGAGCATTCACTTAGTTACCTTATAAGTATATGCTTTTGTATTAGTAGAACTCCCTGCCTGCCTTTCTGTTTTATATTCCTTTGAAGTATATATATTGTACTGCGCTATTTTTCTGTTGAGTATGGCTTACAGCCTAGGGACGCTGGGGTGAGGGGTGGTGTGTGGCCCTCCCCAGTCTACTGTGTTCTAATCCATGTATTCTCCCAAGTCATCCTATATAGGATGCCTGGTTGTTTTTGTTGCCTTAGGGCAACCTTTATATGTTTTTGTTTTCCTTAATTGTACTTCTCTTTTTCTTTTCTTTTTGTTAGGTGTATAGAGATCGTGTGTCTTCATGTTACTCATGGGTGTCGCCCGGATGTTTAGCTGCTTCGCTTCTGGGGCCTGTTCTAGGTTACCCCTTTAATGACGGATATCAGGATTACCACATTTAATGTTAAGGGGATGAATACGCCCCAGAAGCGAAGTCAGATATTCCAACTATTAAAGAGGGAAAAAGTGAATATTGTTTTTCTACAGGAAACGCACTTCCGACATAGACATGTACCTTCACTGGTTGGCAGAGGGTATTCAATGTGGTATCACTCGACCTATACATCTGCAGCTAGGGAGTGTCCATTGGTTTCAGTTCTGCGATTCCATTTACCCTGTTGGGGAGCAGGCAGATTCGCAGGGGCGTTATGTCTTCCTTAAAGGACGTATAGGGGATAGAGTGGTAACCCTTGCGAATCTGTATGCTCCAAATAGGGACCAGGTTGGATGGATACTGAGAACACTGGATAAATTGACCCTTTTATGGAAGGATTACTGATATTAGGGGGACTTGAACTTGATATTGGATATTACTAAAGACACTACTTCTCGCACAAGGTCTGTCCCGCAGAAGCTGATTAGAAAGTTGCAGTTAGCTATGTTAGGTATGGGCTTATCGGATGTATGGAGAATCATAAATCCAGAGACCCGGGACTTCACCTTCTACTCCCAGTCGCATCATACCTACCAACGATTAGATTATTTTTTTCTACCAAATTATGCTTTAACCATGGTAAAGAGAGCGATTATTGGTAATATAACAGTTTCAGATCATGCGCCTGTGAGTATTGAGGTGAAGTTCGGGACATACCCCTTAAATCTCCTTGTTGGCGTCTTAACGAAACCCTTTTGGATAATGAGATTAATAGACAGGAAATAGCTCAAGTTGTGAACACCTTTTTTAATATTAATGATAACCACGAGGTTACAGACCCAATCCTTTGGGAAGCACATAAGGCCGTGGTACGTGGGGAACTCATCAATCTGGGATCTAGACTTAAAAAACAACGTCAGCAAAAATTGGATGCACTTCTCCAACAGATTTCTGTGTTGGAGAAATCGCATAAGGGGACGCGAGATGCGTCGGCCCAGGCCAGCCTGTCGGGGCTGCGGTCACAGGTGAAAGATCTCCTGAATATTAGAGCAGCAAAAGACCTACGTGCTCTCAGATTTAAACAATATCTCCATGGGAATAGGGGCTCAAAATTAGTTTCTGGTTTGTTGAAAACTCAGCGTAGTAAGTCCCTTATTCCAGCTATAAAAACCCAAGGAGGTAAGAGATTGTTAAATACCCCAGATATTGCAAGAGAATTTTGCGCTTTTTATTCTTCCCTCTATAACCTGCCCGCAGCTCTGGCTCTGGATGAATTGGACGGGCGCATTTCAGCGTTTTGGGTTCCATTGATTTACCCAGCGTCTCGGAAATAGATAAAAGAAGACTGACGTCACCCTTTACGCCAGAGGAAGTGGAGGAGGTTTTATCCGCCATTCCGTCTGGTAAGAGCCCGGGGCCAGATGGCTTCCCTATCTCTTATTATAAAAAATTTAAAGATGTCTTGGTGCCATATTTTGTTCGCACATGTAACTGCCTGATGAGGGGTGGTTCTCTTCCCCACAGGCTCAGGCAGCCCACATCACTTTAATCCATAAAGAGGATAAAGATGTAGAATTGTGTAATAGTTATAGACCAATATCCCTCTTGAATACGGATTTGAAGTGGTGGGCTAAACTTCTTAATGCAAGATTGTCGAAATTGCTGCCTGAGCTTGTGGGGGAGGAACAGGTGGGATTTGTGGCAGGGAGGAGGGGAGGCACAATGTGAGCAGAGTGGTCCATGCCATTACCTATGCGAGACGATCTGGTACCCCACTGGTCTTGTTGGGGACTGATGCGGAGAAGGCGTTCGACAGGGTCAGTTGGCGGTTTATGCGTTCTGCCTTGGATGCCTTTGGCATTCCAGGGCAGTTTACACAGGCCATTGCTACATTATATTCTAGCCCGACAGCACGAATGGTAGTAAATGGGACCCTGTCGGACGCCTTCTCGATCAGGAACGGGACACGACAGGGGTGCCCCTTGTCACCGACCCTCTTCGTACTCGTTCTTGAGACACTACTTCTGAAATTCAGACAGTCTCCTGAGATTAAGGGACTTACGGTTGGTTCCTTTACCCATAAAATGGCAGCTTTTGCCGATGATTTGTTATTATTTATAACAAATCCGGTAGAAGCGATGCCTGAAGTCCTTGGAATATTCAATGCCTTTGGGGAAATCTCTAACTTCAAGGTCAATTTGGATAAGACCGAGGCACTCGGCATATCTCTGCCCCCAAATATGTTGGTGAAGGTTAAAGCTATAACCCCATTTAAATGGCCTAGTTCATTCATTACTTACCTAGGTGTTAGAATTCCCCCAGACCCGATATTATTGTATCGCCTGAATTATCCAACTCTATTATCTAAAATTAATTCTTTCCTCGCTAGGAACTCTCCCCCTACTGTCATGGCTGGGTAGGAAAAATGTCATAATGACCTTTGTTTTACCCCAGCTTATGTATACTATGAGAACTTTACCACTCCTTATTCCGAAAAAATTTTTTGCACTCTGAAATCTAATATTATTGCATATTTGTGGAAGAGGACGAAGCCTAGACTTTCGTATAGATTACTCTCCAGGAAAAGGAAAAGGGGTGGAATTTCTCTACCTGACTGTGAGATCTATTATCAGGCCATTCATTTTGAACATTGGTTGACATTAGCTAGGGAAGCTCCTTGGCCTATACATATAGATTTGGAGAGGGCACTTATGGGAAAAGATATATTACACCTAATTTGGCTTAATAAACAGAGTACTGGGCTCACTAAGATAAGTAGTGTATTTACGAAAGCTACTATTATAATGTGCAATAAATCAAAAGAGCTTAACAGGGCCCCAGAAAAATTTTCTGCTGTTTCGCCATTAAGTGTGATCCCCCATGCCATGTATCCCCACCAGATTGCCACTACTACAATATGGGATTCCTTACACTTGACGAGAGTAGGGATTTGGTAAAATCAACTGTAATCTCCAACTTTTATGAATCTTTTGTGGGCAGACCTTGTGTGATGAAGGACTTTATACAAAAACAGGATTTTGAAGGAGTTTGTCGTATATTTAAGCGTAGCTATGCATTTAAGGTAACAGAAGCAACATGGTTAGAGACCTACGTGTTATTACCTTCTCTACCCTCAAAATGCCTCTCTAAAATACACGCTCAAATTCTACAAACTCGCGATTCCAACCTGCCCCCTTTCTCCGTCTCTGGGAAAAGGAATTGGATATTAGGCTGGATGATGAAAGTGCGAATTTTGTGCTGAACCATTCACATGGGTTCTCTAAATGTATTAAAATCCAGGAGAACTCTGTTAAATTGTTATTAAGATGGTACAGAACACCTGAATATTTGTTTGGTCTTCAGCTTCTCCCATCAAATCTCTGTTGGCGATGTCAAGGCAAAGTGGGTACTTATAAGCATATTTGGTGGTCATGCCCTGCTATTAGGGCCTTCTGGGGAGAAGTGGAAGAAACAATAAATCAGATATGTGGTACAGATATAAAACTGGATGCCCCGCTTATCTTATTATGGCATCCAACACCAACATTTAGACCTAGTAGATTTAATCTACCTACTCAGCTGCTTACGGCCGCTAAACTTCTAATACCTCTTAAGTGGAGAGAGACTGAACCCCCTCCGTAAATATGTGGGTGGAGAAGGTCCGAGATATTTGTAGAATGGAAGAGCTGGTGGGTTGGACCTTATACAACAGGGCAACTTTTTTGAAAATCTGGCAACCATGGCTGGATTATGAGGAACAGTCCACTAGACAACTCTGACAATGGTAAGGGAGGGTGCAGTTTCAGACTCTCTTCACTTTCCCTTTGGAAGGTACATGCACTGTAGCTTTTAATAGCTTAGGTGTTGGCCTCTTGGGTGGGCTGGCTGGTTTCTGGAGCGACACTCATGTCTTATGTCTCATGTCTTTTGTCTTTATGTCTATATGTTTATATTCTCCGTTGTTTTTTTTTTTTTTTTCTCTCTTTTTCTGTATTTTGTTAGATATTATTAATGCGGGTAACAGAAGTTAATGGACAACTCCCTTTGCATTGATTATGGACATGCCCTGAAGGTTTTAGAAGCACTGGATATAATACCTTTAAACGGGAGATTACTAGCCACGTATGTTGTCTGGGTACTGTCAACAATTAGAAGCTCTTTGTATATCACTCGTGTTGTGTGTGCTGACAGTAGTATTGGGATGCCCTGTCGATAAGAGAATTGAATAATATGTACTTGGAGTGTTCATGTCGACGGTATCGACAAGATATTTCTAGATGTTTATGTGGAATATGATGCTCTGATTGTATGTATTATTTTGTGGCATAATAATAAAAGAAATTATAAACAAAATTAACTGATCTGCCATCAATGAGAAGATTTTTAGCCCTTAGAACCAACTGGTATGCTCCCAAGAGTGAAATTTTACACTGATTAATCAGCTCTCATCTTACGTGTTAAATCAGCTACAGTGAGTAACAGAAGTATTTGAACACCCTGCGATTTTGCAAGTTCTCCACTTAGAAATCATGGAGGGGTCTGAAATCCACATTGTAGGTGCATTGTCACTCTGAGAGACAGAATAAAAAATAAAAAATATGAAATTGCATTGTATACTTTTTAAAGAATTTATTTGTCTTGCACTGCTGCACATAGGTATTTGAACACCTGGCAATCATCAAAAATTCTGGCTCTCAAAGACCTATTACTGTGCCTTTAAAAAGTCCACCTCCATTCCACTCATTAATCTAACTTAGTAGCACCTGTCTGAGTTCTTTAAAGACACCTGTCCGCCCTAAAGTCAGTCAGACGCCAACTACTACCATGGGCAAGACGAAAGAGCTGTCAAAAGACACCAGAGACATAATTGTGGACCTCCACAAGGCTGGAAAGGGATACTGGGCAATTGCCAAGCATCTTGGTGAAAATAGATTAACTGTTGGAGCAATTGTTAGAAAATGGAAGAGGCTAAAGACGACTGTCAGTCCCCCTCGGCCTGGGGCTCCATGCAAGATCTCACCTCGTGGGGTATCACTGATGATAATAAAGGTGAGGAATCAGCCCAGAACTACAAGGGAGAAGCTGGCCAATGACATGAAGAGAGCTGGGACCACATTTTCAAAGGTCACTGTCGTAGAACACTACACCTTGCATGGATTGCATGGAATGTTCCCCTGCTCAAGTCATCACATGTCCAGTCTAAAGTTTGCAAATGACCATCTGGATAATCCAGAGGAGGCATGGGAGAAAGTCATGTGATCAGATGAGACCAAAGTAGAAATTTTTGGTCTAAACTTCACTTCGTCGTGTTTGGAGGAAAAAGAAGGCTGAGTTGCATCCCAAGAACACCATCCCTACTGTGAAGCATGAGGGTGGTAACATCATGCTTTGGGAGTGCTTTTCTGCAAAGGGGACATGGCCACTGCATTGTATTAAGGAGAGGATGAATGGGGCCATTTATTGTGAGATTTTGAGCAACAACCTCCTTCCCTCAGTCATAGCATTGAAGATGGGGCATGGCTGGGTCTTCCAACATGACAACGACCCAAAGCACACAGCCAGGATAACCAAGGAGTGGCTCCATAAGAAGCATATCAAGGTTCTGGAGTGGCCTAGCCAGTCTCCAGACCTAAATCAAATAGAACATCTTTGGAGGGAGCTGAAACTCCGTGTTGACAGATTTAGAGGAGATCTGTGTGGTGGAGTGGGCCAAAATCCCTGTTGCAGTGTGTGCAAACCTGGTCAAAAACTACAGGAAATGTTTGACCTCTGCAATTGCAAACAAAGGCTTCTGTACCAAATATTAACACTGATTTTCTCAGGTGTTCAAATACTTATGTGCTGCAGTGCAAGACAAATCAATTGTCTAAAAATCATTAAATGTGATTTCCTGATTTTATTTTATTTTATTCTGTAAAAGTGGGAATGCACGTACTGTACAATGTGAATTTCAGCCCCCTCTATGATTTCAAAGTGGGAGAAATTGCAAAATCACAAGGTGTTCAAATACTTCTGTTCCTCACTGTACGTACCGGCATGCAGGAGAGTGTATCTCAATATACATCAGTGTGCATTGCAGCAACATGCATAGCTTTCTGGTAGTGAGACAGTTACTGTGCATCAGTATGACAGGCAGGTCACATACAGTACAGGCATATGGATGAGCGCATCAGTTTGTGTCACTATTAGGACCAGTTCACACTTCACTTATTTGGTCAGTTACTGGTCCAAAACGAAGAACAGGTGCAGATCTTTCATGATACATTATCTGCAAGTAGGATCGGCTCCTTATTTTGATTTACCATACAGTAACTGCTGGAATTAACTGACCAAATAACTGAAGTGTAAACTCAGCCTTATAGGATGAGTTCCTTAATGGTGCTTTCGGGACCAAGATTTTACTATACAGTAAAAAGCAGTTTCATTTTACACCGTCTGCTGTTTCCTTTCCACATAGATTGCTGGTTAACATGTCAGCCACTGATTTTACTAAATTGTGAAGAAGCGGTCTTATTTTACTGTTTGTGGGGAGACAACATTGATTAATAGATAAAGTATTTTGTTACCCACCCATTCTATTATAGAGTGAAAGATCAGTCTCATTTTATACTGTCTGCTGTTTCCATATACATTGCTAGCGAACCTGTTCTGTTACCTACAGATACAAGTAGTTGCACCATGACAGTGAGGAGGATGTCAGCAGTAAGTTTTTGTTGATGTCAATGTTTATTTTTAATGATCTGATCAGACCTGGTAACATGCTGGATTGAAAAATGCTGCAGTCAGCACTACAACCGCACTAGAAGGTAACTGCATGGGACCACAAGACATATGTGAATTCAGCAACAGAAAAAAATAGTAGTAACAATAATAATGGAAATAATTTACATAATTTAGGTAGGGACAGTTGACCAACAAATACTTAGATTACATTTACTATATATTATGTTACATTTTGAAGAGGTGCATACAAAGGAACCATCATTTTCTATAGATGTGTAAGAAATTTTGATGAATCCTATGTTTACCCTTTGATGTGACTCTGATGAACTCGGCAGACTAGGACAGTCAGAAGTTGCTGTAATGTTCTTTGTTTTTGGAATTCCAGCTGTTAACATTCTGCCCTCACTGCTGGAAATTCTTGGCTTCCAGTCTATCTGCTGTACTTCTCCATGATCCCCTGCATGGATCTGAAAGACACTTATCAAAGGATGAGCAGCTTTTAAGTGTCCTCATGTCATTATGAGACATTAGCACGGAATATGGTTTCTGTATTTTCCCATTTGACTTTTTAAAGTAAAGTGATTGAAGTGAAAATAAGATATTTAATCTGCCATATGTGCAGATTTTTCAAAAGAATGTAAATCTGCCTTATCTGAGACTGCATATGATGAATCTAAAGTATGTTGAAAATGAATAAAGTGTTTATACATAATTTGTAACCTCAACAAATGATTAGTGTTCAGTGAATTGAAGTATCAGAAGCGGACTTCGATCAGAATTTCAGTGAAAATTCCATTTGCCACAAAGTCGAATTTCCTTTGTTGTAACAAATCAATTTTAAGTGAGATGAGGGGGAAAAAATCACCAATTTCATCGAATTGATAGCGTAGAGGCCAGCATGGTCATATTGATTGAAGATCCCACCTAAAATCATGCACACGGTGACGTATGACATCCAACAGGATTTCGCGCTACGTCTTCAACCAAGATGGCCACGGCAGCCTCTACGCAATCAAATCGATGTGGTATTTTTTTTTCTCACTTGATTAACCCCTGAAAGCCGCAATGTGCATCTCGGGTGCCGCGAACAGTGATGAACACGGCATCTGAGCGGTGGATTCATTGGGGGGGGGGAGCAATCGCCTTTTTTCCATCATAACACCCGCTAATTACAAAGAAATGCGCTCCATGAGTAAGTAATTCGTCACGAAGCGTATTTTATTGTAAAATTTAGCAAAGCAGCCAAAAATAATTTCTAAAAACTTTGTTCATCTCTACAAATGATATATAAGTCCAAAGTTTGCAATTAATAAACACAAGGTAGTAAATACCCCCACAAAACAGTATTAATTAGAAAAGGCAATTAAATATAAAAAGTCAACACAAAAAAATTACCAATTACAATGGTCCAAATTGCTGCACAAACACCATAGCCTAGAAATATAGGGTAAAATATACTCAAATATCATCCAAGTCCAGGGAAATGTACATCTAGATAAATCTAGATAAAAATAATACATTTTCAAACAAATGATGCATAGAATAATATCTAAACTGTGGGAATGACAAATATAATAATTAAGCATAAAAAAAAATCATAGTTTTGCAAAAAGATGGTGCATAAAAATTATAAAAATTTGAGCAGTGCAAGAAGAGGTGCACAAATAAGCACCTAAACTTAAAGGCGTTGGCCAATACCACACATTGGTGGCATACCGTTATCACAATGTCTGATACCACCTCTGGCACCCAGACCAATCTCTCTAATGGATCCCAAAAAGTAAAGAAGAGTGGACTACCAGCGCTATTTTTGGCACTCCCATAGAAATGAAAGGACAGCAGCCTAAGAGAGATCCATGGTGCGATCATCTATACTTCACTTTGCGAGCTCTGTTCTAGAGAAAAGTGCACCTATCAGACATTGGTGGCATATCCTAGTGATAGTCATGGACCAACACCTTTAATTCTACTCATAACTTCTTTTTCATAACTAATATTTTTTTTTGCTCAATTATTATGTTCATCATTACCACTATTTAGAAATTGTTTTATGCATAATTTATTTGGAGACATATTATTTATGGCCCTGGTCTTAATATGTGACATCGACGTATGAGATAAGCAAACATCTTTTAATGAAGAAGTAACATAAATTAAAAATAAATGATGTACAGACCCGTTAAGGACAAGAAAAATCACTGCACACTTGGACCATCAAGATATACCTCGATATTAGCCCCGATTTTAGACAGCAAAGCGTACAGTGCATAGAAAAATCCTCGAAGATATTTTTCTCAGTGCAGTTACATAGCACAACATCAGCAAAATGTTTGTATTCACTGATGTTGGATATTCTGAAGACTTGGTGTCTCACTGGTAGCTTTAGTGGCAAGGAGGCCAACTAAACACCACACGTCTTAGTGAAGTATTGTAATATGTGCCAGAGAGTCTACGATGTATCTTAATATATTCAGCATCAGAGATGGATGTTAGCTGTGTCATCTGTCACTTGTGGAGAATGAATTTCACATAGATGCATGTTAGGTAAAAGAATGCACACTTAGATTTCTGCTTAAAGGGGTTCTCAGGAATAAAAAAAATGAAAATACTTAAATATTATTTTATAATAAATATCTCTAGGGAGCAATCATTAGGAGAAATAAAATGGCTGCCGTCCTGTCAGTACACACAAAACCTTAATCACACAGGAGGACAAGTTACTTCACCATAATGAGCCATAGTGCTGCTTCATCCTTCTCCCTGCTCTGCTTATCAGGAATCATGATCCTGAATACAGGGGAATCTCTGTGGGAATGGAGATGGTGAGGATACATGAGAGGAGGGTGAGGTGAGGGTAATGAGCAGCAGCACTTGCTTACAGTCTCCATTACCACAGCAACACATTACCACAGTCTGTCCTGTCCATCCTTTCTGTACTTCATGTCTCCTCATGAACTAAATTCTCCAGGGATTCATCTAATCCCTGACAAGTAGAGAGCAGGAGGGGTATGAGGCAGCTCTTTAGCTCAGTGTTATAAAGTATCTTGTCCTCATGTGTGATCAGGACAGGTTTGTGTGTGAACTAATGGGACAGTGGCCATTTTGTTTCCCCTGATGATTGCTCCCCAGACAAAACGAGCCATTATAAATAATAAAAGGTATTTGAGAATATATTTATAATAAATTAATATTTGTCTTTTTATTTTCTTAATTCCTGGAGAAACCCTTTAAAGACTGGAATCTCTTATGCAATAACGGTGACAAACGTCAGAAAGTGATTCTAATACTGGTCTTCTGATTCATGGTTGAAGACCTTCACTATATATTCACAAACTAAGAGCAATCTGCAATTCCTTCCCTACAGAATGGCCTTATGTCTGTGCACTATGCAATAAATTAAAACGTAGCTTAGCACTAGCAGCTAATTGCTATGGCAACTGTTGAACTCTAAGAAAAAGGAGTTCTTCAATCTTAAGTCGAAGCACAGTTTTGCAGTCTTTTCATTTTCACTCCATTTACTGCATTTTTCATGCTTCATTCCTTATCACTTCCTTGGCTTGTGATCGTAAGGAGAAATTATATCTTATTCTTATTTTCCCTTTTGTTCTGCACATTTAGTGTAATAGCTATTTGCATGCTTTATATCTCCTGCCTAAACATAAAGGCTGAAAGTATAATAAATAAAAATTATTCTTATACTGCGCTGATCGGGATTCGGCAACCTTCTCAGAATATTTAAGCTTGCAGAAATGTTCTGTTATGCCTAGAGATGCCTGCATAGCATCTAAAACACCATAAAGTATGATGAAAATGTCTGAAATCTGTAAAAGTTTATATTAAAGCCATATTCAAATGTATAATGTCTTGTAGTACAGTAGAGAGGGTGAAGACAATACAATGTGACTGGGGTCTCCTCACTGCTGTTCATGCTAGGTTTCAACATGCTTGATTTACAGTCACCTTATTCAGAGGTCACACAGGACGTCAACTGGCCACCCTTCTACCTAGGATGATTCTTTCAATCTGGTTGCTAAAATTGCAACTGCATCAGGAAACCTGATTGTCTAGCTGGTGCAAGGGAACCTTTAGTTCTCTAGTATTTACTATGTAAGCTTTGTATTCACTATTTATAAGGATAGGTTATGCAATGTTGAGTCTCTAAGACCATCACCTCTCATGAAAATGGGAGTCAACTTAAGGCCATTTGCTGAACCTATTTACGAAGTACTCGGATAGCTATCCTATGTACTGTGGTCAGCTAAAGGCATGCTGTCAACAGTAACCTCCCTCTGCAACTATTTGTACAGACACATAGCTGTAGTTCACCTTATGAAAGTGCTGTTTTCTTTTCTAGATCCAAAGTTCCATTCCTGAGTTATAATACTTTTTTGTAATATGCAAGGGTATCATCATTGCTCACATTGCACCCAAGCTCCACTATTTTCTGTGGTCAGACACTTGCTCACTGCTTTGACACTGCCTGGCCCTGTCAACCATATCAGAAAGGGACAGGCTGTCCACAGAAAGGAGCAATGTCTTGGTTTAATTAGGGAAACAGTAATGTCTTTGTTGCATCGAATGCCTAATTTTCATAGTACGACAAAGTATCATAACTCTGGAACGGAGCTTCAGATAAACAATAGAAAGACAATGCTTTAATAAACTATAGCTAGGCGTGTATGCAAACAGTTGAAAAAGGAGGTTGCTTGTGACAGACTCCCTTTAACTAAAGTTGTTAAAGGCTAGTGGCAGCAATGGCTACTTTGATGCCTTAAAGGGGTATTCCCATCTCAGACAATGGGGACATTTTGCTAGGATATGCCCCATTGTGCTAGGATATGCCCCCATTGTCTGATAGGTGTGAGTCCCACCTCTGGGACCCGCACCTACACCGAGAACGGAGCCACAACAGTCGTGGAGAGCACACTGCCCATGTGCAGCCTTCCTACATTCATTCCTATGGGGCCGCCGAAAAAAACGGCTCGGTTAATTCCGTCGGCACCATAGAAATGAATGGGAGCGGTGCTGTGCAAATGCGCTGCGCTCCCATTCAATACCATTAGAGGAGCGCTTGGTGGTGGCCGGACAGAGAGAAACCCAGGGTCCTCCGGCCACCACCTTTCCTGCTCTGTTCTTGGTGCTAGCGATATGCCCCCATTGTCTCTAATGGGAATACCCCTTTAAGAGAGCCGTCTTTCCATTCCCTCCACCTTCATTTGTATGTCAAACAATTTGCATTCCTAAACATAGAAAAGACTTGAATACCCAGAGGTAGAAAGAAAGAAGGTAGCAGGCAGGCAGGCAGGCGTGGCTCAGATGAAAAGAGTTATATGAAGATTTAATGTAGTGACTAGAGTTGAGCGAACACCTGGATGTTCGGGTTCGAGAGGTTCGGCCGAACTTCCGGAAAATGTCCGGGTTCGTGATCTGAACTCAACCCGAACTTCATCCCGAACCCGAACCCCATAGAAGTCAATGGGGACCCGAACTTTTGGGCACTAAAAAGGCTGTAAAAGACTCCCGGAAAGGGCTCAAGGGCTGCAAAAGGCAGCAAAATGTAGGTAAATCCCCTGCAAACAAATGTAGATAGGGAAATGATGACTTAACATAAAATAAAATAAAATTAACCAATATTAATTGGAGTTAGGTCCCATAGCACAGAATCAGGCTTCAAATCACCCACCAATGGAGAAGGTCGCTTACTATTATTTCGACCCCAGCATCCAGACAAAGGAGAGAGGTCCCACAGCAGAGAATCTGGCATCATATCAACCACCACAGGAGAAGGCCACTTTCAGTGACTTAGGCCTTAGCACCCAGACAGAGGAGACATGTCAGATAGCACAAGCATTACATTTATACCATCCAGCACAGGAGAAGGCCACTTTTAGTTACTTTGACCCCTGCACCCAGAAAGAGGAGAGAGGCCCCACAGCACATATTCAGGCATCATATCACCCACCACAGGAGTAGGCCACCATTGAGTTAATTTGACCCCTGCACCCATGTCAGATGGTACAAGCATCAGTTTTACATCACCCAGCACAAGAGAAGGCCACTTTTAGAGACTTTGAACCCTGCACCCAGACAGAGGAGAGAGGTTTCACAGCACCCAGACGGAGGAGAGAGGTTTTCACAGCAGAGAATCAGGCATTTAGATCACCCACCACAGGAGTAGGCCACCATTTAATGGGACCCCGGCAACCATGTCAGATGGTACAAGCATCAGTTTTACATCACCCAGCACAAGAGAAGGCCACTTTTAGAGACTTTGAGCCCTGCACCCAGACGGAGGAGAGAGGTTTTCACAGCAGAGAATCAGGCATTTAGATCATCCACCACAGGAGTAGGCCACCATTTAATGGGACCCCGGCAACCATGTCAGATGGCACAAGTATAACATTTATATCACCCAGCACAGGAGAATGCGACTTTGAGAGACTTTGACCCCTGCACCCAGACGGAGGAGAGAGGTTTTCACAGCAGAGAATCAGGCATTTTGATCACCCACCACAGGAGTAGGCCATCATTTAATGGGATCCCGGCAACCATGTCAGATGGTACAAGCATCTGTTTTACATCACCCAGCACAAGAGAAGGCCACTTTTAGAGACTTTGAACCCTGCACCCAGACGGAGGAGAGAGGTTTCACAGCACCCAGACGGAGGAGAGAGGTTTCACAGCAGAGAATCAGGCATTTACATCACCCAACACAGGAGTAGGCCACCATTTAATGGGACCCCGGCAACCATGTCAGATGGTACAAGCATCAGTTTTACATCACCCAGCACAAGAGAAGGCCACTTTAGAGACTTTGACCCCTGCACCCAGACGGAGGAGAGAGGTTTTCACAGCAGAGAATCAGGCATTTAGATCACCCACCACAGGAGTAGGCCACCATTTAATGGGACCCCGGCAACCATGTCAGATGGCACAAGTATAACATTTATATCACCCAGCACAGGAGAAGGCGACTTTGAGAGACTTTGACCCCTGCACCCAGACGGAGGAGAGAGGTTTTCACAGCAGAGAATCAGGCATTTTGATCACCCACCACAGGAGTAGGCCATCATTTAATGGGATCCGGGCAACCATGTCAGATGGTACAAGCATCTGTTTTACATAACCCAGCACAAGAGAAGGCCACATTTAGAGACTTTGACCCCTGCACCCAGACGGAGGAGAGAGGTTTCACAGCACCCAGACGGAGGAGAGAGGTTTCACAGCAGAGAATCAGGCATTTAGATCACCCACCACAGGAGTAGGCCATCATTTATTGGGACCCTGGCAACCATGTCAGATGGTACAAGCATCAGTTTTACATCACCCAGCACAAGAGAAGGCCACTTTTAGAGACTTTGACCCCTGCACCCAGACGGAGGAGTGAGGTTTCACAGCACCCAGATGGAGGAGAGAGGTTTCACAGCAGAGAATCAGGCATTTAGATCACCCACCACAGGAGTAGGCCACCATTTAATGGGACCCCGGACACCCAGTTCAGATGGTACAAGCATCAGTTTTACATCACCCAGCACAGGAGAAGGCCACTTTTCGAGACTTTGACCCTGCACCCAGACGTAGGAGAGAGGTTTTCACAGCAGAGAATCAGGCATTTAGATCACCCACCACAGGAGTAGGCCACCATTTAATGGGACCCCGGCAACCATGTCAGATGGCAAAAGTATAACATGTATATCACCCAGCACATGACAAGGCCACTCTTAGTGAGTTAGACCTTAGCAACGAGACAGAGGTGACAGGTCAGATAGCGCAAGCATCAGTTTTACAGATCACCAACCACAGGAGTAGGCCACCTTTAGTTAATTTTACCCTGCACCCAGAAAGAGGAGAGAGGTCCCACAGCACATACTCAGGCATCATATCAACCACCTCAGGAGAAGGCCACCATTGAGTTACTTAGGCCTTAGCACTGACACAGAGGAGACAGGTCAGATAGCACAAGCATCAGTTTTACATCAACCACCACAGGAGAAGGGCACTTTTAGAGACTTTGACCCCTGCAGCCACACGGAGGAGAGAGGTCCCACAGCAGAGATTCAGGCATTTATATCAGCCAGCACAGGAGAAGGCCGCTTTCAGTGACTTAGGCCTTAGCACCGACATAGAGGAGACAGGTCAGATAGCACAAGCATCAGTTTTACATCGACCACCACAGGAGAAGGGCACTTTTAGAGACTTTGACCCCTGCAGCCACACGGAGGAGAGAGTCCCACAGCAGAGATTCAGGCATTTATATCAGCCAGCACAGGAGAAGGCCGCTTTCAGTGACTTAGGCCTTAGCACCGACACAGAGGAGACAGGTCAGATAGCACAAGCATCAGTTTTACATCAACCACCACAGGAGAAGGGCACTTTTAGAGACTTTGACCCCTGCAGCCACACGGAGGAGAGAGGTCCCACAGCATAGATTCAGGCATTTATATCAGCCAGCACAGGAGAAGGCCGCTTTTAGTGACTTAGGCCTTAGCACCGACACAGAGGAGACAGGTCAGATAGCACAAGCATCAGTTTTACATCAACCACTACAGGAGAAGGGCACTTTTAGAGACTTTGACCCTGCAGCCACACAGAGGAGAGAGGTCCCACAGCATAGATTCAGGCATTTATATCAGCCAGCACAGGAGAAGGCCGCTTTCAGTGACTTAGGCCTTAGCACCGACACAGAGGAGACAGGTCAGATAGCACAAGCATCAGTTTTACATCAACCACCACAGGAGAAGGGCACTTTTAGAGACTTTGACCCTGCAGCCACACGGAGGAGAGAGGTCCCACAGCAGAGATTCAGGCATTTATATCAGCCAGCACAGGAGAAGGCCGCCATTTAATGGGACCCCGGCAACCATGTCAGATGGTACAAGCATCAGTTTTACATCACCCAGCACAGGAGAAGGCCACTTTTAGAGACTTTGACCCCTGCACCCAGACGTAGGAGAGAGGTTTTCACAGCAGAGAATCAGGCATTTAGATCACCCACCACAGGAGTAGGCCACCATTTAATGGGACCCCGGCAACCATGTCAGATGGCAAAAGTATAACATGTATATCACCCAGCACATGACAAGGCCACTCTTAGTGAGTTAGGCCTTAGCAACGAGACAGAGGTGACAGGTCAGATAGCGCAAGCATCAGTTTTACAGATCACCCACCACAGGAGTAGGCCACCTTTAGTTAATTTTACCCTGCACCCAGAAAGAGGAGAGAGGTCCCACAGCACATAATCAGGCATCATATCAACCACCTCAGGAGAAGGCCACCATTGAGTTACTTAGGCCTTAGCACTGACACAGAGGAGACAGGTCAGATAGCACAAGCATCAGTTTTACATCAACCACCACAGGAGAAGGGCACTTTTAGAGACTTTGACCCCTGCAGCCACACGGAGGAGAGAGGTCCCACAGCATAGATTCAGGCATTTATATCAGCCAGCACAGGAGAAGGCCGCTTTTAGTGACTTAGGCCTTAGCACCGACACAGAGGAGACAGGTCAGATAGCACAAGCATCAGTTTTACATCAACCACTACAGGAGAAGGGCACTTTTAGAGACTTTGACCCCTGCAGCCACACAGAGGAGAGAGGTCCCACAGCATAGATTCAGGCATTTATATCAGCCAGCACAGGAGAAGGCCGCTTTCAGTGACTTAGGCCTTAGCACCGACACAGAGGAGACAGGTCAGATAGCACAAGCATCAGTTTTACATCAACCACCACAGGAGAAGGGCACTTTTAGAGACTTTGACCCTGCAGCCACACGGAGGAGAGAGGTCCCACAGCAGAGATTCAGGCATTTATATCAGCCAGCACAGGAGAAGGCCGCCATTTAATGGGACCCGGCAACCATGTCAGATGGTACAAGCATCAGTTTTACATCACCCAGCACAGGAGAAGGCCACTTTTAGAGACTTTGACCCCTGCACCCAGACGTAGGAGAGAGGTTTTCACAGCAGAGAATCAGGCATTTAGATCACCCACCACAGGAGTAGGCCACCATTTAATGGGACCCCGGCAACCATGTCAGATGGCAAAAGTATAACATGTATATCACCCAGCACATGACAAGGCCACTCTTAGTGAGTTAGGCCTTAGCAACGAGACAGAGGTGACAGGTCAGATAGCGCAAGCATCAGTTTTACAGATCACCCACCACAGGAGTAGGCCACCTTTAGTTAATTTTACCCCTGCACCCAGAAAGAGGAGAGAGGTCCCACAGCACATAATCAGGCATCATATCAACCACCTCAGGAGAAGGCCACCATTGAGTTACTTAGGCCTTAGCACTGACACAGAGGAGACAGGTCAGATAGCACAAGCATCAGTTTTACATCAACCACCACAGGAGAAGGGCACTTTTAGAGACTTTGACCCTGCAGCCACACGGAGGAGAGAGGTCCCACAGCAGAGATTCAGGCATTTATATCAGCCAGCACAGGAGAAGGCCGCTTTCAGTGACTTAGGCCTTAGCACCGACATAGAGGAGACAGGTCAGATAGCACAAGCATCAGTTTTACATCGACCACCACAGGAGAAGGGCACTTTTAGAGACTTTGACCCCTGCAGCCACACGGAGGAGAGAGGTCCCACAGCATAGATTCAGGCATTTATATCAGCCAGCACAGGAGAAGGCCGCTTTTAGTGACTTAGGCCTTAGCACCGACACAGAGGAGACAGGTCAGATAGCACAAGCATCAGTTTTACATCAACCACTACAGGAGAAGGGCACTTTTAGAGACTTTGACCCCTGCAGCCACACAGAGGAGAGAGGTCCCACAGCATAGATTCAGGCATTTATATCAGCCAGCACAGGAGAAGGCCGCTTTCAGTGACTTAGGCCTTAGCACCGACACAGAGGAGACAGGTCAGATAGCACAAGCATCAGTTTTACATCAACCACCACAGGAGAAGGGCACTT
Organism: Bufotes viridis; assembly: GCA_033119425.1. Taxonomy (NCBI): domain Eukaryota; kingdom Metazoa; phylum Chordata; class Amphibia; order Anura; family Bufonidae; genus Bufotes; species Bufotes viridis. Next base: position 84,363,984 of record CM065591.1, on the reverse strand, counting down.
TTAGAGACTTTGACCCCTGCAGCCACACGGAGGAGAGAGGTCCCACAGCAGAGATTCAGGCATTTATATCAGCCAGCACAGGAGAAGGCCGCTTTCAGTGACTTAGGCCTTAGCACCGACACAGAGGAGACAGGTCAGATAGCGTAAGCATCAGTTTTACAGATCACCCACCACTGGAGTAGGCCACCTTTAGGTAATTTGACCCTGCACCCAGAAATAGGAGAGAGGTCCCACAGCACATAATCAGGCATCATATCAACTACCTCAGGAGAAGGCCACCATTTAGTTACTTAGGCCTTAGCACCGACACAGAGGAAACAGGTCAGATAGCACAAGCATCAGTTTTACATCAACCACCACAGGAGAAGGGCACTTTTAGAGACCTTGACCCCTGCAGCCACACGGAGGAGAGAGGTCCCACAGCAGAGAATCAGGCATCATTTCAACCACCACAGGAGTAGGCCACCTTTTGTTTCTTTGACCCCTGCACCCAGAAAGAGGAGAGAGGTCCCACAGCAGAGAATCAGGCATTTCGATCACCCACCACAGGAGAAGGCCACTTTCAGTGACTTTGGCCCCCTGCACCCACACAAAGGAGACATGTCAGACAGCACAAGTATAACATTCATATCACCCAGCACAGGAGAAGGACACTTTCATGTACTTTGGCCCTGGAACCCAGACAGAGAGAAGGTTCATTCAACTCTGGGTTGCACCCCAAGCTCCTACTTAATTTCAAAAATTGATTTTCAATGAAAAAGTGGCCAGGAGTACAAGACAACATGGTTTAAGGCAGTTATTAAGGACTACTCTGCACAAGGGAGGGTCAGGTCTTGTGGGATCCATGCCTGGTTCATTTTTATAAACGTCAGCTTGTCCACGTTGGCTGCGGACAGGCGGCTGCGTTTGTCAGTAATGACGCCCCTGCCGTGCTGAATACATGTTCAGATAAAACGCTGGCCGCCGGGCAGGACAGCACCTCCAAGGCATAACATGCTAATTCTGGCCACATGGACAATTTGGAAACCCAGAAGTTGAATGGGGCCGAACCATCCGTCAGTACGTGGAGTTGTGTGCAGACGTACTGTTCAACCATGTTAGTGAAATGTTGCCTCCTGCTAACACGTTCCGTATCAGGTGGTGGGGCAGTTAGCTGTGGCGTGGAGACAAAACTTTTCCACATTTCTGCCATGCTAACCCTGCCCTCAGAGGAGCTGGCCGTGACACTGCTGCGTGGGCGACCTCTAGCTCCTCCTCTGCCTTGGCCTTGGCCTTCCACCTGTTCCCCTGTGACAGTTGGGAATGCTCTCAGGAGAGCATCTACCAGCGTGCGCTTGTACTCGCGCATCTTCCTATCACGCTCCAGTGCAGGAAGTAAAGTGGGCACATTGTCTTTGCACCGTGGATCCAGCAGGGTGGCCACCCAGTAGTCAGCACACGTTAAAATGTGGGCAACTCTGCTGTCGTTGCGCAGGCACTGCAGCATGTAATCGCTCATGTGTGCCAGGCTCCCCAGAGGTAAGGACAAGCTGTCCTCTGTGGGAGGCGTATCGTCATCATCCTCTGTATCCCCCAGCCACGCAACAGGGATGTGCCTGCGCTGTGCTGGGTGCCACCCCGCTATGAACCTGCTTCATCCTCATCCTCCTCCACCTCCTCCTCATCCTCCTCGTCCTCCAGTAGTGGTCCCTGGCTGGCCACATTTGTACCTGCCCTCTGCTGTTGCAAAAACCTCCCTCTGAGCCACTTCTAACAGACTGGCCTGAAAGTGCTAAAAATGACCCCTCATCCTCCTCCTCCTCCTGGTCCACCTCCTCTTCCATCATCGCCCTAAGCGTTTTCTCTAGGAGACATAGAATTGGTATTGTCACGCTGATAACAGTGGCATCGCCACTGGCCATGTTGGTGGCATACTCGAAACAGCGCAACAGGGCACACAGGTCTCGCATGGAGGCCCAATCATTGGTGGTGAAGTGGTGCTGTTCTGCAGTGCGACTGACCCGTGCGTGCTGCAGCTGAAACTCCACTATGACCTGCTGCTGCTCGCACAGTCTCTCCAGCATGTGCAAGGTGGAGTTCCACCGGGTGGGCACGTCGCATATTAGGCGGTGAGCGTGAAGGCCGAAGTTCCGCTGTAGCGCTGACAGGCGAGCAGCGGCAGGATGTGAACGCCGGAAGCGCGCACAGACGGCCCGCACTTTATGCAGCAGCTCTGACATGTCAGGGTAAGTTGTGAATGAACTTTTGCACCACCAAATTCAGCACATGCGCCAGGCAAGGGATGTGCGTCAAACCGGCTAGTCCCAGAGCTGCCACGAGATTTCGCCCATTATCGCACACCACCAGGCCGGGCTTGAGGCCCACCGGCAGCAACCACTGGTCGGTCTGTTGTTCAATACCCCGCCACAACTCCTGCGCGGTGTGGGGCCTGTCCCCCAAACATATGAGTTTCAGAATGGCCTGTTTACGTTTACCCCGGGCTGTGCTGAAGTTGGTGGTGAAGGTGTGTGGCTGACTGGATGAGCTGGTGGAAGCAGAGGAGGAGGAAGCTGAGTAGGAGGAGGAGGCTACAGGAGGCAAAGAATGATGCCCTTTGATCCTTGGCGGCAGAAGGACGTGCGCCAAGGAACTCTCCGCCTGGGGCCCAGCCGCCACTACATTTACCCAGTGTGCAGTTAGGGAGATATAGCGTCCCTGGCCGTGCTTACTGGTCCACGTATCTGTGGTTAGGTGGACCTTGCCACAAATGGCGTTGCGCAGTGCACACTTGATTTTATCGGACACTTGCATGTGCAGGGAAGGCACGGCTGTCTTGGAGAAGTAGTGGCGGCTGGGAACCACATACTGGGGGACAGCCATGGCCATCAGCTGTTTGAAGCTGTCTGTGTCCACCAGCCGGAATGACAGCATTTCAAAGGCCAGTAGTTTAGAAATGCTGGCATTCAGGCCAAGGGCTCGAGGGTGACTAGGTGGGAATTTGCGCTTCCTCTCAAAGGTTTGCGAGATGGAGAGCTGAACGCTGCTGTGTGAAATAGTGGAGACGCTAGGTGACGGTGGCGGTGGTGGTGGTGGTGTCGGTGGCACATCCTCTGTTTGCTGCTCGGCAGGTGGCAACATTCCGAGAGGCGGAAGCCGAGGCAGCAGCGGTAGAGGGAGCAGGGGGAGCCTGAGCGGGTTCCTTGTTTTTAAGGTGTGTACTCCACTGCAGTTCATGCTTTGCATGTAGATGCCTGATCATGCAGGTGGTGCTCAGGTTAAGAACGTTAATGCCTCGCCTCAGGGTCTGATGGCACAGCGTGCAAATCACTCTGGTCTTGTCGTCAGCACATTGTTTGAAGAAGTGCCATGCCAGGGAACTCTTTGAAGATGCCTTTGGGGTGCTGGGTCCCTGTTGGCGCTGGCCAATAGCCGGCGAACTCTCTGGACGGCAGCTGTTCTGCTTTTGCCCCCTGCTCCCTCTTTGGCTTCGCTGTTGTCTCGGTCTCACCACTGCCTCTTCCTCTGAACTATTTAAGTCAGGGGCACAACCTTCAGTCCATGTGGGGTCTAAGACCTCATCGTCCTCTGCATCGTCTTCCACCCAGTCTTCCTCCCTGACCTCCTTCTGTTCAGTCTGCACACTGCAATAAGACATGGCAGTGGGCACCAGTGTTTCGTCATCATCAGAGACTCGGTCACTCTGCTGTGGTGGTATTCCCATGTCCTCATCATCTGGATACATAAGTGGTTGTGCGTCCAGTGCGTCCAGTGCATGGAATGTCTTCCACCGCTGGGGAAGGGCTAGGTGGACGCCCCTGGGAAACCGTGCGAGCAGAGTCTTCAAACACAATAAGAGACTGCTGCATAACTTGAGGCTCAGACAGTTTCCCTGATATGCATGGGGGTGATGTGACAGACTGATGGGCTTGGTTTTCAGGTGCCACCTGTGCGCTTTCTGCAGAAGACTGGGTGGGAGATAATGTTGTGAACATGCTGTATCCATTGTCAGCAACCCAATTGACTAGCGCCTGTACCTGCTCAGGCCTTACCATCCTTAGAACGGCATTGGGCCCCACCAAATATCGCTGTAAATTCTGCCGGCTACTTGAGGGAGTTGGTTCACTACTTTGTGCGCCTGAGGCCGAACGGCCACGTCCTCTGCCAGCAACAGAGGCTCCACGAACACCACCACGACCGCGTCCTCGTCGCTTAATAGAATGTTTCCTCATTGTTGCGATTCAACTCGCACCACAATAAAATATATTATTTTTTTAGCCGTAAAATTCCCACACTGGAAGATATAATTCCTTTTTCCGGTATTAATTACAAGAAAACTGCTGCAAATTGGACACCAGAATTTTTAAAATGCTAGTTTTGGTACATAGATTCCAACACGGGGAGATATAATTCCTTTTTACAGGAGTAAAAACGTGCGGCCTACTGTTTCTGGTGTAACTAACACCAGATTGATTAAATTGGCCTTTTTTTCACCAAAATTACAACACTGGACAACGTAATGCCTTTTTCAGGTATTAATTACAAGAAGACTGCTGCTAATTGGACACCAGAATTTTTAAAATGCTAGTTTGTGTACATAAATTCCCACACTGGAAGATATAATTCCTTTTCCGGTATTAATTACAAGAAAACTGCTGCAAATTGGACACCAGAATTTTTAATATGCTAGTTTTGGTACATAGATTCCACACGGGAGATATCATTCCTTTTACAGGAGTAAAACGTGCGGCCTACTGTTTCTGGTGTAACTAACACCAGATTGATTAAATTGGCCTTTTTTCACCAAAATTACAACACTGGACAATGTAATGCTTTTTCAGGTATTAATTACAAGAAGACTGCTGCTAATTGGACACCAGAATTTTTAAAATGCTAGTTTGTGTACATAAATTTCCCACACTGGAAGATATAATTCCTTTTTCCGGTATTAATTACAAGAAAAGTGCTGCAAATTGGACACCAGAATTTTTAAAATGCTAGTTTTGGTACATAGATTCCCACACGCGGAGATATCATTCCTTTTACAGGAGTAAAACGTGCGGCCTACTGTTTCTGGTCTAACTAACACCAGATTGATTAAATTGGCCTTTTTTCACCAAAATTACAACACTGGACAATGTAATGCCTTTTTCCGGTATTAATTCCTTTTACAGGAGTAAAAACGTGAGGCCTACTGTTTCTGGTGTAACTAACGCCAGATTGATTAATTTGGCCTTTTTTCACCAAAATTACAACACTGGACAATGTAATGCCTTTTTCCGGTATTAATTCCTTTTACAGGAGTAAAAACGTGCGGCCTACTGTTTCTGGTCTAACTAACACCAGATTGATTAAATTGGCCTTTTTTCACCAAAATTACAACACTGGACAATGTAATGCCTTTTCCGGTATTAATTCCTTTTACAGGAGTAAAAACGTGAGGCCTACTGTTTCTGGTGTAACTAACGCCAGATTGATTAATTTGGCCTTTTTTCACCAAAATTACAACACTGGACAATGTAATGCCTTTTTCCGGTATTAATTCCTTTTCACAGGAGTAAAAACGTGCTGCCAACTGTTTCTGGTGTAACTAACACCAGATTGATTAAATTGACCTTTTTTCACCAAAATTACAACACTGGACAATGTAATGCCTTTTCAGGTATTAATTACAAGAAGACTGCTGCTAATTGGACACCAGAATTTTTAAAATGCTAGTTTGTGTACATAAATTCCCACACTGGAAGATATAATTCCTTTTTCCGGTATTAATTACAAGAAAACTGCTGCAAATTGGACACCAGAATTTTTAATATGCTAGTTTTGGTACATAGATTCCCACACGGGGAGATATAATTCCTTTTTACAGGAGTAAAAACGTGCGGCCTACTGTTTCTGGTGTAACTAACACCAGATTGATTAAATTGGCCTTTTTTTCACCAAAATTACAACACTGGACAATGTAATGCCTTTTTCAGGTATTAATTACAAGAAGACTGCTGCTAATTGGACACCAGAATTTTTAAAATGCTAGTTTGTGTACATAAATTCCCACACTGGAAGATATAATTCCTTTTTCCGGTATTAATTACAAGAAAACTGCTGCAAATTGGACACCAGAATTTTTTAAATGCTAGTTTTGGTACATAGATTCCCACACGGGGAGATATCATTCCTTTTTACTGGAGTAAAAACGTGCTGCCTACTGTTTCTGGTGTAACTAACACCAGATTGATTAAATTGGCCTTTTTTTCACCAAAATTACAACACTGGACAACGTAATGCCTTTTTCAGGTATTAATTACAAGAAGACTGCTGCTAATTGGACACCAGAATTTTTAAAATGCTAGTTTGTGTACATAAATTCCCACACTGGAAGATATAATTCCTTTTTCCGGTATTAATTACAAGAAAACTGCTGCAAATTGGACACCAGAATTTTTAATATGCTAGTTTTGGTACATAGATTCCACACGGGGAGATATCATTCCTTTTAACAGGAGTAAAAACGTGCGGCCTACTGTTTCTGGTGTAACTAACACCAGATTGATTAAATTGGCCTTTTTTTCACCAAAATTACAACACTGGACAATGTAATGCTTTTTTCAGGTATTAATTACAAGAAGACTGCTGCTAATTGGACACCAGAATTTTTAAAATGCTAGTTTGTGTACATAAATTCCCACACTGGAAGATATAATTCCTTTTTCCGGTATTAATTACAAGAAAACTGCTGCAAATTGGACACCAGAATTTTTTAAATGCTAGTTTTGGTACATAGATTCCCACACGGGAGATATAATTCCTTTTACTGGAGTAAAAACGTGCTGCCTACTGTTTCTGGTGTAACTAACACCAGATTGACTAAATTGGCCTTTTTTCACCAAATTACTACACTGGACAATGTAATGCCTTTTTCCGATATTAATTCCTTTTACAGGAGTAAAAACGTGCTGCCTACTGTTTCTGGTGTAACTAACACCAGATTGATTAAGTTGGCCTTTTTTCACCAAAATTACAACACTGGATAATGTAATGCCTTTTTCCTGTATTAATTCCTTTTACAGGAGTAAAACGTGAGGCCTACTGTTTCTGGTGTAACTAACATCAGATTGATTAAATTGGCCTTTTTTTCACCAAAATTACAACACTGGACGATATAATGCCTTTTTGCGTTATTAATTACAAGAGGACTGCTGGTATTTCAGAACACCGGAATTTTTAAAATGCTAGTTTTGCTAGATAAATTTCCCACACTGGGAGAAATATTGCCTAAGCCTTTTTACAGTATTAATTACAACAGGAGTGCTTCTTCTGGTCTAACACCAGAATAATTTTATTATTATGGTGAAAGCTTTTTTTAATTTATATTTCTGGCACATAAAAAAAAATATTTCTGGCTGACAGTATTGGACTTGGCTGTAGTGTCACTGGCTAGCCTAGCTGGAACAGCACATTCATGGGATTTTCTATCCAAGTGGATTACTTTCAGTTTCACCACTGATATATTAAATATCTTTGCAGTTAGTATGGGTGACACAAGCACAGCCAAACCCCTGATGTAGTATATCTATGAAAAAATCGACTATTACATGAGATTAATGGACGTTGTGGCAGCTTTTGCTGTAGCACCACAAGTCCCAAAATGGCCGCCGCCTATCAGCCCAATAACATGTGCCAGAAAACGGTCTGCCCAGCCAGAAAAAAAATTGACTTTGACTGAGCAGCTGAATCGCTGTTGTTCTGATTCACAGGTGTAGATTTTTCACTTCTTTGGAGCTTTGGTTTAGACTCTGTGGCAGCTTGTGCTGGCGCACCACAAGTCCCAAAATGGCCACCGCCGGTCAGCCCAGTTACATGTGCCAGTAAAAATCGCTCTGGCCAGTCTAAACAAAATAGTGACTTTCAGTGAACAGCTCAGCTGAGTTGTTCTGATGCACAGGTGTAGAAATGTAGATCATTCACTTCTTTATCCCTGCCTATCTCGCCCTGACAGAAGCTGCGTCCTCTCCCTACACTAATCAGAGCAGTGTGACGTGCGGCGCTACGTGACTCCAGCTTAAATAGAGGCTGGGTCACATGCTGCACTTGGCCAATCACAGCCATGCCATTAGTAGGCATGGCTGTGATGGGCTCTTAGGGCAATAAGTAAAACACTAGCTGATTGGCTGCTGTGCAGCCCTTCAGAAAACGGGAAGTAATCAACGATCACCGGACCCAAACCCAAACTTTTTTGAAAATGTCCGGGTTCGGGTCCGTGTCACGGACACCCCAAAATTCGGTACGAACCCGAACGATGCTCGAACTGTTCGCTCAACACTACTAGTGACATATCCAGTGATGGAACATTTTGGCTATAATCAGCCTTTTTTTCATTATTTCATTCTTAAAAAATCTAATGCTAGCTGAAAGATTGAATCACAGGATATGTTACCTAATTAAATCTTCACATTAGATTGCAGTCACATGACCATGCCTCAGTTGTATCCATTTTGTGGACTGAAAACAGTGTGGATCTGAAAAATGTGGGCACTAGTTATGAGCGGCAGGGCCAATTTTAGAAGTTGCCAATATTTGGTAGAAAATTCGTCATATATTCGCTATTATTTTCTAGATTGCGAAAATCGGCAAAGTAATATTCTCATAATGCACGCGCAATACAGGTGTGGGTCACTATAGCTACATTTTTCAAGCTGCTTGAAGTTTAATGAGAATAGAGAAAATGGTTGGCACGGCAGAACATTACAATAGCTTTATATGCAGATAGAGTGCTCCAATATATTCGCGACTGCACAAATCGGCAATAATGATGAAAATTATGCAATACGTGCAACTTCACAGTTTAACAGGTCTGACTACATATTAGTGATTTGTGCACTAAGTATTGTTGTGAATCTGTGACATCACAACACTATTTATGTAGCATGTCTGCATGGACAGCAGAACCTAGATACACTACGTAACACCCTGGCACTGGAACCTATCAGCTACTCTATAAAAATATCTAACCTACACTGACTATCTCCCAATAACTATCAGTATTATATATACTGTCGGGTCCATAAATATTGGGACAGCGACATAATTCTAACATTTCTGGCTCTAGACACCACCACAATGGATTTGAAATTAAACAAACAAGATGTGCTTTAACTGCAGACTGTCAGCTTTAATTTGAGGGTATTTACATCCAAAACAGGTGAACGGTGTAGGAATTACAACAGTTTGCATATGTGCCTCCCACTTGTTACGGGCCCAAAAGTATTGGGATAGAATAATAATCATTAATCAATCTTTCACTTTATAATATTTGGTTGCAAATCCTTTGCAGTCAATTACAGCCTTAAGTCTGGAACGCATAGACATCGCCAGACACTGGGTTTCATCCCTGGTGATGTTCTGGATGTCCCTGGTTATTGGGGCAGTTTCCCTTCAGTTTTGTCTTCAGCAAGTGAAAAGCATGCTCAATCGGATTCAGGTCAGATGATCAGGGGCGGACTGTGCCGGGGGGCAGGGGGGCAATTGCCCCCCGGGCCCCTCTGTAGTGTCACCCACTTTGGGGTGTGCATGTGCCTTTGGGGTGTGCATGTGCCCTGCCGCGGCCCTGGTGACAAGTGGGGGCGGCCGGCGGCAGGGCACAGGGAGATGAACGCTTCCACTGTGGAAGCATTCATCTCCATAGTCATCTGTATCGCCGTCCTCAGGACGGCGATACAGATGTCTGTGCTGCGGCAGAGCAGTGAGAGGCGTGTCCCCTCCCTGTTCCTCTGATAGGCTGCCAGCACTAGGCCGGCAGCCTATCAGAGGCTGGTGCAGGCGGCGCGATGGCGTAATCGCGCCGCCGGAGCGGTACAGCGAGGGACACAGGCCGGAAGAGGCCTGCATCGCATCGCTGGAGGGAAGTATAAGTGTTTTTGTATGTTTGTTTGTTTTTTGTTTTTGGGGGCTACTGGCACATAAGGTGAGGGGGTATTCTACTGGCACATGATAAACTGAGGGGGATTCTACTGGCATATGATAAAGTAAGGGGGAGATTCTACAGGCAAATGATAAACTGAGGGGGATTCTACTGGCACATGATAAGGTAAGGGGGAGATTCTACTGGCACATGATAAGGTGGGAGGGGAGACTACTGGCACATAGGGGGACTACTGGCATATAGGGGTCTACTGGCACATAAGGGGGTCTACTGGCACATAGGGGGACTACTGGAACATAAGGTGGGGACTACTGGCACATAAGGGGGCTACTGGCACATAAGGGGGCTACTGGCACATAAGGGGGACTATTGGCACATAAGGGGGACTACTGGAACATAAGGGGGACTACTGGCACATGAGGGGGCTACTGGCACATAAGGGGACGGCTACTGGCACATAAGGGGACGGCTACTGGCACATAAGGGGGCTACTGGCACATAAGGGGGGGGCTACTGGCACATAAGGAGGGGGGGCTATGAGCGATGTGAGTGGCCAACATCTATCCTCTGCGCAATGCTCAGCCTCCTGTGACAAGCTGTCAATGCTGTCAAAGGAGGCTGTGCTCTCCTCCCGCAGTTCCCCGCACAGCCTCTTGTGACAGCGAATCAGGAAGCAGAGGGGGGCTCAGTGGGCCTCTGGGTGTTACTTGCCCCCTGGGCCAAAAGTTGCCAGTCAGCCCCTGCGATTGACTTGGCCATTGCATAACATTCCACTTCTTTCCCTTAAAAAAACTCTTTGTTTGCTTTTGCAGTATGCTTTGGGTCATTGTTCATCTGCACTGTGAAGCACACTCCAATGAGTTCTGAAGCATTTGGCTGAATATGAGCAGATAATATTGCCCGAAACACTTTAGAATTCATCCTGCTGCTTTTGTCAGCAGTCACATCATCAATAAATACAAGAGAACCAGTTCCATTGTCAGCCATACATGCCCACGCCATGACACTACCACCACCATGCTTCACTGATGAGGTGGTATGCTTAGGATCATGAGCAGTTCCTTTCCTTCTCCGTACTCTTTTCTTCCCATCCTTCTGGTACAAGTTGATCTTGGTCTCATCTGCCCATAGGATGTTGTTCCAGAACTGTGAAGGCTTTTCTAATCTGGCCTTCCTGTTTTTGAGGCTCACCAATGGTTTACATCTTGTGATGAACCCTCTGTATTAACTCTGGTGAAGTCTTCTCTGATTTTTGACTTTGACACACATACAACTACCTCCTGGAGAGTGTTCTTGATCTGGCCAACTGTTGTAAAGGGTGTTTTCTTCACCAGGGAAATAATTATTCGGTCATCCACCACAGTTGTTTTCCGTGGTCTTCCGGTTCTTTTGGTGTTGCTGAGCTCACCAGTGTGTTCCTTCTTTTTAAGAGTGTTCCGAACAGTTGTTTTGGCCACGCCTAATGTTTTTTATATCTCTCTGATGGGTTTGTTTTGTTTTTTCAACCTAATGATGGCTTACTTCACTCATAGTGACAGCTCTTTGGATCTCATCTTGAGAGTTAACAACAACAGATCTTGTAATTGGGATAAGAGGGAAGAAAAGCTGAGAAGCCAAATGTCCCATTACTTTTGGTCCCTTAACAAGTGGGAGGCACATATGCAAACTGTTGTAATTCCTACACCGTTCACCTGATTTGGATGTAAATACCCTCAAATTAAAGCTGACAGACTGCAGTTAAAGCACATCTTTTGTTTCATTTCAAATCCATTGTGGTGGTGTATAGAGCCAAAAATGTTAGAATTGTTTCGATGTCCCAATATTTATGGACATGGCTGTTTATAAACAAACAAACTAACTATCTAATGTATGTGACAATGAAAACAAGAGAGCACAGCAATGACATTGCTGTCTCTCTCAGAACTGTAATAAACTAGAAAATGGCTGCTGGGGAGGTTCTTATATAGTGAAGGGGTAGACAACTTTCCTATTGGTTGCCAGGGATGTTGCTAAGCTCAGACAAAGACATTGCAGTCTTCTCATTGGGCCACAAGGAAAAAGGGAGGTTACTGATGACAAAATAGTAGAAAATTCGAAAATACAAATATATATCACTATATTCTAAATATTCACAAATTCTCGAGTTGCGATATTCGCAATTAAAATTTGAAATTTTAATATTCACGCCCAACACTAGTGGGCATCAGCCATGTGCACCTGGCATTGCTGTGCGGACCCATTGACTATCAGACAATGGGCTTCTGATCCGCAATGCCAAAGATAGGAAACATCCTATATTTTGTGGCACGGAGGCACAGACCTGGAAGCACCTGAAAGGACATGTCCTATCTCTGGATGCATCTTGCAAAGTCAATGGGTCCACAACGCGATGTGGGGTGCATATGACTAGTGCCCTTGCTTATTAGATTTACGGTTTACAGTCTGCCTCACTTCTTAAATCTATGAAAGTTATATGAGAGTACTGGGGACCTGACCCATGTTGAGGCATGCACTGGCTGGACATCAGTTTGTTTCTGAGAGTGTTGTCAACTTTTTTTTTTAGAAAAGACTTGCCTATCAGTGTGAAATGTAGACCAAAAATTTAATTAACAAAACCTCGTTTTAAACTCACTACATCCAGTGATTGGCTGCAGTGGTCACATGTTCCTGTGGGTATATGTCATGAGATCAGGGCCAGGCCAACACAGAGGCTGGGGAGGCTCCAGCCTCAGGGTGCTCCAGCCTCAGGCCGCAGGCAGGGGCCGGCCAGAGGAAGAGGGACTGACAGAGGGGAACCGCTCACGCTCCCTCCTGTCATTCCCTGATTGTAGCGTGACCGAGCTCTGTCCGGTCCGCAGGTACAGAGAGCATCAGTCTCCTGTACCCGGCCGGACTGACAGGAAGTGCGCACACAGTTTGCACTTCAAGTCAGTCAGCTCAGTACAGAAGACAAAAGCTCCTCCTCCTGTATCCGCGGAAGCGCAGACCATGCAGAGCTCGGCCACGCTACAGCAGAGGTAGGAGGAGAGGAGGGGGAGAAGGAGCATGACAACATGGGGGGGCAGAAAGAGCATGACAACATGGGGGGAGAAGGAGCATGACAACATGGGAGGGGAGAAGAAAGACCATGACAACATTGGGGGAGAAGAAAGAGCATGACAACATGGGGGAGCAGAATGCATGACAACATGGGGGGGAGAAGAAGAGCATGACAACATGGGGGGAAGAAAGAGCATGACAACATGGGGGAGAAAGAGCATGACAACATGGGGGGAGAAGAAAGAGCATGACAATATGGGGGAGAAGAAAGAGCATGACAACATGAGGGGTATAGAGTATGACAACATGGGGGGTATAAAGAGCATGAAAAGATGGGGAAAATGACGGGGCAGAAAGAACATGACAAGAAGAGGGGATTATGACAAGATGGGGAGCATGACAAATTACTATGTAGGGGCACTGCTGTGTGGTTGAGGGGGTGTGGGGGACATTACTATGTGGGGGCAGTGTGGCGGACATTACTGCGTGGGGGGCAGTGTGGCGGACATTACTGTGTGGGGGAGTGTGGCGGACATTACTGTGTGGGGGAGTGTGGCGGACATTACTGTGTGGGGGCAGTGTGGCGGACATTACTGTGTGGGGGCAGTGGCGGACATTACTGTGTGGGGGCAGTGTGGGGACATTACTGTGTGGGGGCAGTGTGGCAGACATTACTGTGTGGGGACACTACGCACTTGGGCAGCTCAGCCTCTTGGTGGTGGACCTTGCCCAGCCCTGCATGAGATGGACCGTGGCAGTTGACCAGTCAACAAGTGTTAAGGCCGATTCATTGGCCTGTATTTGTGGGAGGGCGATGATGACTATATCTGGCCGGGCGTTTCCTCCCACAGTGAGCGTCGTCTCCAGTGTATGGTGTGGGAGCTCTACATACCGTCCTCAGGGAGCAACAAGGGTGCAGCGCTACACGGCAGTTCCAGGCCCTGACTTTCTACGGTCCAGATAAGTAGCTGCCTCATTCAGCAGCATCGTTGCTTTAAGTCCGGCCGGCGGTGTGTCAGCTCCCTTGGTAAGGGGAGCAGCACCGCACCGGAGCGGTCTGCCAGGGAGACACGCTCTTCTCCCCACGCGGCATGACACGTAGGGTGCAGGGCACAGCGTGTGCCCGCTCGATAAAGTATTGCACAGGCTGCTGTGCTGTTAGACAGGCAGGGGAGGGGCGGACAAATTAGGCTTCAGCATGTTGTTTCTATCCAGGGGTGCACAGGTGAATTCACTCAGCAAGGGGGAGTAGTAAGGTTCAGGAAGAGTGTGTGTTTAAAAAAAAAAAAAAAAAGACGGTGTGTGACTTTAATGAAATGTCAAAAAAAAAACAAAAAAAAAAACATACATTTATTATGGGGAAGGGACATTGAGTCTAGTGTTCTAGTCAGGGTACGTCAGGTTCTTAGAGTAATCTCACACTAAAGCTATACTATGTGGAAAGCACGTCACAGGAGTCGCTTACAGGGGTCACTCGACCATGTATTCAGCTCTGCTCTGCAGCCGGCTGTCATGTGTTTTCCTAACGCAGAGCTACTAGTGAGGTGGGGTGCATAGCATGCAAGGTGTCTGTTTTAGTCAGTCTCTCCTCCCGCACTATTCAGGCGTGCACTCACCTCTTCCCCTCGCTCTGCTCTGTAGCCGGCTGTCATGTGTTTTCCTCATGCAGAGCTACTAGTGAGGTGGGGTGCATAGGATGCACGGTGTCTGTTTTAGTCAGTCTCTCCTCCCGCACTATTCAGGCGTGCACTCACCTCTGCCCCTCGCTCTGATCTGCTGGCTGGGTTCCACAGATACGCATAGTTGTGGCTCTGGCGCCCTCTATGTGGCCACAGCTGGAAGTGTGGGGCAGAGTGTGAGTTCAGGCTCCAGTGTTAGTTTATAAAAAAAATAAAAAAATAAACATATATATGTGTGTATAGTTTATATGTATATGTGTATATATACATATGTATAGGGGCACTGTTAGGATGTTGGTCCGCACTGCGGATTCGGCGCCAGATTCTGAATAGGGTTACGCTTGACGCACGTTTTTTACGCATACGTATTCGACTTGTTATTTCATCAGTTCGCCATGATACCACATTAGTGGCATTGGTAAAGATTAAAGGGTTTCTTGCGTTTATCTCTCCAGGATCAAGTGTTTATATATGCCTTGATGTTCAGGAGATTGCTGACTTTCCATGTGGGACCACGTTATCAGGCATTGGTACGGTGTTTCTCTTTTATTCCAGAGGTATACAGTAAGTCTCCTAGTTTCCTGAGGCCACATTATCAGGCATTGGTATGGTATTTCTCTTTTATTCCAGAGGTATACAGTAAATTTCCTAGTTTCCTGAGGTCACGTCGAGCTCAGGTTTTGCTGCCATTTTTGGCCCCCACTGGCTAGCTGGTGGGTGGGCGAGTGAGGTTGGTTGATCCCGGGTTCCACAGATTTCAGCGTTGGTTGAACTTTATCCTATAATGGCGGCTGTGCATGCAGGGGTCGGGAATAGGCTGGTTACATGATGTATGTTAATGTCAATGTCGCGGTCATGGATATTTGATTAACGGCTTGGTCCTACTGATATCTTTTGTTAGGTGTCAGGTGCTTCGCTCGTTACTACACCAAATTCATTACACACATTCAT
Organism: Bufotes viridis; assembly: GCA_033119425.1. NCBI lineage: Eukaryota > Metazoa > Chordata > Amphibia > Anura > Bufonidae > Bufotes > Bufotes viridis. The sequence goes on along the minus strand of CM065591.1, from coordinate 84,348,420 downwards.
GTACCCGAATCCAAAATATAGCAGCCGATGCCCTGTCCCGAGCTAATTCTCTTTCACAAGTTTCCCAAGCGGACGTCTACGGTGCCACAATGCCTCGGTGCGCTTCACTACTTCCGATCCCATTACCCTGGCTGCAGCTCGCTCGTTGGCAGCGAAATCGCAATAGGAGGTTGTGATAAAGCTCTTTGATTGAGTTTGTGTCCTTTTGGCCCCCTTCAGGCGTCCCTTCAGCGTCGCGGTTCCGGCATAATTCTAACCGCTTTTAGGTATCCAGTAGGTAAGGGTCATTCCTTCATGTTTAAGCCCCGACCACAAGTGTTAAGGCCGATTCATTGGCCTGTATTTGTGGGAGGGGCGATGATGACTATATCTGGCCGGGCGTTTCCTCCCACAGTGAACGTCGTCTCCAGTGTACCCACCCTACCCACCCTTACTTTCACTATCTCACACCAGGGATGCCCCCTTCAGGCGTCCCTTCAGCGTCGCGGTTCTGGCATAATTCTAACCGCTTTTAGGTATCCAGTAGGTAGGGTCATTCCTTCATGTTTAAGCCTCGACCACAAAGTAATAGTAGCGGAGGAAAGGGGAAGTCCAAAAGGCATGGCTTCTTTGTATGGCATTCATAGAAGTATTAAAATATATATTTTTAAACTTTTTAGAAAATCCCTCTAATGTTAATTTCATTAGAAGTGTAGTGACTTATGATGCCCGCTCATAATAGCTTAGCTGCATTTTCAAAAAGCAATATTCTATAATAATGTTTTATATGCCTGGTAATTTTATAAAATAATATTTCAAATAGTTTGTGCTAGACCATTAATTGGAAACATTAGCTCACAGACATGACAGTATTTGGTATAAAAATCTATGACTGGTATAAAGTTTTCTATTATATAATCTACACAAAATGCATTATACTGTATGTGAATAATTGAATTGATTCAGGTGATCAAAACATGCAGTACGTGTGTTATTACAGTTCTAGCTGATAAAAGCATATTAAACTGTATTACAAAATACTTTTAAATATCTCTACTTCTGACTGTGCAAATCATTTTTTCTACTATCAGAACTATTTTATGCTTTGTGAAAAACATTATAAAAATGATGCACTAATAAATAATGTCATGCTTGAAACAAAATCAAAATTGTATAAAATATAGAAAGCCTAGTTCACACCATAGGAGCATCAATGTGTAAATTAAGAAACATATGGTACACCAGTGAAGACAGAACAAATAAAATAGCTTAAGATAACAGATGAATCTTTCAGCTAAAACAACTGAGATTAAACTAGCCATGTCTGAATGCAGCCTATGCCAAGCAACCAAATATTCTGATCATATATTCTGTAGAAATACTACAGTAGGTTAGGCTGAGAATAGTGATAGCGAGCATGCTCGGCCAAGTACTGGTTCAGCTCGAGCATCGCTATGCTGAGCACTCGGCTGTACTCGGCCGAGCACCACGTATGTTCGTCGAATTGCTCAAGTCTCCTCCCCTCATGTTTGGCGCCTCCCAATCAAGGTCCAGGTAAGTAATTCCCTTCAGTGTAAAGCCATAGCCATGTTAGCTGTAAGCCTTACACTCATTAACTGGCCGAACACGTGATACAAGTTCATATAGGAGCTGAGGTCCGGCGCTCAGATCATTCAGGGTCAGGGAGAGCAGACAGTAGGCAGGGACAGATAGCGTTTTGCTGTAAAGTTACTGATTTCACTACAAAAACCTTATTGAAAAACCAAACAGTCCTTTTAAGGACTACAAGTGTGTGTGACAGCAGTGCAGCACCATTTTTTAACAAGGGGTTTAATTCAGCACTATTAGGGACAGGCGTTTTCAGGAAGGGACAGATAGTGCAGGGCTTGAAAATCGCTTTTTAAAACTTTTAAAAGACAGAAAGATTTCAGATTAGTAACATCTTCAGTCACACTTACTCCATTGAAATCAGAGGCTGCTCAGCTGGTCTAATCACTTAAGTATCTTTATCTTCTATGAGTATTTGTATTTTATGTATGCTATTATAAACTGTGCATAATATAAGCTCCCTGAGGAACCCAAAAATGGGGGAAATGCGTTGGGGTACTGTTTAGTTTGTATAGCAATCTGTTAGGGACACCCAGGGTCAGAAGGGTTAGGAACGGGGACGGAGTAACCCCACCATCAGGGGTTATCTCCGGGCACAGGTGAGCACAGGGGCTTTAATAGGGTGTGAGGTAGGGCTGAGTCCGGTGAGGTGCATATACATTTATTTGGTCAGCAGCAAGCTTTAACATCTTTTGCCTCTCCCCTTAACTGTGCGAATCTTCCTATTCCCCTGGAGTAAGAAATTCATTCTCTACATATTGGTTATAAAGGTAATCCATCTTAGTCTATTTGGCCATAGTTGATTACATATAGGCATCTTTATTAGCCTTATCGATTTGTCTAGAGATATTTGGGATTTATCCCTTTGTTTTAGAATATATTAATAAAGTATAGGAATTTTTAAGCATCCATTTCTGTTAGTAATAGGCTTGTTTTGGAACAGGACACTATTTGGATATTTTTTCTCTCTCTTTAAGATTGTACGTTTATGATTTATATTTTGGCCCATTTTAACTAGTTTTGGGCACATCTGTGTGTGCATTTAGGCCGCAACCGTATATACAATATTCCAGTAGAGAATACATTTTATTTGGGAAAAATTTGTATCCAATACTGAACTGCATCTGAATACAGTGTGTATTACAAATTCCATTATCCTGGGCCTAGTATAGTGCCCAAAATCATTTTTTTTTGTATCCAATACTGAACTGCATCTGAATACAGTGTGTATATTAAAAATTCTATTATTTTGGGCCTAGTATAGTGGCCAAAATGTGTTTGTTTTTTGTATAAAATACTGAACTGCACCTGAATACAGTGTGTATATTAAAAATTCCATTATTTTGGGCCCAGTATAGCGGCCAAAATCAGTTTTTTTTTGTATCCAATACTGAACTGCATTTGAATACAGTGTGTATATTACAAATTCGATTAATCTAGGCATAGTAAAGTGACCACAATCTTTGGGTTTTGTATCCAATACTGTCTTGCATCAGAAAAACCTGTATCTTTAGCGGACAGTAAAACAATCTGTGCCACATCTACAGACAAAACCATTAATATGAAGAAGGTGAGCACAAAGGTACGGGGAAGTGGGCATGATACTGATGGTTCATGCAGAGGCTGTGGCCCTGGGCCCTCTAAAACAGTGAAGGTGATGGCGAACCTTTTAGAGACTGATTGCCCAAACTGCAACCACAAACACACTTATTTATTGCAAAGTGCCCACTCGATCATTTATCCTGAATACTACAGTCCAATATAGTATATCTTCTATGTTCCTTATTATTTAGCTATAGTAGCCTGCCTACAGTCAATTTGCTGCCTGTGCTATTCATGGCGTACCTGACGCTGATGAATGTCAGCAAAAGTGTAGGGCATATTTGTGCACTACAGACTTTTTCATGGGTAAGGGTGCCCACAGAGTGGGCTCTGAGTGTCGCCTCTGGCACCTGTGCAACAGTTTCACTGACCCTATAAAACATTATGAGTGAGGGCAGCCTAAAAAGCATGTTGACATGATAGAGGACAAGGAGGAGAAGGACGAGAAAAGGAATATTGAACCATATAAACTTTTTAGTGGTAGCAGAGGTGAATGTGAATACAATGTATTCTGTACATTACAAACAACACATTTAAAATGCCTTTATGTTCAGCCACTTTCATCTGGTGGAGTAGAGAAGTCAGGGGCAATCCAGGACCAGTTCATATTTATAACAGTCAACCTGTCAGCATTTTCAGTTGACAGGCGCATGCGCTTATATGTTATTATGGCCCCAGCAGCACTAAATACCCGCTCTGACAAAACGCTGGAAGCAGGGCAGGCCAGCACCTCTGAGCCGTAAAGAAGACAAACTGAGGGTCATTTGGCTATCACCCTTTGTACTGTGTTTGACTTTTTGTTGGTTATGGTTTTAAGTTACATTTATGACTAGAGTTGAGCGAACACCTGGATGTTCGGGTTCGAGAAGTTCGGCCAAACTTCACGAAAATGTTTTGGTTCGGGATCCGAACTAGAGCCGAACTTGACTCGAACCCGAACCCCATTGAAGTCAATGGGGACCCGAACTTTTGGGCACTAAAAGGCTGTAAAATAGGCCTTGAAAGGGCTAAAGGGCTGCAAAAGACATCAAAATGTAGGTAAATCCCCTGCAAACATATTTGGGTAGGAAATGACTTAAAATAAAATAAAATAAATAAAAATTAACCAATATCAATTGGCAACTTGGAGGAGGAGGTGAAATAGGAGGTTGGGGTGGCGTCAGGTGGGAATGCTATGGGAGTTGAAGTTCTCATCACACCCAAAAGGATTCATGTCTGCCAGCAGTGTCACAGGCCTCACTCACAGACTCAGGCCAATGGCAGCCATACATGGGAGTTGAAGTTGTTATGACAGCCAAGAAGGAATCATGTCTGCCTGCAGGACCACAGGCCTCATTCAAACATTCAGGCCCACAAAGAGAAGAGTTAAAATCACGCCAAAACAGTATTGATTTCACCCAGTAGTGCCACAGGCTCATTCACTAATTCAGGACCACGGCACCCGCAAAGAGGAGAGCGGTCCCGTAACAGCAACACAGGCCTCAGGTCAGCCTACAATGGAACAGGCCATTATCATTTCCTGCCCTGCTTCCAGCGTTTTGTCAGAGAGGGTATTTAGTGCTGCTGGGGCCATAATAACAGATAAGCGCATGTGCCTGTCAAATGAAAATGCTGACAGGTTGTCTATTATAAAGATGAACTGGGCCTGGATTGCCCCTGACACCAAGAAAGAGGAGAGGTCATTTAACAGTAAAAGAGGTTAATGTCTCCCACAAATGCGGCACGCAATGAAAGCAAAATATAGGCCCCTGACAACCAGATAATGGAGCGGTAATTTGACAGTCTAAAGAGTTTAATTTCTCCCAACAATGTAGCAAGCGATGAAGCAATATAAAGGCTCCTTACAACCTGACAATGTAGAGGTCATTTGACAGTCTAAAGAGTTTAATGTCTCCCACAAATGCAGCATGCGATAAAACAAAATATAGAAACCTGACAACCAGACAATGGGGCGGTAATTTGACAGTCTAAATAGTTTAATGTCTCCCACCAATGCAGCAAGCGATGAAACAAAATATAGGCCCCTGAAAACCAGACAATGTAGAGCTCATTTGACAGTAAAAAGAGGTTAATGTCTCCCACCAATACAGCAGGCAATGAAATAATATATAGGCACCTGACAACCGGACAATGTAAAGGTCATTTGACAGTATAAAGAGGATAATGTCACCCACCAAAGCAACAGGTGATTATCTGAAATGTAGGCCCCTGACACCCAGACAGAGGAGAGGTTCATTCAACTTGGGGTTGCCCCAAAATAATGGTACAATTAATAACAGAGGATTCAATAAAGAAGTGCCATGGAGTATGAAGACTGTATGGTTGAGGGTGAGGCAGTTATAAATGTCTATTCTGCACAAGGTACAGACAAGTCCTGTGGGATCCATGCCTGGTTCATTTTAATAAACGTGAACTTGTCCACGTTGGCTGTGGACAGGCGGCTGCGTTTGTTAGTAATGAAGCCCCCTGCCATGCTAAATACACGTTCAGACAATACACTGGCCGCAGGGCAGGCCAGCACCTCCAAGGCATAAAGGGCAAGCTCTGGCCATGTGGACAATTTGGAGACCCAGAAGTTAAATGGGGCAGAACCATCAGTCAGAACGTGGAGGCGTGTGCACATGTACTGTTCCACCATGTTGTTGAAATGCTGCCTCCTGCTAACACGTTCCCTATCAGCTGGTGGTGCAGTTTGCTGTGGCGCGGTAACAAAACTTTTCCACAGCTCGGCCATGCTAATCCTGCTGTCTGAGGAGCTGGCAGTGACACAGCTGCATTGGCAACCTCTTCCTCCTCCGCCTCTGCCTTCAACTTTGTGCTTCCACTTGTCCCCCATGTCAGTTGGGAATGTCCTCAGGAGCGTGTCTACCACCGTGCGCTTGTAGTCGCGCATCTTCCTATCACGCTCCAGTGCGGGAATTAAGGTGGGCACATTGTCCTTGTACCAGGGATCCAGCAGGGTGGCAACCCAGTAGTCAGCACAAGTTAAAATGATGGGCAACTCTGCTGTTGTTGCGCAGGCACTGCAGCATGTAGTCGCTCATGTGTGCCAGGCTGCCCAGAGGTAACGATAAGCTGTCCTCTGTAGGTAGTGTATCGTCTGTGTCCTCCGTATCCCCGCAGCCACGCTCCAGTGATGGCCCTGAGCTGCGTAGAGGTGCCACCCTGCAGTGAAACCGGTTCCTCCTCTACCTCATTCTCCTCCTCACCTCGTCCTCCAGAAGTGTGCCCTGGCTGTCCACATGTGTACCTGGCCTCTGCTGGTGCAGGAACCCACCCTCTGAGCCACTTCTGTATGACCTGCCTGAAACCCTGTGAAATGCCCCTCTTCCTCCTCCTCCTGTGCCGCATCCTCTTCCATCATCGCCGTAATATTTTTTCAAGGAGACATAGAAGGGGTACTGTAATGCTAACAACAGCGTCATCAGCACTGGCCATGTTGGTTGAGTACTCCAAAGACCTCAACAAGGTACACAGCCCAGTCACTGGTGGTGAAGTGGTGCTGATCCGCAGAGCGACTGACCCGTGCATACTGCATCTGAAACTCCACTGTCGCCCGCTGCTGCTCGCACAGTCTCTCCAGCATATGTAAGGTGGAGTTCCACCTGGTGAGCATTGTCGCATATGAGGTGGTGAGCAGGAAGGCCGAGATTACGCTGCAGCACAGACAGGCGAGCAGCAGCAGGGTGAGAACACCGAAAGCACGCACATACGGACCACACTTTCAGCAGCAGCTCTGACATGTCTGGATAGTTTTTAAGAAACTTCTGCACCACCAGATTCAGCACATGCGCCAGGCAAGGGATGTGCGTCAAACTGGCTAGTCCCAGAACTGCAACGAGATTTCGCCCATTATCACACACCACCAGGCCGGGCTTGAGGCCCACCGGCAGCAACCACTCATCAGTCTGCTGTTCTATGCCCCTCCAAAGCTGTGGTGTGGGGTTGGTCACCCAAACACATGAGTTTTAAAATCGCCTGCTGACGTTTACACTGGGCTGTGATGGAGTTGGGGGTGAGGTTCTTTCGATGACCATATGTGGGGTTGGTAGAAGAGGAGTAGGAGGAGGATGATGCGGAGTAGGAGGAGGAAGCAACAGGAGGCAACGAATAATGCCCTGCGATCCTTGGTGGTGAAAGGACATGCGCAAAACCGCTATCCGCCTCGGGCCCAGCCCCCTCTACGTTTACCCAGTGTGCAGTTAGGGAGATATAGCGACCCTGGCCGTGCCTACTGGTCCATGTATCTGTGGTTATGTGGACCTTGCCACAGATGGTGTTGTGCAAGGCACACTTGATTTTATCCTCTACTTGGGTGTGCAGGGAAGGGACGGCTCGCCTGGAAAAGTAGTGGCGGCTGGGAACAACGTACTGGGGGACAGCCACCGCCATCAGCTGTTTGAAACAGTCCGCCAGTAATTTTGAAATGCTGGCATTCAGGGCCGTGTGACATGATGGAGATGCTTGGTAATGGTGTCGTATGTGGTGGTGTTGGTGGAACATCCTCTGTTTGCTGGTCGCCAGGTGCCACGGTGACGCCAGGGGTGGAGGGAGAGGCTGAGCCAGCAGCAGAAGAGGGAACAGGAGGAGCATGAGAGAGTTCCTTGTTTTTAAGGTGTTCACTCCACTGCAGTTCATGCTTTGCATGTAGATGCCTGTTCATGCATGTTGTGTTCAGGTTAATAACGTTTATGCCTCGCTTCAGGCTCTGATGGCACAACATGCAAACCACTCATGTCTTGTCGTCAGGACATTGTGTGAAGGACTGCCATGCCAATGAACTCCTTGGAGCAGGCCTTGGTGTGCTCGGTGCCTGGGTGTGGTGGACAGTAGCAGGCGTACTGTTTCTGGAATGACCGCTGCGCTTTTGCACCCTGCTCCCTCTTTTGCTGTGCTGTTGCCTCTGTGCGACCACCGCCTCTTCCTCAGAACTGCACGCCTCACTAGCACGACCTTCAGTCCAGTCTGGGTCTAGGACTTCATCATCCTCCACATCATCTTCCACCCATTCATGACCCGTGCCCTCCTCGTTAGTCTGCACATTGCAGAAAGCCACAGCAGTTGGCACCTGTGTTTCGTCATTATCAGATACGTTTTGTGGCGGTATTCCCATGTCCTTATCCTGCAACAAAAGTGGTTGAGCATCAGTGCATTCAAGGTCTTCCTCTACTGGGGCAGGGCTAGGTGGATGGGCCAGGAAACCCTGCCAACAGAGTCATCAAAAAGCATGAGACTTTCCTGCATGATTTGGGGCTCTGACTGCTTGGCTGATTTGCAAGGGGTGAGGTGGAAGACTGATGGGCATGGGCTGCAGGTGCCAACTCTGAGCTTTCTGCAGAGGACTGGGTGTTAGATACTGTGAAGGAACTGGAGGCACTGTCAGCCACCCAATCTACTATCGCCTGTACATGTTCTGGCTTCACCATCCGTAGAGCGGCATTTGGGCCTATCAAATAACGCTGCAGACTACTGCGCCTACTCGCACCAGAGGAAGGTGATTGACTTGGAGCAGTAGTTGGCGCTGAACAGCCACATCCTCTCCCAGCAAAAGGAGCTCCACCAACACCACCACGACCATGCCCATGTCCCTTATTTGATGTTCTCCTCATTATTTGCTTTTACCCAACAAGCTGAAAGATTGGTCTCTCTCCTGTGTCAATTTACCTGCCACTAGTCGACAATTATGTTTGCTAAGGCAGTGCTCGTGTCATAAAAATGCTCTGTGGACCCAAAATAATGTTTTTTGTGCCAACAATACACTGATTATCAATTTCTATGCTGAAATGTAAAAAAAAACTTGGGGTGGTTTGTGGAACAAGAACAGGTATTTTTGTAATAAAATACAGAAGATTAGTATTTCACTGCTGTAAAATGAAATTAATTATTTATATGCCGGATGCACAACTGTTTTTTAACCCTAAAACACGGCATTTTTCAATAAAACCCCAAAATGCAGTTTTTAACTGCTGTACATTAAAAGTAGATATTTATACTATGTATGGACACCATATTTGGGGACCCAGAACACGGATTTGGTCACCAAAATTTACAAATGCAGTGTTAGACTGCTATAAATTGGAAATAATTATTTAAACGATGGACGCACAACAGTTTTTTTGGCCTAAAACACAGCTTTTTTTTCAATAAAACCCCAAAAATGCATTTTTTACTGATGTAAATTAGATATTTTTACCGTGTATGTACAACTTCTTTGTGAAGCAAGAATATTGCTTTTTTCACACAAAAAAGAATAATGCACTATTTCTCAGCTTTAATGTGAAATTGGTATTTAAGCGGTGTATTTCAAGATGCTCTGTGGATCAGGATTACCACTCTTTTGTCAAAAAAAATACACTTATGCTGTATTTCACAGCAGCAATATAAAATAGGTGGTTGTAATGGGTATTTCAGACTGTTTGGTGGACCTTGAATAAGGTTTTTTCTATAAAAAACAAAGAAGAACTGTGCAGAACTGTTTTGTGGACAAGGAATATGTTTTTTCCTCCAAAATTACACGGATTCTCTATTTCACACGCAGAAATGTCAAATATATATTTTGGCGGTGTAAAATAGGCTTGGTGGATCATTGTGATCACTTTTTAAACTAAAATTCACTGATGCACTATTTGGTAGCTGAAATGGAATATATAGTTTAGTGCATAGTACACAAAAGTGCTCTGTGGCACCACAGAGCCCAGGCTAGACAAATGGATTATGTCACGTCTTTTGTCACCAAAATTTACAAATGCAGTTTTTCACCGCTGTAAATTAAATGTAGGTATTTATACCATGTATGTACAACTGCTTTGTGAAGCAAGAATATTGCTTTTTTTCACACAAAAAATAATAGTGCACTATTTCTCAGCTTTAATGTGAAATCGGTATTTAACCACTTGAAGACCACAGGTTTATACCCCCCTAGTGACCAGGCCCTTTTTTACAATTCTGCACTACACTACTTTCACCATTTATTGCTCCGTCATACAACTTACCACCCAAATGAATTGTACCTCCTTTTCTTCTCACTAATAGAGCTTTCATTTGGTGGTATTTCATTCTTGCTGACATTTTAACTTTTTTTGGTATTTTACTTTTTTTGACAAAATTTCATTTTCCGCTAACTTGTGTCAAAAAATAAAAACTTCCATGAACTCACTATGCCCCTTAGCGAATACCTTGGGGTGTCTACTTTCTAAAATGGGGTCACTTGTGAGGTTTTCCACTGCCCTGGCATTTGAGGGTCTCCACAATCATTACCAGTATGGCCAGAATTAGGAGTTTCTGCTATTCTCCTTATATTGACCATACGGGTAATGAGATTTTTTCCGTTCAACCGCTGGGCTGAAAGAAAAAAATGAACGGCACAGATTTCTTCATTCACATTGATCAATGTGGATGAAAAAATCTCTAAAAATGTGCAAAAAAAAAAAGAGGGAAAGCTGTAAAGCTGCGATCGCTAAGGGACCCTTAGACCTCATTCACACGTCCGCAATTCTGTTCTGCAAAATTTTGCGGAGCGGAATTGTAGATACATTCAATTCTATGGGGACAGACTTTGTCCCGCTCGGATCCGGAGTGCGGATCTGCACTTCGGATCCGCACTTCGGATCGCAAAAATATAGAACATGTCCTATACTTGTCCGCAATTGCGGACAAGAAAAGGCATTTTCTATATAGTTCTGGCAATGTGCGGATCCGCAAAATGCGGAAAGCACATTGCCGGTGTCCGTATTTTGCGGATCCGCAGATCCATGGATCCGCAAAACACATATGGACGTCTGAATGAGCCTTACAGGGGTGATTAGTGACAGGGGGTGACAGGGGGTTATCAGGGGGTGACATGGGTGATGAGGGGTTAATCAGTGATGGGAGGTGAGGGGGTGTGTGTGTAGTGATTGGTGCACTTTACTTATGTTTGTCTTGGTGGTCTCAGACAAATGGACCACCAGAGGAGCAAACAGCAGGCATATAAGACGCTGTTTACAAAACAGCGTCTGATATGCGTTTTAAATGCGTTTTATTCGCATCTACAGCCTGCCAGCGCATGATCAGCGCTGGCAGGCTGTAGTCTCAGTTGTCCCGAGTAAGTTCACATGAACGCGAGCGCGCGTTGCGCGCTCGTTCATGTGAGATATCAGGTCTCACGAGATGACGCCGATAGGCGTCAGTGAGACCTGAGAGAACCGCCCGCTGGCGCCCATCGGCGTTAGCGTGGTGGCAGAAGGTTAAGCGGTGTATTTCAAGTTGCTCTGTGGATCAGGATTATCACTTATGCTGTATTTCACAGCAGCAATGTAAAATAGGTGGTTGTAATGTGTATTTCATACTGTTTGGTGGACCTTGAATAACGTTTTTTTCTATAAAAACAAAGAAGCACTATTTCTATGCAGAAATATAAAATATGTTGTTGGACGGTGTATGCAGAACTGTTTTGTGGACAAGGAATACGTTTTTCCCCAAAATTATACGGATTCTCTATTTCACCGCAGAAATGTCAAATATATATTTTGGCGGTATAAAATAGGCTTGGTAGATCAAGATAAACACTTTTTATCAACTAAAATACACTGATGCACTAGCTGAAATGGAGTATCTGGCACCACAGATCCCAGGCTAGACAAATGGACTATGTCACCCCTTAAACATACAAAAGGCAGTATAGGGGACTTGAGCAGCCAAAAAAAATGTTTTTCCTTCACTGAGCTACAAAATAGGATTAGGCTGATGTCTCTGGCAGGCTGGCAGACATGCAGTACACTGCAGTGCCTAAAATGGCCTACCCCCACCTCAGTAACAGATGGATTAAAAAAAAAATCTCCCTGGCAGTGGCTGGGTACAGAAATGTTGGATTGCTGAGGCTCCCTCCCTCTATGTGCTGTATCTTGTGGATTAAAGTTGCACAGGTTCTTCAGATTTCTGCCCTATTCTGTCACTGATTGCACCAGCAGCAACCTTGCTCTAATCTCAATTTAGCAGACTGACGTGCAGCACTACGTTACTCCAGCTTATAAAGAGGCTGGGTCACATGCTGCACTCAGCCAATCACAGCCATGCCATTAGTAGGCAGGGCTGTGATGGCTTCTTAGGGCAAGAAGTAAAACGCTTGCTGATTGGCTGCTTTGCAGCCCTTCAGAAAGCGGGAATAAATCGCCGAACAATGGACTCAAACCCGATCTTTTTTGAAAATGTTCGGGTTCGGGTCCGTGTCCAGTTCGGGTTCGCTCAACCCTATTTATGACTACTCTGTAAGATTAGTTATTAATGTTTTTTTTTTTTTGTTATTTAGGATTTATTCAACAAGCCATGCCATTGTTTTACCACCCCTGTTGTATGTTATGTTTGTATTTTATAGTAATGTGTAAGTTTTGGATGAGGTTTTATCAATACAGTGTACAGGCCAGTCCCTCAAAGGCATAGAGTGCAAGTTTGAGCCACATGTCCAGCTTGGACATCTAATGGTTATAAGGCACAGAAGGATCACTGAGGCTGCTGACACGGTCTGCTGTGTACAGTCATGGCCAAAGGTTTTGAGAATGACACAAATATTAGTTTTCACAAAGCTTGCTGCTAAACTGCTTTTAGATCTTTGTTTCAGTTGTTTCTGTGATGTAGTGAAATATAATTACATGCACTTCATACGTTTCAAAGGCTTTGAACGACAATTACATGACATTTATGCAAAGAGTCAGTATTTACAGTGTTGGCCCTTCTTTTTCAGGACCTCTGCAATTCGACTGGGCATGCTCTCAATCAACTTCTGGGCCAATTCCTGACTGATAGCAACCCATTCTTTCATAATCACTTCTTGGAGTTTGTCAGAATTAGTGGGTTTTTGTTTGTTCACCCGCCTCTTGAGGATTGACCACAAGTTCTCAATGGGATTAAGATCTGGGGAGTTTCAGGCCATGGACCCAAAATGTCAACGTTTTGGTCCCGAGCCACTTAGTTATCACTTTTGCCTTTTGGCATAGTGCTCCATCGTGCTGGAAAATGCATTGTTCTTCACTAAACTGTTGTTGGATTGTTGGAAGAAGTTGCTGTTGGAGGGTTTTTGGTACCATTCTTTTCTCATGGCTGTGTTTTTGGGCAAATTGTGAGTGAGCCCACTCCCTTGGATGAGAAGCAACAATGAATGGTCTAAGGATGCTTTACTGTTGGCATGACTCAGGACTGATGGAAGAACTCACCTTTTCTTCTCCGGACAAGCCTTTTCCTGATGCCCCAAACAATCGGAAAGAGGCTTCATCGGAGAACATGACCTTGCCCCAGTCCTCAGCAGTCCATTCACCATCCTTTCTGCAGAAGATCAATCTGTCCCTGATGTTTTTTTGGAGTGAAGTGGCTTCTTTGCTGCCCTTTTTGACACCAGGCCATCTTCCAAAAGTCTTCACCTCACTGTGCGTGCAGATGGACTTACACCTGCATGCTGCCATTCCTGAGCAAGTTCTGCAGTGGTGGCACTCCAGCTGAATCTTCTTTAGGAGACGATCCTGGCGCTGGCTGCACTTTCTTGGACACCCTGAAGTCTTCTTAGAATTGAACCTCTGTCCTTGAAGTTCTTGATGATCCTATAAATTGTTGATTGAGGTGCAATCTTAGTAGCAACAATATCCTTGCCTGTGAAGTCCTTTTATGCAACGCAATGATGCCTACACACGTTTCTTTGCAGGTCACCATGGTTAACAGTGGAAAAACAATGATTTCAAGCATCACCCTCCTTTAACATGTCAAGTCTGCCATTTAACCCAATCAGCCTGACATAATGATCTCAGCCTTGTGCTCGTCAACATTCTCACCTGAGTTAACAAGGCGATTACTGAAATGATCTCAGCATGTCCTTTAATGATAGCAATGAAATGCAGTGGAAAGGTTTTTGGGATTAAGTTCATTTTCATGGCAAAGAAGGACTATGCGATTCATCTGATCACTCTTCATAACATTCTGGAGTATATGCAAATTGCTATTATAAAAACTTAAGCAGCAACTTTTCCAATTTGCAATATTTATGTAATTCTTAAAACTTTTGGCCACGACTGTACTCCTTCACCATCTTCCAAAATGTTTCCCTCCTTTTGACACTAGGCCACGCATCTGGGTGAGGGTGCTGGCGCGGTTTCATGAAACTGTCCCAGGCCTTGTAGAGTGTTGTCCTGCCTCTGTTGGAACTGCGGTGTGTCCCTCTCATCTCCCCTCCTGGGTTCCCCTAGGAACTACGTACTTTGCCTCCAGTGTTGTCATATGAAAATTTTCTAAGCAATTTAAAACAATGACATTCTGTTATTGCATCGTTTTGCTCGTCCTCTCCACGACAGGAATGAGAGATGACAAGTTCTCTTTGTAGGGGGTCAATAAGGGTGAACAACCAGTAATCCGTGTTGTCTAACATGCATGTAACCATGTCAAGTGTCATGGGAAAGGTAGCCAAAAATGAAGTCAGCCATGTGTGCCAGCTTCCCAACAGGCAAGACTTTGCTGTCGTCATCAGGAGGATGACTCTTATTCTCCTTATCCTCTTCCTCCTCTACTACCTATCTATGCAGAACAGATGGAATAAACCTGCTATTGTTACTACCCTCTGCAGCATAGGCAACTGTTTCTTGCTCCTCCTTCTCTTCATCATCATCATCATCCAATTTACTCTGAGAAGCCGAACTGATGGTGTTCTAGCTATCACCCTGTGTAATGTCTTCCTCCTAGTTCTACCTCTTCCACATGTAAGCGTCTGCCTTCATCGTTAGCAGCCAGCATTTCACTAGACACAGAAATGGTATGGTTAGGCTGATAATAGCGGCATCGCCACTCACCATCTGTGTTTATCCCTCAAAGTTGTGTAAAACCTCACAGAGGTGAGGCATACAAGATTATGTTGCAGCTGGTATTCCACTTCTGCCCTCTGCTGTTCACAAAGCCTGTACCACATGTAGAACATGGAGTTCCAGCATGGTCTCACATCGCACAATAGTCTTTTAGCTGGCAAATGCAAGGGTTGCAGCAGCGGCGTTGCCAAACTGACAGCAGCTGTAGGTGAGTTTCGAAATAGGCACACACAAAGTGCACTTTCACCAGTAGCTTAGGCAAAATGGGGTAGGTTGGGAGAAAATTGGGAACATGTGGCCTAGGCATTTGTCACATGTACAATTTTCCCTTCTTCCCTGGGCAGAGGTTGTTTTCTGCCTCTGTGTTGGCCCTGATTCACTGAGGGCTGGGCCTGTTATGTTCCAGGGTTAGGTTTTTCATTGTTATGGTTTGAGTTTGAGTTTCTGACTAGGCTGTAAAATAAAATATGTTATGGTTATTTGGTTATTTATGAGTTCTTAAAAGGTTTATGCCATTGGTTTAACTCCACTCTTGTGTGTTAGGCTTTTAGTTATATTAATGTATAAGTTTGGGATGTTTGTTGTGCATGGTACATATATGCTGTATGATTGCCATGTGTGTGAGCTTGCCGAGCTACAACAAGGCCGTAACTCCAACGAGTTATGGCCATCATCAGACACTGCCAATCTGTTCCCTTATACTGTTATGCGGCGGTGTGCTGTTTGTCACTCAAGCAAATGAATTTCAGCAAGGCCTGTTGCCGCTTCCCCATGAGAATTCAGAGTTTGCAGTGGAGGAGGAGGTGGAGGCGGAGGAGAAGAAGGGGGTTGCAGCCACTAATGTAGGTGGTGGCAGAAATCCTTATGAAAGTAGTGCCTGGGTACAACTCGCTAACGGCCTCCACAAGTTTCACCCAGTGTGCCGTCACGGAAATGTAGCATCCCTGGCTATGTGTGTCCGTCGTTAAGTGGACCTTTCCAATAAATTCATTGATCAGTGCACTGGTGATGTTACGGGACACAATGTAATGTGAGGATGGCACACCGAGAAAAATTGTGACAGCTGGGGACTGAGTGATGAAGGACGGCTGCTGCCATGAGGCTGAGGAAAGCCTTAGTGACCACAGGCCTACAGATGGAGCATCGCTAGTGCTCCCTTTAGAAGCGCTTAGCGCTATCCAATTTCAGTAGTAAACCAGAAGCACGTAAATAGACAAGTGAGTAAATTCTGGGTGTAATTCAGGTTTGAAACACCAGATGGCGCATGGAACTGCATGCGTATTTTATCAAGTGGTGATGGAGCGGCTTCTCGGAGCTACAGCTCCCGCTTTCTCTATTTTTCTTTTATATTTTTCTTTTTGCTTTAAAATAAAATGTATTATATTCCTTTTAATATAAAAAATAGAAAAATAAATGTCTGGGCACTCTATATATCCGGGACACTTAAATTTATTAATAAATAGACAATCGTTGAAAATACTAGATAAAAACCCTTGGTAGGAAACCCGAATTGAATGGACAAAGATTGTAGGCGCCAAACTGCTATAAACAATATAAAGTTAGTGCAAAAACCTGTGCAAATGCATATATAAAGTGCATACAGTGCATGAAAAAGATACAAAGAAATATAATATAAAAATGCAAAAGTAACAATGTGCTAATACAACTATAGGTTGCTTATAAAGTGAACTTCCTGTGCCAGTGTCAGTTTTGGTAAATACCGCGAGTGTGAATGCGCCAATGCATAAATGAAGTCCACAGTCTTATTAGAAAACGCTGGTTATGAATGCGTCGGTGCGTTAATAAAAATGTGCACTCAGCAAAACCGCAAAGTTCTGTTGCTAGATGATGAATCACCAAAGTCCTTGCACACACTTGTGTCCAAAAATATACTACCTCACTCCACTTGGGAGCTTGCAGTCATTCATGCGCTTCTGAGAATGCTTCTCAGTGTCTGCAGCGGCGTCCCGCTGACTGTAGATAACCACGTGGTAAACTTATGTATTATGGTGCGCTGCACCCTTACCGCGGACCCTGGTTTTCTCCTGCTCCCACTCCTGTCAATACAAGCGGTCCTCACAGTACCACGCTGGTGGGGCGCTCCACGGAGTTTTCTTTGTCAATCACGGTCCTCTCTCCGTCAGCCACCACCTGTATTTCGCGGGAGTCTGTCCGAGGCTAGGAGTGTATGAATGGTCCCGGTCTTCACAAGCGCAACTTAGGGGCCTGACCAGGCGCGTTTCGGGGCTTTGTCCCCTTCCTCAGTGGTAATCGGGCCCCTTCCATTGCAGGTTTATATAGCTATAAGCACCTCCTTACAATCCCGGTATGGATCCGGGATGGCTTCAAAACAGTACATTGGAAAAGCTGGAATGGATTCGTGGATTATACATGTGAGATTCTTGTATATTTCAACTGACACCTTATTCTAAGTGTCAAACTTGTATCCACATTTATATCTCATATTCAATTGCGGTATGTATACCAATGCATTGCAATCTCCACTTTGCAGTTGTGTTAAAAAACCTTGCGGTTTTGTTAAAAAACTTTGCGGTTCTGTTAAAAAACTTTGCGGTTCTGTTAAAAACTTTCTCAGAAGCGCATGAATGACTGCAAGCTCCCAAGTGGAGTGAGGTAGTATATTTTTGGACACAAGTGTGTGCAAGGACTTTGGTGATTCATCATCTAGCAACAGAACTTTGCGGTTTTGCTGAGTGCACATTTTTATTAACGCACCGACGCATTCATAACCAGCGTTTTCTAATAAGACTGTGGACTTCATTTATGCATTGGCGCATTCACACTTGCGGTATTTACCAAAACTGACACTGGCACAGGAAGTTCACTTTATAAGCAACCTATAGTTGTATTAGCACATTGTTACTTTTGCATTTTTATATTATATTTCTTTGTATCTTTTTCATGCACTGTATGCACTTTATATATGCATTTGCACAGGTTTTTGCACTAACTTTATATTGTTTATAGCAGTTTGGCGCCTACAATCTTTGTCCATTCAATTCGGGTTTCCTACCAAGGGTTTTTATCTAGTATTTTCAACGATTGTCTATTTATTAATAAATTTAAGTGTCCCGGATATATAGAGTGCCCAGACATTTATTTTTCTATTATCTCCTATACTTTTGGGTAGAGTGGGTGCTACTACCCAGTCTGAGAGCACCTAGCTCCAGCTTCCAACCAACCAGTGCGCCTGTTATTTTGTTCTTACTTATTCCTTTTAATATACCTTTTTAATTAATGGATTGTCCTTGTAAATGTAAATGGCAACATTTCCATGGCTCCAAATTTTGAAAGGTGCGCATTTAGTTCTATGGCCTGTGAATGGGTGGCAGGGAATTGACGCTTACGTTCAAAGGCCTGGGGACATCTGTATGCTGCGCTTTGACACAGAAGTGAGTGTTCTAGCAGATGGTGCTTGCAAAGGCCCAGCTGCAGGGCGAGAAATCATCTAGGCCAGTGTCTAGGACAGAGGATTGGCCAGCACGTAACACAGGGGATGAAGGGGATGCAGTGGTGTGACCCACAGACACTGATTGTGGACACAGGGGTTCGGCCCACCTATTAGGATGCAGTGATGCCATGTCTCAGATGGTGTTAAAGTTGTTAGTGTTTCCACCCTTACTCATTTAGCCTCCAGTGTACAGTCTCCCCCCATTATGTTCCTGTCTTTGCGTTTTTATTGGTGTGGTTTGAGTTAGTTTATTAATAGGATGTAAAATATGTTATGGTTATTGTTATTTATGAAATGTTGAGTTCTTATTTAGTTACAGCACAGTTACAGTTAGTAAATTACAATTCATTTATTGTCAGCACTTTCCTCAAAAAATCCCCAGACTGCGGAACACCTATCCCTTGGCAAGGGAGATTTGCACAAGTGGGAACAGTAGCGGGCCTGTTTATTGTGTCCCGGCTTCTCCCTTTTGCCACCACACAGTCTCTTCCAGCATGTTGCGGTGCTGTGGATCCCTCCCCCTCTGTCCTGCTGTCCTCGCTTGGCTTTCCACCTTCCCAGGTTGGGTCAGTGATGTTATCGTCCCCCATCTCCTCTTCATAGATCCGAATTCGATTTGTTCAAAAACTTTGCATTAAAATGTATTTATAGAGCATAACTCGCCAGAAGTCGCTCAAGACTTTGGTGAATTACTACTGTCTTCATAACTGCATATTTAAAAACAGTTTAAAATAGGAATCCGAAGAGGGCTTTGGTACTGGCTAGTACCTTGATACCAAACCCGCCTTAAAATTCCTATTTTAAACTGTTTTTACATATGCAGATTTTAATACAGTAGTAATTCACCAAAGTTTTGCACGACTTCGGGCAAGACAAAGTTTAGCCAAAGTTTAGCCAATACATTTTAAAACAGAATTAAAAACTAAGTTTTTGAACAAATCAACTTCAGATCTATGATCCGTCAATTCGCTCAAGATTAATTATTACCCTGCCAAGGAATGATTGACCTACAAAGATGCCAAGAGCAAGGCATGTAATAGTCCACAACATTACGAAGGAACTCATGGTAACAGCTAAGCAACTCAAGGCCTTTCCCAGTTTAGCTATTGTTAATATTCAAGAGTCCACCACCAGGAGGACACTGAACAACAATGGTGTGCATGACAGGATTAGAAAAAGAAAGACACTGCTCTCCAAAAAGAACATTTCTTCCCATCTGCAGTTTTCTAAAACTCAAGTGGACAAACCTTTAGGCTTATGGTAGAAATGTCTTGTGGACAGATGAGACCAGAATATAACTTTTTAGTCTAAATGAGAAGCATTATGTTTGTAGAAAGGAAATCACTGTACAGGGTGGGCCATTTATATGGATGTACCTTAATAATATGGGAATGGTTGGTGATATTAACTTCCTGTTTGTGGCACATTAGTATATGTGAGGGGGGAAACTTTTCAAGATGGGTGGTGACCATGGCGGCCATTTTGAAGTCGGACATTTTGAATCCAACTTTAGTTTTTTCAATAGAAAAAGGGTCATGTGACACATCAAACTTATTGGAAATTTCACAAGAAAAACAATGTTGTGCTTGGTTTCAACTTAACTTCATTCTTTCATGAGTTATTTACAAGTTTCTGACCACTTATAAAATGTGTTCAATGTGCTGCCCATTGTGTTGGATTGTCATTGCAACCCTCTTCTCCCACTCTTCACACACTGATGGCAACACCGCAGGAGAAATGCTAGCACAGGCTTCCAGTATCCGTAGTTTCAGGTGCTGCACATCTCGTATCTTCACAGCATAGACAATTGCCTTCAGATGACCCCAAAGATAAAAGTCTAAGGGGTCAGATTGGGAGACCTTAGGGGCCACTATCTTTGTACCCCATATACTACACCATACCATCAATTTTTTTGTTCCAACAGTCTTGGAGGGATCTATCCAATATGAGTTAGTGTCAGACCAATAGCGGTGGTTTTGTTTGTTAACTTCACCATTCACATAAAAGTTTGCCTCATCACTGAACAAAATCTTCTGCGTAAACTGAGGGTCCTGTTCCAATTTTTGTTTTGCCCATTCTGCAAATTCAGTGGGTCATCCTCGTTGAGATGCTGCAGTAGCTGGAGTTTGTAAGGGTGCCATTTGTGAGTAGCTAATATCCGCCGAAGGGATGTTCGAGTGCTACGCTGTGGGCTCTTGCTGAATGAAGCTAGGACAGCCACTGATGTTTTTTCATTAGTGACAGATTTCATACGTCCACATTTTGGCAAATCCAACACTGAACCAGTTTCACGAAACTTAGCAAGCAGTTTGCCAACTGTAGCATGGGAGATGGGTGGTCTCGTAGGGTGTCTCGCATTGAAATCTGCTGCAATGACCCGGTTACTGCGTTCACCAGACATCAACACAATTTCTATCCGCTCCTCACGTGTTAACCTCGGTGACATGTCAATGGCTGTAAACAAAAAGAAACTTGCAAATAACTCATGAAAGAATAAAGTTGCGTTAAAACCAAGCACACCATTGTTTTTCTTGTGAAATTCCCAATAAGTTTGATGTGTCACATGACCCTCTTCCTATTGAAAAAACAAAAGTTGGATTCAAAATGGCCGACGTTAAAATGGCCGCCATGGTCACCACCCATCTTGAAAAGTTTCCCCCCTCACATATACTAATGTACCACAAAGAGGAAGTTAATATCACCAACCATTCCCATTTTATTAAGGTGTATCCATATAAATGCCGCACCCTCTATTCCAGCAGAAAAAAAAAAATCATTCCCTCTGTGAAACAAAGTAGTAGCAGTGTCATGGGTTGGGCCTGTTTGCTGTATCTGGACATGGTTGGTGTGCTATGATTGATGGAACAATGGATTCTCAATTATACCAGCAAATTCTAAAGGAAAATGTTAGGACTTCTGCCCATGAGCTGAATCTCAAGACAACGTGGGTCATGCAGCAAAACAGTGATCCTAAGCTCACAGGTCATTCCACCAAAGAATGGTTAGAAAAGAATAAACCTTGAGTTTTATAATGGACAAGTAAAAGTCCTGACCGTGACCTAATAAAAATGTTGTGGAAGACCGAAAGAGAACAGTTAATGTGAGGAAATTCACAAACATAACAGGATTAAAACTGTTTTGTATGGAGGAACGGGATCAAATTCATCCAAGCCCATGTGCAGGACTAATCAACAATTGCCAGAAATGTTTTTTTGCAATTATAGGTGCACAAGTTGGCCACATCAAATACTGAATGCACAAGTATACATATTTCTGTCACTCAAAGACGTCATATTGAATAATTTTACTCAATAAATAAATATTGATGAGTGAGCATGCTCAGCCGAATACTGGTTCGGCTCGAGCATAGCTATGCTTGGCATATGGCGGTACTAGGCCAGTTACCACATGTGCTCGAGTCTCCTCCCACATGTTTCGTGCCTTCTAAGCAACCAATAAACGTGCAGGTATGTAATGCCCTTCACTGTAATGCTGTAGCCATGTTAGCTGGCCAGAACGCGTGCACCCGATGACACGTGCTCGGATCAGTCATAGTGAAGGGAGAACAGAGCATAGGAAGTGAAATACAGTGTAGGGAGTGAAATTCACAGTTCTTATTCTAAGAAAGCTTTTCAAAGACCAAAAGTACTTTTAAGGAATAATGTGTGTCTGTGTGTGTGTGTTTGAGAGCAGCAATATTTTTTTACCAGCGATAAATTGATCAGTCTCACGGACATCTGTGCTGAGGAAATTTGCTGTTTTTACTACGAAAAGCTTTTCAAAGACCCCAAAGTCCTTTTAAGGACTACTGTGTGTGTGTTTGGCAGCAGGAAGATCTTTTTCCTTAATAGGGACATATACTGTACATCAGTCTTTTTGAGTAAATTCAAATAATCAGCGCAACATTTATTGTCTATAGTGTGTGC
The DNA here is from genome assembly GCA_033119425.1 of Bufotes viridis. Lineage (NCBI taxonomy): Eukaryota > Metazoa > Chordata > Amphibia > Anura > Bufonidae > Bufotes > Bufotes viridis. Next base: position 84,326,017 of record CM065591.1, on the reverse strand, counting down.
ATGTAATATACATCCGTGACATATACAGTACTGCATCCAAAAATAGAGTTGAGCAAATCAAACTGTATAGTTCGGGTTCGTACCGAATTTTGGGGTGTTCGGGACCCAGACCCGAACATTTTCAAAAGTTCGGGTTCATTGTTCAGCGATTTCTTCCCGCTTTCTGAAGGGCTGCACAGCAGCCAATCAGCTAGCGTTTACTTCTTGCTCTAAGAAGCCATCACAGCCATGCCTACTAATGGCATGGCTGTGATTGGCCTAGTGCAGCATGTGACCCAGCCTCTATTTAAGCTGGAGTCACTTAGCGCTGCATGTCACTCTGCTCTGATTAGTGTAGGGATAGGACGAAGCTGCTGTGAGGGCGAGATTAGGCAGGAAAACTCAGCAAAAACACCTAATGAAGTGATCGATCTACAGCTGTGAATCATTCAACTTCTGCTAGTTAATTGCTCACTGGTTTTTAGGCTGCACAGTGTTTTTCTGTCACTTTTTTCTGGGTTGATCGGCGGCCATTTTGTGTCTTGTGGTGCACCAGACAAGCTGCCACCAAGTCCATCAATCCATCAATACTAGTTTTTTTTTTGCTATATCCTACATCAGGGGCTTGGCTGTGCTTATTGTCACCCCTAGAAATTCAGGATAGAAATTTCTATATTTTATTGAGGGGTTAAATTCAATTGCCAAAATAGCAATCCGCTAAATCTGGTGTTCCAGCTGTGGCTAGCCAAGTGTAATACTGTCTGCGGTCTGACAAAGGATAGATGTTTTTCTGTGGTGAAATTCAATTGCCAAAATAGCAATCTCCTTAATCTGGTGTCCCAGCAGTGGTTGGCCAAGTTTAATAGTGTCCGGCAAAGGATATATTTTGTTCTGGGGCGTAAAGGGCAACCTCAGGACATGTGCCAAATTTGATGACCCAGAAGTTGAATGGGGCATACCCAGTGGCGTAGCTAGAAATTATTGGGCACCACAGCAAATTTTTGAATGGGGCCCCCCTCCCCCAGTATTTTTTGCGCAAACCCATTCCTTTCATGCCACCATGCCTGTGGCTACTAAAGATCGCTCTCTCAAACCAGGCCCAGCAGCTGTTCCATTCGCTTTCTATACTGTCTATACTGCCACTGTATATAATTTCATTGTATAATACTGTTAGTCCTCCTCCTCCTCCTCCTGGATGGGCCCTTTCTAGGTCACGGCTCCAAAGCAGTTGCTTCCCCTGCTTCCCCTGTAGCTATTCCCCTAGGAAGACCCATTAGTCAGTACGTGTACTGTTTTACCATGTTGCTGAAATGCTGCCTCCTGCTAAGATGTTCCAGATCTGCTGGTGGTGCAGGTTGTTGTGGCGTGATGACAAAGCTTTTCCACATTTTGCCCAAGCTAACCCTGCCTTCTGAGGTGTTGCTGGTGACCCAACTGCATTGGCAAATCCTCTGCCTTCACCTTGTGCTTCCACTAAGTCCCCGGTGTCAGGTGTGAATACCATCAGCAGCGTGTCTTCTAGCGGGCTCATCTTCCTATTACACTCCAGTGAGGGAATTAAGGACGGCACATTGTCCTTGTAACGGGATGCAGCAGGGTGGCCACCCAATAATCAGCAAAAGTTAGAATGTGGCAGTAACTGGGTGGTCGTTGCGCAGGCACTGCAGCATGTATACCTCTTTGAGGGAGGTATATCGTCTGTGTCCTCTGTATCCCCAGTGTTCATCCTACTCCTCTTCCTCATCCTCCAGAACTGTGCCCTGGCTGGACAATTGTGTTCCAGGCCAGGGCCTATGTTGGTGCAGATACCCACCCTCTGAGCCACTTGTATTTGGTTGGCCTTAAGTTAAGGATAAGGCGTGTCTATAGTATTGCTTCTTTATATGGTTAGTTTAGCTGCCTTATAGTTATTTTAATATGTTTTTAAGTAAATTTGTAAATAGTTTGTTTGTAACGGTTTGAGTGAAAGTGGGGGGTGTCGAGTGTGTAGGGTGTGAGGCTGTTTGGGTTTATTTTCCATCCGCATTCTACCCTGTCTATACTGCCACTGTATCTAATTTCATTGTATCATACTGTTGAGGGGCCCTGACAAAGTCTTTTAGTCCTCCTCCTTCTCCTGGATGGGCCCCTTCTAGGTCAGGGACCCAAAACAGTGTGCTTCCCACTCTTCCCTGTAGCTACGCCCTGTGCAAACTCATCAGTCAGTATGTGTACTCTTCCACCATGTTGCTGAAATGCTGCCTGCTGCTAAGACGTTCCAGATCTGCTGGTGGTGCAGGTTGTTGTGGCGTGATGACAAAGCTTTCCACATTTCGCCAATGCTAACCCAGCCTTCTGAGGTGCTGATGGTGACCCAGCTGCCCGTGAGCTGGCTTGGGTGCCACCCTGCTGAGAACACGGTTCCTCCTACTCCTCCTCATCCTACTTATCTTCCTCATCCTCCAGAACTGTGCCCTGGCTGGACAATTGTGTTCCAGGCCAGGGACTATGTTGGTGCAGGAACCCAGCCTCTGAGCCACTTGGATGTCACTGGCCTTAAGTTAAGGATAAGGCGTGTCTATAGTATTGCTTCTTTATATGGTTAGTTTAGCTGCCTTATAGTTATTTTAATATGTTTTTAAGTAAATTTGTAAATAGTTTGTTTGTAACGGTTTGAGTGAAAGTGGGGGTGTCGAGTGTGTAGGGTGTGAGGCTGTTTGGGTTTATTTTCCATCCGCATTCTACCCTGTCTATACTGCCACTGTATCTAATTTCATTGTATCATACTGTTGAGGGGGCCCTGACAAAGTCTTTTAGTCCTCCTCCTTCTCCTGGATGGGCCCCTTCTAGGTCAGGGACCCAAAACAGTGTGCTTCCCACTCTTCCCTGTAGCTACGCCCTGTGCAAACTCATCAGTCAGTATGTGTACTCTTCCACCATGTTGCTGAAATGCTGCCTGCTGCTAAGACGTTCCAGATCTGCTGGTGGTGCAGGTTGTTGTGGCGTGATGACAAAGCTTTCCCACATTTCGCCAATGCTAACCCAGCCTTCTGAGGTGCTGATGGTGACCCAGCTGCCCGTGAGCTGGCTTGGGTGCCACCCTGCTGAGAACACGGTTCCTCCTACTCCTCCTCATCCTACTTATCTTCCTCATCCTCCAGAACTGTGCCCTGGCTGGACAATTGTGTTCCAGGCCAGGGACTATGTTGGTGCAGGAACCCAGCCTTTGAGCCACTTGGATGTCACTGGCCTTAAGTTAAGGATAAGCCGTGTATATAGTTTTGTTTGTTTCTATAGTAAGTTTAGCTGCATTATAGTAATTTTAACCCTTTCACGACCACCATACGGCTATATACGTCCTAGCTGCACATACCCCGTGCAGCTAGGACGTGTATAAACGTCATGGTGGTGCTTTAATCCAAGCGCTGCAAAGCGCTTGGATTAATGCTTTTCTCCCTGCTCTGCAGCTGTCACGGACAGCTCAGAGCAGGGCATGTCTGCAAGGGACCCATCAGAGGGTCCCTTGCAGAGCATCGCTCCGATTGGTTAGTCTGTGCAGACTAACCAATCGGAGCGCTGTACTATGAAATGCCGGTTTCAGACTGCGATCTCCACTCTGGAGATCGCAGCCTGAAACCTTGTAAAGTGCCCCTCCTAGTGCCCCCTTAGTGCCCCCTCTTAGTGCCATTAAAATTAAATACATATATATATATTGTAGTCCCCCGCCCCCATGCGGCCATATGTCCTGCTGCCCCCGTTCCTCCACCACGTGGCTCCCTCCCTCCCCTTCTGCTCCGATCCTCCTCTGCTGCCGTGTGTAATCTGCAGCGAGTGTTAGCTGTAACACACAGCTAACACTCTGCTGTTATGCCCCAGATCAGTGCTGGCACCGATCTGGGGCATTTAACCCCATAGATGCCGCGGTCAGCAGCCGCCCGCGGCATCCATGGGGTTAAGTGTTAATGAGTATACAGTGCATTGCAATAGATGACTATTGCAAATGCACTGTACAGTGATCAAGCCCACTGGATCTTCAGGATCCAGATGGGTCTTGATAAGTCAAAAAAAGTGTAAAAAAAAAATAAAAAAGTGAAAAAAGTAAAAAAAAAAAAAAAAAATTAAATAAAATTTAAATAATATTTTCCCAAATCCATGTCATAAAAAATAAAAAAAAATAAAAACTAAACATAATTGGTATCGCCACGTTCGTAAAAAACAGCTCTATTAAAATATCACATGACCCAACCCCTTAGGTAAACACCATCAAAAATAAAAAATAAAAACCATGTTAAAAATGCCATTTTTTTGTCACCTTACATCACAAAAAGTGTAATAGCAAGCGATCAAAAAGTCATATGACCCCCAAAATAGTGCCAATCTAACCGTCACCTTGTCCCACAAAAATGATACCCAACCTGAGTCAATCTCCTAAAAACTGAAAAAACTATGGCTCTCAGACTATGGAGACACTAAAACATAATTTTTTTGTTTCAAAAATGATATTATTGTGTAAAACCTAAATAAATAATAAAAGGTATACATATTAGGTATCGCCGCGTCCGTAAGGACCTGCTCTATAAAAATATCACATGATCTACCCAGTCAGATGAATCTTATAAAAAATAAAAAATAAAAACTGTGCCAAAACAGCCCTTTTTTGGTTGCCTTGCCTCACAAAAACCGTAATATAGCGAAATTAAAAATCATATGTACCCCAAAACAGTACCAATAAAACTGGCACCTTTCCCCTAGTTTACAAAATGTGGTTAATTTTTGGGAGTTTCTACTGTAAGGTGCATCGGGGGCTTCAAATGGGACATAGCATCTAAAAATCAGTCCAGCAAAAATCTGCCTTCCAAAAACCATATGGCGCTCCTTTCTTTCTGTGCCTTGCCGTTCGCCCTTTTATCAGTTTACGACCACATGTGGGGTGTTCCTGTAAACTGCAGAATTAGGGCAAAAATATTGAGTTTTGTTTGGCTGTTAACCCTCAATGTGTTTAAGAAAAAAATGGATTAAAATGGAAAATCTGCCAAAAAGTTAAATTTAGAAATTTCATCTCCATTTTCCTTTATTTCTTGTGAAACACCTAAAGGGTTGACAAATTTTGTAAAATCAGTTTTGAGTAACTTGAGGGGTGTAGTTTCTACAATGGGGTCATTTATGGGGGTTTCCACTATGTAGGCACCACAAAGTGACTTCAGACCTGAACTGGTCCTTAAAAAGTGGGTTTTAGAAATTGTCTTAAAAATTCTAAGAATTGCTTCTAAACTTCTAAGCCTTCTAACGTCCTAAAACAATAAAATGACATTTACAAAATGATGCCAATATAAAGTAGACATATGGGGAATGTTACGTAATAAATATTTTATGAGTTATCACTTTCTGTTTTAAAAGCAGAGAAATTGAAATTTTGAAAATTGCTAATTTTTCTAAATTTTTGGTAAATATGGGATTTTTCATAACTAAAGGTGAAATATATTGGCTAAAATTTATGACTATAATGAAGTACAATGTGTCACGAGAAAACAATCTCAGAACGGCTTGGATAAGTAAAAGCGTTCCAAAGTTATTACCACATAAAGTGACACATGTCAGATTTGTAAATTTTGACCTGGACACTGGGGCATCAATGAACCTTGGTCATGAAAGGGTTAATATGTTTTTAAGAAAATTTGTAAATAGTTTGTTAATGGTTTGAGTGAAAGGGGGCGTGGGGGTGTTGTGTGTGTTTGATTAACTGAATTGATTTTCACTGTCTGGTGTTTAGGAATTTTTGCACCCCAAATTCAGCACATGTGGCAGGCAGGGGATGTGTGTCAAACCGGCTAGACCCAGACCTGCTAGTATATTTCGCCCATTAGTGCACAACACCAGGCTGGGCTGGAGGCTCAGTGACACCAACCAATGGTCGGTGTGTTGTTTCATACCTGTCCACAGCTCCTGCGCGGTGCGGGGTTTGTCCCACAAACATGCAAGTTTTAAAACAACCTGCTGTCGTTTCCCCTGGTTGTGCTGCTGTGGGTGGTGAAGGTGTTATGCTGAGAGGATGAACAGGAGGTAGAGGAGGAGGAAACCGAGTAGGAGGAGGAGGTAACAGGATACAAAGAGAAATGCCCAGCAATCCTCGGGAGCGGAAGGACATTTGAAAAATGCTATCTGCCTTTTGGCCAGCCGCTACATTTACCCACTTTGTTGTTGGTTATGTGGACGTTCGCACAGACAGCATGTCGCAGTGCACACTTGATTTTGTCCGCCACTTGGTTGTGCAGGGAAGGGATGGCTCGCCTGCAAAAGTATCGGCGGCTGGGATACAAGTACTGTGGGATAGCCACCGCCATAAGGTTTTTAAAACTGTCCACCAGAAAGAATGACAGCATTTCAAAGGACCAAGAAGTTTGAAATAAGGCATTCAGAGCCATGGGTAGGGGGTACTTCCTCTTTCTATTTATTTTTCTCTCCAGTGTTTGGGAGATGGACAGCTGATAGCTGAACACTTCCATGGGATTTGGTGGAGATGCTTGGTGACAATGACAGATGTGGTGGCGTTGCTGCCACATCCTCTGTTTGCTGGGTGACAGGTGCCACTGTCACTCACTTGGGCTCAAGTTTAGAATGTTTATTTATTATTTTTCTGTATTTTATTTTAAGTCATTTCCTATTCAAATATGTTTGCAGGGCATTTACCTACATTTTGCTGCCTTTTGCAGCCCTCTAGCCCTTTCCAGTGCTATTTTACAGCCATTTAAGTGCCCAAAGTTCGTGCCCCCATTGACTTCAATGGGGTTCGGCCGACCTTCTCGAACCCGAACATCCAGGTGTTCGCCCAGCTCTATCCAAAAACGATTTCCTTATCGTAAAATTAAATAATATGGGCCTAATCTATTGTGCATAGTGTGTTGTTTTCTGTGACATAAACATTACTCCATCCGAAAAATTTTCTTTAGCGCAAATTTTTAATATCTGGGCCTGATATTGTCCATAGTGTGTGGCTTTCTGTGAAAAATACTGCACTCCATCCGAAAACAGTGTCTGTAGCGCAAATTAAAATAATTTTGGCCTATTCTAGAGTCCATAGTGTGTGGCTTTCTGTGATATATACAGTACTCCATCCGCAAACTGTTTCTTGAGCGTAAATTTAAATTATCTGGGCCTAATCTAGTCTCCACAGTGTTTGGCTTTCTGTGACATGTACAGTACTCCATACTAAAACTGTTTCTTTAGCGCAAATTTTAAATATCAGGGCCTAATCTATTGTCCATAGTGTGTGGCTTTCTGTGACATATTCATTACTCCATCCGAAAACGGTTTCTTTAGCGCAAATTTAAATTAACTGGGCTTATTATAGTGTCCATAATCTGTGGTGTTCTGTAACCAATACTATACTACATCTGCAAACATTGTCTGTATTACAAATTCCAATAATCAGGGCCTAATATAGTGTCCATAATCTGTGGTGTTCTGTAATCAATACTGTACTACATGTGCAAACAGTGTCTGTATAACAAATTCCAATAATCGGGGCCTAATATAGTGTCCATATTCTGTGGGTTTCTGTGAAATATACTGTCCCACAGCCGAAAACAGTGTCTGTAGCGCAAATTCAAATAATCTGGGCCTACTGTAGTGTCCATAATCTGTGTGTCTTTCTGTGACAAATTCTGTACTACATCAGAAAACAGTGTCTGTAGCGTAAATTTAAATACTTTGTGCCACATCTACTGTGGGTGAGTTTAATACATATTACTGTCATATACTGTACTTTATCCATAGACGGTGTATTCTAGTCTGTGACATTATCAGTTCTAACTCTCCTGTGTAATGTGTGCGCATCCCAAATGCATTTTTAATTTATTGCCGCATACACTTACAAATTTTACGCTACTGTATGTGTGACATACTTTTAAGCATATATAATATTAAGAAGGCGGCCAGTAAGGGTCGTGGAAATGGCCGTGATGCTGATGGTGCACACAGAGGCGCGATAAACTGAATAAAAGAATGTAGCTGAGGGCCTCCAGGTGCGCTAACCCTCAAAAACATTATTTGGAAGGGCCTTCCGGTCAGCTGACCCTCTAGAGACACCATTTGCGAGTGCCTTCTGGGAATGGTTGTCCTGCCGTGTTCTGAACCCGGGATCTTCTTTCTGGAAGTCAACTGGAGCAACATCCCAGTGGAGTTGATTATGAAGCCTAGATATCTAACTGAGTCAACGGGCTCATGTTCGGCTTCTGCCAGCTGATGATCCAACCTAGGCAGAACAGAAAGGAGATTGTTACCTGAAGAAGTTGGGTTAGGACCGCTAGAGCAGAGGCTTTCCAAAGCCAGTCGTCCAGATAAGGAATGATGGTCAGTCCTTGAAGCCTCAAAGCCGCCACCACAGAAACCACCACCTTGGTAAAAAGTGTGAGGGGCAGAAGAAATGCCAAAAGGAAGGGCAACAACAGAGGATGCCTGATGACACCGGACACCTGGACCGTGATCCTGAGATACTTTCTGGAAGCAGGATGGATCGGGATGTGCAGATATGCATCCTTGAGGTCCAGGTTGCCATCACGTCTCCAGGTTTGAGGACGTGAACTACTGACCTGATGGATAATCATCCGGAGATCTCCTGAAGCCTTGGGAATCAGAAAAACTGGTGAATAGATCCCTAGGCCCTGTTCCTCCTGTCGGAACCTTCTACAGAGCCCCCTAGCAAATGTAGTCCTGAATGTAGGCCTCCAGGATTGCCTGCCTGGCAACTTGTAGAAAGGTTGATCTTGACAAACCTGTCCAGAGGTGCCGATACATGCTGTCTGACTGTGCCACTAGCTCCTTGCAATGACCTCCCCTGCTTCCAAATCGCCTCCTCCTCTTACTCTGTCTCCCCATCTGAACTTTCCCCTGTTCTTCTTCTCTTCAAGCGGGCACCCACGTGACATCCACGGACACATTGTCATCATCAACCGCTTCACTTGTATCTGACAACTCAGCAAAGGAAGCAGCAGTGGGTACAACATCATCATCATCACACCGTACGTCCATGTGTGTAATGCTGCCTGACTGAGACATATTCCTGTTATCTACATCCTCTAGCAATAATGGCTGTGCATCACTCATTTCTTCCAACTGATGTGTAAATAACTCCTCTGACAGATCAAGTGAAGCAGCTGTGGTGCTAGTGTTGGTGGTGGCGGCAGGCGGGCGAGGGGTATCTTGAGAGGTGCCCGAAGCTGAGCTGGAGGAGGATGCTGCGTCAAGGTTCTGAGTGGAAGCTGTAGAAGATTGGGTGTCCTGTGTTAACCAGTCAACTATGTCCTCAGAACTTTTCGAGTTCAGGAGTGCGTGGCCTCTGAACACTGGGCATTATTCTAGGACCAAGGGAATCACAGCACCACGACCACGACGGCCCCTGCGTGGTGGCCTGCCTCTGCCTGTCATTTTTTTAGATTAGTTTAGTTGTTCTATGCGTGCAAGCTACTGTGACACCAGATATGAGTGGCACTGTGCACTGGCAGAAGTTAGCTGAGTAGGCCTGTGGCGAAACCAAACTCGCCACTGAGTTTTGGAGGGGACAGATTGCCAGCCTCTTGCCCCAGGATTATGGGCCCTCTCATCAGCCCACGCTAAACTTAAACCCCATGGCGATTTGACTGTGTTTGTGGCATCTGAGCGCTGTTTGGATATATTGAGCGCTCAGATCCAAGCCATCTGGGGATATGTTAAATGTCTGTGTGTACTGTAAAGGGTGGGACATTGTATATTGAATAATAATGTCTGTCCTATTGTCCCCACGTGTGTATTGGCGATTTCCCTTTGTCCTGAGAGATAATTGAATGAGTCCTCGATTGTCTCCAGGACAGAAGACATTGTGTATTCTCCTGCCTGTGATGATTACATTAACCTGTGTAGGGTAATTGTATCACAGGCAGAGGGAGAGGATATGCTGGGGGTGTCTGTATTGTCCCATTGTGTGTGATTGGCTGCTGTATCCCGTGTCGCAGTCTTCCTTCTGGTCCCCTAGGGAGTGTCCACCAGGTGGGAGACCTGCATAAATACCGGGCAGGTAGCCCTCAATAAAGTCAGAATTCCTGTTTAACCATTATCACGGAGCCTCGTCTCGTACTTGGGGGAATTGCTTCTTCAGAACGTTCTCTTGCCTGTTCCAGGAAAGGAGGACTTCGTATGGTTCCAGTTCGGTGGATTCCAGCGGTTGTGGGTTGCTGTGCTCTTCTCCAGGGGAATCGCCCGAACGGTATTAACCCTCACTATACCGGGTTATACCGTAACAAGGCCTGACACACACGCTTGCAGACAACTAACTGCAATTCAATGTAATCTACTGTGACACCAGATATGAGTTGCACTGGTGACACTGTGCATTTGCAGGGCCTGAAACACACACGCGTGCAGGCAACTGACTGCTATAATATTACAGTCAAAATTATTATTTTTTAAATGTAATTAACTGTGAGACCAGATATGAGTTGCGCTGGTGACACTGTGCACTTGCAGGGCCTGAAACACACACACGTGCAGGCAATTGACTGCTATTATTTTAGAGTCAAAATAGTTTTTGTTTTTTATGTAATCTACTGTGACATCAGATATGAGTTGCACTGGTGACACTGTGCACTTAAGGGCCTGAAACACACACGCGTGCAGGCAACTGACTGCTATTATATTATAGTCAAAAAAGTTTTTTTTTTTTTAAATGCAAGCTACTGTGACAACAGATATGAGTGGTGGCGCTGGGCAAGTGGGCACAGTATATGTCGTGAGCCTGACACTCATGCTGGCAGGCTACTGCAATTAGATTACACAGGAAAAAAAAAAAAAAGCAGACTGATGTACTAGCCCTAAAAGGGCTTTTTGGGGTGCTGTCAGGACGCCGTCCTTACAGCAGAGATCAGATGAGTCTTTCAGGACTGGAGTGGACACTGAATACACTAGCCTAGCTATCTATTTCCCTATTAAATAAGCAGCAGCTACACTGTCCCTCATCTCACTAAGACTTCAGCTTCGAATGAATCTAAAATGGATGCTGTACAGGAGGTGGGAGGGTCTGGGAGGGAGGGTATGCTGCTGATTGGCTGGAATGTGTCTTCTGATTGTGAGATACAGGGTCAAAAGTTTACTCAATGATGACGAATAGGGGAGGGCCGAACATAGCATATGTTCGCTCGCCGCGCGAACGCTGAACAAGCTATGTTCGCGGGAACTGTTCGCCGGCAAATAGTTCGGGACATCTCTAGTGAAGACTGGCCATCATAATCTCAGTGGGGGCAGAGCAGGAAAGAACTGTATCCTCTGTCCCACTGGCCAGAATGGCAAGCTATATGTATGCTTGCTTACGTAATACAGCTGTATCCTTATCATAAAGCAATCTGATGATTACTGGATAGTCAAGAGAGAATGCTTTCCTGTTGCTGAAAGGGAGGCCATATTACTTTAGTACCAAGAAACATTGTACGCAGCTTGTCTCAGGCTTCCATGAGCCGATGCCTGTCACCCATGTATCGAACAAAGAGGCTCCTCTGTCCCCTGCAGAGTCACCCAATTCCCGCCGTCTCCGGTGCCACAAGCAGCAAAAGCCTCATCAGCCAGTTCAGTATCATCAACATGAGGAAGCAATTTTTTCTTGTGCCATACCAGGCTGACATAAATCAGCAAATGGAGATGTACCACCTGAACACCCTGGACTCTGGCCTTTCTCCAGCACATACTATGTTTTCTGACTCTGTGGATTTCTGGTCAGGCAGAGGAAGAGTGGCCAGAACTGGCTCAGTATGCTCTCTCTGTTCCATCTTTTCCAGCCTCCAGTGTAAAGTAGGCTTTCAGTCTGGCAGGAATCATCATAACGGATCCAAACGTACAAAGTTATCCTCCACCACTGTACAAAACATCACTTTCATCAAAATTAATGAGGCATGTATCCATGAAGATTTTCACACTCATCCGGTGGAGGCCAATAAATAGATCTTCCCTTGCTGACAGTGCCCCATTATGCCACTGCTGCTGTCTGCCTACCTATCATTATGTTCTGTACAGTATGGCTGCTGCTGCCATCAGGCCACTGTTGGCCGGCCTTCTATCATGTTACATGCCGTATAGCTGCTGCTGCCGCCAGAGCGGCGGCTGCTACTCGTGCTGGTAATTCTCCTACTACCACTTCCATTACTCCTACTGCCAGTACCATTACTGCCACACTGCAACCACTACTACTTTTCCTAAATAACCACACTCACACACACATCTACTGCATTGTTTGTTCCATGCTGCTTTCTACTGCTGCCTCTACTATTGTGGCTACTTGCCACTATAACTTTACCATTTATACATCCACATTGCCCTGCTGCTGCTAATTAAAAGGGAGATTGTTTCAAAGCTTGTTCAGAACGAGCGACTGTTTCTTCTAACATATAATACTTGTGCATTAACACTCCTGTTAATGCATAATTTTTGGAGACTTGTGCAGAACAAGCCTCTATTTCTTATGACATTAACATGTGTGTATATAAACAGGGACATGGCATAATTTTTAGATGTTTGGTGCCAACAAGCCACTTTTTTCCCCCATAAGACCCTATTTGTTTAAACACCATTTGCTCTCAATAAGAGACAATTTTTTGGAGGACTTCTAATATAAAAAAACATAACACATGTGATGGTGCAGAGTGTTTTTAAACATTCTGTTTAACATGTTAACCATTTACTCATAGCTATATATGTTAGTTTCATTCTGACATTATTTGCTAGAGCTGTCTTTGCTTTTAATAGCTTAAAAGGGGGGAGGAAAGAACGACCAAAATGTGTCGTCAGAGTGACATATATCAATTTTCAGGCCAATCTTATATGTCGAATCTTATATGAATTGAATTTACAGAAATTCGCTCATCTTTATTGTAGACAATAAATAAAGATTAGTGTTGTGCTCATCAATCATTGTAAAACTAACCAACAACTTGAATAGGTTTCCTTGTAAACAGCTCACTTCTCAAGATAATTCTCTTTTAGAGAAGGGGTTAAAAGAGTTTGAAGGTCTGGCATTTAACTCAGACTGACTTGGCCTTAATAACATAAAAAGCTGAACATATGTGAATGAGTAATATGTTATTCTCAAATGCTTATGCTCACCACCTATTCAGTATAGAATTCATCTATTTGACTACAGCTGGTAAAGAATAGTTCTCTATAGACCTTTTGCACATTTCAGAGCTCTACACAAATAGACTTATGCCTTTATATTGCATGTTTACAGTGTATATTTGGTGCATGTGCCATCAACACTCTTTAGTGTATAGGTCAAAAATATCCATAGATGAGGTCAAAAGAGTGTCCTTTAGGCTGTAGATATGATGGCAATGAGTAATATGTCATTCTCAATTGTTTATGCTCGCCACCTATTCAGAGTATAGAAATCATCTATTTGACTACAGTTAGTAAAGAATAGTTCTCTGTAGACCTTTTACACATTTCAGAGCTCTACACAAAGCGACCAATGCCAGCATATTGCATGTCTGCAGTGTATATTTGGTGTATGTGCCATCAAAAATTTGGTGTATAGGTCAAAAATATCCATAAATAAGGTCAAAAGAGTTTCTTTTAGACCTATATCAAACCGATATATGTTGGTATAGCTTTTTCTGTTTATGGAATAGTGTAGTAGACTATACAAAGGCATCCAGTGCTGAGTAACATGTATTATTGCGGTATATGCCACTGTATGCCTAAAGAGTGCAAATGTTGAAAGCATCTGTTGGGGGTATATGTTGGGAAATAGTAAAAGTCTCCCTAAGGCTCTATTTAAATGAAACTGTGTACTGCCATATACTGTAATGCCTACACTAGTTGTCATGGATCAGTGAGCATGGACCCACTGTGGCAACTAACTGGTTTTGCTTTGGGCTAAACCCCAAAGATATTAATTCAGAGCTCCCCTGATATTCACCCTTTAACCCCTGTACAGGGATCTGGACTTCACTGCAGGGGAGCAACCAACCACAAAACCTGCCAAAACTGCAGGTACTGTCTGAACAGTCACATATTGATTATCTGGTTTTGACAAAACTTGACTGTAAGAAACTTGGCTGGATGGCTGAGACACAGAGAAACCACACCACAATCGCAGAAGCAGTCTTTACACTCTCTAATACTGGAACAGCAGATAGTAGAAAAACTGAACTGGAGACACCATGAGAGCTTGCGGATGGGGTACTGATGGATGCAGGAACAAAGCAGGCTTGAACCAAGCTGGATTTTGTGACAGTTCTGGTATGTTTGAGTGGGGTGCCTTTGGATTTGGTTTCCCTCGTAATACTCTGTCTTTAAACTGTATGGAGTTGCAGTGCTTTGCAAGCTGCTTCACCTGGAAGACTCACGGCGCCATGTCTGTTCCCTTTGGTCTCTAAAACTCAACTCCAGACTGACTATAGCTTCCTGCAACTCTTCCCTTGTTAGGAAGCAGGACTAGCCCACTTCTACCAAAAGGGGGAGAATAGAATGGGAAGTTCCATTCTATCTAGAGACCTGTCTTTGTCAGATACACTGCCACCAGCTGGTGAACCAGGCACATTACATGAACATAACAGTTACATAGCAATATTATGAATGCACAGTGTAGATGGACCTGGAATAAATAAACAGATGACTTTATTGTTAGCCTATTAGAGACAGTAGCAGGGTGTAGGAATGGTAGTGCCAGCTCTGGGGTACTACACATGAATCCTTAGGGCCTGTTCACATAACGTTTCCTAGCATTTTCACATGTTTTCCGAACTTAATTCCCTATTGTGAAAAAAACTGAGTGGAAAAAATAAGCAGCATGCTCTATCTTGAAACAGGATCTGCACTGAATCTCACATTGCAATGAATGGGAGGCAGAAAAATAGGAAGCTAAAAAAATACCGCAAAACGGCACCGAAAATTAGCTCCAATACTACTCTGATTTTTTCAGTGCATTTTCAAAATCCATCATGTGAACATTCCCTTACTCATAGGGGACATGTCCATTTTTAAGCTGCTGCTCTGCGATCATCAGTATTACCTCTTATTGAGGTGTATTGGAGACAGCTGACGGAGAGTTTTTGGCGAAATTTCGGTTGTACATGCCAAAATTGCACTAAAAAGCCATGTGAACGTCCCTTACAGAAGAATTAAACATTTAAATTAAAAATTTTCTTAGAGGTCTTACATCTTACATAATGTTGGGTCTTGGTTCAA
Organism: Bufotes viridis; assembly: GCA_033119425.1. Classification (NCBI taxonomy): domain Eukaryota; kingdom Metazoa; phylum Chordata; class Amphibia; order Anura; family Bufonidae; genus Bufotes; species Bufotes viridis. The sequence continues at coordinate 84,310,855 of CM065591.1, read as the reverse complement.
TTATGCTAACCCTCAGTTCACACTTGCGCGTTTTACAGCGCGTTCGAACGCACTGTAAAACGCATAACCGATGCAAACCAATGCTTCCCTATGGGACTGGTTCAGATTTTCGCGTTTTACCTCGTGTTCAAACGCGCTGAAAAACGCCCGACGCATAAACAAATACTTGAGCTTTTTGGGGTGTTTGTCACGCGTTTTGGCCCATACACTTCAATAGGAATGCGCAACGCTTGTATTTTGTGCGTTTTTGACACTGAAAACGCGTGTCGAACGCGCGTTTATGAATTTGCAACATGCTGGAAAGGCCAAACCCCAGCTCTGATTGGCCAAACTTCATATAGACAGGGATATTTGGTCATTGGACAACACTGCAGTCAATCACACAAACGCTGTAAACGCGCGTTTACTATTGCAAAAACGCGCACAAAAACGCAAGTAAACGCGACAAAACACGCGGAAAACGCACGTCTCAGAAACGCTCAAGTGTGAACCCAGCGTTAGAGATAGAGATCGAGCGAGGATATAACATATTCTCAATTGCTTTTGCTTGTAAGAAAGTAAATGTAATATTTGCTATATACAACAGGAGCTGCAATAAAGAAAATGTCACAGTTCACTTCTCAACAAGATAAAGAATTTATACAGTTAACACTATATTCTGGCACAAAGTTTATGCAATCTGAAATGCGTTGTGCGTGCGTGCATGCATGAATGTGCAATGATTTGAGAATGATTGAAGTTCAATAACTTGTCACTGATTCATTAAACATAGTAATTATTGTTAGAACATTGCCATACTATGTAGTTAAAACCATCTTAAGAAAAGATAATTAAAATAACAGCTAATGATTTGCTCAAGCACAAAAAGATAATAAAAATATAAGGAAACTAAGGACAGATCAGCAGCTTTGCCTGTATGGGGTAACTGTTTATATAATGTTTTATGCTATTTTAATTATTTTACTTTCTGCATATTACTTTACTTTTTACAGACATTTTTATATCTCTTCACGGATTTGCGTGCCAATCAAGTCATAAAGATGTCAAAAAGCCCTAAAATTAGATTTGCTTTGGAAGGTCCAGCTGTTCTCTTGAGTGGCAAATTTGATCTAAAAATAACTGTACCCATTAGACAGAGTCTGTCCAATTCATTCTGTGATTTGTGGCTAGCCAAGGCAGAACATCTGATATGTAGGAAAATGCCAGAACTGTACCAGCTTCTTTAAAACTACCTCGTATTAAACACTGATTACTTGAAAATCAGAATGTGACTCACTCAGACGTCATATCCTGATTCACACCTGGCTAGAAGAGAAAAACAAAGAAACAGGTGGAGCCTTAAAAATAGCAATCCAAAGGGAATTAGAATAGGAAATGAAGCATATACAATAGGGGGTTACATCTAATGTAAGATTATTATGAGCTTTGCAGGTTATACAGTATAATTGAATTGAGCTGAAATGAAGGAGTAATCTCATCAAGAGAGCCCCTTCTCTTAGTACTGTCATTTTGGTGATCAGCTGATCAGGGGAAGCCCGGATGACATATATTCAGGGTAAACATTACATCATCAGCTAGTGCTGCAAATGAAATTAAGTATTTCTTATGACATCCATGAAACTGTATGGGTAACTATGTAATATGTCATAGGGCTGAATCCACTAGAGTGGGAGTTCCTTTTACTTAACCACATCAGCCCCCCTAGCTTAAACACCTTTAATGACCAGATCACTTTTTACAATTCTGCACTACACTAATTTCACGGTTTATTGCTCGGTCATACAACTTACCACCCAAAAATTACATTTTTCTCTTTCTGTTGTAACATTTAAAAAAAAAAACTACATTTCTATATAAATTTTTCTCTAAATTTATTGTTCTACATGTCTTTGATAAAGAAAATAAATTTCACCCACCCACACCATCTTACAGTCATTTCATATTAGGGTGGCCCCCTTTAAGCTGCCCTACCGCAGCAGTTATGGCACAATTCTACTGATTGGTGTAGATGGGGTTAGATAGGTTAGGTACACCTTTCTGATAGCTGATCCGACCACAAGTGTATATTTATTGGTTTGGGTAAAAGTTATAGCATTTACAAACTATGGTGCAAAAAAGTGAATTTCCGCATTTTAAAGCAGCTCTGACTTTCTGAGCACCTGTCATGTTTCTTCATGTGCTAGAATGTCAGGATAATATAAATACCCCCAAATGACACCATTTTAGAAAGAAGACACCCCAAAGTATTCGTGGAGGGGCATGGTGAGTTCATGTATCATTTCATTTTTTTTCACAAGTTAGCGGAAAATGACACTTTCTGAGGAAAAAAAAATAATAATAAAGTTTCCATTTCTGCTAACTTCTGGCAAAAAAAAAAACTCCCACGGACTCACTATGCCCCTAAGTGAATACCTTGGGGTGTCTACTTTCCGAAATGGGGTCATTTGTGGGGTGTGCTTACTGTTCTGGCATTTTGGGTGGGGCTAAATTGTGAGCAGCCCTGTAAAGCCTCGTTGGACTTTACGCCCCTTTACACACCTAGGCTGCAAAAAAGTGGCACACATGTGGTATCTCCGTACTCAGAAGAAGTAGGGCTATGTGTTTTGGGGTGTATTTTACATATACCCATGCTGAGTGAGAGAAATATCTCTGTAAACTGACAACTTTGTATAAAAGAATTTAAAAAGTTGTCATTTACAGAGATATTTCTCACACGGAGCTTAGTTATATATAAAAATACACCCCAAAACAATTTGCCCTACTTCTCCTGAGTACGGCGATACCACATGAGTGACACTTTTTTGCAGCCAAGATGTGCAAAGGGGCCCAAATTCCAATGAGTACCTTTAGGATTTCACATGGCATTTTTACGCATTTGGATTCCAGACTTCTTCTCACGCTTTAGAGAACTCAAAAATGCCAGGGCAGTATAAATACCCCACAAGTGACCACATTTTAAAAAGTAGACACCCCAAGGTATTCCGTGAGGGGTATGGTGAGTTCATGTAAAATTTTATTTTTTGTCACAAGTTAGTGGAATATGAGACTTTGTAAAAAAAAAAAAAAAAAAACATTTCTGCTAATTTGTGCCAAAAAAAAAAACCACTATGAAATCGTCATGCCCCTCACAGAATACCCTGGGGTTTCTTCGTTCCAAAATGCGGTCACTTGTGGGGTATTTATACTGCCCTGGCATTTTAGGGGCCCCTAAAGCGTGAAAGAAATCTGGAATCCAAATGCGTAAAAATGCCCTGTGAAATCCTAAAAATACTCATTGGAATTTGGGCCCTTTTGCGCATCTTGGCTGCAAAAAGTGTCACTCATGTGGTATCGCCGTACTCAGAAGAAGTAGGGCAATGTGTTTTAGGGTGTATTTTTACATATACCCATACTGTGTGTGAGAAATATCTCTGTAAATAACAACTTTTGAAAATTTTTATACAAAGTTGTCAATTTACAGAGATATTTCTCTCACCAGCATGGGTATATGTAAAAATACACCCTAAATCACATTGCCCTACTTCTCTGAGTACGGCAATACCACGATGTGACACTTTTTGCAGCCTAGATGTGCAAAGGGGCCCTAATTCCAATGAGTACCATTTAGGAGGGCATTTTTATGCATTTGGATTCCAGACTTCTTCTCACGCTTTAGGACCCCTAAATTGCCAGGCAGTATAAATACCCCACATATGACCCCATTTTGGAAAGAAGACACCCCAAGGTATTCCGTGAGGGGCATAGCGAGTTCATCGAAGATTTTTTTTTGGCACAAATTAGCGGAAATTGACTTTTTTTCTCACAAAGTCTCCCTTTCTGCAAACTTGTGACAAAAGTTAAATCTTTCATGAACTCAATATGCCCCTCAGCGAATACCTTGGGGTGTCTTCTTTCCAAAATGGGGTCACATGTGGGGTGTGTTTACTGTTCTGGCATTTTGGGCGGGGCTAAATTGTGAGCAACCTTGTAAAACCTAAAGGTACTCGTTGGACTTTCGGCCCTTTACACACCTAGGCTGCAAAAAGTGTCACACGTGTGGTATCGCCGTTTTAGGAAATGTAGGGCAATGTGTTTTGCGGTATATTTTACATATACCCATGCTGGGTGAGAGAAATATCTCTGTAAATTGACAACTTTGTATAAAATTTTTAAAAAGTTGTCATTTACAGAGATATTTCTCACACCCAGCATGGGTATATGTAAAATAAACCCAAAACACATTGCCCTACTTCTCCTGAGTATGGCGATACCACATGAGTGACACTTTTTGCAGCCATGATGCAAAGGGCCTTAATTCAAATGAGTACCTTTAGTATTTTACAGGGCATTTAGATTCCAAACGACTTCTCACGCATTAGTGGCCCCTAAAATGCCAGGGCAGTATAAATACCCCACAAGTGACCACATTTTAGAAAAAGACACCCCAAGGTATTCCGTGAGGAGTATGGTGAGTTCATGTAAAATTTTATTTTTGTCACAAGTTAGTGGAATATGAGACCTTGTAAGGAAAAAAAACAATTTCCGCTAACTTGTGCAAAAAAAAATATTCTATGAACTCGCTATGCCCATCACGGAATACCTTGAGGTGTCTTCTTTCTAAAATGGGGTCACATGTGAGGTGTTTGTACTGCGCTGACATTTGAGGGTCTCCGCAATCATTACATGTATGGCCAGCATTAGGAGTTTCTGCTATTCTCCTTATATTGAGTATACGGATAATGAGATTTTTTTCCTTTCAGCCTCTGGACTGAAAGAACAAATGAACTGGCACAGAGTTATTCATTCGCATGGATCAATGTGGATGAAAAAATCTCTGCCCAAAAATGTGCAAAAAAAAAAAAGGGAAAGGACATAGGAGTGCTTAGCAAGTAAGGCCACATTCACACATCCATAAAAATGTCCGCATCTATTCCACAATTCTGCGTAATAGATGCAGACCCATTCACTTTGAATGGGGCCGGCGGTGATGCGGAGGAGCATCAGCATTTGCGGAGCTACAGACCGCGAACTTCTGGGTTTCGGCCCCAAAACATCTGGCCGCAGCTCCGCAAAAGATAGAGCATGTCCTATTCTTATCCGCAATTGTGGACAAGAAAGGCATTTTCTATATAGTTCTGGCAATGTGTGGATCCGCAAAACACATACGGAAGTCTGAATGAGCCTTACAGGGGTGATTAGTGATGGGGTCGGCAGGGGTGATTAGGGGGTGACATGGGGTGATCAGGGGTTAATCAGTGATGGGGGTGGATGGGGTGGGGGTGTCTGTGTGGTGATTGGTGCACTTACATATGTTTCCTCTGGTGGTCCCAATCAAAGGGACCACCAGAGGAGCAGGCTAGCAGGCATATCAGACGCTGTAAACAAAACAGCGTCTGACATGTGATTTTGTTTAACTACTACAGCCTGCCAGCGCATGATCAGCGCTGGCAGGCTGTGGTTGAGCTTTCTCCCGAGGCGATCCCTGTGAGCGCGCGCCGCATCTGACGCGTCGAGAAATTACTGTGCCGCCGCGATCACGCGTATCTGCGTGCGGCGGTCCAGAGGAGGTTAAAGGGGATACCCTATTACTAATGTAATAAAATAAAATCAGACTTCATATGCTACAGAACAGCTACTATGCTACTCTTTCTACCTAAAGATAGACCCAGACCTGTACCTCACATGGATCCAAAGATCTCTCCATATATTTATATCAAGCTGACAGCTCAGGTGAACGTGTCCATGCTCTCCCTATCACAAGGCAGATGATGGATGAAGCTGAGCATATACGGCCTTTTCAGTGAGCAGGACAAAGAAATGAGAAAAAATAAACAGCAGGTGGCTCTATACAGAAATATTTTTACTGAAAAACTTGGTGGCTATGCTAAATTTTTAATTACATGTAATTACAGAAGAATATGGTACTGGTTTGAAAACTGTAGAATATTTTTGTGTGACAACCCAACTAAAGGGGTGGTCTAAGATAATTCAAAATCTTGGAAGACCCTAATATATCTTAAATAAAAAGTGCTGCTCACCACTTTCTCCAGCACCATTCTCTGTGATACTGTTAAGGTACTTCTTGTGCTGCTCAGGTCCTTCTTGTGGTAACCCCTCCTCCCCAAAAGACTCAATTTTGTAAAGTATATTTCTCAAGAAATCTATCTTGGGGTGTATATTGACTCCTCGGGGTTTAATAGAATGAATTAGAATGGGGGTGTGAAAATTAGAAATGATATGTATCAAATAATAGGCTGTTTTAGCTTAAAATATTTCATTTCTATGAGGGTTAACAGGCGAAAAGCACCACACAAACTGTTTTTTTAATTGTTTTCTTGACTAGGCTGTGTGAGGGCTTGTTTGTTACAGAAAAATCTTTAAGTTATACTGGGACAATTTTGTGATAAATATGGATTAGAGATAAGAGTGCCTAGTAGAAAGCTATTCTGGGTTTCTGGGCAATATATATGGATTGTCTAGGGAACTCTTTCTCTTTACAGAAGCGCTAGTATGAGTATTGTACTATTGGTTTAAAGAAATCCAACAAAGAGATTGCATGTTATGCAAAAATGTCTAAAAGATGTACTACATTTATCATGCAACATGAGCTACTGTGTTAAGTTTGGTATAGAGATGAGCGAACTTTAAAAAAAGTTCGGCGTTCGGTGTTGGGTTGTAGTGATCGCCGCATCCCGTTATGGATTCCACTACCGCGGACTACTCGCGGCATATGGAATCCATAGGGCGGCTTCCACCAGCCGAACTGTTGAACAGCCAGAGGACCTGGGGTGACGTCACCGTCATGTGATCAGTGCAGGGCGTGGCTCAGCACGGGATCAAATCCAGTGCTGAGCCACGCCACCTGCACTGATCACTGACGGTGACGTCACCCAGGTGCTGTTCAACAGTTCGGGTTGGTGGAAGCCGCCCCTATGGATTCCATATTCCGCGATAGTCCTGCGGTAGTGGAATCCATAACTGAGATGCGGCGATACCCAACCCAAGCATAAACTTTTAAAGTTCGCTCATCTCTAGTTTGGTACCTCTAGTCTAGTTCTAAGTTGGCAAAATTTAAGTGTGGGTCCTGATAGGGCAGGCCATGACTTGATATTTTTGAAGCCCTAGTGCATGCACCAACCCATTAACTTATTACAGGGACACTTCCATCAAAACAATAACAAGCAGATGGTTTTCGGGATATAATTTTTGGCGTCACTCCATGTATTTGACTTTCAGTTCTGGATCTTTATCTTCTTCTTCATTTGGACTTTTAGCTCAGCAAATAGTATTGCATAACTCTCTCAGATCATCGCGTTTGGCGAGAGAGAAAGGGGGAGACTCAATTAGAACATCATACATTACACTAATAAATGTTATGGTCTTCTGTTGAAATTTGTATCTAGCTCTATCAAGAGAGCAAAAAAGCTGTCATACATCTTCCCCTCATAACGGCAGTAAACTTACAATAGATTAACAATTTACATAGTAGATCTCATCCATCATTTGTATTGTGTGCTACAGAAGAACAATATTTTCAGTGTAATTTGTTCACTTGTAGAGTACTGCTAAAATGAAAAAAAGCAGCCAACATTTCTAAAATAAAGTTGTTTGTTTTGTTTTCAATGAACATAGAGTTTTAAAAAATACTGCGTTCTGATGGGTGTCCCTTTAAGCCTTGTATTGAAGGGGTTGTCTCTCTTCAGCAAATGGCTTTTATACGTATCAAGAAGACAAAGCTAATACATTGCACTTACTAATGTATTGCGATTAGAGATGAGCAAATTTTTCAAAAAGCAAACGGAGGAGGTAATTATGAATTTGTTTGTTTTTACACTATTGCAGGTTAAATCGATTAGCTTACACAAAGCACGAGGAAATTCAGTTTCGAGGCAAATAGAATTTATCCTGAAATTCGGATCGAATTCCACTTCGTGGGATTCAATTAAGCTTATCTCTAGTTGTGATTGCCCATATCACCTCCTTTGCTTGCATGATTAATTTTTCATCATATTATACACTGCTTGTTTCCAGGGATTAGGACCACCCTGCAATCTAGCAGCAGTGGGCTATTGCACACCATAGGAAAAGGTGCCAGGCTTTCTGGTGGCTGGGACCGCGGTGGAGTGCAAAGGCCAGAGCCTTTTCTATAGAGTGCAAGCCCTTTCACCGCTACTGGATTGCAGGGTGGTCATAATCATGGAAGCTGAGCAGTGTATAATATAATGGAAAAACTAATCAAGCCAGCAAAGTAGACAATATGGACAGTTGCAATACATTAGTAAGTGCATCCATTTCTATTTTGCCATCAATGTAATAACAAATTAATATTACATTTCCTTTATGTCTTTCTCTGCAAACTAATGGCAAGCACAAGTCAATATCTGTAGAAAAAAACAGTTCCCACTTCAACTTTTGCAACTTCTCATTAATTCCAAATATTATTCTCACGAAATATGTTGGGAAGATTTAATATTTCTCAAAGAATCATAGCTCAAAACCTGAGCAATAAAACATACTCCCTTTTCCCTTTTTCCTTCCTAAGACACTAAGCCATCTATAATATATGCACTGCTATGACTCTGTCACAGAGTGGCGAGTAGTGTTGCTGAAAATATCATGGAGACAGAAAATGGATTAAGATATTATCCTGCCATTTATAATCAACGTAATTTATTGTTCCTTGATGTTATTATATTTTTGTAGTGATCATAATGTTGGGGATAATTGCCTATGATGATGTCATCAGCTGGAATAAAAGAAACAAAGGCATGGTTCGGTAATTTATAGCGCTTACGTCAAGGCCTATTCTAAAAATTTTATGGAATATAATGACTTGTTGATAATTAGTATTTTTTTCACGGACAATGGACTGTATAGATTCATTAATGTCTCTTCCTTGATGCGTTTTCAGATCATTATCATTTCAAATGTCTTTGGGCAAAGCAGGCAATGAGGAATGACATCTCTGGGTTTTCTATATGAATGGTTATATTGCGAAAAGGTCACCTTACCATTTAATCTGTGTGTTCTTTACATCATAAATGCAGACAACCTACTGAATATAAAATAAAGGACATGAAATTAGTTTTAAAAGAAAGGATAGGCACTAGATTTTGGCTTTTAATTGGATGGATGGATTAGATTGATTGAAATCTCATCAACATGGCTTTGAATAAAATGTACATTATAAATTGGAGTATGGTGCGGATTTTAAACCAGCAGTATGATTTGGGGTGGATTTTGCTGCTGCAGATTTACATGTGGACATACCTTTATCTATTCTTTTTAGGGCGTAATACACATGAACAATGCACCAAACAGAACTGTGTTGCACATTGCCATACATCAATATTGTAGACCAGGAATCAACACCCTCTGGCACTCCAGCTGTTCTGAGACTGCAACTCCACAATCCTCCTTTTACTTTTAGTTGTAAAAATAATAATTTAATAGCAGCTGGAGTGCTAACGGTTTGCTGATCCCTGTTTGTAGGCCATCAATACTGATCATGGGGGTTGAACTCCAGGTACCCACCAATCATCACAGTGAAAGACACTCCTGCATTCCTGCAAGTCATGCACTCCATTTTTTGTTTACACATACACAAAGGCTTCTCCATAAGATGGCTGTCCCGAGCACTAGATCTTGTCCTGTTTATAAAGGACCTTTCTTTTTTAACCTATTACCTAAGAGTAGTCCACTTGCTATGTTCAACCTTTTTTTGGTACTGATAGACCCCTCCGTTGCACCGCTATGCCCCTCTTTGTTTTCTGCCGCCAAATATGTAAATAAGAACCATCGGTACAGGGAGAGGAGACCTCAGTTCCCCTCAGTGGGTGTCTCTTTCTTCCTGGCTATCCAATCACAGTAGACCACTCCACATCCAGGTATAAGATGTGCTGTTCTTGTAAGATATGGTATACCTCACAAGAATAAGCTATCTATCCGGTATAGTACTATAGTACTTGGTGTACTCACTTACATATCGGTTCTTGTGACATTTGCAAATCTTCAGCACAACAGCACATCTTCTCCCTGGCTGTGAACTGGTCTACTGTGACTGGACAGCGTCACAACTAGGGAGAAGGAGATGCCAACCGAGGAGAGCTGAGGTCTCCATCTCCCTGTACTGATAGTACTTATTACATATTTGGTGACAGAAAAAGCAAAGAGGGACATAGCGAGCGCAACAGGAGAATATATCAGAAAAAATGAGTTAAGCATCTGCAGCAGGCAGGCTACTTCATGAGGTAATGGGCTTAAAAAACACATAAAAGTAAAAGCAGAGGTGGCCTCTCAAGGTCATGTCAGCATAAACAAGTTGGCAGGGACATTCTGCCAGATAGATAACCCCTGGTGTGCAACATGTAATATGAGTTTACATAATGTCATACTGTTTCTGTTTCTTTTTGTTTGCAAGATTCACAAAATGAGTGGTTCTGTCCATATTTTGGCAGGCCACACATTTCTCAGAGGAGAGTTACCCACTGTGGGCCCACCGAGGCAAAAGGCTGTCTCTGGATGTTCACCAGGGTAATAACTCTTAACAAGGATATCCCTCAGATTTCTGGATCTTCTATAAGTTATGGATGGAGAGGGAGGCAAGATCCTTCCAAAGGGTTGGGTTAGGCTGAGTGGTTCCCAATGTTTTCCCAGAGAATCTCACATTATCATCACCTTGATCATGCTTCTTGGTTCTTTGTTGCTTTAGTGGATCATCCCTTCTGGTTCCACATGCCTTTTTCAGCCTTTCATATTTTCACTTCCTTTGTTGAGCACAATTGCACTGGCACCTAGCACATTTGCATTACTTACTTGGTATTATTTGATAATCAGATTTTTTTTCTTATATTGGGTATAATTGGGAGCAGCAGCAGTACAGTGTGGATGTGGAAAGGGTAGGGCAACAGTGGTACATGGTCACAAAAGTAACAACAGCAGTAGAAGCACAGCATGAGACAAAGTAGTGTGTGTGTGTGTGTGTGTGTGTGGGTAACATGATGGTAGGCAGACAGCAGCAGTGACATGGTGGCAAGCAGCAGCAGTCACACAGTATGTAACATGATGTTAGGTAGGCAAACAGCAGCAGTGGCAAGATAGTGGAAGCAGCAGTAGCAATATAGTACAGAACAAAATGGCAGGCAGGTAGTGGTAGTAGCATGATGCAATATCAAAATAGAGCAGCACTACCATTAGGTCCAAATTGGACAGTCCATGAAGTGGCGGTTGCCAGAAATGTTAGGCCTTAGCCCAGCAGGCCCCTGATAATCAAGGATTTGGGAGAAATACTGCAGCCCTCGATGTCTTCAATGCAATTCCTAATTTATTTACCAATAATGTGATGTTTCGACTACAATGTGTCTTTTTCAAGCAGAGTGACTCGGTGAATAAACTAGAATTGCATTAAAGACATCGAGGGCTGCAGTATTTCTCCAAATCCTTGAGTAGAATGATGACGGCAGCAGTAGCCATATGGTATGGAACATGATGGTAGGTAGGAAAACAACAGCAGTGGCAAGATGGTGGCAGCAGCTGTAGCCATATAGTACAGAACATGATGTTAGGCAGGCAGACAGTGACAGTAGAATGATGGTGGCAGCATCAGCCATAAGGCATGGAATATGATGGTAGGCACGCAGACAGCATCAGTGGCACATGTAGACTGCAAGCTGTGTACACAGTGTATCCTGGTAATAAAGTAATTTGGCCTCCCTTTCAGCAATAAGAAAATATTCCCCGATTTTGCTTTTATAACAAGGATCTAAAAGCATGGCTATCCAGTAATCATCAGATTGCTTCGTTGGGAATGATACACCTGTTAGTATGTAAGCAAAGTGAGCATACAACTTGCCATTCTGGCCAGAGTGTCCGAGGACCCAGTTCCTTCTGGCTCCGTCCCTCCCCAGAGATGAACAGTCATCATGGCCAATGTCGTTGTCATCATCATCATCAAAATGGCGTTCTATGATTTTCTCATCAAAGGATATAACTTTACCTCTGATTGGCTGATCAGGCTGTCCGTCAGTCTCTTAGCCAATTAGAGTAACCCCTCCCCACTTTATCCCAGCGTCATGTGATCCTCCATATTCTTCCTCTCTCATGGTTTTCCCCGCTAATATTCCCCGTAAAGTGGCAATGGAAGCCATTATTACGTGATTCATCCAAAGCGAAGCCCCAAAGCTTCAGATTCATCTGATGGACAATATTTAGCGAAATTGGTAAAATATCTGATTTGTTTAGAAACTATTTGCTCGTCTCTAAGTAGACGATATCTGCAGTTCTGTTTAACACCACAGATAAAACATGCAACCACCGCAGTCAATCACTGTCCTCAGCAAGTGAACTTTCCCAGACCTGTCATGGTAAACTGCCTATAAAGCCATGTGCTAGGCATGGCCCAGCAGGTAGAATCCCATAGACAATAAGTTCTATTTTACGGTCTATGGGACAAGTAACATAGTAACATAGTAACATAGTATATAAGACCCGAAAAGCGGGGATGGTAAGATCATAACTAATCAGGATGACATCATGGCCTCGTTCCATGAATTTTTATGGGGAGACCTATACAGGGCAGGGGATCAGAATAGGACAGGTCAGATTCAAAAATATCTAAATACAATAAATTTTAGTGTCCTTACTGACCAGCGAAGGGACTCTTTAGAGTCTGATTTATACGCTGCAGGAACTTGAGTCCACTAAAATCATGTAGGGGAATTCTGCCCGGGGGTCCGATGGTTTACCTTATGAGTTATATCGTAGATACGGAGATGTAATACTCCCTAGGTTATTAGAAGTATGCCCAAGATCAGCCAGAAGGCGACACCATTCCTGAGTCCATGAAGGAAGCTATTATCGATATTAATACCAAAAAAAGGCAAAGAAGTATTAGACATGGAGATCATATAGACCTATTTCTCTTCTTAACTCAGATGTAAAGTACTGGCTAAAATGCTGGCTATCAGATTAACTAAAGTAATTTCTACAATGTAGTACCCCCGATCAGAGTGGTTTCTTCCCAACAGAAGTGCGCATGAATAATATACACCGGCTATTCTCTAATGTTCAATCCCCAGGCGGAGACTCCCGCTCCATCCTGTCGATTGATGCAAATAGAGCGTTCGACAGGGTGGAGTGGAAGGACTCTCACGATGAGGGAGTCATGGAAAAGATGAGGTGGGCCGAAGTTTATTGAGTAGAATAAAATCTCTATACAATTCCCCTAGGGCTAGAATTAATATAAATGGAAGCATCTCTCCGAGTTTCCCTATTTTAGGGGAACTCGGCAGGAGTGCCCTCTCTCCCTCTTCTTTTTAATATATATATCAGAACCGCTGGCTTCCGCAATAAGACAATCTTCCACTTTGGAGGGTTTTGGGGTAGCAGGCATACATGACCGCATATCTTTGTATGCGGACAATGTCTTAATTTTTTGAACCATACTAATGTAACCCTCCCCTCAAGTGAGTGGAGTATCATAGACAGCTTTAGAAATAAATTGGCAGAAGACTAATTTAATGCATTTGGGCGATTTCCTCCTTGATAGTTCAAAAAGCTCCGAAAACCTGAAGAGAGGTTTTTCCTCCCTAAAATACCTCGGTGTGACAGTTACTAATAGTAACTGACTACATAGAGGAGCAATTTAATACCGTTAATTGCTAAGACAAGTAAAATTAACTGCCAGGTCACATCTATCGCTCTCTAAGGCAGATAAAATTTCCCTTATAAAGATGATCCTACTTCCTCCAATTTTTTTTATGTCCTTAACCAATTCCACGGTTTTTGGATCAATGATAATTTTTTAAGAAAATGAGAGAAACTGTTAAATGAATTGATATGAGTGGCGAAAAAGGGTGAGACTTAAGTTGGACTTTCTTTATTATAAGGCAATGGATCAGGGGAGGGCTGGGCCCTCCCATATTTAAAGGAGATAGTATTTTGTGCAGGGAAACTGCGTGTCTTTCATAGGTGGGAGAGCAGCCCCACTTTTGCTCTTTCCTTACCTCTAAATTCGGCTTCCATAATATATTTATGTTGTTGGAATCCGATAATCTAGGCATTAAAAAACAAGATTATAATACTTCTAGCCAGAATGTATCATAAAGTCTGGTTAACTAATAAATCCTGGTTAGGTATAAAGGGCTCTCTGAGCTTTACCCCCTTTTGGAATAATCTTTCATTTCCAGGCATAAAATAGTCCTGATGGTTGATACATACTGGAAACCTAGGAACATTCAGTACCCTGACTGAAGTGGTGATGAGCGGCGATATAATACCCTTCTCCCCTGTCTGAGCGGCCAAACTGAAAAATTTTAATTGGTTTTAGATTTTTTCCAACTTCGGCGGCACTGCACAGTACAAATGATTTTTTGTTGGTAAATATTGATTCTTTGTCTGCCGTTGAATGCACTGGTTGCTAATAAGAATGAGTAATTTAAAAACGTTTTTATATATATATGCTAGTTCACAGACATTTGTTTGGCTTCCCTTCCCCTGGCCAAAGGGCATGGGAAAGGGACTGCCCTAATATAAGCACTTATGGGTGGAATAATATTTATAAAAATATGGAATATGTATCTAGGAACTATAACCACTGGCAGGTTCCAATTTCACATACTTCACAGGATATATGTTTACACCTTATTGGTTTAAAAAATGTGGGTTTAATAGCTCTCCAAGTTGTGTCCCTAGATGTGGAGGATCAGATGCCGATTTCATTCATATGATTTGGCTTTGCCCCTCCCATAGAAGCATACTGGAGGCTATTATGGACTTTGTTGAGAAGGAGAGGTAAAGGTTAAAATTCCTGCGCAGCCGGAGATTTGGGTTCTGGGTGAATTTTCAGATCTCAATCTTGGTATATTCCACAAGATAGGTCTGTCCAGAGTTATGTTCCTAGCCAAGACTACTTCTTGCTAGGAGTGGTTTTCAAGGTTCCGCCAAACTGCTTCAGTTGGTTCCAATTGGTACAAAAAGAAGTTTGTTGATACTGAAAAGATTCTGCTTCAGACAACGTAATGACATCTGCGATAAGTGGTCCAAGAATTTTTTGGAAATCTGGGAGGTTTGGTTTGCCAAATATACCCGGGGGCCTAGGGGGTGGATCGCTACCGGGGAGGCGGCGAGTTGGTGGGTATGATCAGGGGTTAGAAGGGAACTCATGAAGTATTGAGAGTTTATATATTGTATCTTTGGTATGGAAATAAAATAAAGATTAAATAAAAAAAAAAAAAAAAAAAAAGGACACAGGAGGCGCGCCATACGTCCTGAAAAAAGAGTGAATGTATAAAAAAAAAAAAAAAAAAAAAAAAGGAACCGTGCGATCGTGCTGGCAGGAGCCATGTTCAAATACCGAGGGAGGTCCTGTGAACCCTCCGTATCGGTGGTCGCTGCAAACCTGCAGGTCGAAATTCAGGCCTGCGGTTTGCAGCGCTTTGCGTGGTTTCTGATGCCCAGCGTTCGTGACCACGGAGATCAGAAACTACAAACAGTTTTCCCGGTTCTGGACAGTCCAGGAGCGGCCGGAGGGTGGCATTGCGGCGGGTGGGCAGTGAGATCCCTCTATCCGCCCCCGATAATTTGCTGACACTCTGCTTGAAATGGCTGGACGTCCGTGCAGGCATGGATGTCAACCGTTTAACCCCTTCCATGCTGTGGTCCGTAGGGACCACTATATGGAAAGGGTTAAGAAGGAGCGAGATGCTGTGGGGGCTGCTGTGCCTGTTGCACAAATAACTCTCAGACTATGGAGATATTAAAAATGTTTTTATTTGTTTAAAAAGGATATTATAGTGTAAAACCCTAAATAAACATTTAAAAGTAGACATATTCTGTATTGCCGCGTCCGTAAGAATCTGCTCTATGAAATAACACATAACCTAATCTCTCATATGAACACAGTCAAAAATAAAATAGCACCTTCCCCAAAACAGCTATTTTTCCAAATTTTCCATTAAACTCCATTTTTCCAGTAACAAAGCAAGGGTTAACGGTCAAACAAAACTATATCATTTATTTCCCCTGATTTTGTAGTTTACAGGAAACACCCCCATATAAGTAAGTGGCTGCATGGCCAACGGCAGGGCACACAAGGAGGCATACATGGTTTTGGAAGGCAGGTTTTTGCTGGATTGTTTTTGACACCATGTATATTTGAAGCCCCTGATGCTAGAGTAGAAACTCCATAAAATTGACCCCATATAGGCTTCTACACACCCTTCAAAGGTATTCAAAGCTGATTTTACAAACTTTGTTAACCCTTTAGGTGTTCCCATCAAGAGTTTATGGCAAATGGAGATGAAATTTCAAATTTCTATTTTTATTATCTCCTCACAAAAGTGCAATATAGAGCAACAAAAAATCATATGTACCCTAAAAATAGTACCAACAAAACAGCCACACTTATCCCGTAGTTTCCAAAATGGGGTCACTTTTTGGAGTTTCCCACTGCTAGGGGTGCATCAGGGGGGCTTCAAATGGCTTCAATTGGTGTCTAAAAACCAGTCTGGCAAAATCTGCCTTCAAAAACCATATAGTTCCTTTCCTTGTGCGCCCTGCCGTTTGGCCATACAGCAGTTCTGACGACCACAAAGCCCTTGCTTTGTTCACTGGAAAAAATTGATTTCAAATGGAAAAATTTGCCATAAAAATCAAAATTCCAAAGTTTTTCCTACATTTGCCGTCAAACTCTTGTTGGAACACCTAAGTGGTTAGCAAAGTTTGTACGCCCAGTTTACAGAATACCTAGGGAGTTGTGCTTTCTTAGATGGGTCAGATTGCTGGTATTTCTATTTTAGGGGTGCAAAGGGGGCTTTAAATGAGACATGGTGTAAATAGCAGACTCCAGTCCATCAAAATCTGCCTCAAAAAACCATATGGTGTTCCTCTTCTTTCTATGTGGATTTTGGCATTACAACAGTTTACAGCCACATACTAAGTGTTTCTGCAAACTACAGATTCAGGGCAATACATATTGGGTTATAATGGGGATTGCAGTCCAGCACAACCCAATACGCAGTGCGTTGCTATGGTGAATTACACATGCAAGCGTAAAAACAAAGGTGCAATG